>JAECXC010001917.1:11680416-12902500 GCA_018152125.1 Drosophila dunni | reverse complement strand
TGACTCCTCCGCTAGGCTGCCGGCTGCGCTGTCTGCTGTCATGTACAGTCGAGTCGCATCGTGTCGAGTCAGGCCTCTTTCTCTCTGTGCTAGGCACAATGTCAAGGTCAAGCGCGTGCCGTTGCGAGCAGTGCACAATTTTTTAATAGAGAAAATCTGGATTTTTTTGTGGTACGCAGGATATGCGTATCCTGCTTTAGCCAGGCATGTGCTGTCGCCAGCTGCTGTCACTAGCGTTGATCCTGTCATTCCATTTCAATTTTTTCCTCTCGTTTCTTGGAGCGTGCGTACAAAAGTCGAGTACAAAAAATTAATGATGAGATACTTACTTTGTTTTTTTTTTCTGTCATTTTCAAAGTAGTTTTTTGGCATATCCTGTCGTCTTCAGCTGCTTCATCCTGCTCCTGCTGCTCTCCAATTAGCATATGCAGCTTCAAAGTTGTCGCCAAACAAAAAACTAAAACTAATATCCTGGCAAGCACCCACGTAATCTTAGCTCAACAGCTGTCACATAATTCCATATTTTGTATACATTTGGCAAGCCTTTATTGCGTGCTTCTAATCCTTCTCTTTCCTGCAGCGACAATTTGTGCAAACATGCTCCACAATAGCCTTAGTCCTTATAGTCCTGACACTCCAGTTTCATAGCCTTACCTTTCAATTGTTGCCTTTAAGTCCGCTTAAGCCTTTGACAATTTTGGATTCTCTGCAGCTTAAGTGTGCTTCAAGGACTCTACTGAATGTGGAGTATATTGGGCGTAGAACAGATTTATGCAAGAAAGACAGATAAGTATAACTTTCAGAGAAACTATTTGTTTTTTAGGTAAAAGATTCATTTCGATTTCTGAAGTTTACATTGACTAGGACTGCATAATTTTTATAGATTTTTAAAGTAAACTAGCATAAAATAAATGTATAATCAAGAAATCATATTTGCATAATTATAATTGGAATGTAGATATTGTATAATGGCTTAAATTATTAAGACATTAATTCAAAATTATCATGTATGAAAGACAAATCTTTCTATGTGAAGAATCTTGTATGAAAAGAAATCTAAAGATGTGGAATTTTCCGAATTTTACCAACTTTGTTTAGAAATCTGCAAATTTCACTAACAGAATAGGAGTCTTCTAACTATTTATTGTACTTTATGATATATTAAAAGCTAGTTCAATCTTTAACTTTTACTCAAACAATAGAAAGTTATTACAAAAATCTTTTTTTTTAATTTTTATCCTTAACATTTCACCTGTACTTACTTTTATCTATACTTCAACTGCTACAAAGTCTATCAGTTATTCAAAACTTCAATAAATGTTTGCCAAAATTTACTCTAAACTCTTTTCTACAAACATTATTCATCAAGTAGCTACAACTTATCACACTCCATAGCCATAAAAGACCATTAAAAACTAGGCATCTATTGCCAGAAATCAACTTATCTACACATTTATTTTTTTAATATCACAAAACTAATTTTGAAGCAGAAATCATTTGTATGCGCATAGTTTTCCAATGAAGGCATTTGTCTAACAGCAAGATATTATAGCTCTCCGTGTCTGTTTTTCCAGCTCATTTTGAAAACCGTAGCGATCATAGGGGCCGGCTGACCGACTGGCTCGTCCTTGGGCTTGGGCTAAACTCTAATCTCTAATCGCACGTCACGCTGGCAAAGACTGAGTCCTCACCTTATCCGGGGCCAGACTCATTTGAGACGCTTTAAACCGATGATAAGCATCGGCAGGTTCAAGCTGACAGCCAGCAGGTAGTTGTAGTTTATTCTTGGTCTCTTTCATGTCGGACACGCTATTGTCCTGCACGATTTCTCGTCCTGGACAATCGCCGGTACGGGCAGCCGGTGTTTCTTTTTTGTCTTTCCTTAGTTGAAAAAGTTGCAATGTGCATTATATAATTTATATCATAATTTTCCATGCTTTGTGTGTGTTTTTTGTTGCTCGGCTTATCTAGATGGCAACTGTACGGGGAACAGTGTACACTGCACACCCCAGTCGAATTTTTTAAACAATTCTGCTTATATTTTTTAGTGAAATGAAGTTGTTTAAAAAGCGAAGCAAAAGTTAAAAGTAAGAAAATTTCAAGTAGAAATTTCTGGAAATTCACAGAGTTCCCCACATCGTTTGATTTGTTATCCCTGCACTCCAAGAACTATTCAAAGATTTGCTTAAGAAGTTGACATTTAATGATAATACCCATTGTTTAGGACACTGCAACAGATCAGCGGCATCACCTTTCACCTTTACACCCTGGCGCAGACAAGCAAAATGAGCAACAACTTCCGGTCATGCAAATTTGGCGAAACGCTAAACCTGTTTCACCTTTGAACTGCCTGTAAATAATATTTCTTTGCTTTCTTTATAATTTCTTTTTGGAAATTTCCCATCGGTCTCATTAACCACCCGCCTGGCCAAATCTTTGATCCTTAACGTTTAGCTACAAAAGACATGAAAACTTCCGGTCTGCGAAATGCGGATAAGGTGCGTAGTTGTGGCAGTGGGAACTGATCCTTTACCTGTACGCTTAGCTATACCTGTCTCAACGACAGATGCGCAAAAAGATGCGGAACGAAAACAAAAATACAAGCGAAACACAACAAGGATGCGGAAACAGCAGTCGCGGCCAAAAGAATCAAAACAAATGTGAAGACAAATGGTGCACAAAGCGGAAATAAAAGCGGCCTCAGTTTGAGACTCTCTGAGAGTTTCAGTGCCAAATCCCATACCAGTTTTGAGTTCCAATCTGAGATCTGTTTACCCAGTTTCATAGGCAGTGCAACAGTTGTCCCCGTATACAAATCACAACTGTTGGTCTTGGGTTTTTTTTTTTTTGAATTTATTTCCATTTTCAACTACCTCTGACCCATTCAACATGTGTTTTGAGCATTAACAATTCAAGCAGTTGTGGCTGCTGTGCCACGATAATGTCAAACATGTGTCTATCCTGAGAAAAGAGCACATCTGAGAGACACTTGAGCCTGTCGAGTTGAATATGCTAATCATAACGGTACGTAGAGGCAGTAGATGTGGCACAGACTAAACTATAAGGTAGAAAGAATTTCTACACTTAATTTTGGACTTAGATTGGGATTGTATAAAATTGTAAATATTTTTAAAAATATTTATTTAAAAGTAAGTTAATTTTTCCCTCAGAATAATGGGGCACAGACTAATATATAAGGTATACAGACAAAGAAATTCTACCTCTTACTGTGGACATACATAGTTTGAGATTGAATAAAGTTGGAAATATTATTAATAATATTATTTCTTTAAAGGTAAATGGATTTCTCTCTGAGAATAATGCGGCACAGACTAAGCTATAAGGAGGAGAGGCAAAGAAATTCTACTCTTTACTGTGGACATAGTTTGAGATTGAATATAGTTTGAAATATTTGTAAAAATAGTTCTATAAAAGTAAGTTATTTTCTCTCTGAAAATACTACCTTATAAATCTCTTCCCAATCCATTCCTTAAATAACTATTTCACAACTTTATGTAAGCCTAAAAATAACTCTGCTTCTTTTCTGCACTCAACTCACATCCTATCGATTTGCTTACTTCAAATGATGAAAATGGAGCAGTTCGTAGAATGAATTAAAATGCTCCATGCGAATCGATTGGACAAACAGATGCAGTCTGCATGTGAAGTGAGCGTACACTTTTAAAGGTAACTCGGCAAAGTGGCATATAAAATGATTAAATTATAGCGCCATATTTTCTGGCAATTCATAAAAAACAAAATAGCAAACTGAGAGAGGTTGAAAGGGGCTGTTGGTTTGGGGAGCTGGGAACTTTTCGACATTGGGCATTTGTCGGGCGTGATGATTGCATTTTAATGGACAAATTAAAAATCAATGCCATGTGTGTGTGAGAGAGTGTGTTGCACGTACTTTGTACTTAAATTAAGCAAACAAAATTGTAAATGGTAAAGAATAAGGAAAAAACTGTCGATCGAACACCGATCGTGAGAATGGAGAATGGCGACAATGTCGCCAATGGGCGGCTTCAACTGAACCCCATAAATCTTCATAAGCTTGTCACGTTTCGAGTGCAACAGCAACAGCTACTCGTAAATATCTGTGGACGAGTCGTCGATGGCGATGCCGATGACGAAGCCAAACGCAAACACAGCCGAAAAACTCTTAACTTGAATGTTTGTCACAGCTCCCTTGTGGTTTGACAATTATTTTGACATTAAAGTGGTAGGCAAGCGGGTGGCTAACTACAAAGAGACCCTGTAGAGTTGAGCTTAAGAAAGTGTAGAGGTTGAAGCTTGCAGAAGACTGAAGCTAAAGAAAGGACACAGTTACTAAAGTGAAGAAGTTCAAACTTTGCAGGACTTTGATAGAATGATTTATTTTTATAGTTATAGTTCGATAAGTCTGCTCTTAAAAGTCTATAAAAGTACACAGCAAAAGGGTTCAACTAAGTAAACCCTTTTTGGGCTGCTAAAGACCCTGCAGACTTAAGCCAAGAAGGTAGTAGAAGTAAGGACACTGTTGCTAAAGTTAATAGGTTGAAGTTTTGCAGGACTCAGATCGAATCATCGTTTTATATAGTTAAAGTTCGATAAGTCTGCTCTTAAAAGTCTTTAAAACTACACAGCAACAAATTTCAACTAAGTTAACCCTTTTTGAGCTCCTAAAGACCCTGTAGACTGGAGCTAAGAAGATAGGAAAAGAAAGGATACTGTTGCAAAAGTGAATAGGTTGAACTTTTGTGGGACTCTGATCGAATGATCGTTTTTCATAGTTATAGTTCGATATGTCGGGTTTTAAAAGTCTATCAAGCTACACAGCAACATTGTCCAACTAAGTTAACCCTCTTTGAGCTGCTAAAGACCCTGTAGACATAAGTCAAGAAGGTAGGAGAAGAAAGCACACTGTTGCTAAAGTGAATAGGTTGAAGTTTTGCAGGACTCAGAGCGAATCATCGTTTTATATAGTTAAAGTTCGATAAGTCTGCTCTTAAAAGTCTTTAAAACTACACAGCAACAAATTTCAACTAAGTTAACCCTTTTTGAGCTCCTAAAGACCCTGTAGACTGGAGCTAAGAAGATAGGAAAAGAAAGGATACTGTTGCAAAAGTGAATAGGTTGAACTTTTGTGGGACTCTGATCGAATGATCGTTTTTCATAGTTATAGTTCGATATGTCGGGTTTTAAAAGTCTATCAAGCTACACAGCAACATTGTCCAACTAAGTTAACCCTCTTTGAGCTGCTAAAGACCCTGTAGACATAAGTCAAGAAGGTAGGAGAAGAAAGCACACTGTTGCTAAAGTGAATAGGTTGAAGTTTTGCAGGACTCAGAGCGAATCATCGATTTATATAGTTAAATTTCGAAAAGTCTTTAAAACTACACAGCAACAAGGTTCAACTAAGTAAACCCTTTTTGGGCTGCTAAAGACCATGCAGACTTAAGCCAAGAAGGTAGTAGAAGTAAGGACACTGTGAAGTGAATAGGTTGAAGTTTTGCAGGACTCAGATCGAATCATCGTTTTATATAGTAAAAGTTCGATAAGTCTGCTCTTAAAAGTCTTTAAAACTACACAGCACCAAGGTTCAACTAAGTTAACCCTTTTTGAGCTACTAAAGACCCTGTAGACTGAAGCTAAAGGAAGGTTAGTAACCTTACTAAAGTGAAGAGGTTGAAGTTTGCAGGACTCTGATCGAATGATTATTTTTTTTACAGTTATAGTTTGATAAGTCTGGCCTTAAAAGTCCTTAAAACTACACAACAGCACAGTTCAACTTAGTACACCCTTTCAGACTGCTAAACTACAGGGTCTCATTACCACACGCCTCAGTACAAGCTCGACTTGTAGACGGAACCAAAGTCGAAGTCGCAGTCACATTCAGATCTGATGTTGAAGTTGATGTCCATTGGCCCCACACAAGAGAGATTTCGTGAGTGTGCCATGTCGGTGACACATACGTGCTCTGTGTGTTTCTTGGGCTTTTATATTCGGGATGCTTTCTGGACTACCGTTTGCGACCCATCACAGTGATTTGGGAGTCATTTGTAAGCCCGACACGTGCTGCCAAGTAAGCAGCCATTTGGGCTGACCATTTGGTAAATGCTCAATGAAATTTGGTCATAAAACTGTTTGGTTTATATCGTAAATACGTTTCTTTATTTCCAGCTTTTTAATTTGGCAATTTGCATTTGAGCTGAGCAGAAATCTAAGAGAGAAGTTCAAGCAACTTTAAAAACCCAGAGGAGTAGCAAAGTAAATGTTTCAATTAGTTCAGAGTTCCAATTAAAAATGTCAACAAACAGTCAAGTTTTTTTTTCTTCAGCAACTTTTCCCATGGCTTGGAAAATGGGGGAAAACATGTCGCTGACACTGACACTGACTGCTCACAGAGTGGCCTGGCCAAAACGATAGATGGCCAGCAAGTAGACCAGGCTAACAGATTGAAAAAGCAAACACATGCCGACACAGAGCCAATTGGCCGACAGATTGACATCTTCATCATAAATAAAAGTGAGGCTTGTTAAAGAAAACTAACTGAATAAGCCAAATGTTGCCACAGTCTTCTATTTCTTGGCAAGTGAATGACAAACAAATAAAACTCGCAGATAAACCAATAATCATAACAATAACAATGCAATTTACAAATCATTTGTTGGAACTAATGAAGACATGTAGCAGTTGCAGTTGCACTTGAATCTCACAGATCTACGCTAATGTGGAGAGCAAACAGTTGGAGGGGGGGGGGGGGTAGTGGAGCTAACGCCAACGTGACGCATACTTAATTATCGGTCCATGTTGGACACGCCCTGTTCGCCTTCGCGCTGCGAGGTGTTAACAAATTCATTTCACTCAATAATTTTTCTCAACAAGCTGTAACTGGTTTTGGCCAACAAACTCGAGCTCCTTCTACTGCCGTCTCTCTTTCACTTGGTCTCCCTGTCCTTCTCTTGCCGTCTGCTGTCTCTACGGTGGCTATCAATGCTACATGGCTCTTTAATCTTCATTGCAGAGGCGGCAACATTATTTGCATGCTGATTAGCCTTCAACGCAGACACAACGCTTGCTACACATTTTGCACCACACTCCGGAGGCCCCTCTCCTTCTCCCTTCTCTCCCTCTCCGTTTATCTATTAGCAGCGCCGCCTTGCTCTTGCCACAATCTTGGTTGGTCCAATTTTCAACACTTTTGACGTGCTGTTAATTGATTTAGAGCGCAGTCAGAGCCACCAGCTCAGCAGCTCTGCAACTCCAACTCCATCTCCATTTCTAGTCCAGTTTGAGTCCGGACGCCGCTGTCTCTATGATTATATAGCGCCACTCGCTTGTTATGGCCAACTTTGGCTCTGCCACTGTAATGACTCTCTGTTGCCACTTGCTCTGTGGTAATTGTTGCCTCCAAGTTGTACGTGCCGACAGTGGGAACAGCAGCAACAACAACAACTAAATCTCAATCTCAATCGTGCTGAAATGACAACTTTATTAGCTGCGTGTGTGGGAGTTGGATGTTTGAGTTTAAAATTGCATTAATTGCACTCCTAAAACAAGTAACTTAATTAAGATTAATATCAAGAAATGTACTTATTTGTATAAAGCATGACTATTCATTGAATGTGTCAAAATTAATTTGATTATAAAAAACAACCTTTTTACTAAAAATAATAATTGTTATATGTATTATGTTTTTGTCACGAAGTTTGTAATGCATTGAAGGAGTATATATATTCTTGATCAGCATCAACAGCCGAGCTGATCTGTCTGTCTGTCTCGATCTAAGCGAACTAGTCTCTCAGTTTGAAAGCTATCTTCATAAAACTTGGTGGAGATGTGTACCATATGTTGAAATCGGTCAGATCGGACCACTATATTATATGGCTCCATCGTTTGAAATGCTTAGTATGAACATTTTTGGTGTCTATTGACCGATTTCTAATCGCATCTCAACTGTTGACCAAATTTCATTCAAATAAGACTACTATATCATATACCTATATAAAATCTGTTAGTTTAAAGCTTGTGTTAAAGTAATAGAAATGTTTTAAATACTCAAGACAGTTGTTAAAAATCAATTATAAATTTATTTTAGTAAGTATGTTTAAAGTATAAAAAAAGAAATTTGCATAAAAACTAAAGAATTCCCTGTCTTATTAATTACACTCTCCATTGTCAGCACTAAGCTGATTTGAATACCATAAGTCAGTTAATATTTTATGATAGTGACACAGTTTGAAGTTGATTTACTGCATTCTAGTTCACAGTTGATATCAATAAATGCTTAGATTTAAATCAGTAATAAATGTGTGAGTTCTATAGGCATTCGCCGAGTGATTAAAGTGGCAACTGTACCACTAAAAAAAAGGAAAAAAATGAAGCCAAACGAAGCATATGGACTTGTTAAGAGGGTCAGTGCGAACACCTTGCAAGTGCAACAAATTCCAAATCAAAATACGAGAATCAGAGACATGTGCAACAGTTTGCCTGGAACAGCAACAGGATGGATGAGGGAGAGGGTCCTCCTATGCCAGTTGGTGGTTAGTGCTGCTCACAGCAGGTACCCAGTTTCAAGGATAATACTCGTAGCATCGCTGCAGTTGCAGTTGCACTCATCCTGTGTGTGCAACAGGCTGCAAATGGATTTATTTTCCTTTCTTCATTTCATTTCATTTCAGTTTTTTTTACCATGCCAAACAGATTTAGTTTTGTTGTTTCTGCTTCTCTTTTTTCTCGTTTTTCTCGTTTTTCCTTTCTTTTCAGTTTTTTTGTGTGAGTGCGGCAGCTGCTGCTGTTGTTGCTGTGGCTACAAAATGGTTGCAATCACAGCAGTTGCTACTTAGTTAGAATTTCAGCCACAAACTGTTGCTTCGTTTATTGGGAAATTGTTTTTCAAACTACCCATTTTCCATTTCCAATTTCCAAAGTGTTTTAACAATTGGGTGTGTTCTAGAAGTATCTGATAAATAAGTATCTGTATCTGAAGTTGGCTCTGTCTGTTGCTGCCCCACGCATGCCAGTCGCTTCTTCTTTACTGGCTTTTCTTGGCCATTAGCTTATTTGTTATGCCACTCGGGCGTTGGCCAAAAGGCGTTTTAAACGCGTTCAGCAAATTCATTCCTCCATTTGTGGATTCCACTGAATTTACGACTTTTTTTCTGTGCTTTGTTCGTGTTTTCGTTGGCTTACAAGAGTTTTACTCAGTTTTACATATGAGTAGCTGACGTTGTTGCCAAGGAATGTTTGTGGCTATTAGCAATTACTCAATTATTCAATATGTGTTAGCGAATCGGGGGAATCGCAGAAGTGCCCACCTACTACTTCGAAAGTAGAGTCGTAGAATTGTAATTTCTAAGGCTGCATAGGAAAAGACCTTGGTTATATTAACTGAGAAACTATGAAATTTAATGATTCTACTTATAAGTAGCTTAGAGAGAAGTTTCTGTTTCTTATTGCAAATTTAAAGACTTAAAGACTTAAAAAACACAAGGAATGAGTAGATGTGTGAAATCTCAATGAAAACTTACTAAAGTTTTTATAGCATTCACTAACATTGATTTGAAGTAGTATAGTAAAAATACTATACTCTATTTTACTTACTTCTGCATTTTCTACTGACTATTTTACTTAGATTTTAGAAGGACAAACTTAAGTAGATCCTATTTATCCAATACTCTATGACATAATTAGAAAGATAACACAAATTTCGTTTTTAAACTAACTAAATTTCGTACCAATAGCAAATTTTTGACTCAAACTCAAACCAAACTTTAGTTGAGATACTTCAAGACACTTTGAGATACTTCCACGCTTTTCAAAAGTTTTTTTTTCAACACATTTTTGCTATTTCCGTAGACTGCACATTCAGAGACGGATCTCAGCCAAATTTGGTGTCTCAGGTTTCAAAGCTTATGAACAACAAATATAAATTGTTAACTAATAAAACACCTGAAAAAGTACTAAAAACCAAACAAGGTTCTGCTTATGTTTAAATAACTTTTATGACTTAATTCTTTTGTTACTACTGCTACAATTGCAATAAAAATTTAGATTGTATGCAGTTTGGCAGCTTTCTGGCTCAAATAGCTGCTTTCAAGAGCCGCTTATAAATTTTGATATACACCTAAGCACACAACACCTCAACCTCCTTCACCTCCCTTCGATAGCTGCAAATTTATCGCCTGGAATGTCGCTTGTCGCCACGGCTAAAAAAACTGTAAATGTTGAAAAAAAATGTACAAAAATCTGGCAGTGCATAAAGTAAACCTGATGCCAATGGGCGACAGTTGTGGCAAGTTTGATGGACTTTGCCGTCTGCCAGTGCCACAAGAGCGCCAGGATTATATGGTTTTTTTGTTGTCCCCCAATTTTTTGTACTCTTTGCTGCTTTCCTTTATCGAATGCGACATTTAATGCGATGCCGCGAAGCCAATCAAAAACAGCAGCTTGGATGAAGCACGGCAACGATTTGCCTGGATGCTCCCAAATAAATGATAAACGTGTTGGTTTTTAATTACACACGACAACAGTTTGAACTTTTTGTACTTTTTGTACTTTTGTCTTAAGTTCAGTTTCTTTTCTTCTGCTTTTTTGTGACTAGTTCACTTTTGACATATGGCACGCGTTGTGTGCCGCAGTTTGTTGACTCTTTTTCAGCTGCCGAGTAACTTAAAGTTTGCACAGTCTTGTTAACATTGCACAAACAAGCCACAAAAGGAAACTTTCTGTCCCTCACATTCCTTCAAGGAAACTACTGCTTTGTTGTTGTCTCCAGCAAATCCAAATGAAAAGAAAATCCACCCCATGGACTGTGACTACTGTGTCCTTTTCTTATTTTCCTGCTTTGTCCTTTGATATATTTTTGTACAATTTATTTTACGATTTTCCGGCTTCATTGTTGGCGCGTCTCTTGTCGATTCGCCATAGCTGTTAAATTGATGGATTGCTCTGCGACTTTTGACACCACATACAATTGCATTTCTTACTCGTGTATTCACAAAGTCAGAGTCCAAATCAAGATTCGAGGAAGAAATTGCTGCCAAGTCTTGAGCAAGCATGAATAATGCGATTTACAACTGCTCCTTGGATCCTTGGTCCTTTGGGATTGGCTTCTGGCTGCTAGTTTATCCTCTCAGTTCCTTTTTCTGTCGTAATTGATTATAGGGAAGTCTCTTTTCCTCTTTGGTGTACTTTTGGACAAACTTTAAATTCACACTAGCTAATGTACTGCTTTAAGTCTTTAAAATTGGTCTATAAAACTGTCAATTAACCTCAATCAAATATAAATACTTTGGGACAGCTTTAGTACCTTTTTGGCATATTAATTATGTGATACAATAAATTAAATTGCTCAAATGTAGTTTTTAGTCATAAATAGTCTCCATTAAACAAAAGTACAATAAATAAATAAAATTACTATTATACTAGTAATAGAGGATTGTTAGCTGATTTAGTGATAGCTCTAAAAGTGTTTTAAAATTATAAGACATCTTTAAAAACCATTAACTAATTTTTATCTAAACTTTATCTATTAACATCTTTTGTTAAGAATTTTGTTTACAATTTCCATTAATAAAACTGATCACTCTCATTCAGATCTGATGCTCAATGCCCCAACACTTGTAACATTTTAAAACAAATAAAAAAGGAGTGAGAACTGAAAGTGTAGTCAAGTCTATGCAGAGTTGCTCTCGTTTTCCATGGCACACACACACTTATACCACTTACGCATACACTTGTAGATATTTATATGTTGTCATAAGAGAACGGACGCAACCACTTGAGAAATCCACCTGCGACGGGCACAACGATCTGCATCTGCGATCTGTTTGCTCCAGTTCGCTGCCCCTCTGCGTGTTCCCTGCTCCTGCTCAAGTTGCAAGTGATCTTCCCCTCCCTCGAACTCCTCCGCTCCCTCGCTATTTTCCCACTCCACTGGGTGCTCCTCAGTATCCATAAACCTTACGTACACTTATGTTTTAATTTCGCTGTCCCAGTCTCAGTCACAGTCTCAGTTCCAGTCCCAAACTCAGACTCAGTTCCAGTTCCAGTTCCAGTTGATGTTGAACTTGTTGTCGCTGCTGTTTCTACTTGAACAAACTGTAGATTACCCAAGTTAAGCCCTTAAGTGTGTTCCATATCAGGTTTATCATTACCAGCCCCAAACGTCGTTGTTGTTGTTGTTGCTGCTGGTCGCATATCGAAGACAGGCATTCACTTGACTGAATATACGATGGAAGGACCGTATGAACGGATTAAATATATCATTTTTGTCTTGTCTAATGAAAGGGTTGTCCCAGCTCAGCTCAACTTGGCTAACACCTGAAAATTGCAGTTGCCATTTAGCCAACCTGCTTCATAAACCAAAAGCAACTGTATACATTTTCTGGGGAAGGGGGTTGGAGTAGGGGATTATGCAGAGGAAAAGGGCTTTATGAAGAAAGCTGTGTATGGGGGTAGTTAATATAGCAGAGGCGTAATGATTGATATTGAGGAAGTTGCCTTGCGGTCTTTATTACGTTGTCATGAAGCGAGACACTGAAAGAAATCGGTAGGATTTTACTAAAAATATATATAAATATGAATATAAATATATAATTATATATGTAAAAAGTAAGTAAAAAGTTGTTAAATAAATAGAAAAGTTATTTTGATAAAAAGTTAGTCAATTTTAAAGTTAACTAACTCAAATCTATGGCAAACTGGTTAAGGTGGTTAACTTTTTAAAAAACATTTTGATTTTCTTTTCCTTCTTTTCACTTAAAAAATCTTCTCAAAAATTAATATTTTCTTTTTTTTTTAATATTTATGTTTAATACATTATTATTTAACTAACTTTTTAGCTAACACAATTTTTCTCAGTGTTCTTAAATGCTTCTGGTTTCTGCTACGCAGTCGATAACTAAGCCCCTATTACAAAATTAACGATTACACAGGAGCACATTTTACAGGGTGTCTCAACTCTAAACTGACAACTAAAATTCATATTTAACATTTTATTAATTTGTGACAGCTGAAATTGTGTGGAAATCTGTGTGTGCGTGTGTGTGTGTGCGGATGGGTGTGTGGTCCTATGTGATGAAGCTGAGCTGGAGAGCGTTCCCTAAACTGTTTGTAGTGCTGCCCGTAATGCACTATGCACTCTATCTCTATACCAATGCCGAGTCCGAGGAACACAAGCGTAAAAAGGAGCTAGGTGAGTTAGAGGTACAGTAGTCTACCATAAACACAAACCAGCAAGTTCTTTAGAACAAGCCAAGGAAGTTCAGCCGATGGAGAACTCGGCGCAGCACCAAAAGTAGCAGCCTGTATAAATTTACTGCAAATTCAGTATATCTGTATATATTTTTTGAGTTTTTGAGGAAGTAAATGTGCACAAATTACCCCTCGGGGTAGTAAGAAAAAAAGTTATCGGCAAAACGGAAGCAGGAGTCAAGGTGCAAAGCAAAAATCATTACACCTGTTCCAAAACCAATGAAAAACCGAAGCGAACCGTGGCAGTGGCAGTGGAGTGGAGTTGGAGTCGAGTGTAGAAAGCGTAGAAATCGAACTCGGGATGCGACAGGATGAGGCAAAGACACGAAACTTTTACTTCTATCTTTAATTCGTATACTTTTGGTTAATTTCGAATTTTTGGCTAAATTCGAGCAGCTAAAGGGGTAGAAATGCCAGTTAAGGGTTCGACTTTTGTGGGCATTGGGTTTGGGGCTTCATGCTGCACTGAGCACGCGCGCGTGTTGCATGTTGCATGTTCACTGTCGTCTGTTTGCAGGCGACACAAATACGTGCAGCGCGACTATCAAAATTAATAAAACTAAATACTCAACGCTTCGTTGCACGAGTCTGTTAATGAGCAGGCAGCCAACTTGTGATATGCATCTGCAACAGGTTGCAACACTCGCTTGCAGCTGCAACCAGTTGCAGTTGCACTTACAGTTATGTTACTCCACCAGTTGCCTCCAAGGATTTGACACAAAATTGCCTTTTAATTGTCAAGTTATCCCCAAAACAACGCGTTCATTTCCATCATCATCAACATCAGAGTATCACCAGATCATTTCATTAACATTTTATATTGATATCATTTGCACTCGTTTTAGCTGCGTCTGGTTGCACCTGCCACACGGTAATGCCTGAAAGGTTTTGTTAGAATTAATGGCCCAAAAGGGTTAGTGGATTCTCATTCTTAACTCTTCTTTTTTTCCACCTTTTCTTCATTTTAAATTTTAATTGCAGTTCGTCTGCATTTTTCTTAATTATTATCTATTCATCGGAAAAGGGGCTGCAGCATTAAGGGTTGCACTTTCCACTCGGCTCCAAGTGCATGCGTAATGAGCTCAGCTAACGGTAAATTCAGCATGCAACACATTTTCGGCTCGATAATTTCGAAAATTTCTCAAATATAAATAATTTCCTGCCTTCATTAAAGAAGGGGAAAGTCTCTTGGGAAAAAGCGTGATAATTTTTTATTTAGCTGCAGTTGAACATAATTTTTATAAATTTTAGTGAATGTGTGAATGTCTGAGAGCATGTTCATTAAATAATTCTTAATTATAAAGCGGAATAAATAAGAGAATTCAACTATTAAAATGGTTTATGCGGAAAAATTGTTAATTTTGTGAAAAAAACTCAAATTTAATTGTGATAAATTTATTAAATTTCAACTCAAAAATGTAGCTTAGACTTATGAACTATAAGCTATCTATAGGTATTGAAAAAGCAGCTATTTAACCTACTAAAAACGTATATTTGTTTTCCAAATAAAGTGCTCTTAAATTAATTTTTATCACCTTTATCTATACAAAGTATAACTGCTAAATACGTTAATGTCAACAAATTGATGACGCAAGTTTCGTAATTAACTCAGTTCATCCTGCCACAAAAACAAAAGACTTAAGCCACAAACTTCCGTTGGCAGAAATATACATGTATGTATGCATGCATAAATTATGGCCCAAAGGGGTTGACCGAAGCGTATTACATATTATTTAATCATACTTGGGGACTGTATGACAGTGGTACTTCAATAAACGAACTGTAAGTCAGCAAAAAAAGGGGCACAGTAGGCGCACCTTGCGCTCTTTTATTTGGCAGCATGAAAAATTGAAATGACAGTCGAGCTTATTGCACGGACAGACACAAGACAGCAGACGAATGCCAGAGATGAGTTCAGTAAGAGAGAAAAAATATATATTTTTTTGCATTTTTGGCAATGCGTCAGTTGCAATTAAAGTGACAGCGAGAGAGAGAGAGAGAGAGACAGAGACGCGGAGACAGCGAACTGGGATGACAACCTGCAACTGTCAAAATGTCGCTGCTGCGTTGGCAGTGGCAAAAACTGTCAGCGCTCAGTGTTGCGAGACAGACAAAGAGACAAATGTGACGCCATATAAAATCAATAAATTATGAAAGGCACAAAGGCGCACTCCTTGCCACTCCACTACCACTGCCAACTTGCCACTTGCCACACAGCAGTTGCATAATACATATTCTAAGTAAGGATTTCAAGTCGGCAGTAAAAAAGCAAACCGGTTACAAGCGCTCCAATGTCCTTAGGGAATACTTGTATACATATTTGGCGTTGATTGATTTAACTCTCGCCCCGCTGCCTCTGTTGTTGTTCTTGTTTTAATGAATTAATTGAGCAGGGGCATAATTAAATTTGCACTTTTCATTTTTACTTTTTTTTCTGCACTTAATTTATGAGCTTTTAATTATTTTTGCAATTAAAGCTGCAGCTTTCACACGTTGTGGAGCCTCATAATTATTTGCTGGCAACAGGATCAACAGGATATGCTACTCATTTGTCAGTAGTGAAGCGTTAAATCGACTGGCTACCAAAACAAAAAAGTTCGAGAAAAAGATAAACACATGAAACATAAACAAAAGACTCAGGCAACAAACTTGTTTTACTTTTTTTTGGCAGCTGCTCTCCTAAGCCGTTCGCATGTAGATAGAGGCTGCTTGTTTTTTCTCCCCCTGTCTCACTCTTTTTCTCTTCTTTCTCATTTTTAATTATTTAAAAAAACATTATTTTCTCTGGGTTAGAGTGATCTTTCAGTCGCTCAGGTGCATTGCCAGTGTCAATCCACTTTTGGCATTGTTCTATTTTTCAGTTCACAGCGAGTACGACTAAAATTGTCATTTTGAAAACTCAATTGTTTGGAAATAGTCCCCACTACCTGCCCGAACAAAAACAAAAAAACACTGAACACCGAAAAGTAAAAACTAAAACATTTTAAAGTGAAAGACAAAAAAGCATTTCGTGCGTAGCTCTTCTCTGGTTTTCTCTGTTATTCTCGCACGCAGCTGGAAGAAACGGGATTGCAACAAAACAGATCTTCTTTCCTCTATAATTTTTAGTTTAAAGGTTTTTTTCTCTCTTTTACTTTTTGTGCAGGTGGACATCACGAAAGATTCTCAGGCCTCGACTATATGATTGTGTCTGGTTACGGTTATAAAACTGTATCTCTGCCCAACGTGGGAACTGCGTTGAATTTTTGGCAATAACTCCAACCGAATGGTGTTCTAGAAAAATAATTAGATGAACAATTGTTGAGTAGTGCAAAAGATGAAGTACATTCTATACAAGATCAAGTGTCTGCTTATAGATCAAGTATCAAACTGGCTATAAAAATATTAATTTTGGTTAGGCAAAACTTTTTCCTATAGCAAACAATAATTAACCTTCTGTGGCTTTCATTCCATTTCCAAGCATTAGCCAACATTTCACTTTCGGAGCAATTTTGCCTTTTGTTAATCATTTTTCCGGCATGACTACACTTAATTTACCCATAAATTTATTCACATTCTATCGGCAATCAAATGAGTTGGCAACTTTGTGTTGTAATCCAACAGCAAACGCATATTTTCCAGCTTTAATTGTTTGCAAATTAGCTAATTAAGAGACCAAATTGTTTTTATTACAATTTTTTAATTGGAGCTAAAAATATAATTCGCATAGAAGCTGTGGGGTGAGTAACCCAGCTGAGTAACCCTTCAGGTGGCCCCAAAAAAAAAAGGGACGTATGAGTGTGTAGCTCATTTATGAGCCCATTTAAATGGTA
Organism: Drosophila dunni; assembly: GCA_018152125.1. Classification (NCBI taxonomy): domain Eukaryota; kingdom Metazoa; phylum Arthropoda; class Insecta; order Diptera; family Drosophilidae; genus Drosophila; species Drosophila dunni. Next base: position 12,885,449 of record JAECXC010001917.1, on the reverse strand, counting down.
ACAACGAATTTCCGCAATTTGGAGCGATCAACGGTTAAGATAACTTAACAATAACCATAAGAAAATTAAGAAAAAATCCAAAAACAATGAGCTTAAACAACATAATTGAGATGTTCGAGCGCCCTGCGGAGTCGCGTCGAGTCGAGTGACTTGAGACGCTGCTCGTTGTCATCGTTAAAGACTTAATTTATTTATTAGCCTCAGATTTAAACTGCCTCATTGTTTAAGCATACACCTTGTGACACAGTGAGGGGGAGGGTGTAGGGGAGAGGAAGAGTTGCCCAATTGAAAGACAAAAACAATACTTATAAAATATATATATGTTTGAAGTCGTTGTAAAAATATTAAAGCTCAGTCCTGCTCAATTGTAAAGCAGCCTCAGACGTTCAGCTAATTAGGAGCCATCTTTGACTGCTCCCCACTGCCCACTCCACACTCCCCACCACTCATCTCAGCTGCCTTTGCAGAGCCAGCCAGCGAAGCTGCCAAGAGGCGGTTCTTGTCTGTAGCTTTTATGACTCTGTTTCTGTCGGCTTTTCGAGGGTTCATTTCTGTGCATGTTTCTTTTAGTTTTTTTTTGTGTTTTTTATGATATCCACAGATTTTGCACCTTATGAGAAAAATCTGTAGATTGGCCTTAGCTCAGTTTGTAGCGGCTTTGTTGTTGTCGTCTGCGTCTTAGTTGTTGCTTCATCTGCCGACTTCTCTGCCAATCTTGTTAAAGCTGCGCTGACTGCCGCATTGACACTTTGTTGCGTCTTGGCCACAAACATTTTCTTGTTATTGTTGCTGTTGTTGTCAGTTTGGCAGCTGTTTGCCCGCTTATTGCTCTTTGTACATTTGAAAGTCCGTTTGGCTGTCAAAAGCGTTAATTTTTAAGTGCCTAGTGAGAGTTTTCGGCCGCTTAACTGAGACTGCCATGCAGCTGCCTTGTCATAGACCCCAAGACACTATATAGTATAGTGGTGAGCGTGTGTGTGTGTTAGAGGTTTAATGAGTGCACAGGTTCAAGTGCCAAGTGTCTTGACTATTTTTTATTTGCCACATTCTTCTCAAATGTTGAACCCATTAATTTGTTGCTTGTCATTAGCAACAGAATTTCTGTTGTCGTCTTTTCTCTGAAGTAGTCCAGACCAACAATTTACTCTCTAAGATAGTTGCTTTTCTTTTTATTTTGGCAAATTAACAGTTGGTCTTAACGGTGCTGTATTTGACCACTAGGTGGAGTAGAAATTTTTTCTAGGAAAGTATTTAATAATACACAGGGATTAGTACTTAGAGGGAAGAGCTCAGCTAAGGCTTGAAATGGTTTATCTTGTCAACAAATTGTAACAGAATTAAATATTTAAGCTGCTAAATTATATTTAAATCATATTAATAATAAAAATCAACAATTTTAAATAATTTGTATACTAAAATTAATGCCAAACTTTCATCAGAACTAAAATTAAATTGTTGTTTTATCAACATTACTTTCATTATAGAGAGAGAAAAGCAAAAGTCGATTAACAAATTTACATAATTCATGTTGAAATAATTTATGTCTTGCTAAAAATTGCAAAACACAAATTTCGGCAAGCCCAAAGAACTTAAAGCTGGGAACTGGAAACTTTGGAACGGTAACTGAGAACTGGTAACCGGGAAAACAACGCATGGAAGCCACAAAATATGTTGAGCATCAAATTTAATTATTTTAAAAATTGCATTTCATTTCATATGATTCAGAGATGCGAAACAGCCAGAAGCTCAGACTACGTTGAGTGTCGTTAATTTGAGCAGTGCTGGACGCCAAGCATGACATGCCAAAAAGAGGGCGGAAAAAGGCGGTGAACGAGGGCGGGGCAGGCGAAAGGAGAGCGGTAGCAGTAGAGGTAGTTGATTGTAAGAGAGAGAGAAATATTTTGATGTTACCGTTATTTTTGGTTTATATAAATACGCTGCAGTCGTCTGCATGTTTGTGAATTTATATATTTTTATTTTCTCAAGCGCATGTCAGCGTTAATATTTTTGTTGTGTTTTCTTTGTGGCTGCAACATGCCCCAGAATGGGGCAACTTGAGGAGGTTTAATCAACTCAATTAAGCGGACAGTGTGCGCGTGTTAAGTTTTTATATTTTTTACTTTTCTTTCCATTTTTTTCGGCAAGTGCCGAGATGATTGTTGTACAGTACAAGGCATTTAATTGAGCCAAGATTGCAGTCAGTTGCGAGTTAGCTGCGTTTGCTGGCTGACTGCTGGTTGGCTGACTGCCTGACTGTTTCCAATGCAAATTTCGGCGAGAAATAGCTGAAAACGGCAACGGCACGGAATCTCACTCATGTCACACATAAGCAAACGCATTATCATCTCCATAATTCAAATGCTGGCCAAGACAGTGGATGTTGCATGACTCAACAGCATCAGATAAATGCCAGAGTTTGCTCACAAAAATATGAAGAAATGCTACAAAAAAAAAACAAACAAACAAAATAAAAATAACTTTAAACTTGTACGTAGAACGGTAGCTGCTGCCGTTGACACTTTATAGCCAAACTGGCAACGAACGGGCCAGATCAGCACTGCGCAGGCCAAAGAGACAAAGCCAATTCGAAGCCTTAGGCCGAAGCTCGCACAATGTATCATCGTGGCGTGAATGAGAAAGAAGTCTGGTAGCGGAGGCCAGAGACAAGCCAGTCGACTTCAAGAGACCCTGTACTTTTCAACTGCAGTTTAGTGTTTTTAATGAAAACTTTTTTATATACAGCTTGAATTGGAGATTGAACTCTTATAGAAAAGCTGTCGGATTGTAGCAAAATCAGATGGCAATTGACTGAGCTGTCCCAAGAGACTTTCATGTCAAATATAGTGGCACTACAACTGCAAATCTGCTAGATCTAGCTTTATAATTCTAATTTCATAGATAACACTCCATATACCCCACAGTTTCTGTTAGTACAGGGTCTAAAAAAGTATGCAAAAGCCAAATCCCAAATCGCAAACAAAAGCAACGCAATATTGTCCATGACTATGAGTGAAAATACCTATTCGCATATGTGTAAAGATAGATATGTCTGCGCAAATTCACAGCATGCGCCAATTTCTCAAGAAACCAACCGACCCATGGCGTCCCCAGGCGAGGGCTCAGCGTTGTAAACAACAGCCAAATATTGCCACTGTTTTGCCCAATGCCAGCGTGAATTTCGCTGTTGTCTATGAGTTTTTGTCTGTTCATACAGTGGGTCTGTCTGTGTCTCTGTCTCTCAGTCTGTCTGTATGCTGGTTGCCTTTTGTTCTCTTGACTCTCGTGTTGACATTATTTTGGGTACACGGGGCAGATGTGGGTGCCATTGACGCGTCAGCGAGGGAGCTGCCGACTGAATTATTTATGGTGTGAGAAAGTAGCTGCAAATTTGGAAGTACATTTATCAAAAATATACTGTAAAATGGCAGCCGAAGCTGTTTATAGAAAACTAATAAAATAGTTCTAGACACAGTTCAATTTGTGGGCTGAGGAAACAAGTCAATAACATAACATTAAGTTAATTTATGAATAAATAATTTTTGTATTAATTTATAGTTATTAAAAGTAAATATATTTCAGTTCCATATAAAGGTGCTTGTAGCACATTTTTATACAATTTTAACGCTATTTATTTGTCTCATATTAAAAATGGTATTCTTATTTTTTATTATTTATTATTTTATTTCATTTATATATTGTCACATTTATAATAATATTATTTATACCATAATATATTATTTTTTTCCTGCGTTAATATTACTTCTGTACATAATTCATTCAAGTTATGTCTAGTTTTCTAAATTCCTTCATTCAACTACTTTGCTTCCATTCATCAACTTCCCTACTGGCTTTTATAAAGTTGCTTTCATGCTCTCAAAATCTGTGCATTTATTCGCTTCACTTATGAATCAACGCTACAATTAATCAAAGATCAGCACTGCTGGGCGTTGCTCTCGCATTATCGCTGCTGCTGCTGCAGAGCGACACTTGGAAGCGGTGGAATTGATTTCACAGCACTCTTCCCCCTCTCTTCCTCCCTCTTTCCCACTCTTTCTCCTGGGCCGCTTTCGATTTTGTATGCTGCATATATTTCAGGGAAGACAATGCGTTGACATACTGCTACATGCTTTGGTATGACCATTGGCCGATCTTAACTTATGACCAATTGTCAACAGGACAACGCCTATTGGCAGCAGGCAAAACAAACAATCAATAAGCCAAAAAATGCTACAATGCCCAGCATGACAACACTGTGCGTTTCTATGCCTTCTGTTCGAGCATTAAATGGCGCAACAATGGCAACATATATTTTCCAAAATAAGAAGAGAAACTCCTCCATTCATTTAGTCACAGGAATGATGCATGAGCCAAGCTGTACTAACGGCATATTTACAAGGATGTGGCCATAATAGTTTTGCCTAGTGCAGTGTGTATATTTTGTTGGCTGTCACACGCTCAATTGATCACCTGAAGGAACGTTTCGACATTTTGAAAGTAAACTTCTGAAAACAAAAGACTTAAGCAACAAACTTGCAGCACTCTGTTTTTTTTTGGTAATTTTTTGGGCTTTTTTTTTGGCTAGACGAACATTTCTATAGGCTGTCGACCCTTTCACTTCACGCCACTTAATCTCAACGCATACGTGCCTGGCCACACAAAACGTGGCTTAAAAACGCTGTACGAAAATGTAATAATAATAATAAATAACAACAAAAGAGATTTATTATATTAAATGCACACATTTAGCGCCACTTAAGACGCCACTGTGCAGCCACAGAGCAGGAAGTCGACATAATTCTCATAAATATCAATAATGTTTTTTGTTCAGCTTTCGTTTTTTTTATCTTTCTCTCCAACTCTCAGCTGGTAATGTTGCTTGTAATGATTGTTATGTTTATATTTTCGTAGAGAACCGCCGTGAGAGCAAATCGTAGCTGCTGCAGCAGCGCCAAACTTCAAATGATACAAGCAACAACAACAAGAAATGCTACTAATAATAACCATAATAATAACAACAAGCAATTTCATAAAATGCTGCACGTTTGCAGCCACAAATCGAACGACCAGCGATGTCGATGGCGCTGGCGATGGCGATGGCGATGACGTTGACGATGACAGCGACAAAGTCCACTGGCGAACGACAATGACAACAAGTGAAGTCAATAACAACAACCATGACAATTACAGCAACAACAATAACTGCTACTAACTTTAGTAGCAATAACAACAACAGTGGTCGTATGTGGCTGCATGTGGCTGCCTGTGTAGACTCAACTATTTAAAGCTGTTTCAAGTGCTCTAGTAGAGTGTGCTAGGCTAAAACATACGCTGCTTTTTATATTGAACATAAATTTGTTTAAAATTTGGGTTAAGTGCGCTTAAAACAAAGACGAACTTGCTGCTAGAACTAAGCTTCGAACACTTTAAAATATTTTTTTAATTTATTTGCGATGGTAAACTCACAACTTAAGCAATCAGTCTTATGAATTCAATAAATTGGCATCAAAAAATAAATATTTTTTATTTTCTAAGATTTTCCTCTTATTTCTAACTTTAACTCTAGAAATGCTAAGCCTAGCCAAACACGTTGTTCATTACAGCTTTTAGCTGCCCTTTCAGTAGCTCTGGCATTTCCCTTTCGTTGGGGCGTTTTCAATTATATAGCCGTGCGGGATTCGCTGGGCAGTCTACAGCAAAAAACACAGACCTTGTGAAAGGTTTTTGGTCGTGCGACTTTTAGCGCACATTTTCAGGCACTTTAACGCCATCGCTGGGACGACATGGACTTGGACTTGGTTGTGGTTACAGCAAGCAACGCATTGACATAACACCTCATAATTTGCGGTATATGTTGCAGGCTGTCTGCCACGCCCATCGACCATACACACACGCCCTACACTGAAGACGGCGGCACACGCACTTCACATGGACTTTCGCCTTGAGAATTCTTAAATTGCCAGTGGCCGTAGTGCAATTTGATTGCAGCTGTTGGACGAGCGAAAAGAAAGTGTCGTCACCTCAAGTGCTCACTGTACGGTGTGATGTGGTGTGGTGTGGTGTGGCATAGGCATTGTCACTGCTATCATGTGCTGCCTACTGGCGCTCATGTCTCGACACACCTCAAAAGCGTTTTACATGTCCTCGGGGCAAGTTGCGGCATCGCTCGCACTTTCTTTTGCGCGTGTCCAGCTACTGGGACGGCAGTGACTCCATCTGGAGCTGGTTGATGTTCACACTTTACGAAAGTTGGTTTTCACAGGGCCGTGAGGTGCGAAAAACAGTTTGCAACGTTGTCGCCCGAAGTGTGGCCATCATCACCGTTCGATTTATATATATTTCCCATACGCCTGACCCTTTTTGTTTTTGCTCTTCATTTGGGGCACATAAGTGTATATAATTTGCATGGAAATTGCCATGATCATGCATTGACCGTGATCCGTGATGTTATGCATTTAATGCTTAATTTATACTGATTTTTACCGCCAGCAATTTGCAGTTTTATTATTGAGTAAAAGTCAAATGCGATTCGATGCTGTACTCTGAAAATCAAAAGACTCAGGCAACAAACTCGCAGCAATTCGTTGTGCTCGCTTTGAAAACAAACATTTGGTGGAGAAGTGGGAGAAAATTGTTTACATTTTAAATTGTTCATAAATAAATTTATCATATAAATTATTAATTAAGTTCATGGCATGCCAGACAGCTGACTGGGGAATGTATAAAGACATCGCAATAACTGCCAAAAGTCATTAACTGGCGCCGCTCTAATAAGTTCCAAGCCAAAAACTAACACAGTCTGGCAAAACTAAAAGAAAATGGCTTAGAAATTCCAGTAAACTATTTTAGTTTCGGCCAACTAACACAAGTTTCCTTTCAAAAGTTTATCGCAACTTTACCCACTGTGCAGTTGTTTCTCTCGGTGCAAATTTGCAACTTTTTCATGCCCAAAAATGTTAATACATTTTTATTGTTGCCTGCCTAATTGGTCCATAGCTAGTTGGCCCTTATTTCGGGACACGCAAGCTTTTCCTACCAATTTGCTGCCTGTGCTTGTCTACACTGGAGAACAGCCGAATTGAGTGCTCCAAAATTGCCTATGGGGTTGGCAGAGAAACTGCACACTCCAGATTATTCATAATTTTAAATTTTATATTTAATTTCAGCTGAAAAATAAGTTGTGTGTTGCATGTGGCCAAAGTGGCGCCAAGTTGACGGCACAAACTTGGATGAGTTTGACAGTTCTCTTTGTACGTGCTTAACATAAATGTTTTTTCAGCAAATAATTAATAAAACTACAACAAAACAAAACCAGTTTGAGTCACTTCAATACTAATTCTTAAGCCACAGAGGGAGAGAGTTAAAAATATAAACAAATTGTAAGTTTACAACAATAAATCAAGCCAATTGGGAGGTCTCTGCTGTAAAAGTGAATAATAGTTTGTGGCACAGCAAACATGGTGACTTTTGATAATTTGCTGTCATTTCTTAGCTCGTCTTAGGTTTGTTTTATGTAAATTAAATTATATTTAAAGCGTAGTTTTTACGATGCCACCAGTTGATGTTTATCACTGATCTCAGCGCGCAGCTAATTGAAATGTTTCCAAATGTTTCACAGACTTGAATTTCTTTTCACTTTTGTTCATTTGCATAGATCGTATATTTTTCCTTTTTCTCTTATTTATTTTTGCGATATTTTCACACGCAACAAGCCCAAAAAACAGCCAAATGATATAAAAATTTTAATACAATTTAATTTGATACCTTTTTTTTTATTGTTCCGTTCAGTTGTTCCGTTGTTCAGTTGACATTCACATTTTCTTGCGACGTAATTACAGAGCCTTGTCGGTGCCTGCGTACGCCGTACGTGTCTGAAAGGGTTGCCCTGGCCAAACTGATATTGGGGTCAGCAGTGGTACCCCCTATCACCACGTTCACCTCGGCTTCCAACTTAGTTGTCTTTCCCATCTTTGGCCGTTTTCTTGTCCTGCCCGTTGCGAACTTCAATGAGCATGCACATGCGCGTTCGCGTTCGCGGTTCGCCTTTTTGGTGTATAATTAGAGCTGAAAGCATATTTGTCAAGTTGCATACTGCGGCTGGCTGCTGATCCACAGGATGCGATATGTTAATGATGAAGAGCGTTCCACTGGCTTCCAGGCCAAATTGAGTAATTGTTTACTTTGTGTAAGTGTGTGCAAAGGTGTGTATGTGCAGCACAGAAGGCAACAAATTGAAAATATGATAAATGTTCACGATAAATATATGACAAACTTTGTATGCTTGTGTCTGATTCTATTTCAATTTAAACATTTTATTTGTTGTACACTTTTTTACAAAATAACTTAGTTATTAAGCTTAATTTTCCTTAATTTTGTTTATTTTTTAACTTTAAACCATAAATTTAATTGACTGCTTCCGCTTAGCTCAAGTTCGCTGCTTAAGTCGTTTGTTTTTAAATTAAAATAAAGCTGTTAACAAGGGTTTAAGTATAATAATTATGCTGAGAATGTTGTGCAGATCTGCGACTATGATTATCCTATAGAAGCCTTTATAGCTCAGTATATACTAAAATATGTTAACTAGCTTGAAATGTATGTTTAACAAATTTACATGGGCATTAATTTTGAATTCCCATGAAATTCTCAGGCTCAGCGCAAGTTCGTTGCCTAAGTCATTTGTTGCTACATGCGTACAATTATCGAACAGAACTTGAAGTAATGCCGCCAGTCAACATAAAAAACAAAAAATTGCATTAACAGCCAAACAATTTTAATGTAAATATTTGAAATACGTAATGAGTGTGTGTGTTTGTGTGTGTAGTGCCACTGTGCTGGCGGGCATATAATGAGCTATTTAGGTTTGTTAATGATACCATGGACCCAGGTCCTGACAGACAGTTAAAAATAGGATGGCAAGCTTTTTGCCTAGCTTCGCGCTTCTCGCTTCATACAAGCTTAGGGGCGCCAGGAGGCTGCGAGTGAGAGAGAGAAATATGATGGCTAAAAAGCAGAAAGAAGCAAAACAGAAAAGCTGAGAAAAACAAGGACAGACAAAGTTAAACTCGGATCGAGTTAAACTGCAGCAAAACTTGTTGCCTGCTTTAATGCATCAATTAAATTTTTTCTCTTTTTTCCTTCTTTTTTAATTATTGTTGCTGCATTGGGTTTTTGTTCCTGCTCCTGCAACGACTAGCTGAGCGTTTTTTGTGCGGCAAAGTAACTCGACATGTTGCTTGTAGGAGCCAAGTAATTTTGAAAGCCGTCACTTGTCGACGACGGGCATTGTCGTGTGTTTATTGATATGTTTTCATTATTGAATTAGTTTTTAATAAAAAAGCGCAGTCAATTAAGTTAACAAGTTACTACAACGAGCATTGGCTATATGTTTTGCCAGCTACTGGCTATGGGAATAATCGCAATTATGTTTTGATCCATTTCAAAGAACACAAACTCAGGTGAAAACTGAGTCAAAGGTCATCAAAGTTGCTCAGCTACAAATCGTCTGACAAATTAAAGTCAGCTCATAGCTTAATTAGTTTTGTTGCCAAAACTTTTATTATTGGGTATAAATTAATAAACCTGTAAAACTGTTAAAGCATTTCCGTTGCCAAGTTTGCTGTCTAAGTCATTTGTTTTAGCCGAAAACAGACAAAATGCTCAACTCAAACCTCGACCAACACGCAACGACGCATTTGACGCATTCACGCATCGCCTGCCAAAATAATTGTACTACCACAAATTTGTGCTGTAATAAAACACAGTAGATAGTGGCAAGATTGAACGACTAGAAGTTACCCAGTAAAATAAATGTATAAACAAAGTAAAAGAAACATTTGTTGAGTAAAAATGTACCAACTACTTCAGGTCTATACGCTATCTGCCACTTGCCGGTTGCTTTTAGGGTATCAAAACATAATTTACTTTGTTGTAATCAACACCAAGTCGTGGGTTGAGTCAAAATAGAAGCGCAGCCATTAAGTGTGCATGACATTAAATTAGCGCCACAATCAAGCACTGCGACTAACGACAACAACTGGAGAAAAAAGGCATAAAAACCAAAACAATCATAATGCCAGTAATCAAATTATAAGAACAAACAAAAACACAAAAATAAAAAAATGTAATGGGAAATTTTTGGAAAGTTCTGCAATTAGTTACAGCGCATGATTTTAATTATGTATTAAACAAAATTAAATAAATATTTAAGCAAATTCTTGAGATGCCAGACAAGTCCGAAAAATATTATGAACGGTAAAATAATGTTAAGACCGAAAGCTAATGAAATAAACAGGACACGCTCCCTGTGTCAGACAATAACTCACAAATCAGCAACTTTTACAAACTTGTTATGCAACATTGCGTGCAATGCTCTAACTTTTGGGAAGGGTACATTAGCTATGGGTTGAGTTAAGTGTGCAAAGAAAAGACATTGGTTTATAGTTTTTATATATAGTATTATTTATAGTGTATGTAATTAGTCTTCATGTTTTATGAGTTCCTTTTTAAGGCCGTTGTTGTTTGTCCACAACAGATGTAGCTCTTGGCATTGACTGCTGGCATCTTGGACTTTTTCAATATGACAATTCTTAATATTCTGATACTGACTGCAAGTGGTTTCTGCCAGTTTTTTTTTACCTCTTTTCTACTTGTTGCAGTTGCTGTTGTTGTTGCTGCTTAATGTGTATTTTATCCCGGCTGGCGACTATGCCAAAGACGGCAAGCGACTGTCGAGTGTTCGACTGTCATAAAGCTGCACGTTTTAGCTACAGTTGGAGAATCTCAACAATTTTAAAAGTGTGCATTTATGCCAAGTGGCATCTGCGACGGCGTCGGGCGGCCTCAAACTCAAACTCCAACTCTGTCTCAGTTCTAGACTCGGACTCAGACTTAGCCTCAAATTCAGCTTCAACTGCAGCCAAGGCCTCGTCCTCGTCCTCATCCTTGTCTTAGTCCTCAGATTGCAGTTGTAGTTTTCTGTTTGCAGTTGTCGTTGCAATTTTCGTTGTCGTCGTTCATCAGCTTCCTCCCCTGCCGGCAGTGCATTTATTAATTAGCAGCCATCCTGATCTCGACACACAAACAGACAGTCAGAAAGACAGACAGACGGACAGACAGTCGAAACGCACACTTGTGCATTTTTTCTTCAATTAAAAGTCACAAACAGCATTTCAATCGTCTTGACTCTTGTGGTTTGTCAGTCAGTCAGCAACAAGAAATTGCTCAAGTGCAGGCAACAGGTTTTGCCCCACTGTTTACAACAGTGGCTGCTGGAAGGTGTGTCTCCTGTTTAGCTATTAATTTTCAACTAGTAAATGTAATTTTTAAATTTGTACTAAGATTTAAATCTAGAATTAACAGAATTATTTCCTTTGATTTTCCATTTTCTTTACATGACTCAGAACTTCCTCAGACTCCAGTTAGTCACGCCGCCTGCAGGATCAACGCTCGACTCCTTCTGCTTCCTATTAAGGCAGCTGCTACTGTCTATTCTTGTTCTTAAATCCAGCGCAACTAATAAACCACAAAATGCTGGCTTAAATCCTTTTTTGTTGTTATGGGTTTTAAAGGTAAACTGTGAGCTGCATAAGGCCAAGATGCTTGGTCTATAAATCAGGACAATAACAAGGATGCACACATTGCGTGGCCACACCTTGAAAAAATAAGCAAAAGGATTAAATTAAAGGCTGGCAAACCAAAAAAGTAAAATAGAAGATGGGATGGGAAATCCAAGTGCTTGCATATTCCTTCTTAATTGTCTGCAGAATGAAATCCTTTCCGTTCAGCCTACGTAAGACACCGTAAGCCCTGCCTACTGGCAATCTCGAAGGTGTGTGCGTTGGCATGCAGCATCTATTTTTTGCTCCTTTTTCTTATCCCTTTCGAAAAAGAAAAGAAAACCGTAGCAGCATGCTCTACTAATTCAACTTCTCCCCCAAAAAAAATTCCAGACGTGATCTAAATTCATGCGCGCATGCTCTACAACAATGTCGAGCAGGCACATTCAACATCATCGTCTTGGCACTTAAGTCCCGTCCCAAACTCAAACCCGAACCCTCTCAAGGAGCAAACTGCTGAGCCTGACAATCATCGTTCCTCTGTCTGTCTATTCACTCTAGTCTATTTTTCGGAAATTAAATTGTCTACTCCTACTATTTGTCGGCGAGGGTTCGCTTCTCAGTTTCGTTGTTTCTTCTTTTTTTAGCTACTCTCCATCGGCATCTCCATCTCCTTCAACTACTATCTATCACAGGCGGCTGTCTGTCCTGTTCCTCAGCGATGATGAATGTGCGCGTTCGGCGTCTCTAATTCAATTTATCTTAGACAAAGTCACCATTATAGTGAATATAATGGTTTTCATTCAGCCCATAGCCAACTTTATGTATAGAAAGATGAGCGCCAGCTGTCCTGCGTTTGTTTTTTATTCGACTCTTTTTATGCTTGTCTCTCGAAGCGGAAGATCCGCGATCCTTAAATTTTTTAAAATGTCATCTTAGTGTGTCGATAGCTCAGCGCCTTCTGGAAGTCCTCTAAATAAGTAAAAATTTTAGTATTTCTGAACTAATGCATTTTATTTAGTTTTTAGTTTTATTTTCAACACTTTTTGCTTAGCTGAAGTACTATAAATGCTATTAACAACGACAGCATCACATCACATTTATGGGAATCGTTTGAGTTAATCGAGTGTTCCATGTGCTGATGGACTGGTGGCGCGACTTGTGGCCGGACTGCTGCCAGGGGGCGTGTCATCGGGACTGCGACCCAAGGGCACCAACAACGGTCCCATGGGACGTCGCGCTCTTGGGGCACCCCGTGTGCCACGACTAGCAGGCGTCGCTGCCTTCGAACGAGGTCGTCCCGGTCCACGCTTGACCAACGAGGCTGGTGGTGTGCCCATTGGACCGGCCAGTGCAGGATATACGGCAGAAGTGTCTGGAAAACAAAATAATGCATAAAGAGATTTAGTAAACCGTCAGTTTAAGCACTCGAAATTAATGTATAAATGTGTTTGAATGCAAATAACGCAAATTTAGAGAGGGGCACTCGTTAATGGCAACATTGTCGCTAATACCCCCGTCGCTTGTGGTTGCACGTACAACTGCGTAACGTATCCTGCCGCAACCGCATCTGCATCTGCGGCACAGCTTTCCCTTCATCCTGTTGCGGACAACAATGTTGCATACTCTTAGGGGTTTCAATTGTGGTTCTTTTATGACCACCACGGACCAACAGTAGTGTCCTGTGGCACACTCCATTCAGCGTGGCTAAGTGGCGTTTATGCAATGCTGCGCTTAAATAGCGTGTAGAAAGCACTGCATTGGGTACATGCGGGTAAAAATCTCTTTACTTTTACTACAAGCTCAAAATAAATAGGACTTTTTGTAGGTGGTGACTAAATACATGCTAACTATGTATTTTAATATGATTTAAATTGACTAGTGAAACTCGTAACATAATTTTACAATCTGCTTTAAGACAAAACCATAAAATTTCGTCTTAGATACCCTATATAACTGACAATAATGGGCACATACATGCATATACAATTATTGTACCACAACTAAACTAGAAGTATTAATTAAAATGTGGTAAAAAACTAGTTTATAATAATCCCAGGGTATCGCATAGTCCACCCTCGTATGACTACATCCACTGTATTTGCATTTGCGATTATGCCTCCATTTATTGCCGAGACTTTATTTCTGTCACGTGTTGTCTGGCGCTGCCCGCAGCATTTGCATTATCCACTTTCCCTCTCCTCCACTCCCCTCCCCACCCCACCACATTCCAACTACAGTAAACACACGACATGATACACCAGCATTTTCGGTTATGAGTCTGAGCATTTAAGCCGATTTATGCAATTATCATTTGTCGTGTAAATTTGACATGTGCGCTAACATGTTTTTCTGTTTTTCCTCTTGCCATTTAACTGAAAATTGCATATTTTGTCATTTAACAATATATTTCTCCATCTGCTCAGGCTTTAAAATTATTGAACAACTGTGTGCATAATTTGCAAATCGATACCGCTCAATTACAGCGCAAAATATTGATAGATATGTTTGCCAGATCAGTTTGGTTTTTGTATCAGTTGAAACGTGTTTGGGAAATCATTTCAGGTATTACAAATGCGTTAATTGAAATGATTTCTATACTAAGATTATAGTTTTATGGTATAAAGACGACGAAAGAGACACATAAGCTAATACAATTCTTCTGGCAACATTTTTAAATAATCTTCTTTTTCCTAGCCTTAAAATGTGCACAGAATATTTCAGAATATTTTAAATAATTTTAATTGTTAACTTAATAAATTCCGTCTTTTAAAGACTCTTTTTACAAGAGTTTTACGTATCGGAATTTACTTGTTTTAAGGCATTTACATTTACTTGCTTTCCCCTTATTAACATCTATGATAACGCAATCAGATGCATATCTTAACAAAATATTTGCTCTGACTCAAAGCGCTCTGCATGAAGTAATGAAATTTAAGCTGGAAGCTCAAAGGGATGCTCAAAGATTATTAAGAATAATTGGGATAATAATGAAAATGGTCTGTGCTGCACGCTAAAATTGTCACGTACTACAAAATTTCCCCCCCAAAAAAATGCGGGCAACCCAAAAACCAAAACTCAAAAAAAAGGGGGAATAGTGAGAAAAGGGGTAGGGAAGTCGACCACAAAGTGTACAGATAATGCCACTCAAGTGCTCCCCAATTGTTGTGTAAGCATGTAAAAAAGGCAGAGACGATAAACGTGATTATGACAGCGATTAAGCGACAAAGTGACACTTGAGTCCACTTTAACACCGCCTTTTTTCCATCTCCTGTTTTTTTTTTTTGGGTTTCAGGAAGCTGTGATCAGGCAAAACTTGGCACTTACCTTCGTCGTGTGGTTGTGGCACGGTCGCAGCACTTGCAGCCTCCATGCAGCCAGCTTCCTGCTGTGGCAATGGCGATGTGGTGGTTCCAGTTCCCGTACCCATTCCAATTCCCATTATCGTTCCCGTTCCAGCCATCGGCGCCGATGTCGGCACGCGTTGCAATGATCCATGGCCACCGCCGCGTCTTGTGCTGCCACGTGGTCGTCCTCGTTTTGTGCCGCGCGGGTGGTGACGTCGCCGCACCGTCGATATACCTCCGAAGTCACCCAGGAAGTCTGCAAATAAGAATTATGGGTTTTATTGATTAATTGCGGTACAATTTGTTTACTACACGTTTCGCTTCGTTTTTTGCGGTTCCCATTAAACAGCTGGCACAAAAAACAAAAAGAAACCATCCGTAAAACAAACAAACAACAATTACTTCAACCAAGAAGACCAGCTCCAATATATTTGTGCCGAATTAACTTCTTTTTCGTTGCATTTTAACAACACATTTATCTAATTTTATGCCATAAATTTCGTTCATTTGGGGCGCCAGTAATTATGTGGCTCAAATTAAGGGGAGAAAGGTTTGCTTCGAGAGTGGAAACTGTTTTAATAATGGACTAAATTATATCAAGCAGCTGGTGGGAGTAACATAGCAAACTTAAAACAAATATTTGCGGTAGTTTTTCATATCTTAAAAACTAGATTTAATGATTTGAAAGGCTTCACAATTTTTAATATAAGAAAAAACTTTAGTGCTCAGAATCTCCAACTTGTATGGCTCTAGCTAAATCTTTATTTAAATCAGCTGACCATATAAACTGACCGTTGGCCATCACTTTCATCGGTGCTAGCCACCCACTAAAAGCGGCAGCAGCTGCGCTCTAAACGTATAATGTGTGTCATGACCATATTTGTGCTTAACGTGTTACATTTTCTAAGCCTGGCTCATGCCAGCCAACAAGAACAAGTTACAGGGTTCAAGCACCAGAAGTTTCCTACTTTTTGTTTTGGTATTTCTCCCTTTAACTGTAAACTGCATAAATAAAACAAAGTCAAGCAAGAATACAAGAAACGTTCTAACAAACAACTGGATAACAACAATGTGGTTGTTGCACAAATCGCCGTTGTTGTTGTTGCTGTTGTTGTCGCATTGGCGACATTGCTAGGCGCTTGTGGTACGAGTATTTTGGTATGCAACACAAGTGCAGCAACATCATCACAATCCCAATTCCAATTCCAATCAACAACAACATCATGATCATCGTCTTGTCTCGTCTCGACTAAATCATGATCATCTAAGTCTCGTCAGTTTCATGAACTGCCGCTAGTTGTTGTCTAGTTTTGCTCCCCTTTGTGGCATAGCCAACAACTTGCAACAGTTTTTCTTTTTTTAATGAGACTCAGAGGTTCGAAGGCTCTTGGCGCTCGGCTCGCGATTCTTGACTCGATTCCAATCGCAATCGAGAGCGAAATATTGTATTGAATTTGCCGTGTGGCCTGTGCCATAAGTTTTATCAATAATATTCAATCCAAGGCAATCCTTTTTCCGTATTCAACTATTTACTTTATTTTCGGTGATTTGTTATTTTGTTTGTTGTTGTTGTCGTTGTTGCTGTTGCATTTGCCATGTATTTCGGTCAAACGTCGCGCGCCACTGCAGCAAGTTACAAAAAGTGTCTAAAGTTTCGCTTTTCTTGGTCTTTTGAGCATAATTTAACCCCGAATAGTCATTGAATCAATTCATAGAAATTTTATATAAAATAGGTATAACTCATTTAATTTCTTCTCTTACACTACCTCAACTACTTCTCTGTTTACGTATGCTCCCGCACTCCCATTTCTGTAATTGAATTTAAATTACAGTCTGTCGCTTGCTGCTAATTCTGTTGGCCTGGTGTTTCACACAAAGAAATCATCGATTTTGGCCATTAGCGGAATTTTGTATGCTTGACCGCTGCGATCTGCAGTGTCCAAAATAGTTAGCAATTCATGCTGAAATACCAGGCAAACAGAAAGATCAGTAGGTCGAAATGCAAAAATTATTTAACATTAACATTACACTGTTAATAACATTAACATAACATAGCACTGTTAATTAACATTAACATAACATAACACTGTTAATTAACATTAACATAACATAACACTGTTAATTAATATTAACATAACATAACACTGTTAATTAACATTAACATAACATAGCACTGTTAATTAACATAACATAATAATGTTACTTAACATTAACATTACATAATAATGTTAATTAACATAACATAAAAATGTTAATTAACATTAACATAACATACCAATGTTAATTAACATAACATAATAATGTAACATTAACATAACATAGCACTGTTAATTAACATAACATAATAATGTTAATTAACATAACATAATAATGTTAATTAACATAAAAACGCTTGCTGCTGATTCTGATCGCCTGGTGTTTCAGACAAAGAAATCTTCGATTTTGACCATTTGCAGATTTTATTTGCTTGACCTCTGCGATCTGCAGTGCCCAAAATTGTTAGCAATTCCTGCTGAAATACCAGGCAAACAGAAAGATCAGCAGGTCGCAATGCAAAAATTATTTTGCTTCAACTGGGCTCTTGTAAATTTTGTTGTATCTTACTGTGGATTTCTTTTCGTTTGAGAATTCAACTGGGAATTTGCATATTCCAGCTGTAAAACCAAGCGAACAGAACTTTCAGTAGATCTCGAATCCAAAATTCAAACTAAACAAACTGATATCAGAGAAAGAGTAAGCCAACACATGATGAATAAAGTAATATTGTTATAGAGTCAAATTTATTATCATTACATAACAACTATCAGAGCTATCGCGACCACATTCATATTGTACGTGTATGGTACCATTATAACTATCCACTTCAAGTTTGATTCGGATCGGACGACTTTAGGACACTTTGGATGAAAATTGCTCATATGTACGGAAAATTTCACACTAGGAGTACGGGGTATTTTACAGTCGGCTCGCTTGCTTTTTACAGTCACAGAAGTTTTTTAACCAACAGCACGAAAGGACCAACAAGGCAATGAGAAGCAGCAGATACAGCGACTTAAGCAACTTTAAGATGAAGATACAAAAGAATTCACAAGGAAGTTGTATGTGTATAATCGGATTTTAGAAATCATTCATTCAATTATCTAATTGATTTGACTGATGATCATTTGTGAACCTTGATCCTGAATGCCCCAATGCAGCCCAAGTGAATGTGACGCATGTTTGTTACGCTTGATACGCCAAGACATTTAAGCCTGGCCCAAAGCAGCAGAAGTCCCAACTGGTAACAATGGCATTCACTGGGTCTGCTCACCTTTGACTGGAAGTTGGAATAAATGGTAAAGACTCTAATGCGTCTGCCATGACTAAGTGTGCCACGGTCTTGGCCAGATTTACTGTGTGCTGGGGCTACTGTAATCAGCGTGAAATTGTTGGTAATTGTACATTAGCTGCTGGGAGATTACTTAAGCTAAATAAATGACATTTGGTTTAGATTTGTATACAATAAATTTAAGTTTGCCAAAAAATAGGAAATTGCTACATCGTTTCACATATAGAAATACTCATATTCTGGTCGAGAAACTGGCTTCGAAAGGTATATTAAGCGTATTTGATGTAATCGCCAGCCACGTGGTGTAAACTTCTTGCGTTTCGGTGGCGGCTCGTCAAGTGGTTCGACTTGTTTATCTGGGATGGGACAATGTGGTGGATTCGGTGGCCTTACATGCGGTTTGGCCAAGCTTATGATGCGGGCGGTGGGACGTGCTTTGAGCGCTGCGGGACGTATTGGAAACCGCAGTGCAGCCCAATAATCATCCTCGAGATCTTTGTTCACAAAAGCTAAGGGCATAAAGGGTCCAGGGAAGGGTCGTCCCTTGTCGTGGCGCGGCGCTTTGCCCCACACTATGACCGGGGAGTAGGCAGGATTTTCTTTATAATACTCTCGTTTGGGTGTGATTTTTCTTGGCACGGGTTTCGATAGCTTTTCCATTTTTTCCAGCAACTGCTCGTATTCCAATTCACGTTTCTTCCGTGCACATGGCAAAATCTTTTCCTCACAGGGCACAGGAATTTCCACCAAATGCTGTTCCCTTGGCATTGCTTTCTCCAGAGCCCATTCGAAAAAGTGTCTCCAGGCTTTCTTGTTCATGGGACCCGGTTTCTGCCATCGCGTCAGTTCACGCACCTCTTTGGGACGACACCGCTTAACGGGTCGAGAGTTGCGTTCGCACCAAGCAACCCACGAGGGTTCATTCTTGTCTTCTTCTTTCACAACCTCGACCTCTTCATTTTCTTGAAAGCTCATTGTAGGGGCTCAAACTTGTCTTTTTAACGAATCACAACTTTAGAGATTAAGGACTACAAATTTTAAAATTGAAAAAAATATATTTTTTTTGTTCGCCGGTAAGCAAATGTTTTTATGTAGACGATTATACAAATAATAGATGTATAAAATGTTTGGTTTTCACCTGGCAATGCAAGGCATACTATCGGTAGCTTTAAAAATACTAAAATTTGGTCAGCACTCGTAAGATTACTGAAAGTTTTTAAATTAATGAGGAAACTCTACATTCCATGGGATACTTTGACAGTTAAATCAGTGCTTTCGATTGAAATAGGTCTCAATATAAATTAGTAGATAAAGACATGTCTTGTAAGTATATAAAGAAGTCACAATGATGATCAGCTTGTAATCTATATGATACAGCTTAGTTCCTGCCAAGCTTCTAATTACAAATCACAACTAAACATTTCTTAGGCTGAGTTTAAAAGTTTGCGTATATTTCCCTGCTTAAATTTGACAAGTTTCAACAGTAAAGAAAGTTCAATTCTTAGCAATTCTAGTAGCTTATGAAATATCATTTCACTGTCTTAAACGATATTTTATAAACGCCTATGATTGCTAGTAACCAAACGCCTCTTTCGACAGCCACACACTAGGCAAATTGGTGGAGAGTTGTGAAACTTGAGGCGAGAAGTGGCAATTAAATCAGCCAGGACACGTGGATTTGGACTAGAAAGATAGTCAAGTCTCGCTAAGTGCTCTTGGAATTGCTTTCTAGTCATTTTCGTGCGCTTGGGCGGCTTATCCTTCTTGTCCGGTATGGAACAATGCTGTTTAGGCGGATACTGACGAGGCTTGGCCAGTTCTATGATTTTCTGTGACGGCTCTGCGTTCATTGCATTCTTCGACACAGGAAATCGTAAAGTGGCCCAGAACTCGCCTTCGATATCCTCATGCTGAAAGCAACAGGGCACCGCGTGCTTTGCACGAGGACGTCCAAATTCGGGTCTCGGCGGTGGATGATAGGCAAGTTGAGGTCGATATGCGGGAGGACTTTCTCGTGGTCTGATGAACTTTTCGCGCACCAACTTTGGCTGGCTTAGACTTTGCAGTTTAAGCCGTGATTCCTCTTGCTTTTCTTGCATACTTGCGATTTGGCTATCCAGACAGACAAAAACTCCTGGTATCAACTCGCGGCTTCTTTCTGTAGTTACTTTCGGTTTGATTTTCACTTGCTCCTTGGGTTTATGCTTAACACCGCCTTTGTCCTCTAGCCATTTGTAGAAACTAACCCACTGATTTCTGGTCATGGGTCCTGCTTTTTGCCATCGCGTTGGCTCGGGTCGGGTGGCACATATAAATCTTTGCTTTGGCTGTGCATTACGTTCCACCCAATCCTGCCAACTTGGTCTGATGCCGCTACACGAACTCATCTCCACGCAGTGTGCCGAAAATTTTGACTTTCATCCAAATATTTACTTAAAAACTAATGATTTTTCTTCAATTTTGAAACATGCGTTTGGTTTAAAATCATGTATTTAACTGTGCGTTTTTAAACATGGAAACAAATGTCAAACTGTTCAACATTTTAGTTAAACTATTTATAGTTGGAATTAAGCTGAGATTAACAATATTAATCTTAATGGTAAGTGTAGCTCATTTTCGAACTATAAATTAAACAAGCCAAAACAGCAACTAGGTAATTTTTTAAGGCCACTTTTCGTTGGCAGTACATCGTTTTTTGGAACCATTGCTGCTAGTTTTTTTTAGTACTTTATTTTAGGCTAGCTCCATAAACTGAACATCTGCCTTGGCGTATCGAGAATCGAGGGTTGCATCATTAAGCAAATGTAGCGTAAAATTGCTTTTGTTTCCGCCGCCAGGGACAGCGCCAGTTTCAGTACCAGGACCAGTTGTATGTGTGTGTATGGCATATGTGGTGTCAATTTCACACATGTTATGAGCACTCTGCGGTTGAGTGCTACACTCACAGATTGATGACTTTGAACTTGGAGTGCGTTTTTTTTTTGTTTTCTGTGTCCTTAGTGTAACAGTTCCGGCAGGAAGTGACCAGCCAAGCAAACAAGCCAGAAAAAACGACTTGAGAATTATTAAAATTCTTTAAGCATAGCCATCGATATGTTGGCTATGACCACGAAAGCAAAAGCAGCAGCAGGCAAAAGGAATGAGACACAGAAAATCGTGGTATGAGCAGCTTAGAAACTGGCGACAACAAATCATGACAACGGTAACCAACAAACTGCCGACTTCAACAACAACTACAACAAAGGCAACGATGGCGACATAAAGGCAACTTTGTGGTAGCCACAAACAGCGACGGGAACGGCGACGACGACGGCGGCGATGCACATCATCAAATGCAACACGCGGCCGCAAGGATGATAATGAAGATGGGCGACAAAGTCAACGGGCCAAGAGACCAGCCGCGAGCATAACAACAACAACGACAACCACTAACAACAACAACAAAAGGAACAACAACAATGTTAGAAAGGTACTCGACAATCACAAGGCAAAAAGTGCGATCAATTGCAATGCGCACCGAATTTCAATTGGGCATCGAATCGACCAGGAAAAAGAAAAGACCAAGAAAAAGTCTAACACGAAGTAAAAAAAGCACAAGAAAGAATAGTTGCTCTAAGATTCCAAGGCGAAGATTTAATACTCTGTAGTCTGATGGATTCTAATTAAAGGGGAAGAACTTTTAAGCTTTAGAAGGCGGTGGAGTTTGGTAGATTTGTACCATTAAAGTCAACTTAAAAGACAGCTCCTAATATATGATCTGAAATATTAAATAAAATTACAAGACCTTTTTTTAAACCGATATAGAAACACCTTTGGTTATTCGATGACAACGTTTATCATAAAAAATTCGTTCGTATTTCCACTAAAGTTTGGAATGCCTCACCAACTTTGTGTCTAAACTTAGACACCCGCTGCACTCTTATAAAAGAGCTAGAACGTTAGCCAGCAGAAGCTCTTGTAATGAATGTCCAATGGCATTCGAGAAAATATACAGCTGCTATTGATGATAAAACAGCACCAAGTACGAGCTCATCCACGAGCAATCACTTCAATGCAATTCATAGGCAAAGTCGTCGTTCAAAGTCGTCGTAAGGCAGTCGGACAATGACTGGAAAAAGGAATTGGGTTATGACCTCGAATGCGTGTCGCCAACGTAAACTTAAGTTAACTTGTGGTTTGTGGTAGTATCTTTTAAGCCAGAAGTGCATGATTGAGCCGTTTACAAGTGAGAAAGAGTTGAGAAAATACTCTTGATTAAGATTTCCAGCCAAACATACTTAAGCTTAAATCAGTTTATGCCAACGCTACACTAATTGTTACATTAACCAAAGATTAAATCCGTTATACCAGCAGATTAACAACATATTCGCATATAAATGATGTAATTCAATTCACAATTTAGCAAGAGCAAAATACCAAAGCGAATTATACTTAAAGTGAGCTTGAATTTTATTTATTTATCTTTGTAATTCGCTGGAAATACTTCACATATAAATATGATTAACCAATTTAAGTCAAAACCACTTTAATTATAAAGTTTTAAATCAACTCGACAAGTGGCAACAGCGATCACGATATCGACTGTCAATCGGATTTCAGATCCATCTGCACAAAGCGGTGGGGGGATATAGATGGTGATCGGGCACGTAGTTGCTCTGGGCGCTATGGGGGCCAATAAGGTGTAAATTTATGCTCGAGCGACAGTTGAGAGAATCCAAATAACAATAACAATAACAGAACAATGATCATTAACAAACGAGCCTATGCAATTTATTGTTAATTTTGATTAAAGCTCAACAAAACGCACATTCTTCGTATGCCTTGTGATTGGCATTTCGTTTGATTTCGCTATTTTTTACGTATTTTTTAAGTTTTTTGTATTTTTTCTTCACATGCATTTTGTAATTATTTGTTAGCTGTGTGAATTTTTGTGGCCAATCAGCGTTTTTGTTCGCAGTTTTTTGATTTGCTGCCAAGATTTGAGCGTAATTGTAACTCATGGCTAACGTGTATTCTATGAGACAGTATTTGATTTGATTTGATTTTATTTTCATTTAGTTTTTGTTGTTGTTGTCGTTATTTATTGATCGTTGATCGTTGTTATTGTCTTGTTCTTTGGGAGTTTTGCACCTTGTTTACAACTGTTTCTTTAATTATTTATATGTATCACAACTGGCAATTGACAAAGTGGACAAGGATCTGTGCAAGCGCAGCTAATGAATAATGAATACGGTTTGTGCCACATTGGGCGTTGTCACAATCTGTATCTGTTAAAACCCAACTAGTTGCTTAGTTTGGGAAAGTATCTTTTGCACAATCAAATATGAACTGCAGTTTGGCACGTGCCCAGCTGAAAAGGAAATTAACTTCACTTAAATGTGATCAATTAAAAAATAGTTTTACTCTCTCCACATTACACAACAGAAGCATTTCTATGGTATGGCAATTTGAATGCCTTGCACGTTGCCAACTACTGTAGTTGGCCAACTAAATACTTGGTTAACTAAGCTGGCCAACAGACCGGATGATTTGTGGACTGACTCTTGTACTATTGTGTAAAATTAACCCACATTTCTGGCGATGTTTGCCAAGAAAATGCGAAAAATTGTTAACAATCAACGGGAAAGAAAGAGAAAAATAAAAAATCCTGCTGCATAAAATTAAATAGGAAAACGAAACGAAATGAAGTAAAGTGAAGACTCCGTTGTCATGGACCACAACGAGTGTCTGCAATGGAATGCAATTAAGTAAAACTCAGTTGTAGAGCAAAATCTTTAAACTTTTAACTAGTGTCGAGTGCGTGAGGCACGCGTAATTGGATGAACTAGTTAGTAAGAGTAATTAGAGGGCTGAACACCAACCGGATGTCAATGGAGTTCTTGCAGTAGTTCAAGTAGAAGCAAAAATAAATAAACATCTACTTAAATAAACTTCTTCAAAATTAAATCCTCTTTATAGTTTTCCTACTTTATTCCAATCGTTATTCACAAAATTCCAACTTTTACCACTCTTACAACCCATTATGCTACAAGCTAATAAAACGTCTTTTTCCAATTTTCATTATTAGCAACATAAATAACAACAACAACAAAAAGCTCAAACAAATAGTAAACAGCTCGTTTGGGTCAATGAAATGTGAAAATATCAATAAAACAAGACAAATCCGTTTGTTCAATTCGCTTGCTCATGACAATTTCTCATTTTGGCCTATAATAAACAGCAAATAAATGTCGGGAAGAAAAAAATCAAGAAAAACGGCGAAATTACGAAATGCAGACAAGAGTGAAACGAGTGAAAAAACTTGAAACGAGTAACAATTTATGTAGCCAAAACACGTGAAGCCATTGATTAAATTAGATGTTTTCATTTGCCAAGCCCTGCAAAGAGTCAGCCCATGGCTCAAAAAGAGCAGCAACAACAACAGCAAGTCAATGGAAATGGCATATAAAAAATATTTATGAGCGCCTCGTTTTTTTTGTTAGTGGTATTTTAATGCATAAGCCAAGCAAATCAATAGGCCAAAAAAGTAAAACTCACTGACTGACAAGCGAACCGCATTCGAGGAACATAATCAACTGGCAGCAACAATTTCCAGGCAACGACAACCAGCAAACGGAATAGATATTAAATTGGGTTGCGTACGGTGCACAGAGCACAAAACCGAAACAAGTCAGGCAGTTGTGGTTCACTCTCGACTTGCAGATACCCGTCAGACAGGTTTCATTCCAGGGGGAAATAAAATATTGCATACTTTAAGGGTTGGTCGATTTTCTAGATATCTGAGCATCTTATTGATTATAATCGTATATATTGGAAGAGTTTTTCCGACTTAGCGTATGTAATATACCCCACTTATACAATACCGGGTATACCCGGCCAATTCAAACACATATCGTTATCAACGACAGAGCAGCCACAAAAACATACGCTAAATTTGTTACGATCGCATTGTAAACTCATCTGCGAAGCAGTTAACTGAGCAAATAGGCAAAACCAAAAAGCCAAGACAAGACAAGACAACTTTGAATCAGTTAACATGTCATGTTAGCCATTGTTGTTGTTGCAGTCGTTTGTTGGCAAATCTGTTAACGTTGCACTTGTCGCGCTTTTGGCCGTGTTGCCTACTTTTAAACGTCTTGTACTTTCGATTAGTTAATTGTTAAACAAATTTCAATTTTTATTTCGTATGGAAATCGCAAATGGCACGAAACAAGTTGCAGTTATTGAATTTTATGTTTATTTTGGTTGCAGTTTGCTGTTGTTCTTGTTGCACATCCCACATGCAATTGGCAACTCATAACAAACATAAAACGGGCCAAATTTGCTGTAAGCCAAGACTCGTTCAGCTGTTAAACCACATTCTGCGATGCCTTCACGCTACCAAGTTGCCAAATCATTTGAATTATTAATAACAAAGTGATTGGAATATGTTAAGAATTTCGGTGTTGCAATGTGTCTGGCTTTAAAGAGCTATAAGTTAGAGGGAGTGGAATGTTGGTAGTAGGAGAATAAGTTTAGAACTAGATTTCTTTCATTTAAATAAGGAAAGTTATAACTTAAGATCTAGTTTCAGTATTTAAATCTTTAATTTTTAACCCCTTTTCATACCCAACGTTTTATCAATTACTATATCTAATTGAAATGCTGTACTCACTCATTGATTCATTTTGTGACAATCCCGTCGGACTATCGCCATCAACGATTAAAGCCTCATTTTCGGAATCATGCTCAGGTTGCGACTGTTGTTGCCTGACACATGTTGCACCTGGCACATAAGTCTCTTGGCTAAGTATTTGGTTGGTGCTATCGGTGCCACCGCTGCTGGATGCAGATGATGCAATGCCCACATCAATGGAGTCCTCATCCAACTCCTGTTTGAGACGTTTCCCAGCTGAACTGCAACTGGCGACATCGTCATCATTTGCCGCTATGGTAGTGCCACCCATATTAACCTGCTATAAAATAAATAAAAGTTAGTGTTGTGCATTAAAAACTATATTAAATTCGTTGTGTAACAATAACGATCAATTAGCATTTTTATGAGCAACGGAAGTAAGCGCATCTATGCATACCCTACTCCGTGTTAACTGGGTCCTACCCTTAGTAACTGGGCCCAAAAAAAGGTCTCTGGTTATAATTTATGCCTTACGCTCTGTTGTTTTATTGTTTTAGTCGCCTCGATCGGTTACGGGGTCTAAGGAGCTTTGGGAAAGTCATTTAAATTGGGAATGAGGATATGCTTCAGAGCCTTGCTCGACAGTGGGGTAAATTCCAAGTACTTTGCATAAAATTTGCACAGATTTCGCCAGCAATTATTAAGATATGCAACACAGTAGCAGTTTATTTATGCTGGAGGGTTAACAGAGTGTTGTATAATATGTTTTGGAGCAAAGAAACGTTAACAACTTATAAAAATAATTATTTAACCAGTTTAACTAACGAATTTCTCTTTCTCAAGTAACACACTTAAGCCAATGGAGCATAGTGAACTAACTAATGGAACTAAGTGAATGTCAGGGCCAGAAACCGTTGAATGAATATAACAACTGTGACACAAAATTAGTGCAATCAGTTCCAAATGAATCATTTTTGACACACACTCAAACTGCTTTTGGTCTAATGAAGTTTTCCAAATAAAAAGCAAAGTAAAGAAAAATTGGAACTATGGGCAACGACACTTAACCTCAAACTTGAAACAAGTTGGAAGATGCAGCACAAGAAGAAATAGAAGACGAAAAAGCAACAAAAGAGAAAAGAAATAGCAGAGGAAGCTTGCAACAAGATGGCTACGTGCCATATAAAAAACTACTTCAAGTGTGTGGTATATGAACTTGACTGCAAGACGAACCCCTCGACTGAGAAAGAGAGCGAAAGAGAGGGAGTCATAGACTCCTAAGCGTAGAATTCAACCAAAAACGTACTAGAGAGAAATGTAAAGACAACAAGAAGAAAACAAAAAAAAAAGAGGCAACAAACCATAATCAGTGTTCCATTGAACGCACAAAATCATTTAGCGAAACCGAAACGATGGTGCACCCCAGCACCAGCAGCAGCAAGAGCACTACCAAAGCTAGTACTTGAAACTGTTTTTCCCTGAGCTGAGCTGAAGAGCTTCGAAACAAGACAGAAGAGACCAGAGCTGGTCTGCAGTACGTACGTATATAAAAAGTGTTTGCTTTGGGGAAGACACTTGGATGAATGAATATAGTCAGCAACAAAACAGATCCAAACTTGGCAGCAAGTTCAAAGCACGCTACGTAACAGACCAAGACAAAATCCAGTGCGACGATGAGTTGAGTTTAGTTTAGTTTGGTAGAGTTGAGTTGAGTTGTGTCTTGTAGCAAATTGAATTGTCGTTGATGTTGTTGTTGCATGAATCACGTGACCATGACCACCGTACACTGCCCAAGTAAGAACAACAAAGGCAGCAGACGCAAACGTAGACGCAGTCTGCATCTGTATGTGTATCTCTACCTCTATCTGTAGCTGTATATGGCCAAGTCGCAATTTGAACTTCACTTAAAAGATCATTTACTTTCATTGAGACTGCTCAACTTGTCGCTGCGTGTAACAAGTGTAAACTTGGTCTAATAAGCTGACCATTAACAGACCACTTGGATCATGCGTAAATGCAGCACTCAGAAAGATACTAAATACTTTGTTGCTGGCCCTCGACCGGAAGTCTTTATCTTGAGATTAAACCAACTTGAATTTATAGAATTTCTTTTGTCCATTTTTGGTTTGCTTTGAACTTACCTTATTTGGTCGCCTTCGTTTGCGTTCACTCTGTGCTGCAGCTGCCCCAGAGGTTGTTGCTGTTGTTAGCGGTGAACTGGCGGAGGTTGTCTCCTGCTTGACCTGCATCTTGGCTTCCTGGCGATCTGTTAAGAATATCGGAAAAGTAATTAATTTTTTGGTGATACTAATAATATTATATAAAGCAGTTTAAGTTCGAAAAGTTTAAACAAATTCTCTTCTAACAAGAAAGAACAGTACAGTCGAGCACGCCCGACCGTATAATACTCTCTGCATTTTAATCCCGATATTATTATTAAAATCGGTATCAAGATATTACAATTCATAGTACTTGCATTAAAACACATTGAAACAAAAACAATCTAAACATTATCACACATACATCTGTTTGTATGTATGCGAATACACATACGTTTAAAAATATATGATGCATATATGTATGTATGTGTGTATTCGGCGTGGCCAGCGACTGCGGCCAGACAAGCCACACAAGCAGCGAAAACGTTTCTGTCTCGCTTGCACTCATTAGTGATATTGCGTTCAATTATCAATATTGTAACGCTTCTAGCTTTCTTGTTTGTAGTCCGATTTTAATGCGCCTTTCAGGAATAGTTTGATATAGTTAGCCTCCACTCGAATTATACAATTACAATGCTGTACTACATGAACAAATGCGTAAAAAATTCAGAATTATTTGTATGTATTGTGGGAAAAAGGGGCGTGGCAGTCCAAAATTTGAAATGCCAATGCATTTGCGCTGTCGCTAGGAACCTCCATACCATAATTGGTGATCCTACGTGCCATGGTTACTGAGATATTCGCCGAAAACACCGATTTTTTCCGAGGTGTGTCTAGTTTTTTGCTCATTGTGGGCAAATGGGGCGTGGCATCGAAAAAAAAAAAGATTCTTGTATTGACTGACTAAATATGTGATCGATTGACACCAAGCTCGAACTTGTAGCTCTTACCATCTCTGAAATCTGTTTGTTCATACGGACAGACGGACAGACAGACGGACAGACGGACAGACGGACAGACGGACAGACGGACATGGCTATATCGACTCGGCTTGTGATGCTGATCAAGAATATATATACTTTATGGGGTCTGCCACGCCTCCTTCTGCCTGTTACATACTTTTGCACAAACCCAATATACTCTTGCAGAGAGTATAAAAAGATTAACATGTTTTTCATACTCACATTTCATTTCGATTTCCTCGTCATCCAAGAGCAAAGACACAACTTCTTTGGGCTTAAGAGTGTCTGGCTTAAAGTTGCCGCCACTTATGACCATGCGTTGGATCTACAAAAAAATAAATATTTATGAAAACGTATGAAATGCATAATTAAGTTCAAAAAAAAGAATCTTAAAAGAGCAGCGCAGCGCTGCAGGAAATGAAATGAAACACGTTCAAGTAGCGCCAGGGATTTTCATAGCTTCCGTTCGTATTCGTGTCGGTCTAAGTCTTTAATATGATAATCAAGGGTTGGGCAATTAAACTAATAAATGCAAGGACAGCCTAGAGGGAGGAATAAACGAAAAGTAGAAGGAAAAAAATGTACTCCGCATAAGTGATTGTAAGGAGAACTTAGAGGCGTAACCAAAATGTCGCCTAACCAATTGTATAATTAATTTCCGGTATCGTTTTACCTCCAAGTACATACTTGTATAGAATTATCTCCCCCAAACAATGCAATGTCGTCCACACACACAAGTGTTTCATGTTGGCGGCTCGTGTTTCATTTGCCAGTCTCAACAAATGGTCAGGGAACTTAAACTCTTTGAATCGGGGGAAGTCCACGCACGTGCCTAATATGCGGCTTAACAATGGAATGAATCCCAAGCAATTGCATTTTCTTTATTTTAATTTCTTTTTTGTTTTCAATCTTGGTTTTTGCGGTTTCCTGGCACTCGATTTGGTTTATCAACTTACCTCACTCTTTTCCCGCGCTCTCTGCAGAATTCTCTCCTCGATCGTTCCCTTACAGATGAGCCGATAGACAGTCACCTGTTTGGTCTGGCCCAAACGATGGGCTCGATCCATGGCCTGCTGATCAACCGTGGGATTCCAATCGGAATCATAGAAGATAACCTGCAAATAGAAAGAATTAGATTAAATACAGTTTTAGCTTCCGTTTAGTAGTTGAAAATTTCAAAAATATGCAAATGAGCATTCGACACGCACATCCTTTCGCTGTCCTTTTGATATGCATATGAAGCGTAGAAAGAGGATACGAGCAGTTTTTCCCTAATCCACTTTATTGTGTCACGAATTCTACGCTTTTCCTGTTTTTCTTTCGCTAGGGAAAACTCTTTTCACTTCGTACGTGTTTGGAGTGCAAGTGTGCAGTGATTTTGTTTGAGAAGGGGTTCTTCTTCCGGCATTGATAAACCTAATTATATTGTGATCTGAATTTGGAACACGTGTTCTCTGCTCCCAAACATCCAAATTTGACCTTCTGTACTCAATGGTTTTTTGAAAATCTATTTCCGTTTAATAGACAATGTCTGCGATGCATTTGAATATAAAAAACACTCCCCAATGAATAAAAATTACTTTAAAAGAAGTTAAAGCTGATAGAATAAGACTAAATAGACAAGACATTGAATGGATCAGTTTTTACCAGAACAAATTGTATACTAAATATAGTTTTTTACAAACACAGAGTTTTTAAACAGAGTTTAGTGGAAATTTATTAACATTTTTAACAATTTTTTAATAAGTTTGGCTCTCACTTTCGGTAGAAATAAACTATTTAGTGACGTATTAAGCGTATATAATTAAACCCCAAAGCATGTCATTTGTTAATTACTTTTGACACACTTTTAGACATTTAGGCAGATGTAGAATCAGTACTAAATGTAGAGCCATGAAGCTGCTGCACTTATTGCAACTCATTCTTGGCCAACTGGCAAACATTGTGGCCACAAACATGGACTTTGAAGAAGAGGAGTTGTGGATTGAACAAAAACTGGATCATTTTAATGAGAGCGACACACGCACCTGGAAAATGGCAAGTTTACTGAACTCGTTAACTAATTGGTTTATAATAATAGGGTTTAATTTAAATGTTTTATTTAACTCAGCGTTATTTAGCAAGTGAAACGTTTTATAAGCCAGGCGGCCCAGTAATAATTAATGTGAATGGAGAATGGGATGTTGTTGCTAAAAGTCCCTTGTTTGGTTTATTTTATGAAATGTTGGAGACGTTTAATGCATATGGCTTTCAAACGGAACATCGTTACTATGGCAGAAGCAGACCAGTGGAGTAAGTGTCACTAAATACAGTAGTAGTTAAAAGTAACTAATTAAAATATTTAACTTTTTAGAAACTTAAAAGCCGAGAACCTAGCGTATCTGAGCTTGAGACAAGCGCTAGCTGATTTGGCATATTTTATAAAATATCAAAAGTCAACGATTCCGCATTTAAGCCAGTCCAAAGTTATACTGATTGGCTGTTCATATGCTGGCAGTATGGTAGTTTATTTCCGTAAGGACTATCCTGAATTAATGGATGGTGGTTGGTCATCTGGCGCAGGACTTGCTTATAGACTCGATTACTCTGGTTAAAGCCCACCAGACTACATTAAACTATAAGACATTATAAATTTCCCTTTTTAGACGGCTTTGTAAGTGTTGGCAAAGCATTGAGAAAGCACGGTGGGGATGCCTGCTACGATCGTGTAGAATTCTTTGCCAAATCTTATTTAAAACATAAGAAAAATCAAGATGCAGTTTACGCAGAGCTTGAGGCAGCAAATTTAACTAGACCCTTCAATTTCATAGATGACATAATTTCCACACATGTGCAGCATCGCAAGTAAGTTTAACTTTACAACTTTTAGCTATAAATTAATATACTATAAAATTTTAATGACTTTTATAAGTGCAACTACTTTGCAAGTCATTTGTAGAAATATAACTGCGATTAAGCCAAATGATTTCCTTGGTTTTGGCCAGGTTTTGTATTTGCTTTCGTCAAAAACAAAAGATGAGGGCGAAAAAGATGATTTGGCATTTGCTGATGAACATGGCCGTAAGTTAAAGTCTTTAATTATAAAGTTTATAATATTTTTAATATATTACTTATAGAGCGACAATATTTCTACCAAAGTTGCAGCGAATTTGGGAACTTTTTCAGCACCAGTTCCCAACACCAACCGTTTGGCAATACAAAGCCATTTAGCAGTGAAATTGCCGAGTGTAAAAAACAGTTTGGTCCTAAATATACCATCGATTATATAAGTGGAAAAGTCGATGAAATTAATGACAAATATGGCGGACAACAACCGCAAGTTGATAAGATTTTCTACACGAAAGCCGAGGATGATCCCTGGCGTTGGATGGGCGTCAGCGACGAATGTGCGACAATTATACCAGGTAAAATTAAATATGAAACAAAAACTGATATAATTTTCAACTATTTTATAGGAATAGGCCACTGTCATGACTTGAGAGCCAGTAGTGAGAAAGATTCTCCTGCTTTAAAAGCGGCTAGAAAGAAAGGCCTCGATTTATTGAGGCACTGGATTAATGGAGACGCAGCGTCGCGCGAAACTTTGAACAAGTGTTAAACAATTAAATAAACTTGAAATTGCCAATCGATTGTCAGACTAATTAATAATGTTGTAGTACATAGAGTAACGACTTATCGATAAGCAATATCAGCACTATTATACAATTGAAATAGAGTGAGACTAAATTGATAACATAGAACGCCGCATGGTGTTGGGTTAAATTTGGTTTTAGGCCAACAATTATTTACAACCTTCAATGCGATTTTATTTGTTGTACCCTACGTAGATAATACTCTAATTAAGTGAAAAGCTGATAAGATTTGGCGCTCGGGTTTAAAACAACAGGTATTAGTGGTGCTATGGCCACAGTAGTAGTCCAATTCACAACGATGACACACTGCCTAATCGGACTAACATTGGCATTGCTAGCTTTGGGTGCACTCCCAGCTAATGGAAATGTTTTCCAGCAAACATTCAGGCAACTCCATCAGGAGCCACAATATCCAGCTAATCAAAATCGTGCCGATTTAGTGCAAACACTGTGGATCGAACAGAAATTGGATCACTTCGATGAATCAGAGACACGCACCTGGCAAATGGTACAAGTTACTTACATAACACAGTTGAAACAACTTAAATTAATCTTCTTCTGTAATCCTTTTGGCAGAGATATATGCTTAACGATGCGCTGTACAAGTCTGGAGGTCCTTTGTTTATTTTCCTGGGTGGCGAATGGGAGATTTCTACTGGATACGTTACCGGTGGACACATGTACGACATGGCAAAGGAGCACAATGGACTTTTGGCTTATACAGAGCATCGTTACTACGGCGAAAGCAAGCCGCTGCCGTGAGTTTATAAATTTACAAATTTCTTACAGTTTACTTAAAGAATTTCTGATTTTTCTAGAGACTTGTCCAATGAGAACATACAGTATTTGCATGTCAGACAAGCCTTGGCTGATTTGGCACACTTTATCAAGACCATCAAGTCCACACATGAGGGTTTGAGCGATTCCAAGGTTATTATTGTGGGTGGTTCCTACTCGGCTACCATGGTCACTTGGTTCAAAAAGGAGTATCCCGATTTGGTAGCCGGTGGGTGGGCTTCCAGTGCACCGCTCTTTGCCAAAATCAACTTTGTGGGTAAGTCAGACAGTGCTCAAGGCCTGGTTTCGTATTAAATTTGGTGTCTACTTAGAATACAAGGAGATAACTGGACAATCCATTGCTTTAATGGGCGGTTCTGCTTGCTACAGTCGCATTGAGAATGGCATTGCCGAAATGGAGTCCATGTTTGCCAACAAACGTGGTGGAGAAGTGAAGGCGCTGCTGAAGCTCTGTGAGAAGTTCGATGTTTATAACGATCTTGATATCTGGACACTGTTCAGTGAGATCTCCGACATATTTGCGGGTGTAGTGCAAACTCATAAGTAAGCAGATAATGCTTAAGATCTGGAGTTTGGTATAGCTTTGTTGTATTTTTAGTGCTGGACAGATTGAGAAGGTTTGCTCGACTATGATGGCTGAGAGCAGCGATCTTATTGGTCTCAGCAAGTATCTGTTGAGTGTGTTTGCCCAAAGCGGTGGCAAGTGCTACGATCTGAGCTATAATGCCATACTAGCCACACTTTTGGAGTCACGTTACAATGGCAATATCAGTAAGTAATCAATTTAATACTCAAAAGAATTGTATTTAATTAAATCGACTATTTTCTAGTGCGTCAATGGATCTTCCAGACCTGCAATGAATATGGTTGGTATCAAACATCTGGTTCTAGCGCTCAACCCTTCGGCACCAAGTTCCCCGTGGCTCTGTATACCACCATGTGTGGCGATCTCTATGGCTCCCAGTACACCAATTCATACATTGAGTCCAAAGTAGCCGAAACTAATGAACACTTTGGTGGACTTACACCAAATGTGCAGAATGTGTATCTAACTCATGGACACTTGGATCCCTGGCGTGCAATGGGCATTCAGAATGAAACTGAAGCCACAATTATACCAGGTGAATTCACTCACATAAATAACACTCTAGTTTATAATTAAACATCTATTTTATTTGATTTATAGAGTATGCACATTGCAAAGACTTTGGTTCTATCAGTGACAGCGATACCAAAGAAATGCGTGCTTCGAAGGAAAAAATAGCTGAACTTGTACGCGAATGGCTTAAGTAAAAAAGCATAGAAGAAATGTCATCGATTTTAGTTACTTTGTTTAGCGATAAGTGCAATCTAATAATTGTTTTATAACGCCAATAAACAGAAGCAGCTGGAAATTCCGAAAACAGGGATGCATACAGAACAAATTTAAACTAAAACTATACTTTTGACTCTTAGCTGGAAATGATTTCAAAATAAAAGATAAAACTCAATTTGTGGATTTCCCCAGAGATTAAGCAGTCAATCCTGAGGTCAGTTATGCTAATAAACATGGCTAGCAACAATGTAACAATGTCATAGTATTACCAGGAAATATGTATTAATAGCAAAACATGGGTTATCATAAATTCTAGGATAGATTTGGCTGAAAAGCCCACCTTATCAGTTTGCTTATCAGTTGAGTGTATTTATGACCAATATTAAGGCGTCACTCTAAAGCCTTTAAAACTGATCGTTGACCAATTGTGATTTTCAATTGCAAACATGTTGGCTCTGAAGTTGGTCAGCCTAGCGCTGCTTTTGGTTTTGGCCCATCAGGCAAATGGCCAGAAACTGAAAAAAGATGTACCCGTTTTGGTCAAGACTTTGAATGATATGCAACGTGGTCCACCCAGGCAAGCGTTGATCAATCGCGCCAATGTGGAAGAAAAATGGATTGATCAACCCATCGATCACTTCGATGAGGACAACAAAGAAACTTACAAAATGGTAAGCAAAATTACATAAATAAATGAAATCAGTTGGTAAATTTTGTTGGAATTCATAGCGTTACTTGGTCAACGATGAGTTCCTAACTGAAGGCAGTCCACTCTTCATCTATTTGGGAGGCGAATGGGAAATTGAACCGAGTATGGTGAGCAATGGCCACTGGTACGACATGGCCAAGGAGCACAAGGGTGTGTTGATCTACACGGAGCATCGCTACTACGGAAGCAGCTTGCCCACAAAGTAAGTGAAATGAATTAAATCCATTAATTCTTTGCTAAAAATATAATTCGTTTAGGACCATGTCAACGGAGAATCTAAAGTATCTGCATGTCAAGCAGGCTCTGGCCGATGTTGCCAACTTTATAAAGGTCTACAAGTCGGAAAATTCCAAGCTGACCAACTCGAAGGTTCTGCTCGCCGGTGGTTCCTACTCAGCCACAATGGTTGTGTGGTTCAAACGCTTGTATCCTGATTTGGCCGTTGGTGGCTGGGCTTCCAGTGCCCCGCTCTTGGCCAAGGTTGATTTTAGCGAGTACAAGGAGGTGGTGGGACGTTCTTTCCTGGAATTGGGTGGCCAGAAGTGCTACAGTCGCATCTATAAGGGTATTCATGATTTGGAGGAAATGTTTGCCAACAATCAAGTGGCCGAAGCACGTGCAATGCTACGTCTTTGCAGCAATTTCAATCACAATAACGATCTCGATTTGTGGACACTTTTCAGCAGCATTTCCAACATTTTCTCGGGCGTGGCACAGTATCAAACGTAGGTTCAAATCACCTAATGTGCTCAACAGAAATAACTATATAAAGAATTCTCCTTTTAGCACTGGCGATATTCCCTATTATTGCTCCTATTTGCTGAGCTTTGACGATGATGCCGCTGCTATTGCCAACTTTGCCTATTGGGCCTGGGATTATCCCAAGTGCATTGATGCACGTTATCAGAGCACCGTTGATTATTATCTTTATGAAATTGAGAACTTTAGCGCGTGTGAGTTAGCCATTGATTACATATCTTTTTTCTTCTATTACTAATATTATTTTTACTCATTTTATAGCTCGCCCTTGGTACTATCAGACCTGTAACGAGTATGGTTGGTATCAGTCATCAAAGTCACTGAATCAACCATTTGGTTCAAAGTTCCCGGCCACACTTTACATTGAACTCTGCCAAAGTGTCTTTAGCTCAAAGTACGCCAATTCGCAGATTTCTCTCAATGTGGAACAGACGAACAAGGACTTTGGTGGCATGACACCTGAGGTCGAGAATGTCTACATGACCCATGGTGGTCTGGACCCCTGGAATCCCATGGGCCATGGCGTTGAGGAAGGTGCCACCGTCATACCAGGTGCCTCTCACTGTGCCGACTTCAGTTCCATCAGCTCCGATGACACAACGGAAATGCGTGCCTCAAAGCAGCGTCTGGCGGAACTAGTTCGCGAGTGGTTGGCCTAAAGTTATCGTCATCGATAACTGATAGCTCACTATCTTGGCAATATTTCACTTCTAATATTGATAAGCCAAATAAACTAAACGACTTTTTGATTGTATAATATAACGTCTTGAATTAGAGTAAACCCAATTGTCTGTGACCCTGTAGAGCTTTTGAGTTTTTAATGGGTTCTCGGTTTGTTTGACAAGATTCGCCCTCAAGTTATACATAAATAAATACTTTCAAGCTAAGCACAAATAAACAACCTTTAAAGTTATGAATACAAAATATATTTAAAAGTTTGTTTCTGAGCGATGACTATATCCTGTCATATACATCAAACACTTCATTTAAATATTAAAAAGATTCCTTTCCTATTTGTCATTCCTATATCTCAAGTGCTTGGTTTTATATATACTTTTGTTAAGTGGTCCTTAAGCAGAGTTCACTGTACTTCGTAGGAAACTTAGATAAGAATATTTCGATTATTGTGCAGGTTCTATTTAAATCGTGTTTGTGTTATTTCACAACTATAAAACTTGGCGGGGCAAAAACCTTTGTTAATTTACAATCAAGGGGAATTAAATGGTCAAAATGCAATGATTGCAGAGGTAAATGAGTCAAGTGCTTACTACACTATACAACATGCTATACAATAACTATCTATACTATTACCTCAGAATTTTGGTTTAAGGAATGATTTTGTTCTAAGAAATTAAGCTGAATTTACTAGAGGTAAAGGAAATCTCTTAAGTCTTTTAGAAATCTTTAAAGATTTAGTCTAAAATCTATTTTTTTTTAAGATTCTTGTTTAACTTTGGATTTACGGAAGTTTAAATTATGCCTTTCCCATGAATACCAACAAATTTCAAGGAGGTGCTTAAAAAGCCATTTTAAGCGATTACCGTAATTATGAACCCCAATAAGAATTATGTGAACCTCATAAAAATATATTATGTCTCAGCCAAAAAGGCACAATGCATTTAAGTCAACGTTGTGGTACACGTGAGTTATACAATCGTGAGAAGTTATCAGCCTTACACGGGGCTTACATCTAAATTATTTGCCAATATTTACTTTTCACTTATCGTCTATCATTTATGGCCATCTACTTGAAATATTTTGAATAAATAGTCCGTGCATTGAGGTAGGAAATCATTCGAAAAATTGTCAACTATCCAAGAAGATGAAGTATAGTTTAGTAGTTATACTAGCGCTAGTAGCGCCTCTAACTTATGCAGTTAGTCTGCCAGCTCCTGAGGTTCCTGCCTTCGTTCAAACCTTGAAGGACATGCATCGTGGTCCACCCAGAAGACCCATGACCAATCGTGCCAACATTGAGACCCGCTGGATCACCCAGAAACTAGACAACTTTGACGACGACAACACGGCAACTTGGGAAGATGTAAGTTTGAGTACTTCAACCCTCTAGCACAGATTCTAAAAGGACAACTTCCTTTAGCGTATTTTGGTCAACGAGGACTATTTTGTTGATGGTTCCCCAATCTTTATTTACCTCGGCGGTGAATGGGAGATCCAACCCGCAGATATTGCCACGGGACTTTGGGTGGACATCGCCGCAGCGCACACTGGCACCGTCATTACCACCGAGCACCGCTTCTATGGCGAAAGTATACCCATTCGACCACTCACCACCGAGAACCTCAAGTATCAGAGTGTGAATCAAGCTCTGGCCGATGTTGTGCACGTTATTGAAGTACTCAAGAAAGAGGAGAAGTACAAGAACTCCAAGGTGGTTGTCTCTGGCTGCTCCTACTCTGCGACTATGGCGACTTGGCTTAAGAAACTGTATCCCGATGTAGTTGTGGGCAGCTGGGCCTCCAGTGCTCCTCTGGAAGCCAAAGTGAACTTCAGAGGTAAACAAATTATTCCACAACTTAAAGTAGTGCTTGAAAACCTCAACGCTTTCTTTGCAGAATACATGAAGGTTGTTGGCGAAGCTTACAGGGAGTTGGGCGGAGACTACTGCTACGACCTCATTGACAATGGCACCGCCTACTTTGAGGACTTGTTCAGTAGTGGAAATGGAGAACAGGCCAAGGAGGAGTTGAATCTGTGTGATAAATTTGATGCAGAAAACGAACAGGATCAATGGCAAATCTTTAGCACCATTGCAAATGTCTTTGCCAACATTGCCCAATATCAAAAGTAATATTAGCCAATTTTGTATTTAGCATGACAACTAAAAATCTTTCTACTATTCAGACCCGACAACTATGACTTGCCCCAGTACTGCTCCGTGCTGCGCAGCTTCAGTGATGACGATTCTGTGGCTCTGTCTAAATTTCTGCAATGGCGTCTTGGCTATCCCAAGTGTGTTAACGTCCGATACAAGTCATCTGTTGACTACTACAAGTGGTCCATGGAAAACTACGATGGCTGTAAGTATTGCCAACTAATCTTTGAGAATTTCAATACAATAGTTTGCCTCTTTAGCTGGTCTGGCCTGGACTTATCAGACGTGCAATGAATTTGGTTGGTTCCAATCCTCTGGCAGTCGCAGTCAACCCTTTGGCTCTAACTTCCCCGTCACTCTATATACCGACACTTGTGAAGACGTTTTCGGTGCCGAATTCACTGAGGCCAAGATTCGCAAATTGATCAAAGCTACAAATGTTGAGTTTGGTGGTATTGAGGCTGTTGAGAATGTTTATGCCACTCAAGGTGGATTGGATCCCTGGAGCAAGGTTGGTGCTGGAGTGGCACAGGGTGCCACAGTCATTCCACGAGCCTCTCACTGCGCCGATTTGGGTTCCATTAGCTACTCGGATAGTGCCGAGTTGCGTGCTTCCAAAGAGCGAGTGGTTGAGCTGGTCAATGAATGGCTTGCTTAAGTTCCAAGTGTCTTTGGAACTACATTTATTATAACTTGTCTTTTTTTTTGTTTTTTTTTTCTATATATAAATACTTTAACACTTTCTTTATAGCACTTTATAATAAATGAATATTGAACATTAAATTATATTAATGTCAATAATGTGATAATTAAATAAACGTTGTTTTTATTAAAATGGGTAGATTGGGGAAAGATTTGCAGTAGAATTCTTAAGCTGTTTAAATGATAGTCAAATTCTGAATTGTTATCTTTTCCTAATAGTTTTGAATGCAAAAATATTTGAAGCTCGTGAATTCCACACTTTACCGACTTACAAGATAACTAACTGCTAGTTTAAGAAAAAACTAGTTAACCAAGAATCCAATTGAACTTATCAGCGTTGCTTATGAATATGAATTCTTGGCCCCAACCAATTTAAATTTTTCTTTAACTGTTTCCTTCTTTTCCAATAAATAGACTGGGATTTGGGGTGGAAAATCATTCGCAATATTGTGAACCCTACAAGAAGATGAAGTTTATTGTATTGGTACTAGCGCTAGTACTAGTGCTAGTTCAGCTAACTAATGCAGCTAGGCTGCCTGAGGAGCCGCCAGTGATGTCGTCTTTTGTGAGGACAATGAGGGATCTTCAATTTGAGCCACCAAGAGGGAAACCCAACAGCCGTATGAATGTGAATCTTCGCATGTTCGAACAGCAACTGGACAACTTCGATGACAACAATAACCAAACTTGGCAAATGGTAGCCAAACTAACTTAAACTTGAAGAAATCTAGCTGAAAACTGTTTAATTTTTATTTAAAGCGCGCTTATATCCATGAAACCGCTGATGTAGTTGGAGCTCCATTATTTATATACCTCGGTGGTGAATGGGAAATTAAGCCAGCTGATATAACATCGGGACATTGGCTGGATATTGCAAAGGAATACAGTGGCACCATTATGACCACTGAGCATCGTTTCTTTGGCCAAAGTATTCCCATCACGCCACTTTCAACCAAGAACCTCAAATATCAGAGTGTGAATCAGGCCTTGGCCGATGTTGCCCATGTTATTGACGTGCTCAAAGAGGAGGATAAATACAAGGACTCGAAAGTAGTTATCTGTGGTTGTTCTTACTCCGCTACCATGGCCGTATTGTTCAAGAAACTATATCCCGATATGGTCGTTGGTAGCTGGGCCTCGAGTGCTCCGCTGGAAGCCAAAGTCGACTTTAAGGGTAAGTTTATCCAACCAAAAACAGGGCAT
The DNA here is from genome assembly GCA_018152125.1 of Drosophila dunni. Taxonomy (NCBI): domain Eukaryota; kingdom Metazoa; phylum Arthropoda; class Insecta; order Diptera; family Drosophilidae; genus Drosophila; species Drosophila dunni. Next base: position 12,844,535 of record JAECXC010001917.1, on the reverse strand, counting down.
ATAATTAAACTAATCTTTTATATACTGTAGAATACATGGAAGTTGTTGGACAATCGATGCGAGAGCTGGGCGGAGATTACTGCTATGATCTCGTTGAAAATGGCACCGCCTATTTCGAGGATTTGTTCAATAGTGGAAAGGGAGAACAGGCCAAGAAGGAGTTGAATCTCTGTGACGATTTTGACATTAATGATGAAAAGAATCAATGGCAAATCTTCAGCACGATTGCAAACATATTCGCCAACATCATGCAATACCAAAAGTAACTAATACAGTTTATATAACTGTCTAAACTATTTTTATATAAATTTTTTGCTATCTTTCAGACCCGAGAACTATGATGTACCCAAATATTGCTCAGTTCTGCGTAGTTTCAGTGACGATGATTCTCAAGCTGTTGCTCAGTTTCTGGCCTGGCGTTTGAATAAACCAAAATGCATTAGTGCCCGCTACGAGGATACTGTTGACTACTACAAGTGGTCCGTGAACCACTACGATGGCTGTAAGTATTGTCAACTAATCCATGAGAATTTCAATACAATAGTTTGCCTCTTTAGCTGGTCTGGCGTGGAACTATCAGACGTGTAAGGAATTTGGCTGGTTCCAATCTTCTGCTAGCAACCAACAACCCTTCGGTTCGAATTTCCCAGTAACCCTGTACACACAGATTTGTGAAGATGTTTTTGGATCACAATTCACAGAGAGAAAAGTTAAGAAAAATATCAGGGCTACAAACAAAGAGTTTGGTGGAATTAATCAAGATATCGATAACCTTTACATGACTCACGGTGGATTGGATCCATGGAGTAAGGTTGGTGCTGGAGTAGCACAGGGTGCAACAATCATTCCGCAAGCCTCTCACTGCTCCGATTTGGGTTCAATCAGTGCAAGTGATAGTCCTGGACTATCTGCCGCTAAGGCACAGTTGGAGGTATTGGTTCGTCAATGGCTTGCCTGAACTTGATTTTTCTTTGAATTGAACTCGAAACCTTTTTTTCTTGAATCTGCAAACGAGCATCTGTAACTAACCGACTTTGGCAACATATAATAATCGAAAACGCGTAATTAAACTGTGTATAGTAAAAATACAATATATTATATCCCAATAAATAACTTTAATAACTGCATTGAATATTTTAACGAAGTTTCCTTTACTCAAATAAAGAGCTTATTTAAATATTAGTTAACTCCCTCGATTTATTTCGTCTTATTCGAGTCTTAAAGGTGAATTTAACCCTAAAATGCTTTGACCACTTGCGTAAACCATTCCAAAACATGTGTACACATAGATTCAGATAACTTGGTAAAGGTAAAAAACGAAAACCACAAAATTTGTTGTACACCCAATGAATTGCACTAAATTCTGGAACGTGTTGGGCATACAAAAAGAGGTGACGAAAGCTATCGACTGCGGCTACTTGAAGACATTAGCTACGATTTCGAAAATGTCATAAATCTTGGAGACAAGTCAAATCAAGACGCGCATGATAATGACTCTTGAGGAGACGAATCGAAGCTCCAAAAGCATAGCAAATGAAATAAACAAAGCTATACAATTTGTTTAAAAATGGCATAAAATACAATTAATGAAATGGCCTCATATCATTTAAAATGTAACTGGTACAATTTTTTTTTCTTTCTGTCGTTTCGTTGGCCATCAACAATTTCCGTTAGCAGGCAAAGAAATGCCAAAGTGTTGAGTGGCTTTTTCAGTTCTTTGCTGTTTTTTGTCAAATTATTTTTGGTATGCGCCAGCGACATGAACAGTAAATACTTTTGAAATTCGAATTGTGTTTTTCACACACGGCTGTTTGTTGCTTCGGTAATTTGATCGAAAGAGAAATAAAAATTCTTGCCATATACCAAAAACTTACGCAAAATCGATTTTAAAATGTGCTTCTATTTTATAATCCTGACAATTTGTCAGAGATACACTTGAAACTAATATGAAATAAAATTTGCCGCTCAAGAAGCACCATAAATGCCAAGGAATTAGTCAACCACTGATTCTGAGCCTGAGAACCAAACAATAAAATCCCCACGAAGGTAAAAAAATGAAAAAGAACAAACCAAATTACTCGGCGGCGAAGCGAGCGCGAATAACAAATCAAAATCAGTGACAAAATGATTTAGGAACCAAGCGAAAATGTTCACACGAAGCCCAGCAGCCCCAGAGTCCCACCATCAATGACAGACACGAGAACAAAGAGGGACGCAAAGATAAGGGGAGAAGAAACCAAAAGTGCTCACTTATATTGTATCCTTTTTAGCTACATATTTGAGTTGCCATTGTTTTTCGATAAAGATCGAGAATGAGTAAATCATGGCGAAGCAGCCTCAAGACGATGTCCAAAGAAGTTCCGCACATTGCATAAACAAGTAGTTGAGCAAATGGATACAAGTATAGAGAACACAGTTAATTCTCTTTGGATTCCCTTAACTTAACCTCGCAGTGGCGAGTTAGCCACATTGTCATAGATCTTTGAGACGTCCTCGTTCCGCAGCATAGACCCTAGGAATAAACTATAACGATGCAAATGCTTAGCGTTCAGTTTCACCAAATCATCCCTTGCACACATGCCGACCTCAGTGCGAAGTACCTCATAGCCCAATTTCTTGATGTTTTCCGTTATCTTTGGCATAACACTCAAGCGGCAAGTGAAGAATATAAGTCCCTTCTGCAGGTGAATAATCTTGCAATCGTCGGCCTTGCACTTTTGAGCATCACTTTGTAAAGTTTCCATCAAATCGTCAAAATCCTCATAGTGATCGTCCTTAATTTTGGCGTAGATTAAACCATTTTGCTTGAATGGATTACGCTCGACTTTAAGATCGCGATAACGCGAGTTGGACTCGCGCATTATTGCATCGTATTCACGCAGAAAATTTGACAAATTTGTAGTGCGAATCTGACACAGCAATGATACCAGATTGCTTTGGTAGCTTATATTCAACACATAGGGTCTATATAGCCTTGGTACGCGATCATCGTAACGCAGAGATTGATCAAATATAAGTTCTTGTAAACCGGGGTATTTGAGATCCCTATAGGTTTTCACAACTACCTTCTTAGTGGCATTATCAGCATCTTCTGGTCCTACTTCATTCTCACTTCCCTCATCAACTTCACTACTACTTGTCAATTCAATGCTGTTCGATGGTGAATGTTGAACGGGCCACAATACAGCCACAGTTTGAGTTAATTTAGATACCCCAACCGGTGTCATTCTTTAGCTATTTGTTAAAACGGTTAAAATTTTGTAATTCACAGCAACGAAAAAAAACTAAAAATAACTGTTAAAATAAATATGTATATTCCCTAATTAAAATCAAGTAAAATTAGTTGTTGATGAATTCCTATTCTCAGTTCGAATAACGTAAAATAGCTAGGAAATTTCTAGGTCTCCAGTCGAATGAAGTTTGGCTTGCTAAGATTTACATAGAATAAATCTACGGACAAGCTAAAGAAACACTTTATTTAATAAAATTAGTAAATAATCGAATGATAAATGAAATGTTTATCGAAGCTTGGATTAATTAGGGGGACTAGTTGGCAATCTTTGAAGTTGATAACTTTAACAAGGTTTATTACTGAACTGGAAGCATTTAATGTTAATAAATTAAGGAATTCTTCAACTCACCGTATCCGCTGCAGTTAAATTGATGCCCAAACCTCCGGCGCGTGTGGAGAGTAGAAATACAAAGATATCGGCGCGGGACTGGAAGTCGGCGACCATGTCACGACGTGCTGAAATCTTACTTGAACCATCAAGACGCATATAACGATGTCTGCGATGCCACATATATTCCTGCAAATAGCCAAAGCGTTAAAAAACAATTTTTGTATGCATAAAAGGCCAACGAACCTCGAGCAAATCAATCATTTTAGTCATTTGGGAGTAGATGAGCACACGATGACCCTCGGCCTTGAGCCGTGTGAGTAGATTGTCGAGCACAAACAATTTGCCCGCATCTGTGATAAGTGTCTCCTTATCCGGCACCACAATCGAGGACCAGCCACTGCGTGGCTTGCACAGCGCCAGTCCCGTGGTCACAAGCTCTTTGCCCAAAGCATTCTCACACTGCAGATGACGTATGTGCTTCCAGGCAGCGGCACGACTCTCACAGCTAACAAAGAGATTAGGGACAGAGATTAATAGGTTGTTTCGATGGTGATACAAGTGGGAGTACGCACTATGAATGCCGATCAACTGCCTGCACCCGCTGACCCAATCCGTAGAGGAAACGTGGCATTTGCAGAGCTTCACACCGATACAATTGTGGCTTCCTTGGACGATGTGGAAACTCGGGCAACAAATGCAGTGTTGTTAATTTGACGTCGCTTTTGGTATTCGATTTGGTTTGCACCTCCACGGATTCAATCTCCAGCTCCTGCTTAACACCAGTTTCCGTTTTCACCTGCGCATCAACGAGCTCCTCCACGAGTGTTGATTTTTGCTTAAGGACTTTGGAACGTGTCACACGATGCTCAATTGTTTCCTGCATGTTGACCGTCAGGTAGTCGCCAAAAGCATAAACGCTGCTCTGATTAGATGTCTGTAGAGATGAAAATTAATAATTTTAATTATTTAGTTCTTGAATTGAATATTTTATTAGCTTACCATTGCAGTAAATATGAAATTCCTTAGCACACTGTTAGTCAACATAAAATCTGGCACCAATTTACGCTCAAGTGTTGGCTCTATGAGTTGGTAACGAGTGTCACGTTGTTGTGGCCACCACTGACGGCGATAGGAGATCAGCGGCTGCTTGGCAAGCACACGACGATAGTGCAACAAACTAGAGAAGGTAATAAGATTTAAGTCTTTTCGAGTTAAGTGTATGCTATTTAATACTCACAAATCGATGAGGCCGTGCCAGGTAACATCCTCCATATCAGCAGGGGAAAGATCACAGAAGCGCGTAAAACTAAAGCAGCTATTGACATTGACGTCGTCGAATAGTGTGCTATGCAAGTGGTCTGACTTGAAGATATTAAAGCTGTTGGAATGATATAAAGATAGATATGCAATAGGTTGACAAATGGCTTAGACCATTACTGGATCTAAATATTAACAATCACAAGCATCTTACCGATTGTACAGCAAATGTCTGCGACTGGGCAGTGCAGTGACAAGCAGCCCATCGTCAAAGATTAAACGAGGTACCACATACTCAGCACAACGCATGCTAAATGGACTTCGTGCATCGCGACGCTCGAAGAGCTCTGGATGATTGCAAACCTTGCGAAATTGCATGACAAGATTCATCAGATTTGATGTGAAATTGCGATCCAGAATGACACCATCGGATGCAGCCGATGACGTTGAACTGCCGGTGGCCAAATGCAGCAAATCTTCAATTCGAATCTTTTGCTTAAGCGCCCGATAGAGTAGCTTCTGTCGTATTGTCAGCGGGCAATAGACCATAATCTCAATCTTATCAGACAGTTCGTTCTCCACATCCTTCTTGATGCGACGCAGCATGAAAGGTTTCAATATCATGTGGAGTCGTGAGATCTGACGCTCGTCGATGCCAGTTTTGTTCTCGGCATGTGATTCGATGTCTTTTGAGAACCATTCATTGAATTCATCATGGGAATCGAATAACGTGGGCATGATGAAGTGAAGCAGTGCCCACAGCTCAGCCATGCTGTTCTGTATGGGAGTGCCACTGAGGAGCAAACGATTGCGACAGTTGAAGGCGAGGAGAAGCTTCCAGCGTTGAGAAGCAGCACTCTTGATGGCCTGTGCCTCATCCAGCACCATGTACTGCCATTTGATGCGATTGAAGTACTTGTAATCACTGACCACCAGTTGATATGATGTGATCACCACATGGAAACTAGCTTCACGAGTATGCAGATGCTTTTGATCCCAAAATTGTCGGAGGATCTTGCGTTCATTGGGTGATCCCCAGTAGGGAACAACATTGAAATCGGGTACAAAGCGTGCCATCTCCTGTTGCCAATTGTGGAGTGTCGAGGCGGGTGATATAACCAGGAATGGACCCCAGACACCATAATGCTCGGCAATGTGACAGAGAAAGGCAATCGATTGCACTGTTTTGCCCAAGCCCATTTCATCCGCAAGTATTCCACTTATGCCTTGATCATAGATATTGGCCAGCCAGGTCATGCCTTTGATCTGGTAGCCTTTTAGTGTACCCTTAAACATCTTGGGCTGTGGCAGATCCTTCACTTGTTCACGCTCCGGCTGCGTCTGATCCATCTCCTGTAGTTGCTCCAGCATCTGTTCCTTTTTGAAGGGCACATCGAAGGCGCGAGTTTTGTCCAAATCTCGTTGAACAGCAGCTTCTGCATTGGCCTGGGCCAACTGCTTCATTTCGCCTGCATCGTAGTCATCGTGAGCAGCCAGACGTGCATTGTGTTCCTCATCTAGTTGGCTCAGAATTCGCAGCTGATCTTCCTCGGTGCCCTGGCCCAGTTTCTTGGACATGAAATGGGCATAGAGCTCCGTTTGTGTTATAAGGAAATTCAGTTTGCGCTGTTGCCGCTTCACCTCAATCAATTCAACATCCTGTTTACGCTGCTCCTCCGCTTCACGCTCCTGCTTGCGACGCTGGTCGCGTTCTACGCGCTCATAGCGCTTCCAATAGTTGAGCATTTCCCGCGTGAGTCGCTTAGCTCGCCACACGGTCTCCTTCATGATGCGCTGTGAATTGAGGGCACGCTGTCGCACAACCTTGGCACACATTCCTGCCACACGCTTGCAATTGGATAGCATCTCCTTGTGATTGTTGCTCTTGATGCGCTGTAGTCGTCCCGATTCCTTCTTCGACATTATCTGCCAAATGCGACGACGTCGTGCGGCCAATACCTCTGGATTCTTGCGGCGACGACGTACTCGTGTCACTTGGCCATCGGCTGCGCCCACGACATCAACTTCCTCTTCGATTTCTTCCTCCTCCTCGGGATAATCAAGGGCAAAGTTGGCCAGCTCCCGCTTGTAGTCCACTTCGCCGTTATCCTCATCATCGTCATCGTTGATGGCTAGCGTATCGCCAAAGCTATACTTGCCCAGCTCAGAGGGATGTATCTCACCGGATTCTGGCGAATCGACTGCACGCTTCTTGCGTCCCCGTCGACGCTGCTTAATGGGCTTTGGTCCCGCTTGGGCTTCCGCTAAGCGTGCCAAGAGAATCTCTTGTTTAGTGCGACGTCGTCGCTTGCGTACTCCAGTCGTTGCCTGTTGTCTTTCGGCATAGACGTCATGATTGGACAACAAACCGCTACCAAAGTAGGCGTATTGTGCATTCTGCAAGGCATTTGCTTAGACAATTAACACTTTATCAAATGAAACGACTTACTGTGGGCTTTTTGTAATAGTTTTTGCGCTGGCGTTGCTCTTGGAGATGCTCCCGTAGCATTTGACCAATGTATTCATCTTCATCGCTCACCTGCGGCTCGCTCTCAGTGTCGCTGAGCAGCGTGTCGTAAAGCCACTCCCTATCACTGGTCAGATAATTGAAGTTATAGATTTGCGCCTTGACACTCTGTCGTTCTGCAAAAAGGCACATGAGCTTCAGACACATTGGAGTAATCCCTTAAAGTAATTATTACCTTCTTTGCTGCCAAGCAGACGCTTGCGGTGTCTCTGTTTGTGTTTGAGCTTAACGACACCCACTCTAGTGGAGGAGTCATCGGAATCAATGCCGGCTTCCTGCTCGGCCTCCAACTCTGTGTTGCTCCCCTCACCGCTGCCGCTGCTCAGGGGCTGCTTTAAAGCCTGGCGAGCCATTTCCATGAATGGGCGCATATTTAATGCCTTCTCTATGCGCTGGATGTGCAATGGTTCTGCCATTTGTCGTGGTTTGGCGTCAATTGTGGTCGCCATTTTGTGTTAATTATCGCTTTCGCTTTCAATTTTAATTGTGCTTTGCGTAATCTTTTTGAGTATTTTGATTTGTTGATTTCAATCATGCAGATGCAAATTTCCGTTAGCTTGGCGCTGCAGTGGAGGCTTCAAAACGAGATTCGAATGAATTCCAATTGAAATGTATCACGTAATTGAGAAATTTTCGCCTGCGTTGCGTAAAAAATGCACCGCTGATTTTGTCTGTTGCTCTCCACACTTTTTTACTTGCCCACACGCTGCACACAAGCACATTTAGACGGCCAAACAAATAATATTCTTCTCGGCTCTTGCGGTTCATTGTTGTTGTCTTACAGGGTTGCGTGCAGGGTTGCATGTACGATAGCCAATAGTGTTGGACAATGCCATTTCAAATAAAACGAGACCGAAATGCTCATTTAAATAATCATACTCCTCTGCATCTGCTCATGTCTATAATTAAATTTAAAAAGCATTTATATGACAATGATCATAAATTAATTCTACATTGAATTTTCTCACTCGTCAATATGTTGCGCACAGAGAGCAGAACGCATTAATGAGCAAACACCCGCCCTTGGTAACACTGACAGCGCGCATTTATCAACACACCAGAGACAGGGACGTCTCTCAAATGAGAGGAATCAGCTGTTCACAATGTCTTGGCAAACCGGGTTAGTCAAAACAATATTAGACTCAAAAAATTTAATAATTTCATCAGATGTGGCTGTTGTCATAGCTGATAAATATCCTAAAGCTCGTCATCACTACCTTGTACTGCCCAAAGAGGATATTCCGACTATTTTTCATGTAAGTTAAGCTAATAAACCCAACACAAATAAATCTGCATCTCTTTCTCAGTTGAATAAAAAACATTTGCCACTGCTTGAGGAACTTCATTTATTGGCTCAAAACATCATCGAGGTGCGCGGGGAAAAATTGACGAATTTTAAAATCGGTTTCCATGCCGAACCTAGTATGCAACGTTTGCACTTGCATGTCATTTCGCAAGACTTCGTCTCGAGTTGTCTAAAGACAAAGAAGCATTGGAATAGTTTCAACACAGAACTCTTTCTACCATACGAAAGTAAGTGTTATAAAACTAATTAAATATAATTATTAATTTGTTCACACTATTCACAGAGATTTACGAAAAATTGATAGCTGACAGCAGTATTGAGCGGCTGCCCAAAGACAAATCAAAGCAGTTGCATGCCACGCCCTTAAAGTGCAATCAGTGTGCATATGTAGCAAACAATATTCCTAATCTCAAAGAGCATCTTCAAGCGCATTGCGCACTGTGACAGAATTCCAATCGGAACTGTTGGGTACGTACATGTGTGTTTGTATGTCTGGTGTATAGGCATCTGCGCTAGTTTTGCAACACTGTTAGCACCGTTTCAGGGAATCAATTCAGTTATCGATGAATTGAACGCATTTCTCTAGTTTCTTGTGATTTACCAATTTAGTCACTATTATGATACAACGCGAACGGGCAAAAAAAAATTTAACACGCCAAATGGATAAAAAACAGGGTATTCTGATCGAAACCGATCAGGCATCGGTTATGAAAGACAAGTACCCAAAGGCGCAGTATCACTTTCTAGTTGTAGCAAAGGCCGAGATTCCCAAAGTGACTGCAGTAAGTAGAAAGACAGTAAAGTCAGTGGTATAATTAATGTGGTTTACTTGCAGTTAAAGCGGGAGCATCTGCCACTTCTAGATCACATGATGGAACTGGCAAATCAAATCATTGAACAGCAAAATCATTTGCCTTCCAGCAGCTTTTTGGTTGGCTTTAAGATCGACGCATTCATGGATAGTTTGACAATGCATGTGATTTCGAAAGATTTCTATTCGGTATCGATGCGGAAGCTTACACATTGGAATGGCTTTAACACCGATTTGTTTCTCACTTATCAAGCTGTTTACGCACTTTTACAAATCCAGGGGTCCATTGAGCCACTGAGCGAGGAGAAGGCTCAGAAATTGCGTGAAACGAAGCCAATTCATTGCAATCAATGCGATTTTGAGTGTGACAATTTAGCGAGTTTAAAGTTTCATCTGTACGAGCATTGGAAGAAGCGCGAAGATGATTTTGAAATTAAGAAGCAGGTGGACAAAATCACTAAATTGTTGGACGAATCCAAAGTAAATGATGATGAGAAACCTGCGCTTAATAAGCCGGAAGTTGATGCACCATCTCAAACCAAAATAATGCCTAAAAACTGGTGTCAAAATCAAGATCAAAACCCAGCTGATGCCAAGGAGCCGCCAAAAGAAAACTGGCGCCTGAACATGAATCAAACACCGAATGAGCAAAATCAAAATGAATTTGCGAAACACTTCAAGAAGACCGCCATCAGGCAGAATGTAAACCAGCAGCAACAGCAGCAGAATGTGAACCCCGTTCAGCAACTGGGTCTAATGGGACCACGCCCAGACGTACCATTTCGACCATTTATACCCCAGCCTGTACCAAATGGAACCGTTTTCCATTTGGCGTTTGCCATCAGGCAGAATTCAAACCAGCAGCAACAGCAGCAGAATGTGAACCCCGTTCAGCAACTGGGTCTAATGGGACCACGCCCAGACGTACCATTTCGACCATTTATACCCCAGCCTGTACCAAATGGAACCGTTCCATTGCATCAGTTTCCACCACAGCCAGTTGTGCCCCACTTCAATCCGTTTAGGCAGCCTCCAAATATGACACAATTGCCTCCTCAAATGGGTTATAATGGTCAAAATTCTTATACTCCAAACTTAAATAATTCACCAAACGGAAAATTCAGAAAAAATCCGGTTCAAATGAAACCGCCAACAAACGAAAGCGAGGAAAACAAACCCAAGTGGAAACCCAGGCCTCAACATAATCAGGGACAAAACAACGGAAATGCTGCCAAAGATAACGCGCTTCAAATGAAAACTCAAGCCAACGAAAGCGTGGAAAACAAACCCAAGTGGCAACCCAGGCCTCAACACAACCAGGGCCAAAACAAGGGTGTGAGCAAGTCAACAAATGGAGCTACTCAAAACAAGCCGAACTGGAAGCCTAAAGGACCAAAGCAACAGAATCCTGGCCAACAGCAAAACACTTCAAATGCCAACAACACATCGTCTACAAATTAGAAAATTGTTCTAATGAAGTTTTTTCTAAAACTTAAACTGACTAGTAAATTAGTAATAATATATATGTACAACGGTTATAATGACACCCAAGGGACCGACGATTTTACGTCGTTATACCCGGTAGACGCTTTAACCGAAACGAGCAAAGAAAAAAAAGCATGTATGGGGAACAAACAAGTCATCGAATTTTCGTCGCAGTGACCGGACGGACGCTTTAAGCGGAGTCGGTTTAACCGGATTGCACTGTATAATAAACCTGCAGTTCGGAATGCCACGTCAGATATTTTTAAACTTTGTGATGCCAAGGGCAGCATAAGAGTTTGTGACGTCATTAAAATATAACGCAATAATCATAAGAGATGTGCGAATTCCAATGCGATATTTTCCAAATCAATTCAACAGAAGATTTCTGATATTTTAATACTTTTTTAACCAAAACATACATAATTAAATATATGAAATATATTTAAAGAAAACAAGCATTTTAAAGATTATTTACTTCAGTTTACTTGGGCAAAAAAAAAAACTATCGAGTTTTGAAATCGGATCTGACGCCATGTGGATTACTCGAGTTACAAAAAATAAGTTAAGTTTTAAAATAAATTATTTTAAGCTCACTTAAAATTATTTTTATATATCTAGAAATAATTCAGTTTATATGCATCAGGTGATCGATAGTTCTGTTAACGATATAAGCACCCATCTCCAAATTGCAACGTTTTACCACACTGTAATGTGACAATTACAAATCAAAGCAACAAATTTTGGTCAATTAGTGAAATAAACAAAGAAAACAGTTTAGTTTGCTTCTTATCATGTTGGAGGACAACGACAAGGAGTACGAACGAGGTCTCTTGACCCGCAAAATGGAAGCGGGCGAGGATATCGTCATGGAGAGCGATCGAGCAGCTGTGCTGCGAAATGTGACGTGTCCCAAGGCTCAGTATCATTTTGTTGTGCTGCCCAAGGAGGATATAGAGAACGTAACAGCGGTGCGTATGTGATCCTTAGGAAAAGCCGGCTTTGTATAAGGTCCAGTTTATTTCTGATAGGCATCAAAAGTCGTATCAAAACTTAGATCTGGTAGTGTACATGAGCTATAGGAGCACCTCACTTGAAATACATTATGCTTTACTTTCTTACCATAACTTGGAAACTACTAAGGGTGTCGTCACCAAATTGTTTTAATTTTACTTTGTAATTTAGCTGCTTAATCACTTACGGCATCTAATCATTTAGCAATTTATTATGATTTGATTTCGTAGAGTTAGTGTGCGTAAGGTCACTATGCACACCATTTCTGTATCTTGTAGTCGTGCACCCTTAACTAAAACCTTATTTTTTAATAAATTGCAGTTGAGGCGTGAGCATTTGCCCCTACTGGATCACATGATGGAGCTGGCTAACCAAACGATTGAAAAGCAAAACCATTTGCCTTCCAGCAGCTTTCTGGTTGGCTTCAAAATCGAATCATTTATGAATCGTCTGAACATGCATGTGATATCGAATGATTTTGTGTCGGATACAATGCGTCATGTACATCATTGGAATACATTTAATACGGATTTGTTTCTAACATTTCAGGCCTGCTTTGCTCTGCTGAACATTATGGGATCCATTGAGCCCCTAACTCCGGAAAGAGCAGCGGAACTACGTAGTTTGATTCCGGTTCATTGCAATCAGTGCAAATTTATAACTAAAAATTTTACCAAGTTTAAGGATCATTTGCGTTGGCATTGGCAACGCCGAGAAAATGACAGAATGTACACCACAAATTTGTCTCAATTAAAAAACTCCTTTGGCAATATGAGTATGCATGATAAAGGTAATAGTTTTGGAAATCGTCCAAATATTGGCCCTCGTCCTAGACCTCAGAGTCAAGGAGCACAAGGTGGAGCTTCCACTGGAGTGAATACAGCTCAGTAAAATCCTTTTAAAAAGTGGCACAACATAAACAAACAACAATAATAATATTAATGATAATAATAGGTCCATAAACTCTATTAACACTGACTATAATAAAATTAAAAAAATTAATTGTAATGTCGAATTCTATTTAGTTTACGAAAGAAATATTTTTTTTCAAAATTGCTTTGTGATAAAAAAGATCCAAATTTTTTACGACTTTTTATAAATTACATATAAAATATTATTTTTTTTTTAAATAAAATAATAAATATTAACCAATCTTAATTCAGTGCCTGTTCATTACTATTTGTATATAATTATTAATTGCCGCTGGATAAATGTGAGCAAAAAATGAAAGTGGGCTAACGTGCTCAATTAAAACTCACCTGGCAAGTGGCTTAAATCTGCAAAAAAATAATTGGCCCATGGCTAATTAAGTGCACCGAGGGGAATCGCCAGCAATCCTTATACGCAAGAGAGAGAGAGAAGACATGAAAATTGAATTATAATCCTGATTAGTGGATAAAGTTTTTCCATCGTCTTGAGCCCAAGAGAAAAGAACACTTCAGTGAACTCTTGACTTGAGTTTAAAAGTGTAGGGGACTCCCCCAATTTTGATTTGACACACGTGCGTACAAAGTTCAAAGAGACGCATAAAGTTTATTTTTACCAGCGATTTGAGTTGATTTTCATAGCCAGCGATTAGCCAACAAGTTAAGAAAATGCTTTTCATTTACTCAGCTGTTTTGGTATAGGTTTTAGGACATGTACAGGAAAGGGGTGTCAAGGGCAGCCAAGCGGAAAATTTAAGTTAACATCGAGGCAAATTAGTCTACTCAAAGTTAATGTACAAAATCTTAATTAAATCGAGAAAATAGTCCAGAAATTTATCTAGTTTTATGTAATAAAGAAATGTTTACCTAGATAAAAAAAAACAACTCCGCGACTTATCTTTCTACTGGAAGAGCTCAAAGGTCTTATAACACCTTCGTAGCGGAAATATGGACTTTTTGAGAAGACCTACAACTTACGCACAGTAATAGTTCACTTCAAAAATTATAGAGTACTTGCCAGTTCAAGGATACTTGACATAATCCTCACACTTTGCCAGCAATTTGCTATGCCACTAACCATTTCCATTAACAAACTCGAGGGCTGTACAAACCTGGTAGACAACGTGGTCGAGTAATCCACTTAGCTGGCGCTTGCTGTTGTTTTAGCTTGGCTACAAATTATATAGAGAGCTAAATTCAAGGTAACATCCCCGAGACCCCGAGACCCTGCGACTACGACAACGACTACGGCTAAAGAATGAAGTCAAACCAAGTGCCAAGTGTTCTGCTCTCTTCTAGTTGTCGTTGTAATTTAAACTTGAGGCTGACACATGCAAATATATACCATACCTGTACCTTTACTTGTATGTGCACCTGCAGCTTTATGAGTATTTGTGTGTTACAGTGTCAAGGTGTCTGCGAAAAGTGCTTGAAACCTACTCTCAATCGCATCAACTTCCGCTCATTTTCTCAGGGTTGGCCAGACGCACACACATACCTACATATATATACTATATATACCCGAAGCGAGTTATATCTGGCTCCGTATTAAAGCTGTCTTCGAATGGGGCGTCGAGGCCTTGCCACCTGTTACAAGTTTGTTCAAGCAACAGGATGCTCCATTCATAATGCCAACAGTCAATTTGAGTGAGAGAGCGGAGAGAGCTTTCACTCAATGCCTCTCTCTTCCTGCCTGTGCTTTGCTGAGCGCATGAGTGAACAGAGCTTTAAAGCTTTCTCTACAAAGAGCGCACCTCTAAGGCATTTGAAGCTTTTCATTTTTAACATGTCTTTGGGCGATGTTTTTCTAGTTTGTATTCTTTACGTGCTGAGAAATGATCCTGAGCTCAACTACTCTTTATACTACACAATAAATTGAACTTTTATGTACAAAAATTTGCACTTAATTTTGAGCTTCACTTTATGTGATTTCTTAAAGTTTAGTTTGTTTTATTTCAGCATTGAAAATTTACTATTTAATGTTTGGTTTGCCATAAAGATTTTATTGTAAGCCCACCACACCATACTCTTTCTGGCTATCTATAAACTACAGGGTATTTCCATCACAAGTGTTCTTAGGCCACTGCAGCTGTCTTTACACTTGTACTTAACCATTAAATGTTATTTATGTTTCGAGATGTTTGTAGCCAATTATTGGGCTTTTTCTGCATAATCCAGTGAGCCAAGGCCAAGCAGGAGCGGAAATCAAGGAGTATATGCCAGCAACATCAATTGTGTGATTCAAGTAATTTGCCATTTTCGAAGAAAATAAGAAAACAACATTGAAAATGGCAACAACAATAGCAAAACGAGCTGCGAAAACGAGTGTCAATAATAATAACTTTTCATGGCAGGCCATGCCGTTAAGCGCCCCCTGGTGTCGGTTTGAAGTAACACATGGCTCGACATAGCGATGACAGAAGGGCACGGGTAGAAGATGAAGACTAGTCGAAAATTTTAATATAAAATATACAAATTCCAGTCCTGCTCTTCACGCTGCCATCTCTAGCTGAAGCCCATTTCAGTTGCGCGGACTACTCGTTGTCGCCACGTTACCGTAATTTAATCCTTTTTTTTGGGGTGGGGGGAAATGCACAATACGTGTGGCTTTCTCTGTCATCCGCCATTGGGAAATTCTTTGGAAAATGCTGGAAAATCTGACAATTACACGCACCCTGTTGCGTCGACCATGTTGTTTTTGTCATGCTTTTCATAACTTTTTAGTTTTATGCATTTTTGCGTAAAAATATTTTATACGTCGTTTCCCACACTGTTTTCTTTACGCCAGTTTGTGCGTTACGCATCCGCCATGTTATCTGGCGAAATGTCCTTGAACAACAGGGGCATAAAGTGCAAACGAAAGTGTTGAGTGGGTAAGTGAGCGAAAGGATTGCGAGTGTAAGGTGATAAAAATGTTGTGCACAAGTGAGCGGGTGGGAGCTGCTATAGCTCAATCGAACGAGTGTGCAGAACTCAAAGAACTTAATCTTATGAGCTGGCTTTTACAGAGCATTAGATCGCTCCCACTCCCTATAGTTTCCTACAAAGAAACAAATAAAAATGTGTGTAAATGTAAAACAAAGGTAAGTACAGTAAACTGGTACACCCAAAATACGCTTTGAAGTAGAACTAGTTTAGGGATGGGCTTAAGTAACAGCAAACTTAAGGTAAGGTACATATGAATGACTAGCTTTAATTAGGAACATTTAAAATGAGGCTTGTGTCTGGAACCGGCTCACATAAATGGCTAAACTGCTAAAGCAAAATCAGAATGCTTTTCCCGTGAACTTGTTCATCTGAACAAGCTAACTGGATAAGCTAACAAAGTGAAGAACAAGCAGAAATGCAATTTGCTAATCAACAGAAATTGCGTTCTCAATTCCTGGAGCTCAGTAAACAACACACCCACTTATGCACACACCCAGGCACACACGCCACACCTATACACCCACGCCTATGCACTCATAAACACTTGTGAGGAGCCAACACACTCATCTCAATCACAAGTGTCACTCAATTTGTATCTGTTTACCCAGAGCCTACATCAAGGAGTTTACAAATTGTGTTTGCCACGTGGACAACAAGAACAACAAGTTGTTGATTTAATAATGTATGTGAAACATTTCCAAGTCATTTATATGGCTGTCAAGTGACGTCGCAGAAAGGACATGACCCGCAGCTTGGCCAGATTCATTGGCACACTGTCTCTCACATCGATACTGGCCAAGTCCTCGCAATGCGAGTATCCTGCAAGTGCACAAATGAAACATAGATTACCCTTGTGAGTTAACCCAGCTAATTGGGACTATTTTTGTTACTTCACCTGGCAGAACGATGGAATGTTGGCCAACCTGTTGTCCCAGGGCACGCCAAGGATCCAGTTGGCCATGTGTAAAGATAACTTTACGATAACGTTCAGCCTGATTGAAGTCATGTCCACCAAATTGTGCATTCAGCTGTGCGCTGGCAGCCTCAAGCTGCTCTGGGTTTTGGTTCGGTCCAAATGCATCACGGCAAAGTCGTTGGAAATACCACAAAGGCACCTGGCCACCAAAGATCAACTTGCCAGCCGAGATTGTTGTGGTGTACCAGCCAAATTGATTGCATGTCTGATAGAACCAAGCGCGTGCTGTAAATAACTTTTCAATTTCCAAAGTCAAGATGAAATTGAGTTTGGGGGGGGTGAAAACTTACTGCCCGAACTTTGATCTGTGTGCTCGGTAAAAAGTTGAAGCATTGCCCCATAGCTAAAGTCCTGACAGTATCTATCAGCCATGTAGAGCTGCTCCAGATAACGCAGCAAGGCATCCTCCTCGCTCGACTGCATCGACATGAGTTCGTGGCAAAAACTGGGTATATAATCACTTGAAAGTGCAAATCAAAGTTATAGCATATTTTACACGTTTACTTTGAAAAGTGCTCAAATCACTCACCTGAAACTCTGCACAATCAAGGCCAGGTAGTTGCCAATGCCGTTGAAAAATGTTATGCGATCCAGCTCATCATTAACATCATAATTCTCACAGGCATTCAGTTGTTTAAGCAACTCATTGGTGTTTTTTGACTCGAACAATTCAACCAGTTGATTAAAGCCCTTCTCCAAACGCTGACTGCAGTTTGAACCATAACTGAGTTTTATGGAATAGTTAACCAACTGCATATACTCTGGAAAAAGGTAAGGGATTGAGTAGATAAAATACTACACAATTTGGTAACTACCATAGAAATCCGCTTTGGCTAACAAGGGTGCACTGGAAGACCAACTGGCAGCGATGAGTTCCGGATAAAGCTCTGTCATCCAGGTAACCATGCTGCCCGCGTAGGAGCCTCCAACTAACAGCACTTTGGAGTGTACCAGTGCTGGGTTCGTGCTCTTTTGATAACGTATGAAGTGTGCCAGATCAGCCAGCGCTTGTTCTAGGGACAAGTACTTTAGTGCCTCTACGGAGAGACTGTTAATTCTAAAGGGAATATTTTAAGTAAGAAATATGAGTTTACCAAATGTTCCAAAAATACTGCTGTTAAAATACTAAGAGTTAGTCATATCTATATACTGTTATATAATTGAAATACATAAATTAGTCACTTACTCATAAGGCCAACTCTGTCCGTAATAGCGATGCTCCGTATAGAACAACATGCCACCATTTTCTACGGCCATGTCATGTGTTAGACCCGTGCTCAGAAAGCCCGGCGAGATTGTCCATTCACCACCCACAAATATATAAATGGGTCCTTGAGGTACATGATATTTCGAGTTTTGCAAAAAGCGCTAACAAGTACTTAAATATATAAAAACTGGCTTAAATGCTAACGACAATTAACTCACCATTTGCCATGTTCGATTGTTGAGTTTGTCAAAATGGTCTAGTTGCTGTGTTAGCCAAAGTTCTTCAACTGCAGCTGCCTCCTGTTTTGTGTACAGTCCTGAGCTCGGCTCCTGCAACAAAAGTTCCACATAGCGACGATAAGGATTAAGAGTAACTTCCTCAGCAGACACCGCAAAATAAGCGAATGCAGTTAGTAACTGAACAACTTGGCTAAGTAGCTGCATAGTGGTAACTGCAAGTTGTGGCCTGGATAAGTTGACGTTTTATTACATTGATGACCCTCATATTGTTCAATTAACGCAAATTGATTAGTTATCTATAGAGCAGAGTAATTATAAAAACAGTGACAGCAGAAATATGGAATATTTTATTAAAATAATGTGAGCAAATAAACATAAAACAGAAAACTGGAGACTCTTTGCTCAAGTAGGCCAAAGGTCCATACCCTGCGATATACAGAAAGATATTAAATATTCGCTTGGCAAATAAATGAATTTCTGTTTGTGATGAAGTTTAAATTTCGAATCGAAACCCTTGAAAATGTTGCCTTTGGCGCCAGTTCTGCCCTTTGGTGCAAAAGATAAACAAACCAAAACACCGTTAAAGCTCTCTGACCTTACATTCTTCCCGCCCCAACCCGTGTCCTTTGAGTGTAACGCCAACGCAAAATCGTAAGAGGGGAAACATCGCCTGACTCAAAGTTCCCCTTGAGCTACTTTTGGACTAGAGCGAATCAGCGCTACCCTCAATGCTGCGTGGGCGCTCACGTATGCATAAAGATACACATATATCTAGATATATAGCGCCCTTCACCGATGGCGATTCGGCTGCGTGGGCGGACAAAGGGGCGGGTTTGTAACCGGCGTTCCTTCTGTTGAGTTGAGTTTGAGTGGGAAGCGCGGGTCTTCCCCTCCATTTGGCTCTTGTTGCTTCCCACTCGAAGAGAATGTGGTCCAAAAGCGTTGTAAGATTGGCATTTGGTTATATTTCATTACCACATGCTTTGCGCTTACCAGGAAGTCATAAGTTACGCCAAGAGAAGTGTAGTTCCCGTTGTTACTAATTAATATTAGTTGCTTTAATTACGAGCTCTTTCATTGGATTGCCTGATGGTACAACACTGGAGTATGCTTCCATGTGAATATGATAACAGTCTTAAGCACATGTATTGATGAGTCGCTACTCATTGTCTTTCCTGGCGCGACCTTGAGCGCTGATTGTTCATGGTCTTAGGGTAACAGATATGGGGGGCTGATTATCGGGTTTCACAAATGTATTGCTTCATTTTCAAAGATAGATTCGCTTTTACTTGGTCCAGGAGAGCTTTTTAAAGTGTACTAATTAATGGCGTAAGAAAATATACTTAGCAGGGACAGAGAAACTATGAGGTAAAATGATCTACCATTAATTAGATAGATGTCTGTACAGAATTCTTCTAAATTTTGTAGAGACATTTACAAATTCTTGGAAAATATATATTTAAATAACAATATAGTTTAGATAACTATACTTAATATTTACATTTAATATATTCATCACTAAAAATAAAGCTTTCATGGGGACCACTTTTGCCAACAGAAAATATGAAAATCTAAATATGTATATAAATTACTGGTAATTTGAATTATAAAATATTTTTAATATTTAAAATCATTTTTTTAATATTTATAAATTTATTTTAGTGGATAATATATCACTTTCATTATATGATTTATATATATTTTATTTAAATATTTTCTCTTGAGATTGATGAATCATCTTAAAACTTGTGTTTTAATAAAGTTCCTTACTTTAAAGTTCGTATATAAACTTGCTCAAATATTATGATTTTTGTGAACAATAATTCCCTTTGCTAAAATATATATTAAAGTGCAGAGAAATAATTGCATTAAATAATAAAGATTTTATTTTTAAATTACAATTAAATTAATTTAGGCAACAGTGCTTGATTAATTAAAAAAAGTGTTTTAAGTATGGCGAACAGCATAAAGACAGCAACTTCTTGCCGAGTGTCTTTCTTTGTTTGTTGTTAGGGGGGCAAAGGGGAACAAAGGAGCACGCAAAGAAAACCCAAAGGAGACACTCACTCCCCAAAACCTTTGCTCTTCACACAGGAAACGGCAGCTGCGAGTTGTGCCAGAGTGTACCAAGTAACCCTCGAGGGGGGGAATGAGAGTATTACTCTCGTGCTCACGCGATTCTCTCGCGTAGGCGTCGCTTGAGTTCTCACTCAAAGCTGTCGGCAATTTGAGCGTTGAGCGTGGAACATAAAAGACGCTGGCAAAACGCTCAACGCTTCAGTCGAGTTTGAAACTTACACTCAAGCGGAGTTGTAAATAGTTGTTCGAGTTGTTGGCTCGTACTCAAACGTACTGTAACAAAATATTATTACCATATAAACATACATACATATATTTTTATATACACACATATATAAAAAGACATTTCTGCAAATGGAATTTTTACAAATGTTTTTCTTATTGCCGCGAATTTTCAACTGACTGTGACTGTGACTGTGTGTGTTTGTGTGTGTTGCAGTAATAAAATGTGATATAGAAATGTGGAATAAAACAAATCAAGCAACCAAATTGTCAACAACAAACAAATCTTATAGCCCAGTTTATGTGTGTGTTGGTGTGTGTGTGTGCTGGTGTGTGTTTGTGCCTCATAGAATTTAATTCAAGAACAGTCGCTCTGCACATTACTCATTTGAAATCCTTGTTCTCGCTCTCTCTCAGCTTAGCTCAGCAGCCTCGTTATTTGAACGTTGATTCACGTTGCGTATACGCCGTGTGTTTTCTTCTTTTTTCTTGTGCCTTGAATAACAACACGCAGTTGTTGATTGTTGCCTACTTTTGGGCGCGCTTTTCACTGTTGCTATGCCTCAATCTTTATCCACCTACTCCGTCTCGGTGCGTCTGTCTTCTCCGCTCTCTTACCTGCCACGGCAAAGGCAGCTGTTAAATTATGCATTAAGGAAACTCAAAAGCCCCACACAAAAAAAAAGGAACCTCCGTCGCCTGCGTTGGGCACAAAAATTGTACGCAAAAAGGCTGGAAAAATGCTCAGCTTTTCACTGGCTCTTGTTGCTATTATTGTTGCGGGCAGTCAGTCCCTGCTTTCTATCCAGCTCGTATACATATTATGCAAATTAATGCTTGTTTGTGATTTCATCTACCATTTATATCTACATTTTTCAACATTAAAGTTGCCCAGCGATAAACCAAGCCAAACATTTTTTGGGTCTATCTTCAAAGTTCATTCTTTACTTAACTTTTGAAAATGATTCTCATTTAATATTTCACATTTTATGACTCAACTTTTAGTTTCAACTAGAAGTTGACTCTTTGCTCTTTGGGTGCACATAAAAAGGAAAAGGTTATGCCGAAATGGCCCAAATGTTGCTTATTAAAACAATTTGTGCCGCTTTTATCTATTTGATTTGTCCACATTTTGCCACCTTGCTCCATAATTCACTTAGTTCGCTACTTTATTGCCATCGTCTGCCGTTGGTGCCCTTGTGGCTTATCGCTATATTTGGCCATGTGGTTTTCGCATTTCGGGCCCAGACTATCTGTACGACAAACACGTCTTCAAATATTTAAGCATTTTTTTTGTGGCTTTCCCACTCTGTGCCCACGGGCAGCAAAATTGTGTATGTTTTCCCAAATGTTTAATGTGGTAAGCTTTGTTTCGCTAAATCTTTGCTGTGGTAAACTTTCATTTGGGTTTATTAAAGAATTCGTTTACGTTATTGACTTGGTTTATGTCTAACTGGGAATTGTCACAAGGTTTTACGGTGTACGGAACTGGGTGCACCAGCTTCTTTTGTACACCAAATTTGTTATTCGATTGCTGGCATTGTTCGGGAAAGTTGTCTCATAAAATAGAATTCTATAAAATGCCCTTGGCATCATTTACCAACTGAACTTGGCACAATTGATTCGGTTTGTCCGCTTTTTCTCTCACCTCGAGTAATAAATTAGTTGGAAGGGCGGTCTCTAGTGAGTTGCATTTTAAATATGTTATAAGACACTCTTTCGGAACTTTGCTGGTGCTCAGTAGATTAAAATAAATTTCATTATAATTTTAAGAGAATTCTTCAAGCTTATTTTAGCTGAAATTTATAAAGTTCGTGTTTAAAATGCTTCCAGCAGTATCCAACATTTTTGCACTTCTACTGGCAGTTCCCTTGGCAAACACATAAATTTCCATTTAAAGTCGAGTCGCACACTGTGTGCTCGAGGTTTTGCTCTTATTTGTTTTCTCGCAACGCAGTTTAATTAGAACTTTGGTCAAACGAGAAAAAAAGGGTTTTCCATTTTGCCTTGACCCTTGGCAGTTAAAAAGCCGACGGGCCAAGGACAACCTAAATGTTTAACAACTAAACTTCCTTAAAAAACAGCAGACAAAATTTTATTTCTGTGTCCACAAAAAGGCAAAAACAAAAGTGAAAAGGGAAAGTGACTAATTAATATGCTGTCGCTGGTGCTTCTTGATGTCAGTATTTTTTTATTTTTTGTTTGCTGCTACAAACATAAAGCTTAGACAAAGTTTATTTTCCCGTCTCGGGCTGAGCAACTGAGCTACATTTTTGATTGCAGCCAGCCGTTAAAAAAATTGAAAAAGGGTTGCCAAAACTTTTCGTCTTTTGCCGGCTTGACTTTTCCATTAAACTTGTGTCCGTTTGTCTATTTGGCTCTTAAGCACTGCGCAAGAGAAAAAAAGGTTTAACTTTGGTATAATTAAAGGTTTGGCTGCCTTTCATTACTTGCTTGGCTTTCAAACAATTTTCTTCAGTTTGCCAACGCTGCGTATGTGTGTTATTTTTTTGGGGTGCTCCAGAGAGTCATTAAAACGCGCTCAAGTATGGCCCGAGTGGATTACACACACAAACACACACATGTGTAAGTGTGTGTGAATTTTACCACAAGTCTTGAAAGGCAAAAGGGTTGTTCAACTTCTCGTAGCACCCAAAAAACAGAAATGTTAAAGTTTGTTAAGCTGATTAGTCGACATGGCCATGTAAATTTCCCCGTTGTTCTATATCTAAATAAGTGCGCATATCATGTGTGTGTGTGTGTGTGGGAGTGCGTTTGTGTGTGTGTCATTAGCGTGTGAAGTGAAAATTTGGTGTGAAGTTCATTTTGTGATAATTAGGCATGTGCCTTTTCACTTTCATGTTTATTGTACTAAGCTCTTAATTATTGGGTCTGCTTTATTTGCACTTCAGGCTTTTCATGCTCTTCTCAGTCCTGTTCACAATTCAACAAATATTTCCATTAAATTAACTACTCATTAGCAGTTTTTGCAGTGCTCTTAATTTTCATTGTTTGCTCAATTTATTTCAAACTATTTATACTCGTATTTAAAGTCTCCATGGTAACATTAGTTGGCTTGCACTAAATGAGCAGCGTTTTATTCGGGTTTCCATTAAATTAAAGCATACTTTCGGGCTGAAAAATTATACTCAAGCCTTAGAATTCGTTTAGAGATTCCATAAGGTTAAAAAACGTTTACTGGCTGTAAGAAAAACATACATTGTAAATCCCAAACTAATTAAAAATATATTTTTATTATTTCCATTTAGTTTTAAATAAAATTGTACTAATGAAAACTTCTTGTTCTTTTCTTTGCAGTGTAGAAAAATGTAAAAAGTCGACTAAACATAATATTCGTTTGTCTGCAAATTCTTTTCGATTTTAAGTTTAAGTGAAAACGAAACCGAAACCGAAACGAAACGAAATATAATACAACAAATTTAGAAAAGAAATCAAAAACCAAACGGTTTATAGCTTGCTTTATAGTAGAAAACAGCACAAAACAGCTAAAGTAACGAAAAGTTTAGTTTATATTCAAAGCTAATTTCTGGGTGCGTATAACTCCATTAGCAGGCGATTAGCATAGCATAGCAGTGAATTTAGAAACGTGAAACGAGCAGAAGTGCCAACAATAATTCAATCAAAGCCCCGAAAGCGCAAAACAGCAACAACAAGAACACACCAAGTGGCAAAGTGAGAGTGACGAACCAAAAAACAAAATACAACCAGTAAAAAACGAACACAACTAGCAAAGACCCCTCCCTTTCCTACCTGCCTAAAGTTGCCCCAGGGCTGCGCAAAACTAGAAACTAGAAAACTTTGTCAAGCACTCGACTAAAGCGGCAAACGTGCGCGTGGAAAACTTTTTTCTACTTTCCTTTCCCATTTTCCCCATTTTCTGCTATTATTTTTGGAGCTGTTAGACAGACACAGTTGAAGTTTGCGGCTGCGGATACATAGAAACAGATACTGATATCAGAAAATTTGTAACGCGAGTGTTTAAGTCCTACAAGTTCAGCATGTCATCCTCGCTGCCATTGACCATGAGCCATCAGCGGCGTTTGATTTGGCCAACATTCGTGCTGACCCTCTTGTTGCTGCAGAAAACGGCGAGTGCCATCGATTTGAGTCGCTTGTATGGCCATAAGGCGGATCCGACGGAGAAGCGCAATGGTAAGTGACTAAGAACTTTTATTAAAATAACTCGAATTTGGTTAAGTAATTTTTTAAATAATTAAAAGTATTATAAAGACAATTATATGTATATTTAATAAGTCTAGAATTATTTAACACTTTAAAAATATATTATTTATTTGGGTTTTTCAAGAGTTTAAAGTTATATATAGTATGAATAAGTGACTTAACTTGGAAAGGACTACAGCTATCAAGACCAAATTGACATTGTATGTGTGTGGTACTATAATAACTTTCCTCACCAAGTTTGATCCGGATTGGACAACTATAGCCTATAGCTCTCATAGGACGAATTGGTTGAAGATTGTTCATATGTATAGAAAACTTCGCACTAGAAAGAGTACAAGGTCTTTAACAGCCGACTAGCTTGACTGCAGCCTTTCTTACATGTTTTTTAAATAATTTTTAATCATTATCAATGAATTAGTTTATTCATTATAATTTGTGAAGGAAATGTGCCTTAAACATTGGATGAATGATTAAATAAATAAATTTATAACTATACCAAACTCTACAAGCTTAAATTAAGCTAATCGGCTGCTTACCAGATTAGTGTTTAAAGCGGCTTACAGGGTATTTAAGCTACTATGCTATACTATACTTAATCACTTGCTTAGCAAACTGCGCAAATTTATATATATTTTGCATTAAACAAGTCGGATCCTTCTAGAGCTACTGCATTCATATAGTCCTTTTTTATGCCGTCTGTTAATTTGCTATTTTAATTGCTGGAATTTTCCCTAGTTTAATGTTTCCTTTGCTGCACGCAAAACTATTAATTATTATAATTAAATTAACACCAAACGTCATAATATTGCAAGTTGTGCATTTTTTAGGGGAGTTGCCAAGAGAGTGGCAAGATTATTGCTACATTTTATAGTTTTAAATTTACTATACAATTCAATTGCTGATTTTAACAGTCGATCACAGCCAATTACATTTAATTAAAGTCTTAAATTAATTGTTTTACTAGCTTCAATGCAATTTTGGCAGTTTTTATATGTTATTTTATTTATTTCATAATTTGAGCTGCTGTCAGTAGTCAATTTTGTGCAACTGGTAAAAAACGAGCACTCGATTTAATACCCTGTAAATGTGCGAAAGAACTATAGTTACTAACTGTTTGTATTTTCATAATTTCTATAATTTAATATATTTTTTCCAAGCTCCTAAGTATCTTATAGTCGTGTCCTTTGTCTATCTTTTCATTTCCGTTTCATTATTAATTTGTTCTGTTGAAGGTCAGCACAGTCGTCACAATTTTGACAGCTTTCCACTCGCAACCCGCATTTCCATTTAAAAAACTTCAACTTTTTTACTTGTCATGTGCAGTAACTACATATAATTGCAAATTTTCATACGAAATGCATAACGAAATTCCATTCGCTCTTGCACAAATCTATCAGTTATGCAACTGCAACTGTCAAGAGTCATAGTTCACCTGGAACACTGTGCAACAGGGTTTGTGCCAGTGGTCTTGATCTGAACTCAGTTAATAGAAAATCATTATTTGATGTGATTTGATTTACTGCATAAAAAAGGAGGTTAAATTCATTGAAACTTATTTTAAATATTAAATTCACTCGTAAAGCAAAATAAATTTAATAATTTCTCATATTTAACCTAAAAATTGATTGGAAATTTAGTTTTAACATGAATTCAGAAACTCTTAAATATTTTATTACTTTAAATGTAATATTCAATTGTCGTTAATCGACAAGAAAATGTTAGTTTGAGTAATTTTTGGTTAATAATGAATTTTTAATAAACTTACTGACTATATAATCTTACTTCAAGTAAATGTAGTCACTATACGAGATATAAAACCAATGTCTTTAAGACATAATTGTGATTAAATAGCTGCTGAATTTCTATTAAACTTATGTCTTTTGCTATGGTCAATTTATTTGAATAAAACATTTCATAACTAATTTCAAGTATTCCAAACTTTACATTTGTCTTGCCAAACTACTAATTTCTACTCCCCAATAAGTAAACTAGTTATTTTCACATATTTCAAAACTTTAAGAAACCGCTCGTAGTGGCTCATGCAACAATGGTTTGTGGCTATGAGGAAGTCCCAATCCGCAACCCGCAAGTGGCAACTCTTAGTTGTAGTTTATTGGACAGTGTGATGCTTCACTGTTTACCACAGTCTCTTCGTTTGGCTGTGCTCTGCTCTTGGTTTTCCTTTTGCTGTTCTCTTTCGCCCGTTTTTTGTGGGTTTCCTTTTGCCATCGCGGTGTCCATCACTCACCTCAGGCAGTCATTGTCGGTCGCTTTTGTACTTGTGGCATTTGGCTTTGGATGTCTTGCTGGCCAACAGCGTTGACGGCTAACGAACGTGGCCATAATGGCCGTAATGCTTTTATGCTCCTGACTGCTACCAGTTAATAATTGTGCACCGGAGTGCGCTTGTTGCAACAAAGGCCGCGGATATTACAAAGCATTGTATGACATTTTAATACGTTTTTTCTTTTTCTCCTCTTTTTTTTGGTATTTTTTTAGTTTTTTATTTTTTATGGCTGGTCAATTACCGCAACGTTTTGCACTTTAAGTGGTTGCCCAAAGTGACATGCAACTCAGTTGTGTGTGCTTCAGTGAGTGAGTGTGTGTAACTGATTGAAAATAGTTTTTTAAGAGATTGTTTCGTGGTAATTGTGGTGAAAGTGCAATTGACTTAAGTTGAGCTGATTTATCAAGAATTATTCAAGCACTTTACAATTCCAACACTTGACCTTTGATTTATTCGAGTAACTGGGACTTAATTAACGAAATTAAAGTCTTTAAAGCTTATAAATAAATAATTTAATAGCATTTGCTTAATAAAGCATAGCAGATCAAACTCAATTAAACAAACAACCTTCAAAGGTTACACATTAATATGAAAGTAATTGCTAGCGGACAAAATCGAATGTACAGTGGCTGCGAATAGTCGTCTAATGAGTGCCACTCCGTACACCTACTCATACACCACTTACTCAGCAAAATAAGAAGTAGGAAAACCGAAACTCCATTAAAACTTGTGGAGCACGAGTTCAGTTTTCGGGTTTTCGGGTTTTCGCTTATTTCAAGCTAATGAGGCACGCAGCAGAACAAGTGCCAAAAGTAGAAAAAAGCATAGGAAAGCTGTAGGAAAATTGCCCGGCCAAGAAAATTAATTACGAAACATTAGAGGAAGCAGAAGAAGCTGAGAGCTGCAGAAGTTTCTTAGTTCCAAAGCAAAACCAAAAGTTTTTAATCAAATTAAGCAGAGCAGCCACAAAAACACACGATGGAAGTAAACTAATAAACTGGATGGTTATTATGAGGCAGGTGGTAAAACTCGACTCCCTGACTGACAGAAGTGGACTGCTCGTTGCCACAAAATGCCTGCCACATAATCATGAATTTAGTTTTGTATTGTGCTCCAATGGAGATTGGCTGCCATGGAGTGACCTGCAAATGCGTACGCTAAATGGCCAACGTGCCACGAAATGTGGCAAGGCAATAAGGCAGAGCATTTCCGTAACTTTACATTTCGTATTTACCAATTGTGGCATTGCATTTGCATTTGTGGCACGATTCAGCCGAGTGCCTCACTGTGTGTGCCACGTTTTGTTTGCGATTTGTTGACGCTTTGCGTTGCTCGAATACACTCAAGTGCACTCACAACCAGCACTCACCTAACCACTCACGAAACTCGAGCTTATTGTTCGCCCACCATTGTTTTGTGGTCCTGCTAGAAAATAAATTAAATATTGCATAATTTACGTGGGAGTTTTTCCCTTACAAGCTGGCCAACTACTTAATTGAATTACACAATGTGCTACGATGTTATCAATATTACAGTTGCCATAAATAGAAAAGCAAATTGGCTGACATGAATACAGTTAGTTAATGATACAGGCCATCAAAGAGAAAGAGAGAGATTTTCATGTTGTCACAAAAATAGCAATTTTATTCGGAAATCAATTAGTCACACACAAAAGCTGGTCTTAGCCAAAAGTTATTAGACTTAATTGAACTAAGAATAGTTATAAAATATTTCAAATATTTATGCTCAACTGACTGATTGCGTATACGTAATAAAATTGTCATATTTGTGGTTCACAAAGGAAAAATATTATCGTTTTTAAATTGAAATTCAATTACAGAAAACTACATACAAATTTGAATACATGTCCCAAAAATGCACACTGTCTGTCAGACTTGCCACACACGCTGTGAGGTGAGCTGTGGAGCTCTTACAAAATATTTACGAAATTTATTGTTATTGCATGAGGCAAACTTTCAGGGCGTAACGTCCTTTGAGCAGGGCAATTTGTGCCGACATAAATAATAACAATATACATTTTGTTAGCTAAACGTTTTGGGTAAAATAACTAGTAAATTTTCTATGGACTACGAAAGCCATTTACAAGCCATTTTCCAATGCCATAAAATTTGGCCAACATTCCGGCGTAAATTGCAACAGCTTTTTGTAGCAAACGTTTGTAATAAATTTAATTATGCTGACAGTTTAATTATGGCAACTCAATAGTGATTTGTGTGTGTCGGTTTGCCAATTTCATGTAAAGCTGCGCCATTGATATGCAAATCCATGAATATATTAGATATGCGTATACGACTGGCAGTCGGCTGGGCCCTTGATTACACTGGTTACGCATACGCCACGTTAGCGCTTGGCCAACGCATGTCAATCAAGCAAATGGCCGCAACCTTTAATAACTGTCATTTATAGCGCTACAAAGTTATCCAATTATAAACAGATTAATGCTCTTCACTTGTCAACGCATATTGCCTTCATTTGATATGTGTTCTGAGCGACTTTTAATGGTAATTGGTGAAGTTATGGTTTAAATTAATTACTTTGCTGTCTAAATATGCTAAATTATAGAACACTACTGATTAATATAAATAGTTAAAGTGACTAAAAAAATATAGAGTGAGTTTAAATACGAGTTTAAATGGCTTTAGTCGGCCTACAGTGCTTGCTGTAAGCTTAATTCCACCCTCTTGCGACTAAAGGTCAATAAAAATCGATTTTGTGGCCAAATATAAATCGATATTTACCTGGCCTAGAACTTGCTTATAAATATTGTGAAATTTTCCAAGAATACCCATTATATCGTGTTTATGGCGGGGTCTTTCCAACTATTTAGAGACTCGCATTATGCATACTTTTATTGCCAGTACACATTATGGTAATGAGCTCAAGTCTGCGACTAAGTCGCCGAGTTATAACTAACAGTGAGAAGAATGGCTAAAATATATTCACTTTAATTTTACTTGGCACAATGGCTACGTTTTATGGCGTAATATTATTTGACGATGTTTCATGAGTTCCATAAAAGTTCTTGTTTGGCCAGTTATAAAAGAAGACTGACAGAAACAGCAACAAATAGCTCTATATATATTTATATTTGCTATTTTATGGCTTGTCAATTTTACGGCCTGCCGACAGCGATTCGAATGAAAGTGTTTTTTTGCCGCTTTCACATTTCCTTTTCTACTTTTTCAGTTTCTTCTAGCCGTATTCATTTATTATTTGCATGTAGGCGAGTACTTACAATGCGCACTACACCGCCTACCTTACTGCTCCCCCTACCGCTGCTTTCCCCAAAAGTTGTTCCACGCGCAAAAATGCAAATGGTAGGAAATGGCTCAACTTATTTAATATGCAAAATACACCTACAAAAGCAGTCGGTCCTTTGGTCTGCTGCTTCGTTTTGTTTACACCGCTCGATGGTTAAGTCCGCCATTGAGAGCCTTCATGCATTACTCATACGCCACGCTGCACAGTCACACACCAAAAACAAAAATGTACTAAATAAACAACGGCAAAATAACCCAGGTGAAACATAATTTTTTTTCCATTTAGTAAGAGTATACGGCAAGTCGTCAGACAGCAACAACAACAGGCGTTTGTGTGGTAGGCGCGTCCTATTGATTTGTTGTTGGCGTCCCTAAGAAGTTCATTATGCCTCAGAGAGCAGACAGGAATGTAAGGATAATAGATCGTTCTTTGTAGCCAAGTTAAGTGAAAAAGTCTATTTCATAGCAAAAGAGCTTTAAGAAATACTTGTAGCCAAAAAAAGTATTAAAAGAAGGTGCAAACAGACTGTCAGCTGGGACAGACTTTCGCTGTATTAGACAGCTTTAAGTGTGTCCTTGAGTTACTCAGTGAGACGGCGCTGTAGATTAGGAATAAAGATGATATTTCGCATGAAAAGAAGATTGGGAAAGAAGGTAACAAAAGGCGCAAATGAAAGCAGATTGGGAATTTAAGACTTGGACTAAAGAAAAACATAGGTCTCCAAAGGGAATAGAAAGTGGAGTGCTAAGCACTTGCCTAATGTCATTGGGGCAGGAATTTAATCCAATAACTGGTAGCACGACAATCAGCGTAAATTCAGCGGACTTTAACTTAGACTTTTATAAATCTCCTTAACTCTGGCCCTCTTCCATTTCGCTTTTTATACGCTGTGTGTTATTTATTTATAAGAATACAACCCTAGCCTCTACTATTTCCACACAAGTCAGAGATATTCCATTGTAATGCCGCATTTACATATTGTGCTTGATATAAAAATGCAATCAAGTGCAGCGTCATGCCAAATATCTCATGGAATGTTCGTGACTGCTAAAAGATACTTATAACCACAGCAGATGCAGATGCAGATGCGCTTTGGCTTTGGACCATTCGCTGCATTTGCACTCAAAATCCACTTGCGACTTTTGCGCACTTTCAGTGGTTATGCCAAGTTATCTTCGTATACTTTCCACTTCCTTCCTGGCCCCCTGCAGCTGCTGCTGTTGGCCAACGTCTTTGGCTTGTTGTGGCTGCATTTGACTGCGTCTGGAGTTTTGAATATCCAATTTAGCTGCGAGCATTAAAAGCAATTCAATATGCAGTATACGTTGGTGTTGAAGCGACCTCAACCTGACCCCATAACCCGGTGTATTCTCTACATCTTTCATCCCTTCAAATCCCTCAATACAAACATCAGGTGTGGCTGGCTCTATGGACCAATGGATATTCAATATGCAACTGCAGTCGTGGCGTGACTGGATTTCTCTCAGCGACTGTGTGTGTGTGTGTGTGAGTGCATTTTTCATTTCATTTCATTTCAAATTGATTTGCCCATTTGGCATGCTGTCAACAAATTTTCATGAATGTGAGCTGGCTTTTTCCTTGGTGAAAAATGTGGTTTACATAATTTATGGCATAGTCGTAGAGTCGTAAAATAATTTTCATTTTGTTTTGCATAAAGTCGTGTTACACCTTGACAGCTTTTTAGCCTAATTGGAATGCTCAAGTTTTATGGTAACTTAACGCCAGTGCACGTGTAAGTGTTGCCTAGGCATGCTAATTAGCAGTGCACATTAAGTCTAAAAAATAGCAGAAGAAAGCAAAAGAAACATGTGTTTAGAGCTCAACATTAATTGCAGTAATGTAATTGCCTATAAAGGGTACAAGGAAGCAGTTAAGACTATCTAAAAGAGGTTTTCAAGCACTTTACCCGTGAATTCAACACTTTAATTTACATAAAACTCCTTTAGAAATTCCACTAACCCTTTAAATTAATTTGAATTATTTACATAATTTGCTAATTTGTGCAGCTCTATTAATTTAATAAGTTATGCCTTACTAATGGCATTTGGTGGATATTTCCAACATGAAAATTGAATTACAGCACAACAAGCGTAACATTTGTTAAACATTTATTGATAAATGCGTTAAAAATCAAAATGTAATCAAAACAATAGCATACTTTTCAGCGTACATGACCACAAATCGCCAGAGAGACAGCAAAACAATTGTATCATATGGTAATAAGAGCGAGACAGAGACAGCGTGACTGAACTGGCTAAATGATCAAATTCAAATTCGATTTTGCGGTTTTTGTGGCAGGCGATAATAAATTAGGATTATTTGTGGCTTTATTTGCTGGGCGCGTGTACAAAGCACATTTTCAATTGTTTTTGTCGAAATGTGAGTGTTGTTGTTGTTGTTATCGACAGGTGTGTATGACAGTCGTTGAAACGGGTTTTCAGTTCGCCATGCACTTGAAAGGCCAAAACTTTGACAGCTTTTGGCCTCGACTGTCATTGGCTACCAAAGTGGCAGGCAGTGAAAAGTTGCGTCCATTTCGTGTTTCCCCTCCTGGCTTTCCACTGCCAGCCCCTCTCCCCTTGTGTTTTTCTGCATTTTCTCTTACTGCAGCAGTTTTAAATTAGTGAAATAAATGGAAGGAAAACTTTGTGTGTCGCTGGCAAAGTGCGCAGCTTTCATGTTTGGTAGAAACTTGCAACGAGTTTATGCTCTGCAAAATGTTGAGCTTTACTTTTAGCGTAAATTTGTACTACACATACCCTGTAAATAGCATGAGGGCAGTTACCATCTTTTAAATACAACGTCAAATAGTTTTATAGGCCCTCAACTGCACTTAAATGAGAGCTTGGATCACTTTCGGCACAACTCTCTTTATTTACAGGGTATGCACATGCAAATAAAGAACTTAAAGTTTGTCTGCAGCGCGTATTAATGAAGCAATTTCTTCAACATTGGACAATTTTAAGGATTGTCGAGCATTTTCATTTTAGCAATAAAGTTCAACTCGGCTGCATTTGTAGTTGTTGTGGTTGTTGTTGCACATTGCGGTTGCCAAGGGAATAACCGTGTTGTATATTGTATTCTGTGTATGTGTGTGTGTGTGGGTGTGTGGTAAGTGCTGACAACAACTCTCGAATGTGGGAGAGCAACCACAGAAAGCCAACAGCTGCAACAAGGCAAATTGTGGTTATGATGAAGTGCAAGCAGCCAGAGAAATTCCACACAGGTTGTTAAAGCAACACGTATACGCCAGATACTCCAGCTACAGCTACAGCTGCCATAATAGCCAAGCTGCACACTAAATGGGTTTGGCAGCATGCAGCTCGCTTAACAGTTTTTTAAACTTTCAAGTACCAACTGGGTATTGGCAGCAGCATTCTCGCTCGTCTCACATTCTTTAGTCATGAGCTTGGAGTACCTTCAAACTCATTAAGGTAGCAGTCAATTGATTGACGGCTTAATTTATAGCTTGTGGCGGGTTCAACATAAATAATATAGTATTTTTATAAACTTAAAGGAAACTACAAATTTTTCCATATTTTTTTTGATTTTATTAAAATTTTCACAAAGAATTTTGACGATGTTTCGAGAAAGCCTTGCGAGATGTCCACCTTATTATGATTGTATGCAGAGCTGACCGCTCAATCCTCCCCCTCCTTGGCTGCCTCCTCTGGAAGTTCGGCGGCTTGTTCGGAAACCGGAAGCTCGTCCTCTTCAGCTCTGGGCGAACGATCGACATTCTTGCCAGCCAGAGCCAATTGTGTGTCGACTGGAAGCGCTTCCTCTTCCTCGCCCTCGTCGCCCTCGCCGGAGTCGCCAGCGACTGGCTCGGGCGGTAACCAGCACGAACCCTTGACCAGACGCTCTTCGATTTCGGCAATTTCGTTTTTGTAATATTGATTGAAGTCGGGACGATCCCAGATACTCTTGACCCACTGCAGATTAAAGTCCATTTTGGTGCAACAACAGAATTTGCGCGACTTGTGGCACTTGGGGCACTTGGCCTGCTGTCGGGCGGGATGTGTGAATTGCTGTTTCTGCTTCTTCTTGCAACAGTAGGGGCAAACGTGCTTCGGTTTGCGTTTGGTGCTACAGGGCACCGGCTCCTTGGCATAGACAAGATGTCCTCGCTTCTTGGCACAGAAGCAGCAGTTGCAATCATCGCCTTCCGGTTGTTGTTTACGGGTCTGCATACGATCATAATACTTCTTGTAGGCCACCTTTATTTTGGCCTCATAGGCCATTTGCTCGTTGCACGAGAGTCCATCGAAGCGGGCGAAACTTTCGGCCGATTTGCGTGCAGCGTGAACCCAGACGCATTCATCATTGTAGCTGGGTCTGCCCTGCTCATCGTAGGTCAACTCCTCCTTGGGCTCGTAATAAAAGGCCTTGAAGCCGCGCTTTATGATGCTATAGGCCAAGTGTGCCTCCACCTTGTTCATAAGCGACTTTTTGCCCAACTCATGGAATAGATCCTCTTTACGCAGACGCTTCTTTGGCATTGTATCGATGCAGTAGCAAACCTGATCATAGTGTAGAAATGCATAAGTGATAATATCCACAGTGGACTTTGCTTTGCATTCATGCAGTCCACAAATGATCATGATCTGGGCCAATGTGTTGGCCAAATCCAGTACATTCTCCAGGAATATCGATGAGGCATTCACTTCGCCCAAACATTTGCACTGCGTATGCTGATCTATGATTCCCAATGGCGCGTGTCGTTGGCACTCCTTGTGGTGGCAGTTGTTGCGGCACCGGAAATCGGGCATGGCATGATGTGCCTGCATCTTCACATTCAGCTGGATACAAATTTCACTTCAAGAATTTTCCGATTCCACAAAAGGATTTTTAAAATTTAATTTTTTTTGTTAGATTTTTAAAGTGTGTGTGTCGAGAGCAGCCAAATAATGTGTCTTACACACATTCTGAACGCACTAGGAAAGTAATAGTAGTAGGAGACATTTTGAGACAGTTCTCACAAAGCCTACACAACCAACAGAAGTAAGAAAGGGTACAGTCGAGAGAGCCTACTGTAAAAGACCGCGTACTCTTTCGAATGCTAAGTTTTCCATACATGTGAGCAATTTTCAACCGATTTGTCCTATGAGAGCTATAGGCTATAGTCGTCCGATCCGGATCAAATTTTGTGAGGATAGTTATAATGGCACTATACACATAATGTATAAGTTTGGTCGCGATAGCTCAACTAAAACTACATGTCTTCAAACAAATTTTTTATTTTTTCCGATTTGTCCTATGGGAGCTATAGGCTATAGTTGTCCGATCTAGATCAAACTTGGTGAAAATAGTTATCATAGTACCACACACATACTGTGTGAATTTGGTCCTGATAGCTGTAGTCGTTTCCAAGTTATGTAGCAGACCGCTCTACTCTTTTTTAGAGTACGGGGTCTAAAAAAGAAGAAATTGCCATTAGTTATATTAGAAATGTAGTATTTTTTTCTGTAGAAAATAAAGACAACAAATAAACATAATCAGCTTATTGTCTGCCTTACATTTTCCTAATACAATTTTCACTGAAAAAAGAATGTTATGTAAAGAAAACTCTGTTAGATTACAACCTTACAACCTTTTGTTGAGCATATTTGTAAAAGTTAATGACGGCATTGAGTCAAGTTTATGATTGAGTAAAAGTGCTGTGCTGCATAATAGATGTGCAAATGCTTTGGGACAATATTCATAAAGTATGGAGCTACAAGACATGTTGTCTTTTGATTACTCTTCGACTTGGCAAATACATTAAAGTTGAATTTATTAGACAAGCGTCAGAATACCAACCATATCCGCAGTGTCAGTGAGTGTAATCAAATATGTGTGTGTGTGCGAGTGTGTGTGTGTGTGCGAGTGTGTATGACAGACAGGCTGAAACAAAAGCGCTGACAACGCCCAAGACAAACAGATGAATAGACGATAAAGTTGTCATTACTCATCCCGTTGTGTATTTAGATTGTCACGAGTCGAGACTCTAGATTGACCCTGCGGTCGGTAGGCAGAAGAAGCAAACAAAGCGAGAGCCAAAAGTCACATAAAAATCTATATACATATATAAACATATATATTGTGGGCCACATCAAATAAATATACTGATTTTTATATGCAGACTTGGGAATGCGGCTTTTATTTCATTTTAAAATGTATCTCTCGGGACTTGGTGTCTGTTTGTTGTTGCTTCTGTCAAGGATACAGCACACAAGACACTAGATACCATGTCCTTACATCCAGATACACACACACTTTACTCTATCAACATGAGAGAGGCAATTCTGTAAACAATTGCTTAGTTGATTGTGCGCTCCGGGAAATGTTTAGTTTGCCATTCGATACACAAGTAAAATCTTTATACTCCACCTGCATTAACTTCTTTTATTTGAAGTTTAAACAGCAGTTGTCTTGAAATTTATTCATTTATATTCATTATAAACTGTTTGCTAAGCGTATTCCGCACCAGACACAACACAAACAATTTTATACGTTATGATAACAATTGGGGAACAGAGAAACTTTTTCGATTTCGTGCGTAAATTATACGGTCGCACTGGCAACATTTGACAGAAATTATAAGAAGAAGCCAAAAGTTGTGTGGCTTGGAAAGTTGAAGGCCAGCAGCATTAAGTTCACAAAGATTTTCAAAAGAACAGTCCTTAAGCTATTTTAAAATTATGCTAATAACAAAGATGCCCAAGTGAAATGGGCTGTTGTATGAAAGGTAAAAGAACAGCTGACACGTGGCAGTATGTAAATCAAATTAATAACATATACATTTACTTACAAGCACATGCACACACGCACACACGCACACTCGCAGTCTCAACTGGGCTAACAATTTTGTGTACGTGGCGTATGCGTAATGAGCACACGACGTATGCCCAATTTATGAATAATTGAGAACTGAAAGGCAGCAGCTGGCTGCGCGTCGTCCCTTGAAAACAGAGCCACTCACAACTGACATTTGACAATTTTGCCTAATGTGTTGGGTAAATTTGCATACGTTACGACAGCGATGAAAAATCAGGGAAAGGCAGCTGCAAACAGTCCAAAGGCCAAAGGCTCTGCTACTTTCAAGCAGGAAGGCAGCTCATCATCATTATTTTAAATAAACATTAAGTTACGCTTTACAGCCATTTATCACATTTACAGATTTATGTGTTGCCATTCACATTGGGGTTGCCGTTACTGCCACCGTTGCCGCTACTGTTGCCGTTACTGCTACCTACCTAAGCGTTGCATGTTGCAAAGATGTTTGACTACAACGAGGCAGCACGCACACACTCGTTGCCACACCCAATCCCCCAAAGCGTATCAAATTATATACTCATTTTCATAGTTGATAGCTGTATACGCTTTCCAAGTGGCAGGAGTTTTAAAATGATAAAAAATTTTAAAGTCAACTTTTGTGATAAGACTATAAAGCAAGTATGTCTGAGGATATGCTATAGCTTCCATTTTGTGATTATTTTAATGAACTTTGAAAAGAAAGTTTGAAAGAAATTCATTCCTTTTGATTTAATAAAATTTTTTAAAATTTTTCAGCACAACTTTTACAACTTACAGCTTAAATATTTATCGATTATCAAATGCAACTTTGCATATATAAATTTTATATTGATTCTTTAAGAAGAACAGATTCAGGACAATGCTCTTAATGCTAAGAGGCGACATAAAAGGGTTTTATGGGCTCCACGTAACAACTATTTAACAGAGCAAGACAAAGCTGAGTAGCTATAAAAAAATCGATCCCTGTAATTATTCACTTGATCTGCCATAAATCGATGGCTGCAGGCGCTTACCAAAAATCTCAGTTAATCTAAAAGTTTGGTTAAGTTTATGAACAATTTTTATGCCACAAAATGTTATGATTTTCTTGATTGCCGTATCGCATTCGCTTCTTTCTTCAAAGATAATAAAAGTTCAATAAACGTAAAGTTTATGAATAGCAGTAGTTGGATTTTAAAGCTTCTGTCTGCCTGGTTGGCCACTCAAAAGCCATAAAACACCTGCCTGATGTTGTGCAGTCATGCTTGTATTTCAATACCCAGTCTTAGGATCCATCACGCGCTGCTTTCACCTGACCCCTGTCTCACCTTTTACCTCACTGACCTGACATTCCCGTGGTGCTGCTGTTCTGCCTCTTCTTTCCGGTGGTATCCATGGCGACTGGAAGCGTTTTTCACCATTGGCTTTTATTGTTGTCGAATGCCAATACACCCGGCTCTGCATGCAAACTTTTGCATGGCTCAGGAAGCAACAACAACAAGTTGGCCAACACGCAGAACTACAACAACAACAACAACAAGAGTTGGCCATTTTGTCTGTCGGAGATTTATGCGCGATTGCTTAAGTTTTATGGGTTTCGCTGTATTGCGCTGCCTTTGCTTTAAAAGTATGCTCACCTCCCTTTTCCTCTATCTCCCTTTCTCATATCCTTTGGCTACCCGTTGCTCTCTGAGGTTTTTCATTATTAGTGGCCGCAATGATTTAAGCCGGGTTTCATCGTTGCTGCTGTTGCTTTCTTTTATGACTTTCGCCATGGCAACACTTTCAAGCTGCAGATGAGCTGGAATTTAAACAGACCACAACCACTCTAGCTCAGTAGAAAAGGGTTAAAACGTAACGTTTTATTAGATTTTGTTGCATTCGTGTCGGAATTAGCCAGTGTTTAAAAGTATTCTCTCTTAGAGTAGGCGAATTTTGCATAAGCTACTCGAAAGCTCAACCGTTACTGGTCACGAGGGAAGAGCTTTGCCATCTGCTGTGCTGGAAAAGCGCTTAAACTCTTAAGATGTAGTTTCTAAATTATTTAGGGTGAAGCTGGAAGATGCATAAGCGGGTAAAATGGGTAAATGAATTTAAATAAAGTGCAAGACGTCGAGTATAAAATGCTGCAAAACTTAAACATTAAAAGTTGATAGTAATAAAAGGCTAATGCTAATGCTAATGCTAATGCCAATGAGAATGCTAATGCTAATGCTAATGCTAATGCTAATGCTAATGCTAATGCTAATGCTAATGCTAATGCTAATGCTAATGCTAATGCTAACGCTAATGCTAATGCTAATGCTAATGCTAATGCTAATGCTAATGCTAATGCTAATGCTAATGCTAATGCTAATGCTAATGCTAATGCTAATGCTAATGCTAATGCTAATGCTAATGCTAATGCTAATGCTAATGCTAATGCTAATGCTAATGCTAATGCTAATGCTTATCTATGCCTTGTTAACAATGACGTCTCCAATAAATCCCTTTAAAAGTTAATAGAAACTCCAAGAGATAATTTGCTGGTATTGATTTCTAATTTGTGCGATTGTTTGCACATCCCACAAGGTTAGCCACACACAGCGGCGGACGACAGACGACCGGCGACATATTGGGTAACATATGAAAGCCCCGCAGGAACGGTAATGTCAAATCAATACGACTAACATTGTCGACTAACCTTAATAATCCTCAATGACAAATGGCGATACACTTAATTGGCAATAGTGGGTGTTATTGGGACCCGCACAAATTGAGGCAACCTTTTTGTTTTCATTTGGGGTGATGCTATCTGAGTTCTATCATCGCTAAATGACAGCAACTTGTTTTAGCCATTTCCCGAGGCTAATAACGAAAATCATTACAAAGCCATTAAGTAGGCCAATCAAATGGCATGCAAAAAAAAAGAGAAAACGAAATGGCAAACAGAACTTAATGTAATTCAATCAGATGCCAGTAGAAATAACCCAAGAAATTTATGAAGGCTAAGAAAATTGGCTTAAAAAAATGTATTTAATGAAGAAGAAGAAGAAAGACTGCAAGACAAATTGATGGATTTGGCAGTGCCATAAATTAAGCGTCGTGGTAATTGCCTGATAAATGTGCAGCCAATGTAGAAATTTAGGTGAGGAAAACACGAAGGATGATGTGCAAAATACGCGCTCCCATTCAATGTTTGGATTGATATGATAAATACACGAAACAAATCTGGTTAGGGTTGCCAGCCAACTAACGGCCGACACGCAGACCTACCCCTGTATAGTCCTGCCCTGGCCTATGCCCCCGGGGCTTATAGTCATAGTCATTCAAATTTGTGGGCGTGTCAAGTATTGGTTGTTGACGCTGTGACGCAGTTGGTCGCCTTCGCTCAATTGATTGATTGATTTGCTTACGGCTAAATGAATTCGTCATAAATATTTGAACACCTTACCATTCGGCCAATAACTCATGGCTCCAAACAGTAGGCAACACAGTTTGCACAGCTGTGCAATAGAAAAACAATTCAATTGATTGAATGCGACTCAAATGCGGCAAAGATTAGCTGAAAATTATTCCATAACAATGAGCGTGTTACACAAGGGACTTAAAGGCAAAAGTAATGAAAATAATAAGAGTGGAAAATAAAATTTAGAGAAATTTTTTAGAACGCTTCTTCGGAGTCCTTTTTTAAGTTTAAGAGAATATTAATTTTTAAACCAGCCAAGTTTAACTTGTTTTGTATAGACTTCTTACCTACAAGTTTTTAATTTTTCAAAAGCTTATGCCAAATTAATTTTCATAATAGAAATCATTTCCTAGAAATATACATTAAAAATATTTTAAATATTAACAACACTTTGGAGTAGTCTCTTTTCCGTCAAAAACTTTTCCGATTTCAGTTGAACCACAAACAACACACAAAAACTTACATAAGCATCGAGTTGATCTGTTGAGTTTTCCACTCCTTGCGTGTATTTTTTTGTTGCTGTCTGGTCGATTATGGCCAGCGGGAATCCAATCGCAGCTGGTGCTCAAACTCTGTTAGATGGTGCCATCAATTTAGCTGTTTTGGGGTACAGAATCATATGGTACACGAAGAACATTTCGAGTCGCAACAGAACGATTTAAAATAAATAATTTATCAACTGCTGCGATGCCATTTGCCATTGCACACACCTGTGCACCACCGAAAGGCTGTTGCTTGTTCCTCTGCCTGGATTTAATTTACATATTCACATCCGGCTTATTTCCAGCATTTTTTTTCTGCGGCTTTGCCAACCATTATGGTTGTTGTTCTCGTTTTTTTTGGTATTTTTTTGGTTGTTGTTTGTACAAGCTCCTGTTGCCGTGAGCGGGATTATTTGGAGCATTGTCATGAGATAGTCAAATGTGAGGCGTTAAGCTGCCGTAGGGAAAGTGCTGAGTTTTATCGTTATCCTGTCTGCCTGGCTGTGTGTGTAAGGCGTCTGGGTGTGCGTGTGTGTTGAGCGTGTGCGTGAAATTAGCTGGTTGGCTTATAATGCCGCTGCTGAAAATTTATTTAAAATAAAGCCGAAAGATTTCCGTCAGTTTGATTGACAGCTTGTACAATGTGCTCTGTTTTTTCAGACTATTAAATACGCAGCAAGGCTTTAAGCGCGCTTTAAATAAAGTTTGGTGACTGTTTAAAAATAGTTTATAAATGGTTACAAAACGCTAGACTTTCAACCACTTTAGAGTCTCTTTTGGCTTAAATGACAAGTAGATCAAACCGTAATCAATTTATACAAAATTGAAAAAGGTAAACGTTTTGGGCAGGTAACAAAGCGTGAAAACAGTTACACAGCAGGTCTAGTAAATGGCCTATTGACACTGAAAGTTTCACAATAAATAGCAGCAGAGTAAAAGCTGTATTTGTTTGCTAAACAAGCACACGTTTCCTTTATTAGACCCACCCACACGGCGTATGCATAATGTGTAGTCTGAGCTTCGCCTGGAAGTAGACTATGTTTTGTCTACAGTTGTCGGGCGCTAATCAAAACGAATGTTTCGCTCGTTTATCAATTACAACAAGCGACAACAACAAGTCCGCTGAGCTTAACGTGCTTTCAATTAGGCG
This sequence comes from Drosophila dunni, assembly GCA_018152125.1. Taxonomy (NCBI): domain Eukaryota; kingdom Metazoa; phylum Arthropoda; class Insecta; order Diptera; family Drosophilidae; genus Drosophila; species Drosophila dunni. The sequence continues at coordinate 12,802,288 of JAECXC010001917.1, read as the reverse complement.
CCTAATTCAAATGAATGCTCCTGAGACCGCAGGAATCGTCAAAAACGTGCGTACAAGTCGAGGAAGCTGCTTTTCTTTTTCCGTGCTCTGTTTTTGGGTAAACAGGAAATGCTTAACATTTTTCATGATTATCGCTCATTAATTTCTGGGCTGCCGGTAATGTCTTGTCATTTAGGACAGCATCCTCGGAGGAGTAAAAAAATGAAGGCTAAAGCTGACTTTAAATATAAAAAATGCGACTTAACACAAACGAGCTTAAGTCAGACGTTTAACTGGGCTAAGCAGGAGCTGCGACTTGTGCTATATTTTTAATTGCTTGCCACTTAAATGTCATTATTACGACAATAATGATGATGGCGTTGGCTTAAATAACTGCAGACTAGTTGTGACATAGTTTTTATGCAGCTAACGTGAGCGCATTTATTATTCTTTACACCACGTCTTCTTTGGCCGTGTTCGTCCTGGCTTGGCTTAATTGTTTGCGTGTTTCTCAGTGTGAGTGTGGTCAAGTGGTTATAATTTAAGCCTTATTACGCTGTCGACGTGACTGCAACACAAGTGCAAGGTCAGGCAACAAGCTTGGCCTCTACAGCCGACAGGCAATTAACGTGGCCAAACAAATGTGTCAGCGAGACAAGACAAGGACCTTGTCACAGCCCCCAAAGAAATGCCGCTGACATTTGCCAACTGCTTTCTAAACCACAACATTTACAGGTTTTGCTGGTGAAATATTTATAAACCCGCAACTCAAGTTGGTCAAGGCAACATTAAGACAACTTTAAGTCCATCAAATTTATGGCCAATCATTTCTCAAACACAATGACTACTCAATACAAAAGTTTACGAACTCTAAACGACAATTGAAATTGCTGATTTTTCTCTGTTCATTGTGGAGATTAAAAGGTGCTTTATTGACACTCAACTGCTGTGAGTAGGAGCCAACAAAGAGCCAAATATATTTATGCGTTTCTTATGCTCTTTGGTCAGGGCAAGCAAGTGGAAACGTCTTTAGTTGACAAACATGGCATTAAGCGCCGGAAGCGGAAATGCCACCAATTTGAAGACTTCCTTGCTGCTTTCAGCCAAGCTAAGACCAACACCATTCTGGCCATTCTCACAATCATTCAGACAAAATGTCTTTCAGGTGTCCCCTCCCCGCTCTCCACTGCGAGTTGTTTGGCTTAACATCAATCGTGTTTAGTCACTTGTCGTTTGTGAAAGCATATAGCACTTAATTCTCTACAGCTGTGTGTGTTAGTGTGTGTGTGATCCAGGCTGTTGCCTGTGTAAGTGAGCTGAAAATTTTGTTGACACACACACACACACACACGCTAAATTGAATTGCATAGAATTGTAAACGTTGCGTTTACAAGCACACAAAGATTAGAGTGCCATTGAAATGTTACTTTTATTTGTAGTATACCCTGTAAATTTAAACAAGGGTTAGGTATTTGACGTGCAAAAGTAATGTAGATTAAATTAAATTATAAATAATAATTTTTTTTAATTTTTAAAGACTTCTTTTGCTGCATTTAAGTGCTAAAAATCAAAAGTAGTGTTTAAATTTTATAATCATTTTTTGGTTAACTCTGCAATCAGCTTTGCTTAATGGGTATTTATTATTCTACTAATTTTAAGCGCTACAAATAATTTCTAAATTCCAGTTTTCCTTTTTGGCCTGCCAAAATCCCAAAACGTAACAATTTTAATCATCGGTTGTGTTAAAACTAGTTGATTTAGCTAATCAGTTTTGGTGTGCAACGCAAACCAAAAACAAATTTACATTTCTGTTTGAAATTTAGCAGTTTAAGTAAGCGAACTGCGTTTATTATGCCCTAATGCGAGCTTTGACTGTACAAATATGAATATATATGTATTTATATGTATGCATAAATATATGCACATGTCTGTTATGCCGTGTCGTGTGGTTGGGTCATTGTTAGCACATGCCACTGATGCCACACGCCAACTTGCTGCCCACAAAACACCCCAAAGCGAGACAATGCCACTGAACAATTATGTGTGTGAGTGTGTGATTGTGTTTTGCCTGTGTGTTTATGGAACTGACAGTTTGGTGGATTGCAGCCACTGACACATGGTCGCACAGACACTTTCTGAATATTTTTGGGGCGTTTTACCGCCACCAAAACAAAAAGCGAAGCAGACACGCCGACAGTCAGACAGACAGACCAACAGACCAACAGACATTTAGATAGACAAACAGACACACCAAAGTGCTTAGTTCTTTTTGCTTATTTCACTATAATGACATTGTTTTGTCTGTTGCGTGTTCAACAAGAAAGAGAGAGAAAAAACCGCAGAATTGGGAAAAAAGCGAGTTGTGGTGGAAATATTTGCGGTTGCCTTCAATGCACAGCATACCAAAGGCAACTAGTTCCAAATTCTCTTTTTTCCCTTTTGTTGTTTGTGGTAACTTGTTCAACTGACTTTGGTTTCGGCAAACGTCAGTTGGTTGGCAGCCACGGAATTTCTTTTTGCTTTCATACAAAGCAAACATGTTCAAGAGTTTGTTTTTCCAGCAGGAACTTTAAGTTCATGGCATAAAAAAGCTTATTTAATTTACTATATGTTTACCTGCTGTGTGCAGTCAATCATAAGTTTCGCTTACTTAACTCAAAGAAATTTTTATTTTAATTTTAAATTAAAATGCGTTTGAGGGCAGGAAATGAGTTGCATAATTCATGACTTGACTCAAGTTTTAAATGCAGCGGGAAATTGCATTACAACTTAATGATGTGCACAGTTTCCGCTTCATTTCCTGTAAACAAATTGCGAAATGTGAAAATAAAGCGTCAACTCAGCTTGAAACTGTTTCGAAGAGCAGTGCTACAGAGCGTATACTTGACGTGCTTTACTGTCATATATTATAAAGTAAGTTCTTTAAGTTCTTTGGCCACTTAAGTATTTTAAACCCTTTTCTAAACGGTTTTTTTTCTCCTTTTAAACACAATTAGACGCCTTCCTTTGAGGTCCTCGCACAAATTGCATTAGTTCTGCACACATCCTGTTGGCCCATTAGATCGGATGTAATTTATGTCTGCAGTTTTTGTACCTTTTTCTACACACACTAGGAAAACATGCATATTTTTAAGGAATTTATATTATTTTTGCACTTTTTTCAACAGAGAGTAGGGAATTTATAGTGGCATTCCACCAAGCCTTATTTCCGTTCAACCAAATGCACTTTTTACAGCTCACGAGGCCAATAAAAGTGTACAAATTTATGGCACAGTTTTATGCAATGCTTTTCACACTTTTTACAATTGTGCTCGGGCATGGAAATGCAACTGGCACCATAATAATAAAAAGAAATAAATCTTGCATATGTTATTGTGCTTGTTTATTACATATACATATTTTATTTGCCTATAAAAAAAACAGGGGAAACGGAGAGGGAGGGGAAGGAAAAGCCTGCTGACACCTTGGTAATTGCGTGAGTCAACCAAGCTGCAAAAGTCAGCGGCTAATTGAGTCTTATGTGGCAGGTGGCATGTGCCATGTGGCAAATAAACGTACAGCCAAAGCTCGCATGACACATATTGCGTATACGTTATGTATGCCGTAGGCAAAGTCTGTTTATTTTGGATCAAATTGAAATTTGCAACACTTTGGCTAAACTATTTCATCAATTGACTTAACTGATTAATGAAAATAAGCTCAAATAATTTAATTAATTAAAAACGTTGACAATAACTATAATTGGTAACTGTAGCACACTGTTGAATGTCGAACACACACACCCACACACACTCACTTGAACTGAAATCAATTAATTTTAATTATTTTCGGTATTACGTGTGAATAGATAATATGTGTAAGCCGATATTGCTGTGCAATGTAGCGTATACGCAATGTGTGTGAGCTGGCTTACATGACTTGCTGCTTGTTTATTATACATGTTGTTAGTTAAAGTGGCTTACATGCGGCTTTGTAGGTCAAAGTTCAGTCAAGCTGTTGTGCGATAAACTGTAAAGTGTGTGATTATTAACTGAAAAATGTTTTCAAGCAAATTAATTGAAAACTAAGCCAGCAAAACAAACTTGGAAGCTTTAAAGTTTTGTATTTTCATAATAAATAATCAACATAAAGTGACGGAAAACTTTATTACGAGCAAACAAACTAACAGCTGTCGATGCAGATGAGCAGTTTCCTTGCAATTTCCCTGTGCTTATTTATGGAAAAACTCTTTCAGCTCGAAGCTGTAGTAATCAAGACATAGTTCGTGCCATTGGCACATTCAATACAAAACGAGTGAAACAATTCAACAGCTGTATACAAGTGTATATATAGCTAGATATATCACTGGGTCGGCAGGAAGATGCATGTCTTTTGCTGGCTGTAATAAATTACGTCAGCATTGTCGCTCCGCGTCGTGGCAGTGCATACAAATGTGCTAATTTATAAGCAAAACAATTAGTTATATGCAATCAAACTAGCTACAGGCACACAAACACACACATACACAGGGAAGAAAAGTAATTTTCATAAGTGTGTGCTTTTAGTTGTGGGTGCGAGCGTGTCTATGTGTATATTACGTATACGTCATGGGCCACTGGAAGTTATAGGGTTTCGTTCCGTTTTGCTTGCCAAAATTCGATGAGTCATGATTGTATTCTGTTGGCAACTTAGGGCAACCAACTTGAGATGAGTAATTGACTGAGCAGCAAACTAAGTAGCAGTATTATGCTCGCATGTGGCCAAAGAAATTCCAGTGACGAGACACACCTTGGCAATTGCGTGAGTCAGGTAAACTGCAATTGGCAGGCGTAATATTGAAAGGGACAGTTATTGCGCATACGCCCCATGTGTCAACACTTTTGTTGTACGCCCACAAGACGCTGTCAGCTGACCTTAATTTAAGCGTGAGCAAAACCTGCTCAGTTTCCCTTTATTTTACTTTCCCTTACCATACAGTTTTTATTCAATATGTGCTAGGATTCTATCTTGTCGCCTGTCACGTGCAGTGCTTAGCACAAAATGCCATTTTCGCTTTTATTTTTATGCCTTTGCCGGACATTGTGTGATATTGTGCTCGCATGCTTAATATTCTTCACATCGTGGCAGAGCAGACAGCTTCTGACATGTTGCGGCCACAGGTGCGTGTCGCCTTTGCACACCAGTGACATTTATGCAACATTTATTAACTGTCCAACAGCCGCCAAGAGCCACATACACTCACAGTCAACTAACCAGCCACGACACAAGCTTCAGCAGCTGTTACAGTTTCTGTTTCAGCAGCAATTTCAATTTCATTTCCATTCAAATTACCTTCCAACTACTGTCCAATGGTCTGGACAGACAAAAAACCAGAGTTCATGTGAAACTTTGCTTGGTTTTGTATTAAAGTAGACCAAAAGTAGCAAAGTGAGCCCAAGCTAAATTTGTATTGCCTACTTTTGTGCGCACTTGTTGAGTTGCTGGGCAAATAAAGAGTTGAATATAAAAGGGATTTTATGCAGAGGTTTACGGAATTTTAAAGACAATTTTAAAACACCAAAATTGTGGGTTCCAAACTGGGAAGGAAATGTTGTTTTGCAGTGTGTAGTTAAGCGTCTAAATGAGGTGGAAGACAGGGCCATTTTATGGTTGAGAAACTAGGTTTTAAAGCAGTCGAAATTTAAAGTTTTTCCTAAAGTTTCTAGACTTAACACTTACGTGTCTTAAAGCAGTAGTTTTATGAAGCTTTTTAGACAAAACAACTAGTGGAAACTTAAGTTTAGCTAGTTTTGAAGTAAAGAAAGTAGTTTGCAGGCACTTTTCAGATAGAAAATTTATGCTTTAAAGCTTGGGAAAGAGGAAAATAATCAATATCTAATTTTTCCCTGTTGTGGTCCAGCTCAGTAGACATTTCGCTCAAGGCTCAAAGACAAGTAGTTGTAAGTTTGGCTGTCTACTTAGCATAAAAGTGGAGCGGATAAGGATTCCCCAAGATCTGCGCTACTCTAAAATTAAACGAAACTTGGCAAGTCTGAGTTTTCCACACAAATTACGCTCTCAGGCCTTAATTTGCATAACGAGGGAGTCTTTTAAACGCCACTACAACTAAACACTGAAAGCGACTGTCGTTTTTCGGCCATTTAACCACTTAGCCTGGCTTGTGTTAAGTGTCAATGTACGCTGTGCCTATAATTTCATGTCATGGCAGTCAGTCCTCAACTTGTACTTTCATCACACATACGCTACGTTGCACGCGCCAGACTACATAATTTTTGTAAACGCTGTCAATGCACGTAAAATGGTCGAAAAATGAAAGAGAATAATAAACACGAGTAGAAGCGAAAGAAAAATAGACTGACAGCCGCGGGCGATTCATTAACATTTGATGTTGGCACAATTGGAATTTATGTACCCAGAGGACCGTGATAATTGACAAGCCGAGGGACCTATACCCATAATTCATTCATTCGGCAAGTAAACAAACAGTATGTGAGTACTGGCAAGTGCCAGTTGTTAAGTGAATGATGATTTGCTACATTGTGCGTGCTCTGCCAATCTCCACTGAAATTGTTACCAAAATTCTGTTGTTGTTGTTGCGAAAAGGTCAAAAGTTTGCAGCCACAAAAAAAGGGTTTACTACAAGAAACTTTCAGTTGTCAAAACGTTTTATGCTCACACTTAAAGTCGATTCTGTGTCCAATTCCATGAAAAATACTTGAACTCTGTTGCTTGTTCCTTCAAGGACACGCACAATTTGATATGTGCTTTGTTGATTGAGCTGCTTAAAGCATTGATTGATTGTTGTTTGACTTTTGTAAGCGCCGAGCTTATTATTTTGTAATGTTTGTTTGCTTAAAGTGATATGCATACGCGGCGTATACACAATATTTAATTGGCCGGCTTGTTTACAGACCAATTTTGTTGTGCTTTACGTAATTGGCTAATTAGTTCACTTAACTACCATTATATCAAATGGTATCTATGTCTTAGAAGCTTATAAAGAAAGTAGTTTAGCTGTGTAAACTGTTATAAAAATAGTAATTCTTAAAACATAATTTTTAATTGAAATAAAACTAATTAAAAGCTATGAAAATTAATTTACGCCCAATAAAAATTTCAAAATAAATATTTTTGTGGACAATTAATAGCCACGAAGGGGAAAGTGTGTAGCAAGACTGTAAAAAATGTATAAAAAATGTTAAAAATGTATAAAATTCCCAACCCTTTTTGCACAAATTGTGTACACAAACACAGGCATCAAAAATGTTTACATAATTGTTAAATGCCAGCGAAAAATACATTAAAATACATTAACAGACAATCAACGCAATTAATTTATTTTCATTTTTCAACTGCTTTTTGTTTCGCTACTTTTTGTGCCCACTGTCATTCCCACTTCCACTCTCGTTTCTTGCCTTTTTTCACACTAATTTTCACCTTTCATAAAATCCCGTTAAATGCGCATTAGCTGTCGAAGCGCTGGCGGACGCCATTTTCTGTTGCGCATCCGTTACCAGCGGCGGAAAGTGTGGTCGGAAAGGAAATCAAAATGAAACCCAAACAAGGCGCAAGTTAATTGAATTTATTGTTTTTTTTTTACAATTATTTTCTGTCTCTCTCTGTCTCCCCCTCTCTCCCTGTCTCTTTTGAGCCAAGTTAGCATGCATGTGCGCAGCTCAAAAATTTGGTATTTTAATTTTCGCTTGTTTTTGTTTGTTTTCTGCCATTTTTTGTGTTGTTTTGTTGTTGTTTTCGCTGTTTGGTTGTTTCTTTTGTGTTCTTTGCTTCGAATTGGCGCCTGCATTTTTATTTCAGCTGCGTAAATTGGTTTTATTTCGCCAGACACGTGGCCAAAGGACACAAAACGGCAAAAGCTTTCTTCTGCCTTTTACCACAATTTTCATGGCCCTTTCTCGGGTGTGTGTGTGTTTGTCTGGCTTAGGTATTTATGTTCATTTGTCTGGCTTTAATGTGGAGCGCTGAAAGAGGTTTACTTTTCGACATTTGCTTTTTGCTTTCGCCTTTCATTTGCTTTACGATTATGTGCGGTTTTAACTCGTAAAAGGGCAGCTTAAAATGTATTAGCCAACAAAAAATTACCTCCACCATTTACCTGCACTTTGCTCTACACACTTTCTTCTCCAGCGTTTCGCTTGGCCAACTCTAATTTAATTTTATATGCTAATAAAGACGTATAACTTTCACAGCGCTTTAAATGCCAACTTGGCACTTGACATTTCTTCCTAGAGTCTTTTTCCTTCCTCCATCTTGTTGTGCTCAAAGTTTTGCAGAAATAGCAAAAATAATTCCAACATATTTCAAATTGCTTTGCAATTCAAATTTATTCAGCTGCAGGTAAAAATAAAGGGGTAAAAATGTGATGATAAAATGCAAAGTGGGAATTCTGTTGACAAGAGCAGCAATTATATGGTGATACAGGGTATCACTGGCATTTGCTAAGCTCAAGCAATCGATAAAATCTAAATAGCATATATTTAAAAATAAACGCCACAAATCCAAAACTGTTGTTAAGTAAAATAGCAAATAAAAATATAAATTGATATGAATGTGTTTTGCTGGGATAACAAAGCCGCTTAACAGTCACAAATGCGATTACAATGCTACAGATTCTTTGGGTAAAGAGTAAACCGCATGGACAGGGAATCAGCAGGGATTTAAGCGATTGTTTGACATATTTAAGAGGTTTATTTATTGTTAAAATTTATAAAAATATATTTTATATTTTAAAGTATAGCAAACAACTATAAATTACCGTTTTAGCAAAGGAGAAATAATTTTTTTACTAATTTAATAAAGCTAGTAATGCGCTTAAAATTCAAAATAGTGTGTCTAAATAAAATACTATATTTTTTAAAGCTTACACAGTCCAAAACTGATTAAAATATATTTTAAATTTATTTATTAAATTAAATAAAATGCTGAAATAATTTTTTTAATAAGTTAAGTGCTCTTTGGAAAGCAGTAATGCATTTAAAATTAAATAAATGATGTGTCTAAAAAAATACTATGACTTTAATTACTAACATTGTCTAAAACTGATTAACAAATATTTTAAATATATTAAGTAAATTAAATAATATAAGAAATAATTTTTTTCAATTATTTAAGTGCTCTTTGGAAAGCTAGATATGCATTTAAAATTTAAATAAGTGTGTCTAAATAAAATACAATGATTTCAATGCCTAACATTGTCCAAAATGATAATTAGATATTTTAAATTAATGTATTAAATTTCATTATTATAAAAGGTTTATTATAATTAGATTCGCTTTCTATTATAAACTAATTTTTAAATGATATAAAAATATTTATACGATTTAGGGTAAATGTAGCATAGCATAATGTAGTTTAAATAGTACTGAACATTGAATTTAAATTAAAATATATTTAAATTATTAAAATTATTCTAAAATAAAATTCTAAATCAACAAAAAAGTAGTTTAAATTTTAAAAATAATTCCACTCACATTCACTTTAAAATGAATCACTTATGACTTTCATAAATCATTTCCCTCACTTGTCAGCTTAATCTAATCCTTAACGTCTACGTTTTGATGTCTAGAAGTAGTCTTCTGGCGTTGCCAGATTTCACGGTGCTTGTTTCTCATTGCTTTCCTCATTACTTTGCAGAGCCCTGTCATGCGTACGAGCCCTTCAAGTGTCCCGTCGATGGTAATTGCATTTCCATACAATATTTATGCGATGGTGCGCCCGATTGCTCCGATGGCTACGACGAGGATATGCGTCTCTGTACAGCGGGTAAGTGAAAATCAACAAAATCTTGTTACGTATACGACGAGTTGCCCACAAGCGTACGGCAAAAACGTTTTAAGCTTTCTAGAATTAAATCAGTTATTTGATGTCTGTCAAAATTAACCCTCAAGTCACAGTGCAATCGAAAATTTCACACTGTTTTGAGGGAAAACCGTTTTCCCAGCAGGCATTCAAAAATGTTGTAGCAGGAAATTAAAGGCCATGTTTCAATTAAGTCTGCTGTAGGCACATGCATGTGTGTGACATGTCAAGGGCACAACTGACTAACATGGCCAACAGAAAGATGCTCAGTTGGCACACAATTTGGTTGAATTTTCAACACGAAGTTTTGGACTTTACAAGATTTGCACACACACACAACTTTTACCGCTCTGCAGTTACTTCTGTCACTTGTGCTAGTTTTTAGTTTGTTCTTGGCTTTTTTTTGGTTTGCAGCTTGCTTGACTCTGATCAAATTAGCAACACGGCAGTAAAGTTTCCTCTGGCTAAATCAAAAAGTTTCAGTTTTGTTGTCCTGTCGTCTCTGGCGTGAATTTAATGTGCAAAACATGGCACAAAACTTGGTGACAAAGATTGAAACTAGTAGCTGCATAAAATGGCTTACAAAGTGGCTGATAGAGCACCTTACTATGTGCACTTTTAATTGATTATGTTCCTTAAAAATATTTGACTTTTTTCAAGTCCTTTTCTTATTAATTTCTGCTTATAAAATTGCAACTTTAGTTGTACAAATTCATAGCTTGTTTCATCCACATAAATCTGCTAAAGTTTTAATGGTTTCTTATTTTTAATTTTCACTCCAAAACTTTTGTATATAATTAATGTTTCTTGTTTACGAGTTTGCCGAAACTTTTGCCAAACAAAGTTTCTATCGGCAGCACTCAATATAATTTTTTTCTTCTTTGAGATTTATGAGCCGTCAGTTCATTCAGTCTAGAATAATGGAAGTAATTACTAAGTAATTAATTTACGCTTGCCAGCAATTCATATAACAATTGTTAAAGTAAGCTGGCATTAAAATATTTCTTGGCCTATAATCATGGCCAAAAGAGTAAAATGCCGCACAATCATGGCACAAACAATGACTAAATTGTGCGTCTAATTTGGTGGTTGGAAAATGGCTGAAAAGGCGGTGGGAAAGGGAGAGAGGGTGTAACGGGTAAACGGCTTGAGAAACTTTAAGCAAACAGCAAATTGTTGCCACTAATTGCCACAATTCACTCGACTGAAAGTCGTCTAAAGCAAAGGAAAAGCGTCGCCCGTCGCGTTGCCAGGACAAAGCAAATGCCAGAGGGAAAAAGTCGAGCGCACTGTACCGTACATTTTACCGTGCGCCATTGTTATGCGCCAGCCACACTGAAAACCAACGGAAAATGAACAAAACGTACAAAAAAAAAACTATTTTCGACAATGAAATCATTTAGTAGGTGTCGAGCTACTAAAGTTACAGCACGAGGCTCAAATATCTTTGATAAATTATGTGCCCTCTTGCTCGCTCTGCCTCTCACTGCTTTCCACTCCCTCTCTTTCTCTCTCTCTGCCCGCCTAAGTGGCAGGCTCAATTTGCCGTCTGCCTCTTTGGCCCGCCTCCATTTTGTGCCTCCAATCTTAGCTCCTTCTCCCTCTCCTTCTCCTGCTCCTTGTCAGCCCAATTGTTGCTTTCATTTAACAGCATTGAGCGTAGATTTTCTCATCACGCCCACCGCAAAAAGTGTTTGTTAATGAATTATAATTAGACGCTTGTCTGCAGCTTTTCATGGTTTAATGGAGACTTGAGTGGAAAATCGAAATTATAACTTATTTGCCGCAAATTAAATACGCAATTCACAATGAAATATTTTCAGTTAAAAAAATCTGTGAATTTAATACATTTTCACAGACTTTGTTTGTCTGAACTGTATAAGTTCTCTGGTATGAACGCTTAATTCAATTAAAAAGTCGATTTAAAAAAAAACAGATTGTGTAGTTTAAAAATAAAAGAAAGTTTAATGGCTTACAAAATAATTGTATAAACAAAATTTTACTTGCAAATGATTTTCAGCTTAATTAAGAAGTTATGACAGCTGAGTTTTACAATTTGTAGAATGCTTTGAATCTCCAAAGTTTTGCTGGAAAATTCTGTGAAATTAACAATGCATAAATTTCATTTTCCAGTCTTCAGTTTTTCAAACTATTATTCTACGAATTTATTAAAAAGGTTATTGTTGGGATAAAAATTATACGTATATATGTAGTACATATTATGTACATTATACAGAGCAATCAGTAGCACGAGTAGTTGGTTACTCGTTTAATAAAGAATGAGAATAATTAAGTAAAGTATCTAGTACAGAATTCAACTTACTACTAGTGTTGCCAGATTATACATCTAATGATAATGATGTACATATAATCTGGCAACACTAGTACTAATACATTTTTATCAGTTATAAAACTACTATAATTTTTTTTTTTTATGAATATTAAATATACTTAAAAACATATTTAAGCCCAAAGCTTTCTACCATTATTAGAACCTGTTCTATGCCACTGTCCTGCCTTAGCCGGCTCTGGGATTAAGTGCCTAGGAGCATCACTGCTGTACTCACTCAAGGATGATTTCAAAAGAGAGCCAGCACACTCGCATCCTGCAGGACTACAACTAACAGATTCCTCCACGAACGGATTACTAAGGTCTACCATTTGGCCCATGCACCGCTCTCATGAAGGGCGTTCGGCAAACCCTAGCCCAACCTTTCTACCCACATTTATTTAGCCACAAAAGTTTCCAAGTATTTTGCCTTGCAACTATTAAGTTTATTGCCAATGATAAAGAGTTTTTCGAGCCCTTTCGTAAGCCAAACACTTGCAAATGTTATGCACATATAGAACACATATTTATTTTGGGTTATACGAAAGGAGTAACTGCAATAAAAATTGGAAAAACTTTTAATGCGCTGCACTCGAATACCTCTGGGAAATCACCATAATTTTGCATACAATTTTATCAACAAAACACAATAGAGAAAAAAATATAAAAAATAAAAGAGGAAGTTAACTTTCGTGTTTAACATAAGAGGGAAGCGTGAAGGCAAACAACATGCTAACCAGGGCTGCAGCAGGCACTAACCAGGGCTGACTGGCGAAGAGCCTGCTAATGTTACTTAACTTTATCTGAGTTTGCTGATATACATCGCTTGAATATGTAACAAGTTAAAGGCAAACAGACGACACACGAACAGCGGTACAGTGAGCACTCGGTATATAGAAATGTGGCACTCCCAGGCGATATGTTCACACAGTAGTTGAGGGCAGCAGAACAGAAAAAAATGCTGGCAAACTGCGCCATTTGCATAACAAATACATTCAGTAACTGAATCAACACACAAACACACGCACACACACACACACCCTAACAGAAACACACAGGAGCAACGTGTCCTTGCAACCATTAAAAATGCTAACAACAGTCAGCATATGTGTGTGCCTGGAGAGAGGGAGAGAGGGAGGGAAAAAGAGTTAGTGGAGGGGCAAAGTCTCTTTGGGGGTCCCTGGGTTCAAAAGTGCAGCCAGTTTGGGTTAAAAGCCGACGCAAGCGGCGCTTCCTTTGTGCCTTTTTAAATCCAACCAGCTGAAGGACAAACTGACACACTGACAGACTGACTAAGTGGCTCACTGGCTGTCCAACTCTCTGACAGACTGACCTATAAACGCTTTTTTTCAATAAAAACTAAATGCTTTAAAAGATTGTCTTTAAATACGCGTTTAAAGACATAAATTGAATAACAAGCATACGCTCTGTGTGCCCTGCTACTATATTAATATTAAATCGACTTACAGGGTCATTTTAAATATTTAAGAGTGGTTCCCACTGACCTTTGTTTTTTGGGCAAACCTTTTACAAATAATTAATGAACATTTTACTATTTTAAGTTTGAGCACGTGTCGTGGAAACTTTGTTTTTAGTGTCACTTGAATTACATGACAAATTTGGTAATAAGAGCGGCAAGAACTAAAGAAGGCTTGAGTTAATAGCCGAAAGGTTTCAGTTTTCAGTTATTTTGGGTAATTTAAAATGTTTGGTAAAAACCTTTTGGGAAATTACTACTAGGAGGTTAATAAAAAGTTAAAGGCAGATTTGAGCTGACTGTAGCATACTTTATGTATTTTTAAAAATATTTAATATTTATTTATTAATAATTTTAATTTTTTTTATATTAATTTAATAATTTTAGTGTTTAAATAAAAATTTTATTATATTTTATTTCATATTTTTTCAGGCAAATAATTTATTTAAAGCTTCAAACTCTGAATATAAAATTACTTCCTATGAATACTCTCTTTATTTTATTATAAGAATCCATAAGCTTTAAATTTTTAATGCATTTGCCAATTTTCTAATGATAAATAATTAATTACTATGCGGAAGTATATTAAAAAAAAATTTATTTTAAGCTGCACACGCTTAAAGATAATTACCAAAAGTATCTCACAGATACAACTGCCACCTCGTACGTGCTTCAGCTCAATTACAGCTTGATTATTATTAATGAAAACACATTTTATAAACTTTTCTTATCTATTCACTCTGTTACAGCCAAACGACCGCCTGTGGAGGAGACGGCATCCTTTTTGCAGAGTTTGATCGCCTCGCATGGACCCAATTACCTGGAAAAACTATTTGGCAGCAAGGCACGTGATGCACTTGCTCCCATGGGTGGCGTTGAGCCGGTGGCCATCGCCTTGAGTGAATCACAAACAATTGAGGACTTTTGTGCCGTTTTGCATCTAATGAAGTAAGTTTTAAATAATTCCCTTTCCACTTTCCCTAGGCAATCCTTTGACAAATTTAGTGCCTCGGGGGTTTAGCCCAGAAAATATGGTATAAATAATAAAAGCCTTTAAACAACATTAACATTACCCAAAGCTATTTTTACTTTATGTGTGTTTGAGGACTTTCTGCTTTGTGTCCTTTTTACTGCTGTCCTTTTCGGCGTGCTGCAGCAGCCAGCCATGTCCTTGACGCTGCTCTTGAATTATGCGAATATCCTTTACGCTCAGTTGTTGTTTTTGCTTGCCACAAAAATATTTATGAAATTTTCAAATATCTTTTTTCTCATCCTTTGTCTCTTTATCCTTTTCTTGCTTTACTTTCATATTTTTGTTGCCCAGTTCTTGGCTCGTTGCGCTTTGTTTATTTGCTTATTTCGGGTTGACATTTTAACAGACGGGTTTTTAAGGTTGTCCTTCTGTTTATACCCTGTATATTGTGTGCAAGTTCAGCGCAAGATTATACTTGTCACCGTGAGCCACAGTGTGCACTATAAAGTTGCTTTAGATTTCTTGGTTTTATGCAAATTTAACACTCGTATTTTTAATGGGATTTTTTTAAGTTTGTCCTTGAAAAAGCCGCTAAAAATCTCTGAGAGACTGTAGTTAAGATATATCTTTGTGTAGAGAAGTGACTTCTTGTTTAACTTTAGAGCTTTGTTTTGCTTAAATTTAATTTCTCCAATTTTAAGATTCTCTTTCAACTCAAGTTAATCCCTTTCCAACTGCTTTTAATTAAGCCAAACACCCAGCTGATTAAATTGTCTTCCATTATGAATATTAAATATTTGTTTGATGCTCAAGATTTCTTCAAATTAATTTCCCACAAAATAATTACATTATTTAAGCTGAAATTTCTGTACAATTCGTTTCAGTTCTTGATTTCATTTAGCCAATTTACTGGGTACAAAAAGGTAGTCAGTAAATGTGAGTAGTGTCAAAAACCGCACTGGCAAACGACAGGCACAGACCTGTCTTGTCCCCAAACCATAAAGGTGAAATTTCATTAAATTAGCACAACAAAAACTAACCTCAAAATGTGTAGCAATAACAATGAAACTGCAACATGAAGTGGAGTGTAGGCAATTGTGGCTGTGGGGCTGTGGGGCTTTGACTAGACACGTAGAGCCCCATGCAAAGGTTGATAAATTAGCCTAAAAAAAGAAGAAGACATTATAAAAGCCTGTAGGCGAAAGCCTATAAGGAGACAACTTGAGAAGTCCCTGTACTGAAAGCAGCACAGAGGGTGGGAAGCTGAAGGAAAAATATTTTATTTAATTAATTAATTAAAAAAAAAAAAAATGTTTATAAAAATAAGTAAAGGAAAAATATTTTATTTAGTTAATTAATTGATTGAATATAATATTTTCCTTTAATTAATTAAATAAAATATTTTTCCTTTAGCTTCCTTTCCTTTCTCCTCCTGTCAATTTAAAATCTTTTTTTTTTTAATATAATTTTAATTTTTAAATTTTATTTTATTTTTAAAATATTTTGTGATTTTAATAAATTTTAATAATATAAATAGTTAATTAATTGATTGAATATAATATTTTCCTTTAATTAATTAAATAAAATATTTTTCCTTTAGCTTCCTTTCCTTTCTCCTCCTGTCAATTTAAAATCTTTTTTTTTTTTAATATAATTTTAATTTTTAAATTTTATTTTATTTTTAAAATATTTTGTGATTTTAATAAATACTATAGTTAATTTCTTTTTGGGTCGACTGTTCACAGTCTGACAATAAATAAATAAATTTAATAAAAATTCTGAGAATTTAAATTTTTTCCACTTTCCTACATGGAAAATAAATGTCATAACATTTTTTTTCCAAGTAGGAAAGTGGGACAAATTTAAAATCAGAAAAATGTTAAATAAAGATTACTTAAAATTGGCTTTTAAAACTAGTTTAGAAGTTATATCTTTCTATCTGCTTTTCACACATACTTTCCTCAAGTCCAATAAGTCCCACTAATGCTCTTAGCTACAGGGTCTTCAAACGAAACCAGACACTCATGCGTCTCTCGCATTGTCATTCACAAAAATTTCATCAACGCAAATTGTTGCTGGGAGAACACTTTGTGGCCAAATAAAGAAGACGAAGGATTGAAGGGACTTGCCACACACACACACACACACACACACACACACACACACATCTCTGCAGAGCACGCAAACAATAATGATAACGATAACGATAATGACATTAACATATACATATGTATATTTTGCAATGTTTTCTTTGTCGCGCTCATTTCATTTCTTGCTCTCCTAATGTGGTTATGTGTGTGTGTGTGTGTGTTTATGTGTTCTCATCTTCATAATGAAGTTTCGGACCACAAAGCTACATTAAAGACAAACGCAGAGCACAAACGGCACCTGCAGGGATTAATTAACTAAAGCGTGTAATTTGAAGCAAACCGCAGTTGTCTTTATAGTTCTCACAGTGTGTAAATGTCTGAGGAAAATGTATTAAGTGGTGGGGAAAATAAAGGAAAACATAAATATTTTCCTTAAGTTCAGCGTTACCCACTTCAAAGCAGTAAAACAGCTTTAAACAAGTATTTACTTAGGCGCTTTGTAATTCTAATTTTAAAGTCTTTAAGTTGTGCATTTATATAAAATATAATACTTTATAGTTTGGTTTAAAAAAATATAAAAAAAATTTAAGTACTTTCCTTAAGCTCAGACTAACAAAATTTAAAGATTCAATTTGATTTTTGATGATTAAAATTATATAATTTATATAATATAATATATATAATATATAATATAATTTATTTCAACAACTTTTGAGGTCCAAAAATTAGAAATATTTTTTGTTAGCTTTAAAAATATATAAAAATATCAATAATTTTTTTTTAACATATTTTTCTATTTGTTTACATTATAAGTATAAAACTTAGATATAAATAACCCTTATTGATTTATTTTTTTTCTTTTATTAAACATTTTTTTTATAAATTTCACATTTTCCCTACCAAAAACTCAACTTCAACCCACTGTTTACTTCAAACTCACTCGAATGTTTGTCTCAAGTACCTTATTCCGCTGGTTTGTTTCGTATAATAAACTGAAAGTGGAGTCCAAAGTTTCCAAAGCTCTTGAAAATTTGCCAATTCCAAAAATGAACAGCAATAAACAATGGAAAACTTTCATTTTCTTTCATTTTCCTTGCAGATCTGACTTGGAGCACTTGCGTTCTGTTTTTATGGCTGTGGAGAATGGAGATTTGGGCATGTTGAAATCACTTGGCATTAAGGACTCCGAATTGGGTGATGTGAAGTTCTTTTTGGAGAAACTAGTCAACACTGGTTTCCTTGACTGAGTAGCGCCTGATCCGGCTTCTGGATTTTATTATTCACATGCACAGCCCATTAATCCAAGTTTTTACTCATATTTCGGAACACCCTACGATAGTTACAACAATTGAAACGGGTGTTTCGTTGCCTACACTCTCACACACCAAAATACTCGTACATGAAATATTTTCTCAAAACTCTAACAATTTTACTCAGTTGAAAAAACTCTTTAATCTTTCAGTTTATGCTTTACTAAAACTCTGCTATTTTTCGTTTCAATTGAAAACAACTTTTTATAAAAAATATACAAGCGAAAAAGCAAAAAAAGTGCAAAATTATAAAAACGGAACAAAAAAAAAATAAATAAATATTTTGGTTGCATGCAAAAAACAAAGAAAAAAACTAAATGAAATAAAGAAAAACTTAAACAATTGTCTAAACTATTCTAGAAGCTTTCTACCAATTCTTCTGCGCTCTTTCAATCGATCTCTCAGTTTGTTTTGTGTTTGAAAAACTTCGTCAACTTTTGAGAAAATTAACGCGCATCAGTTCAGCAAACTAATCGAAACTTCAAGACACTGAAAAATTATAGAAACATTCACGAAATGCAAGAAAAACGAACAAAATGTGGAAGCAGGATCGTTGGGCAAAAGAAAAACGAAGAAGAAAATTAAGAAAATTAAGAAAAATTAAAGTAAATTAAAGTTTATGATATCTCTTACTTAAATGTGTGTACTTTTAAGCAGACATTTGTCAAACTAATTATATAAGTGTTTCAAGATGCCTCACAAAAGAAAATCTCAACTAGTTTCAATCCCCAAATGAACCCAAGCAAGGTATTCACATAATCCTGATTGTAGTACGTGTTTCAACCGATCTATATGGGAAACCAAAGGCTATCAGTAAAGAACCTTCCAGCAAACTATGTACGACTTTTCGTAACTTTCTTTCGATCTATATGTAGAGTTTAGTAGGGCTATATCGTATTGTCTAGAGCTTGCAGGCTCTGCAGCTATTGTTCTTGAAATTATTATAGGGTATACTGCTAGTCGCATATTTGTCGGGCTATTCAACACACACAAAATTGTCGAGTTGCATAATTAACGAATTCAAACAATATTACAAATTAAATCAAATACATATCAGTGTTATTAATACTACTACAAATAAGCTTACTCAACACGTTTTTCGATTATCTCCCAAAAAAAGTATAAAACGAAGAAAACTAGTAACCAAAATGAAACTCATGCGATTATAATGAATTTTAGTAGTCAATTTTGTGAGTACTTCAGAGCTGACCCCTGAAAAAGTTATTAAAAAAAAAGATTAACAAAATTGGCTACTAAAACAAATTGTTATTTTTTATTAATTTATTTCGCACTTGACTTTTTATTAACAACGCGAAGAAAGAGCACGGAATTGTTAAAACGCAGTGGGAAATCACTGAGCAAATACCCTGTAAATGGCGAACATGCAAAGTATTTCAGTTCGATGCAAAGCAAGTAAACGAACCCAACGTTCAGCAAATAAATAAAAAAAAGTTAAAAAATTAAACTAAATAATGGAGTTATAAGTACCTTGAATTAGCTGGTAGAAAAAACAAAGTATTGATAGAGAAATTAAAACACAATTCAGTTATGATTTCAATTCGAAAGATTTGTTAACTACTAGATGTCTATTTAAATGTTTATAAATCAATTAAATATATATACAAAACGATATTTAAAATGCTAAAAAAGAAAGTGTGGTTTGGAAAGAAATGAGAAGAAAGAAGAGAAACAGATCCATTGAAATATATATATAAAATATATATAAATTATATATACGATAAATAAAGACATAGTATACATATGATATTATATATTTACTCGAGCTCCCCCAACATGTACATAAGGAGACAAACTACAGATTCCAAAACGATGCAAATGATGTAAGAACGCGACAAGAAATAAATCTATAAAAAAAGAAAATAAAAAGTGATAATTTAATTTGTTTATTTTTATAAATTATTACATTAGCACATGTATTTGGTCAATAAATGTAATAATTCGACACTTTTATATCGTTTATTCGAAACTCTAATGAAACTATCAGCAAACTTCTTAAAAAAATTAAGAAAAAATTAAAAAAAAAAAACATAAATACAATTGTGCGTTTCTTTGTGCATATTTTTGAAAATTTTAACAATTTATTATATACAACTTAAGAAATTTAATTATATACAAAATAAATTATATATGAGAACTATGAGATAAGCCACAGAACTATATCGCATACATATCAGCGGATTTTCTATAGATGTTATCCAACACTAGACAAAGAGAACCGCAAAAATCGGTTATTAAACAAAAGCAAAAATATGCAACATATCAATTAACGATTAACAAATACATATCAAATATGAGAGCAAACTATATTAATGGAAAATACAAAATAAGTTGAGGAAAAACAGCAACAAAAACATAAAATAGTTATTTTTAAATTTATTTTTATTTAAATTATTATTTACTTAATCAATTTTGTGACTTGTTTCAGTGTTTTAAACCCAAAACTGACCCAAACTCTTAAAATGCTGAAACAATTACACAAATTAATTTTTAAGTTAAAAACAAACTTTAATGTTATAAATTTTAAAGTTGATTTTTAAAGCAAAACTTGGAAAAGTATTCCAAGTTGAAAACCGTTTAAAAAAATTTAATTTACATTAGAATTTTAAGTTATTTTCAAAATAAACCGTATAGATCTATTAACAGTAAACATATCCGATAAATTGTAGCAACAAACTATGGCAGCAAACAAGAGTTAAAGACTCTTCAAAAATCACACAAAAAAACAACTAAGAATCTATTTGAAATTTAAGCAAAACTTGAATTCAAACAAAAAAGAAAATGCAGAAAAATACCTATATATAAACGAATCTATGTGTATATGATTATATAGATTAAAATACAGACACTTAAATACAATTTTTAACATTCCAATGAAGCTATTTCTTTGGTGTGCCGTTTTAAAAACAAAGCAAGTCTTTTATTTTGTGAGAAGTGGGTTTAAATTGTGAGTAAGTATTTTCTGTAGCTGTGTTGAAAATTTCGTTTAAATCGGCTGAGAAACACCGAAGTTATGATAGTAGGAAAAGCAAAGGGAGTGTAACAGAGTTTAACAGAGTTAAGGAAATGTTAACTAACAGTAGACTTCACTAACAGCAAGTGCTTTACATAGCTTGGTATTCCCTCGGAGAACACAAGAAGTTAACATTACTTGAGATAAGTATATTACCGCAGAGATAAAGATTTGTGTATTTAGAAGATTATAGAGCAGTACTACAACTGTTATCACTCCCCTACGCTTGAGAACACTTGGAATCAACATATTCGTATTAATTAATTGAAAATTGAGCTATCAGCAGAAACATTCTTAGTCTTGAGGTATTTGCTTGTTCCAATACAAGTTGTTCCTAGATAAGATATGGGTATTACTTTCGCCCCAGCACGAGAGATGTGATAACTGTTAATTGAGAGAATTTCGCTCAGTTTTTGAGTTGATATTTTATTAAGTATTCTAATCAGCTGCGTGTCGTTTAACATTTGTGCTTATTTTAGCCTTCGTATTATTTGTTTTTACTGTTGATTAAAGCATTGTCTCAACAGTTCTCTCATTAGTTGTACTTAAAGTTCTGAACGATTCGGTTGTCAGTTTTCATTAACGCGGGGTGACAAAATATTTACGGGGATCGGTTTTCTACCAAATATCTTAAAATACCTGTAAAAAGTGAAATTATTCTTACTTTGAATGTTTTATTGAAATTGAATTATACAGTCTACAGTGCTGCCTAAAAGTATGTGACGCAGCTGAAACGTTTTTAAAGAAACATTTCAGTATTCTTATTTAAATTTCTAACAAGAATGTTGTAAAGTATTGGATTTCTAATAAGACAAGTTAAGTGAGACCATCGCCATGCACGATCCCAGCGATTATGACTCCGTTTATAGCGACGAGGATTTCATGGATGTGGTGCAGGGCGCCTCAACTCCACCGCTGATGAACTACGATGAGTTTATGGTAAAAACCATGGGTAAGTTTCGAATTGCAGTCGTTTTATGCCAAAAGATATGGTTCTATATGCATACAGTGTATATTATAGTCTAGTGTCAACACACCTATTAGAGCTGTCTACAGTTGGGTCTTATCTATTGTTTGTTGTGGCCTTAAATTTTGATAAAATTCTGTTGAGCTGAAACTTTTGCATACATTAGGTATGATTTAAAAAGTCGGGCAATGACAGAGAATTACGTAAAGTTTACACACCAGCAAAAAATGGGTTGGAATCGCTAAAACTGAAAGAGTGCTGAGTATTTTTAGTTCGAGCACACCCTCATAGGTAGTTAACTAAGTGTAAGACAATTTCTACTATTTACACAATACTCCAAATATTTGTGACAGATGGTTACATGTCGAATATCTAAATAAAATCAAATATGGCTGTCTCACCACGAAAGTAAACAGAATGTCACTTGATTAAGCATGATCAATCGTGTTTTTACTTTCCTCTTCCCATCAGTTGTTCATCAATTAATTCCAATTCGATTTCAATTGTTTTCCAATTCAAGAGCAAATTTCAGTTCTCATTTGCTGCAAGGCAACAGAATGAGAATGAAACATTTGAAACCATTGCTCTCAACAGCTGTAAAGCAACCCTGGCTCTCTGAGCGCGCAATGTTAGTTAGCTAAAACGTTGAAATAGTAAATGCTGAATTGGAGCTCATAAGTAAGCATACAAATACTTATATACATATATAAACAGTTAATTCTATTATGTTTCAAAAATATGGTATTAATATTTGTTATTTTAATACAAGTTATCTATGCCGCAGCAGAACCTTGTTAATGTTAGCGCCACTGTTAACAGCGCGCTCTCGCTCTTCCGCTCAGCAGTTTAACAGAACCGAATTGCCGCTTACACTAAAGATCGGTTTGCACTCATAGAGTCAGTCACTAGAGCGCAGTCGCGCGAGAAACATCGCTTAAAGTGCGCGTACGGTATTTTCGTTTTACGATTGAGGTAACTAAAAGAAACAACAAAAACAACGTGAAAAAATGTGAAAAAGAAGAAGCAGCAGTGCAAAGAGTAGCAATAAAAAAAGCGTTTAAAGCTGCGCTTCGCATGTGTGTTATACTCGTAATAAAAGTGACTCAAAGAAGTTTAATTAAAAAAAAAATTGTGTATAATCAAAATGTGCACACAAAGTGAATATTTGGCCAAAAGGCAGTGCAAAAAAATCCAATTAAAAGTGGACGCTGACGCCGACGCCAACGTTGACGCCATCGTTAACTGCGCTGCGGCGCAACAAGTTCAAGTGTACAAGCCACTCGGCTTGTTTTCCACATAAAATTTAATATTATTAAGTGCTAAATTGAAATTAAAGTTATATTCATCAAATGTATTGGCTGTGCAGTGAAAAAAATAACACACAATTTTCGGTGCCATTGTCTTCAACTCTTTTTCTTGCGCACACACACGCACACATACAGCTAAAGAAGAGACAACGCACACACACACACTTGCTGGCAGAACTAATGTAGTTATTGTTGTTGCTGGCTGATTCTTTGACTCACAAATTACCCGCAACAGTGACGGCGACGTCAGCAGCGTTAGCTCGCTGCCGTTGTCTGCTGTCTGTTCCATAGTGTTTCCAGTGTTTCATATCTGGTTTTCGCTTTCCATGCGCGTGCTTATTGGAATGTAAGCGTGCTTCTTTACTTGTTCCAATTGCCAACCGTACCGTTTGGTGCCATCAACCGGTGTTTGTTTTCTCGATCAAGCGGGCGAGAGAGCGCAATAAAACCACCTGTGCAGTGCGTTCTCTCCCGCTCTCTTTCTCAGCTTTGTAGTCGGTACGCGATAAGGAGTAAACACACACACACGCGATAATAAAAAAAAACTGACTGCACTATCAAAATAAGCAAACAACAAACTAAAAGATGTGTTAAATTAAGCAGGCAAACAAACAAACAAATAAACAAACAAAGAAGAACTCATTAAAGCAATAGCGTTTTGCCGTTTGTCGTTTAACGGTAGTTTGTTGTTCTTTTTGCGCTCGTTTCTGCGTTTTGCTCGCTCGCTTCGCCTCTCGTTTATTTGCTTGTATTTTGTTTGTTTGTTTTTGTTTGCTTTTCATATTTCTTCTCTGTTTACTTTTTGCGTTTTGCTAACATGAAATTCAAAGCGGGAACGTTACAGGTGTCACTTTTAATTTTGTTGTTTCCCACCAAAATTTGACATATCTTTTTGTGTTTTTTGTCTTTGGTTTGAACGCACCTTTATTTTCATTAATTACCGCGAAATAATACGAAACAGCTATAAAACAACCAAGTGTTATAATGGCTATAATAGCCAACAAATAAATGTATTTCAAATATATAAAATATCAAAATTTCGTTTGAAGCGAATGTGTTTTTTATTGTGATTCAACGATTTTACTAAAAATAATATTTTAAGTGATTGCAAACGAAACGATATTTATATTTGGCGGATTTTAAGCTGATTTTAATCAACGGAAGCGATTTAGGAATATGGAACCAGCAATTTTAATTGGTAAGCTGACCTCGAAAATAAAAATTAAATATAAGATTGGAGTAGGATGGTTTAAATTGTCATACAGCGATTAAAATAATTATATTTAGAACAGAACGTGCTATAAGAATCTGTAGGGATACGAAAAAAATTATTTAAATTATGTGGGAATTTTTTAAATTTAGTTTCAGGGTTTTTTTTAACATTAGATGTTCAAAAACATATATTTTAACATTCAAAGATTTTATAAAAACAAAAATCTCTGAATTATTATGTAGCTATATAAGATACATGGGTTTGCATGAAATAAAATAAAAATTATACTAATTAAAAAATTAAGCATATTATACTCTACTATTACTGATTTACCCACTTTTATTTCTCGCTAAAGCTGTAATTAAATATTTTTATATTTCTTATTATATTACAACAACAAAATACTCCAGTTTTAGTCAAATAAAAGTAATGAAACTATTAAATTAATTTTTCCCATAAAAAGAAATGCAATCAATCAGTGAGAAAACGATTAGATGCCATCGGCAAATTGATGAGATCATGTGGAAAATTTATGATCCAGTAGCTAAAAAATGAATATGATTCTGTCAGCCAACTGCAGAGCAAATGGAAAACCATTAAACTAACAAATTGCAACTTGGGGACTTGGTAAATTTGTTCATTTTCTATTTTGTTTTTGTTTTTTATGGGCGTGACTATTTTTCACTCGCTGCTCCACATGCAGTGGAGTGTGGGGCAGACAGACAGACGGGGAGACAGACAGACAGTCATGGGGCATGCCACATGTGGCCAAATGCAAATGCGCATTCCAAAGTTGTCTACAGGCAGCTGCTTGTGCCACACAGATACTTTCTGTATGCATGTATCTATAGATACATTTAAAGCCAAAACTAACCTACACTCAAACTGTGGCAATTGGCAATCGCAAATTGATGCGGTTCGCAACCAAATCGAGTCTCAATTACCGATACGCAACAAACACTCGGCCCACGAAACCTCACAGTGGTCGGATCTCATTAGCGCCAGGTGTGAGCGAGCACAAGATAGTTAGTTTGGGGCTGTAGAGAGGGAAAGACTATACAGTGTATAATTGGGAGCTTCGTTTCAATCTGTGCTGGAGAAAAGCCAATTTACCAGCTATACATTATACAGGCTAGTTAAAAAGTCTTTTCATAGGGTATCTCTTAGTCGTTCCCAGAAGCTTAACGCATACCGACTTGTTAGATTTTTCAGTTTGTGATGTTTATAAAGCGAAACCGACGAACGCTGTCAAATAGAACCACGCCCACTGTTTGTCTGATCATTAACTGTTTAGCCAAATGAGCCGAGCGGAAGAATGCAGATGTATCTCTATCTATGTATCTATTTAACTGTATGTGCGTCAGTCCCTGCTGGGCGTGTGCAACATGTGGTCGTTATCGTTGACAACTGTCAGTGCGGGTGTAAAGATACAATTCCATTTCTAGTACTCCACCAAGTACTCATTTTCTAAACTCAAACTGGAACTGAACTGAACTTAAATGAGGGCACAAGTTCTTCGCCGTCGTTGTCAATGGGGTTAATTCGGTAAGATCGGAAATTGTGTTGTGGGACCCTGAGAAACTCTGTGGTCAAAGCTCAATTCGCAGTCACGCAATTTAGCTGCGGATTATAATGAAGAATTAGCTGTAGAAATAATAGTTCTAAACTTTCCTCTCAAAGAGTTTTTATGCAATTAAATTGTTCAATGTATTTTGAACTATTTTCACTACTAAAAGCTTCAATGTCTAACAGTAGACTGCTAAACTTTTGCCCCTAAGCTTAAGTAAAGCTCAGTAATTCGAAACTTGGTCAAAACTTCTTAGTTAAACTTCTGCCAACCAAACTTTAGCCAAAGATAACTTTGAAGCTGTTTAAATTCTAGCGAAATGTATGAACAGCTCAGCAAATAAATAATTTAATAATAAAACTTAGCTATAAATTCGAACTATAAGTATTTACAAGCTTTTGCGATCCTACCACAGACACACCTACCTGTGCCTGTACCTGTAACAGGTAACAGTACGTGACGACGCATAGTCATTAGAATAACTATAGTATAGACTAATAATACAGGTGTACCCAAAGGTTTCTGTTGACAACTGACTGTCTAGTTGATGTGGCTAAAAATAAACATTGAGTCGTCTGTCAACAGTGTGTCAAATAAGTATTATCGTAAATTGAAAACGAACGTGAATGTTCTCGTCTCGCACATGGCAAGACAAGTCGAAACAATGTCTAATTAGAAAGTTTGTGTTGACCAATAAGGCAAATTGAATGGCCAAACATTGTGGCCAAGTTTATCAGCGTTGGCCGTAATTGAAGGAGAAGAGGAATAAGGAGATAGAGAAGAAGGAGACGCAGACGAAGATGGAGCTCATCTCAAAGTGAGTGAAATGTTGGCAAACTCACTTGACCATAAACGTTGATTTTGCTTTTAGCATTGTAGTTGTAGTTGTTGTTGTTGTTATTACTGTTTTTACAGTTTTTCCTTTTTGTTACTGTTGATTTTTCATTGACTTTGACTTGCAGTTTTGTCTCTGACGCAAAAGACAAACATGATAAACCGCATTGAAGCGTTACAAATCATCGACTTGGTAGTGGGAAAACTGATCGCTAACGTGCATATTGCATGCATCTGTGTAGACCTCTCCACTTTAAGCGCCCTTTCTCTTTTATGCTCATATTTTTTTCACTTTTTTCCATCTCTCTACTCTCTACCTTCTATTTTGTTGCTGCTTTGGGTTTGTTGCACGCCACATCGATCAATGTGACTGATAAGACTGTTTGAGTTATGAATTGAATTTATACGTGTATGCAGTGTATCTACAGTGTGTAACTTGTAGGTTGTGGGGTGCCAAGATTGATTGGCTTTGTGTGTTTATAAGTAAGAGAGTATACTTATACTTATACTTGGGCTTAAGTAAAGATTCAATTAAATTTCGGCTTGCGAAAGCCTAGGTGGATTTGTAGTAAAATATGTCAATAGATTAATTTGCAGGCAGTTTGTGAGTATTTATTTATATAAATACTAAAGAAATGTTTATTAAACGTGTATAAGTTACTCTAAAATTAATCTATATTTTGTGTTAATTTTATTTTAATGGATACAAACGTTTAAAGATTGTTTAGAGCACATAAGAATATTTTAAATAGACAACTTCATGTCAATCCAACTTTACTAATCTTACAAAATATATAAATTAGTATATTAAAGGTATTATTATTTCCAATTAATTGTTATTTCCTTAAAGTTTGACTACAATAAGCATTTCTGTATTTAGAACCATTTTCACTACTCAAAGTTAACCTAACATATTTCAAAGGAATATAATGATGGCAAGTGCTCAACTGATTGAAAGTCTTACTAAACATCACAAGAAATAAATCAATAACTCTTTTTAGTTATTTCTCCAGAAATTTTGCAAGTTGTCATGTTTTGAACAGTTTAACATATTTTAGAACTCAAAAGATACATACACAGGACGCGTAGTTTAAATATTTCTTGAAAGCTTTCAGTTTAGCAGTCCATGTCTGACCCAAATAAAACGAGTTGAAGCTTCTATAAATTTTAAATGAGGCAAAAAACACAGTAACGTAACGACTTTAATATCGACAAATTCCAAACAGAATTCCGTGTTTACTCCACACACACACTTTAAACCTTACCGATGCTAAAAATAACACAAAAATAAAAAAAGAAAATTGTCATTCCCGTCATTCTTGTCACTCTTGTTTTTATTGCCCAGCGAAAGTGTGACAAAGAACAAAATTCATAAATCGATAAGAGCCATGGAAATAAAGTGAAAAAAAGAAGGAAAAATGAAATAAAATGATTGCCAAGTGGATAGACTGAGAAAATAAACAGAAGAACTTTGATCAAATGGAAAGCCATGGCCAGGGTCAACATTTGAGTGGATTCAATTATTAACAAAAGCGTAGCAACAAATGAAATAAGAGCAGAAAAAACAACAGAGAAAACAACACTTAATTGTCAAAGAAATAATTGAGGCAGTCAAGGGAGTTACGCTATGCGTGTAGCTGTATCTCTAGCTGCAAATGTATCTGTATCTCTGCAGTTTTGTTTGTGCTAGAAATTCGCGACTACGAGTTGTCATATAAATTAATAACACATGACTGAGGCGGTTTCTCACGCTACAACTCTGGGGACTTTAACGTCAATAGCTACAAACTGTTCAATTAAAGGGGGGATTGATAAAGATACAAGCTATGAAAATAAAAAAGAGTGGGAAAAGGTAGGAAAACTTGGTCAGATACAAGTGCTCGCGGCAACTAAAGTGTCGTTCTAACTAAGTGGGCTTTAACAAGGCCTAGGAGAAGCGAAGGATTGTCAAACGGTTAGAACTATAGTAGCTATAAGCTATAGTCAGGTAGAATCTGGCAAAAAGGTGTGCAATTTAAGACACTTTAATCTCTTTGGTTCTCCAAATTGGTAGCATTTTAATTGAATCTTTCTCAGTTTAATAAGCTCTCCTTTCTCTCTACTGATGTCTGCGACAAATTAGATACATTCTGTTGTAATCGGTCTACAGCTTGGCCATCTCTTTGATTACTTAAATTAGTCAAACGACATCTGTTTTGCTGCTTCCTTTGGCCATTGACCAATATGTTGTAAACTGTCTGTGTTTAAAGTGATTATGTATGTACGTAGTGGACAGCACAGTCTGCACTAAGTTGGCCAATAACCAGTTTATGGCCAATTGCCAAATCGTTGACTCTGCTGTTGCTGCTGCTTCTTTAATTGTAGATTCTCGAGTCGTGTCATCATTATCGCCATTGGTTTCAAGTATTTGCCTGACTTGACAGACTGAACAAATGAATGAATGAATGAATTTTGCGATAAGTAAATTCAATTATTCGCAACATTAATGAATGCGTAAAATTTATGCTGCAAACGCAGCACTTTATAGAAAACTTAACTCATTCAACGCCCAAGTAAATTTGTAATCAATTTGGTAGACACAGATACACACACACACACACACACACACTTCGGCAGTGCTGTAAGTTAATAAGGCGTTAAGTGTTTCGAGTGGGACGTTGGCCAAGATATGGCTTAAATAATTTAATGAATATTCACTGATAGTCTAAACTGTGGAGTTTGCCGAGCCACAAATCAAACGAGCAGAGAGAGAGAGAGAGAGAGAGAAGTAGAGACTAAAAGAGATAGCGAGAGGAAATAGAAACTATAATTATAATAAATAAAATATAAGTCAGATAAAATTTATCATAAGCTTAATATATAGAGATCGTTTGTTGGTTTGTAAATAAATTGGCATAATTATTGGTAGTTTTTTTTTTAAATTTATTTTGGGAAATTAATGGAAATAGTTAGATAAAAGACAGAATTAAGTGGCAAATTAACCAAGTTTTGGTAATGAATAACTAGCATATTAGTACAGCTAAAAAAAGTAATTTTTATATAGATGATACTATTAAATATTAATGATTTTATACAGAAAAGAGTAGACTAATAAACCACCTCAGTTAATTTATTTTAGCTTAATTTATGCAGCTCTAAATACCAAACCAAAACTTATATTTTTTGAAAAGAAGAAAATTATTGTAGGTTTAAAAACTAAATTATATTTATTTTCTCATAAATTCACAAACCAAAATTATGTCTTACCTTCAAAAAAAGTTCTTCATAAATGCAGTAAATAAAAGCTTTTCTCCCCAGAGTTTACTGTAGTTAAATAACTGTTTTCAGGCAGCAGTAGATGCAAAATTAATCATAATATTGACACCCCTTGGTAAAAATAACGTTGCATGCTAATTTCTGAAATGCTGTCCATCCGGCTGTATCTATGCAAATACAGTCAACACACCAAATGTCGGAAGTGTTGCCCCAAAGTGTTGACCAAGCTGTGGAGCTGTAGTTGCTCATAACAATAAAAAAGCAGAGAGAACGGTGTGTGTGTGTGTGTTTGCTTGTGTGTAAAACAACAAAAAATGAGTTAAAACTTCCGCTTGCACGGACTGCAGAGAAACAATCAACCAACAGACGGACAGCTCGGACAGACAGACAAGGCGTCCAAAAGCCGTTGCCAAACAATGATGGAGACGTGAAGGTGTAGATGGAGTAAGGAGGGGGAGAAGTGACAGTGGAGGTGGGCCATTGTGGGGGCTTTGACTTTGGCTTTAGCTGGTTATAGACATAAACATGACTCGGGTCTTGTTGTCCCCCACGTTGATAAGCCTTTGGCAGCATTGCGGTACGTCAAGAAGCACTCTCAAAGTGTTGGATATGCTGGTCGTTGTGCTTTTGGGCCACAAACCGGTTTACCCATGATCTTCTGACATTATTAACAGCCACAAAAAGAAAACAGAAATACACACATTGAAATGCAGTCAGTATAACACTAATTTATGCGGGCCAAAGTTGCCTCAAAAATGTTTGTTTGAGTGTTGCATTTAATTTGTTGTTGCTTGTTCAATTGCCGTTTCTTAATATGGGAACTTAAGTTTTTTCGAGCATTAACAGGCAATACAGGAATTTCTAATGAGCGCCAGTTGGAAATGTGTACAGAAATATTTTAAATTAATTTGTGATAAATATTTCTTATTAGAAGTGTGGAAATAAATAAAACCACGAGTTATTTACAAACAGAAAATAGCTCTACAAAGCTCAGTGACACAAATAAATACATTTTGAGCTGTTTCATTTATTTAAAAACAAGTACAAGTAAACAACAACATCCTTAACTTCCTTCTGTATAATTCTATTCCCTCTTAAATCCAACTCACAACTTTTAAGCAATTTGTCACGACTTACACTCCCACTGCACATCTTGAGCTTAACACACACCCGCAAATTGAATAAAACATCGATAAGAATAGTAATCTGGAATTCGCCAGAAACTTGACAAAAATAAATAAAAACTCAATTGAGAGCATAAAAGCGTAGAACTAAAATATATGCACATATCAAATAATTCCCAAGTTAAACTGAAAAATAACACAGCAAAAAATAAGTTAATAAATGCGAAAAAGAGGGACACAAAAAAGTACACAGAGAAAAAAAGGGAATGAATCGAAGTTCGACTATCGAAATGCGTGTCACATGCGACGCGACTTATGGGAGACAGTGTCACGTACAAAACGATACAAAAAGTGCCGGTAATCGAAATATACAGAGCCAATAAGTCTGATAAAAATGAAGTTAGTGGGGACTAGAGAAGAGCAGATACCCTGTAATGGACGGGGAGTTAACTAAAGTCGAAAAAAACTTAAGTTTAAAAAACTTACTTTTTGTTTGACAAACATTCAATTAAATGAAACTCCCCTTTTGGCCAAAACAAGCAAACGAGTTCACTTAACTTTTTGCTTTATTAGGCCACTTTTGAAAGCCAGGTTAGGGTATTAAAAAATTATGCACATTCCTAACACACACCAACATGTAGATTAATACAAAGTGTGTGTATGTGTTACTCTAACTGTTAAGTAGAACAATAAAAATGTTTTAGTCCGAGTGTTATGAATGAAATGGAAAATGTTGATCATGCTGTGGTTCCTCTTGTTGCTGTGGTTCTTGCCGAGACTGCATTTCCCACATGGGCTGTAAAAAGCCCAGCGACAACTGGCAATTAAAATTGAAGCTGCCTCGGGGTCACAGACAATATGCCCAGTCGAGCCGACTTCACTCCACTCAACTCAACTTTATGATACTGCCATTATAAAGTCATGGCAACAAGCTCACTGGTGCGTAGTGGGAGAGCGGGAGGGAAAGTGGGAGAGAGATGGAAAGTGGCAGAGAGCGAGTACACGCTCGTTATCTCTGCTCTTTCCCTCGCGGTGGCTGTAAAAGCACCTCAGCATCAGCACAAAGTTTAACCACCACAATGTTGAGTTTTAATATCTCGGCTAAAGAATAAGTTTGCTTAAAATTTTGACATTATTTTACGATGTGACAGATTGACTTTTCTCAGAATTTCCGCTGTTGGCTTAACAAAACGGAATTTTTTGTTTTTGTATAAATTTTTTCACTTAATTTGCAGCTAAATTTAGTGTGTTATAGGTGCATGTGTTGGCAGTGAAAGCTGGCTAAGGAGCAGTTTAAATTTAAATTTTTTGTTAATTTATAAATATTTTTTAAAGCCTCCCAAATGAAGACCCCACTGTAAATTTACTTAAAAATGCTTCATAAATGTTTATATTTTATTCAGGCTTGTTAAACTTCTCAGTGGCTCATTACTGCCAGTGCTTACTGTACTCCACCCGTAGCCCCGGTATTATATCACGCTCATAAATCATGCTCTCGTTTCTTTTTCGGTTATTTTTGTGTTTTTGCCCGACCGGAATTTCAATTTGGTTTGATATTATTGTTGAATAATTAACGAATCGGAACGAATAATCTAATTCCGAGCTCAGACTTCTAGTGCTCAGTCATTTAAAACGTAAGGCTGATGATAATAAACTCGTACTTACAGCTGAATGGAATGTATTGGGTCTTATCACTCGTAGTACTACGAAGTTCCTTCACCTCTTCAAAACTCTTCTTTTTTTCGTGCGTGACACACATATACATACACAAAACACACACAATAAATAAATATTTGTTACGGTAGTCTCAACCAGCATGCATTTGTTATTGTTTTAGTTGTCGTTGTTGTTGTTGGGAGGGAACAGTGCGTGCGTTTTGTATTGACCCAAAAGGCAGTGGGGATCAACGCGGAGCAATGGCACATGCCAGGCAGCGGCAGTTGTCCAATAATAAACAAAAT
This sequence comes from Drosophila dunni, assembly GCA_018152125.1. Lineage (NCBI taxonomy): Eukaryota > Metazoa > Arthropoda > Insecta > Diptera > Drosophilidae > Drosophila > Drosophila dunni. Next base: position 12,769,076 of record JAECXC010001917.1, on the reverse strand, counting down.
GTTACTTATTTTGTTTACATTTATTGCTATATATAAGCAATTTGTTTGTTTTATTTTCAAGACTTCAACAGCTAAGCAAAAAGAGATTATGGATTATTGAAATGCGCTTTAAAGTGGAAGTTAAAGTTAATGAAGCAAGTGGTTTTTTAAACTTTTTATAGAGTATCATAGGATTTGTGGGTACTAATCTCAGCGAATTTTATGAATTTAGGGAATTTTTATTTATATTAAACTTAAATATATTACATTTTTAAGCCACCTTAAACTTCAAAATTACTTCATAACTTTGGAAGCATTTATAGTCAAAGTAGTTTTAAAACTTTAATAAACGAGCATAGGATTTGTGGGTACTGTAAACTACTCTCAGTGAATTTTACGAATTTTAGGAATTTTTATTTATATTAAATTTAAATATACTACATTTTTAAGCCACCTTAAACTCCAAAATTACTTCATAACTTTATGAAGCATTGGAAGCATTTATAGTCAAAGTAGTTTTAAAACTTTAATAAACGAGCATAGGATTTGTGGTTACTGTAAACTACTCTCAGGCAATTTAAGGAATTTTAGGAATTTTTATTTATATTAAATTTAAATATATTACATTTTTAAGCCACCTTAAACTCCAAAATTACTTCATAACTTAATGAAGCATTGGAAGCATTTGTAGGCAAAGTGTTTTTAAGACACTTCTGTGGATTTCTGGGTACTGTAAACTACTCTCAGCGAATTTTAGAAATTTAAGGAATTTTTATTTATATTAAATTTAAATATATTACATTTTTAAGCCACCTTAAACTTCAAAATTACTTCATAACTGAAGCATTGGAAGCATTTATAGTCAAAGTAGTTTTAAAACTTTAATAAACGAGCATAGGATTTGTGGTTACTGTAAACTACTCTCAGTGAATTTTAAAAACTTAAGGAATTTTAATTTAAATTAAATTTAAATATACTACATTTTTAAGCCACCTTAAACTCCAAAATTTTCCATAATTTCTGCTACTTTTCTTCAACACAGAAATGCCATTTATTGATTAAAAATAATTTTATGTAATGAAATTTCTGCTACCAAATTCAAATGCCAAGCTGTCAATAAGCCAATCAAACAATTTGCACAACAAAATTTGAACGACATCAACGTCTTACAAGCCCACACAATGGAGTTGGCCATAAATGTTGGCAGTACCACAAAACAATTAAAAAAGCTTTAAAAAGAAACTTCCCTTTTTACTCAGTTTTTTATGGACTGTCAGCAAATAATCGATATATTTTTATGCTTAAACTTTTTTTACACAAAATATTGAACAACAAAAGTGAATTTCATGTCTCGGCTATAAAAAAGCGATTTATTGTTTTATAATTGAAAGCAATAAAAATTTAACAAAATGCGACAGTGACAATCAGCTGTGCTCGAGTGTGTGTGGGTGTCGGTGTTTTGGGTGTGAATTGTGTGTATATAATTTTGAAAATTAAAATTGAAATTGTATTGGTCGTAATGACATCAGTCTGTTAGCTGGTCCAGCATTCAATTGAATTGAATTCAATTCAAGACAACTTTTATTATTACGCTTCAATACTAGCTTTAAATTTATCTTATTCGTTGTTTGTTTGCTTGTCTGTTATTTGGTTTTCAATTTGCCCAACAATTGTTATTGAAATTCAAATTAAACAATGCAGTGCTGAAAATACAACATCGATAAATATGAATTGCAAATTTTGTGCTATTCGTTACGCTTGTTTGAAGGTTGTCGGCATTTGACATAAATATTGCAATTGTTTGGCAGAAAACTTTGGTATTATAAGTAGACTATAGGATGGAAAATATTTAAAAATTCTAAATAAACAAGCAAATGATAAAATCTTGTAAGTAAATAAAAGTGCATACTTTTAGGCGAAGGAGAATCTTTAAAAAACAAAGAACTTTAGCAGTATTGTAATGCTGCTCAGTAGTTACTTAAATACTACTTTGTTAACCTTTCCTACTGACCAAAATTGCATTAAATTTTGCTACCAACTGCAAGCCAAGCCAAATGTCAACGAAATCTAAAGCAAACTCAGGTGAAATCAGGCAGTATGTAAAGAGTTTTTCCCAGAAAAACAAAGCAATTGTACAAACAAACAACAGCAAATAAATTAAGACAGGCAAATAGACAGCAGCAGAGATAGAAAGAGACAGAGCAAAATACACTAAAAAACAAGTCAAAAGACAACAACAAATATTTCCTGGTAAACAAAAAGAAAAACTGCAACAGCAACAGCAATTGCCATTGCTCTGGCGAACGGCAGCAACTGTTGCTGCTGCTGTGGGGAGTCCAATGAAAATTGCCGTAATTGACACTGAAAATGATGATGCTGTTTTGGGATTTGCTGATGATAGAGAGTTCGAGTTCGAGTTCTGCTGACACAGCACAGTTGTCTATATTCTATGCTAAATTTTATTTAATTGCCATGAGATGGAAGACAATTTCCAGAGAGAGTTCCACAGTTAAGCTCATTTTGTGCATTCCTGTAAGCTCAATTAATGCAAATAATGAAATTTCATTTAATTAGCAAACGTCACGCTAAATTTCCAGCCAATACTTCAGACTTGGCTTACTAAATTAATTGATGAACAGACTCCTTGTCTCCTTAAGACTTCAATGACTGACGACTTTGGTACGTGTTATGTCGGAGGATATTAGCCTGGTCCACGTCCTGGCTACGCACTTTACAGTTGGCCTCATTTATCGGCCACATGCAACAGTTTGTTGGCCCAACCTCGTTACTTTCAACTGGTTTTCCACACTGCCTCGCTGTCGATCAATAAACCGTGTATAACTGTGTGTTTGGGTGTGTGTGTGTGTGTTTCTTTGGCTTGATAAGTGGGTGGCTGTCTTACCAACAGTTTATGCCAGCAATTAGTTGGCCCAGAAGCGAACTTGCCTTCATTTATATGGCAATTAAACTGCACTCAAGTGAGTGACGTGCCACAGACTTTGTGTTGTTGTTGTTTCCTTTGCTGTTGAGTTTTCCCATCTGATTTTGCTGATGGAAACTCATTACTTTTCCAACTGTAGCATTTGACATTGAAACACATTCCACAAATTCTACTCGCACATACTTGCCACACTTTGCATGTTGCACAAAGTTTGCTTCGATTTGTGTCATAATTATTGTATCATCAGCATTTCTGTGTCCTAATGAGCTGTCCACAAACAAGAGTGTTTTTGCAGAAGAACAATGTAGAGCGGACTGTCATTACTTACATTAGAAATATAAATAATCAATAACTTAAAGAATCATAAAGTAGTAAGATCAGACATTTAAAATACAAGTTCTTTACTTATTTTAAAAAGGGAAAAGGAAAGGATATGCCTCAAAAAACACAGACAATACTTCGAGTACAATAAACTGTAATTTATTATATTGTTTTTAAGAATTCTTTATGATATAGAATTATATTTTTAGTTTTTCTTATCACTATCTATTATTAACTTTTTGTTGTACTTATTACTTGCCTCATTGTAATAATTATTGGAGTTCATATATCAAAACTAGATTCACTCTGGCGATAAGCAAACGAGTCCACAAACTGTGTATCAGTCAAATTGATCTTATGTGCATACTTTTGGCCAGCACTATTAGCTTTAAACTCTCAGTCGATAAAGACCATCAATAACTGCGGTTTAATGACTAATTGTCTGTGTCAATTTGAGGCACAATCAGATGTGTTGCAAAGCGAAAACCGCCATCAATCAGAGAGCTTTTAGTTGTGAATACTACGAGAGAGGCACAGAGTGTGACAGTAGGAAAGAGAGAGAGGGAGAGTGAGATGGACAGAGAGAGAATTCTTATGCAGTTAAGTGTACAGTGTACAGTGCTCACTCGTGTGCACGTAGACACTCGTGTGTGGGTGTGCAACACGTTGCCAATGTGACGTTTCATGCAAATTGTTTCGGCCACAATTTCAGTTTCGCACAAAACTGACAAATGAATAGAGCACTCAAAGTTGAACTCATAACAAGTAAAGAGCGCAGGAGTTGAGCTGCTCGACTGTTAAATGCCCAGTGATTGAATATACAGAGAGTTGTTTTAACTTTATAATTAAAAATATAACGAATTTAAGTAAAAGCAAGCTAACAAGTAAGAAAGGCTCTAGCTCTTATACATAGTTTAGAAGATCCAGTTGTTCATTCGAACAGTGGACAGACAGACAGACGGATAGACAAACGGACATCATTATATCGACTCGACTGTTGATGCTGATCAAGAATATATATACTTTATGGGGTCGTAAACGCACATTTCGTTTCTGACAAACCTAATAGACCCCTCTACTCTCTACGGGGTCTAAAAATCTATATTTTATTTGAATTTAGTGCTCTGTACTCCCACAAATCTATAAGCTTTCCGCACCCTATGAAAACTAGGCTAAAATGTCGGCCTGAACTCCGACTCCGTCTCATACTCTGACTCTGGCTATATACTAATTGATTTTGGCACGTTTGCGGTTTAGTTCATTAGCAGAGTCGCAGTCGCAGTCGAAGTCTCTGGAACTGGAACTGCGACTGAGACACGACGAGAACCGACCAGACTTTGACTCTATATCGTTGGCACCTTGAACGTGCATTGCTTAATAATAGCTATATACTCTAGTCTGGTCATGTCCTACAAAATGCCTTTAAAGGCAGCCGTTGCCGGCCGAGGTGTGCCAATTTGACAATTCGATAAGTGGACATGTCTTTGCAAGCAATATTTCATTTTCCTTTTTGCACTTTCTTTCCGTAGATGAACGACAGCACATACAGAAGAAAACGTTTACGAAATGGATCAATTCGCATCTTAGTAATACCCAGTGTACGCCAGTGAATGATTTATTCTTGGATCTGCGAGATGGACATCGTTTGTTGGCGCTGCTCAGCACCTTAACACAAACACAGCTGGTAAGTCAACGAGGGGTGTTTCAAGAGTTTAAACTAAATGCTCCTCCCTTCCTTTAGAAACCGGAGAAGGGTCGCATGCGAGTGCATCACATCAACAATCTGAACAAGGTGCTACAGGTGATACAGCAACACGGTGTGCGATTGGTCAACATATCCAGTGACGACATAGTTGGTGGTAATGCCAAGCTTACCCTCGGTCTAATCTGGCTAATAGCACTCGAGTTTAATGGCCAGCATCTAGTCAAGAGTCATTCGAGCAATGGCGTCGAGAAATCGCTATTGGCCTGGTCCAGACAGTTTACGGAACCACACGGCTTGGCCTTGAACGACTTTACCAGCTCCTGGGCCGATGGCAGAGCATTCCTTATGATATTGGCAGCTCACTTGGATGAGTTGGACTTGGAGACGGCGCTGGGACAGCATGCACTGCAGCGTCTGCATTTGGCCTTTGATTTGGCGCACAGACACTTTAAGATCGAGAAGCTCTTGGAGGCCGAAGATGTGCACACACACAAACCGGACAATAAGTCCATACAAATGTATGTGATGTGTCTGTATCATGCCATGGAATCCATGCGAGCCACGGAAAGGGAGCGAGTGCCCTGTACCAGCATCACGGATCTAGATGAAGTGCCTTTGGATGGCGATAGGGGCGAAATTTATACCTCCGACAGTGGAGCGAGCATGGAACTGAAACCGAGTCTGGACAGTGCAGTGGAGACTTCAGTGGAGACTTCGGTGCGTCCACTGAGCACAGCCACAAACTCCAGTGTCGAAATCAGCAGTTATCAGACGGCACTGGAAGCGGTACTTACGCTGCTGCTGGAGGATGAGCAGCTGCTGTCACAGGAGCTGCCAAACCCAGAGGATTTCCAGACAGCCAAACTGCAGTTCCATGAGAACGAGAACTTTATGTTGAAACTCACAGAGCACCAGGAGTTTGTGGGCGAGGCACTCGAAGAGGGCAGCACACTGATCAACGAGTCACAAAAGAAGGACGGCTCGGGGCTGTCGCAGGAAGATCAGAACGAGGTGCGTCAACAGATGGTGCTGCTCAATGAGCGCTGGGAAACGCTCCGCTTGCGTGCGCTCGACATGCAGGCAAAGATTCTGATGAGATTGGCGGAGTTTCAGAAACAGAAACTCGAGCAACTGCGACAGTTTCTAACCAATGTCGAGGATCGTATCTCGCACATGAGTGATCTTGGTCCCACCGTAGCTGAGGCGGAGCAGCAACTGGTCGAGGCACGTCAGTTGAAGGCGGATCTGTGTGAGCAGCAGGAACTGGTGGATAGCATTAGCAGCATGGTTGTCATTGTCAACGATACTTCGGGTAATTTCAATGATCTCGAGGATCGCTTGAGTGCGCTCGGCGAACGCTGGTCCCACGTGGTCAAGTGGATTGATTTGCGTACCGAGAAACTGCAGCAATACAAGTGCATCTCACGCTGGTTGGACGCACGCGAGCAAGACTTGAAGCGCATGGAGACGCGTGACGTCACCGATGTGGGTGGCATAACCCAACGCATCAATGAACTGAACTACTGTGCCAAGGATTTGCTGGAACTGCAGCGTTACCTCATCGATTTGCGACAAATGGTGGCAGCCACTTTGCAGGATGGGGATGACAAGGGCGAGCGGGTGCTTGTGCAGCTGGAGAGCTACGAGGATCGTCTGGATGCACTCAAGCAGATACTGGAGGTGCAGACGCTGCGCATCGAGACAAAGGGCTTCAATTTTGGACGTGACAGGGCCAGCTACGATGACAGTCGTGTGGTGAGACCTGAGGGTTGGATCGACTATCAAATGATCATACGCTTCGGCGAGGATGAGGTAGAGGAGACGAAGCAGCTGCAGCAGGAAGACGAGTCGTCGGAACTGGCTAGCAAAAAGCGTAAACTACGCAATGGTGATAACTTCTTTGCCCTCGAGACGCAGATCATGGAGCACTTTGCCTACTTGCAGGACGTGGAGCAGCAGCTGCAGCAACTGCAGCGTCAGAGTCTGCGCAATCGCTGCGAGTTGCTCAAGGATTTACAGCAGGAAAGTCAAAGGCGATCCAACACGCTGCCGGAGCTCAAGAAACTCTATGAGGTCTGTGAGCAGGAGGAACCGGAACGTAAGCTGCTCCTGGAGGCAGCACACATCAAGCAGCTGGAACAGAGATATTTGGATTTGAATCAACGTCTGCTGCGTCAGCAAACCGAGAGCAACTCGCTGTTGGCCAAGGAGCGTTACTACAACAGTTTGACGGGCTTCAAGTTGGTCTTGGCCGACTCGCGGGATTGGTATAAGCAGCACGCGGGCACCGCCAGCTGTGCGGAGTTGGAGCAGCGTCTTAGCCACATGGAATCGCTGGCCAGTGAAATAGCCGAGGCACGCGAAGCCACTGAGGCATTGGATGATCAATTGCTGGAGTGGAAACAAGATTTTGGCATTTTCTACGACAGTTGGCATGACATGAAGCAGGCCTTGATGGCCTTGAGTCAGCAACGTGGTGGCGAGCATCTTGGCCAGCAATTGAAGCAGATCGAGCAGTTTGTGCAGAAAGTGGGAACACAAAAGGTGCGTGTCTCCAATCTGCAGGCCATGCAGCAGCAACAGCAACTACTGAATCAACTGGTCGATGAATTGGAGTCCCTGAAACCGATCTACGAACGTCTGCCCACCCACCTGCTGAGCACGGAGCTACAAGCTGCCTGGCAGCGGCTGCCGGAGCAGCTAAGTGAGCGGGTTATCAAGCAAACGACGGCCATTGAGAATCTCAATCATTTTGTAGCCGAATACAATTCGATTATAGCCGTGTTGAGCAGTGCACCGGATGTGGTGCAAGCACAGGATTTGCGTAAACTGGAGATTGATGTGATAAGTGCCAGGAATTTTAGTGAGATACTCATCAAGGAGTCGGAAGATGGTCAGCGTGAAACGCTACAAGCACAGATCAGTGCACTGAATGCACTCTACCAGCAGGTGGAGCAACTGCATCAAGTGCAGCGGCAACAACAGACCGCTCTACATACCCAAATCGATGTGATTCAACAGCGTTTGCAGCAAACGGAACGTTGGCTCAATGAATTGGAGGAGAATACACCCAAATCGGGTGTGGCTGACATTGGCAATTCGAATGAGCTGTTCCAGAGCAAAAGCAAATTCCAAATGCTCAAGGAAACCTGCGAAAAGGAGGCCACACAATTCCGAGAGCTCAATGAGTTGGGCGGTGAGTTGCTGCTGCAAGTGGATGAAATGCAGGACAAAAACAAGCAAAGGAACAAGGACAAAGACAAGGAGAAGGACAAGCAGATGGAGACCAAATATGGCACATTGGCCAAACAGTTTACACGCCTCAACGCACGCTGGAGCGAGGTAACGGAGCGTGTGTATGCCAAGACAGCGCTGCTGGAGCACATCTCCACGCAGCTGGGGGAGTTCAAGAAGTTCATGGTCAGCGAGACGGGCTACTTGGATCGGCTGGAGAACAAGATACGCAATACGCCAGAAAATGCAGCTGATGCCGAGGAAATTATCGAGGAACTCGATGTAAGTTTGGTTTAGTCCTAGTAGTTTTCTAGTAACTTACTAACTGTCTTCTCCTTAGGACCTCGAGAATGTTCTCCGCGCTCACTCCGAGGAATGGCTGGATAAAATTCAGGAAATTGGCAACGAGCTAATTGACAATGAATTCATGGCCGATGTGATGCGCAAGGATATTGATGGCATTGTCATACGTTGGACTCAATTACAGCAGCAGGCCAAGAAGCGCACCGAGCTGCTGGAGGAGAAGGTCAGCGAGGCGGAGCAATCGGAGCGCGCTGTGGTGCATTTAGAGGCGTGGCTCACACGCATGGACGAGATACTCAGCGAACATCTGGAGAATGATGTCACCATTGAGGATCTGCCCGATGATTTTCAGGTACGGCATCAAATCTTAATAACTTTATGAAATTTATCGATATATTTCCTATTCACTGCAGATTTTAACCCGTGAGTTCGCCATTAATGAGCAAAACTTCAAGGACATTACCGAACTGATTGCGGAGCACACACGCAAGGGCAAAACGGGCGCAGCCAATCGATTGCAAGAGCAACTGAATCTGATGGAATTGCGCTTCAAGGCATGTCAAGCGAAGCTCAACAAATGCACCTCACCACAGCCAGCCTATGAGTCCCGATTGAATCGTGCTTATGGCGATTTGCGGAACGTTGAACACTCCACTTTGGTGCTGGATGTCGCATCGGCAGGACTCAGCACCGTGCAGCCGCAATATCAAAAGTGTTTGGTATGCAATCAAGCTGAAATTAACCAAATCATATAATCAACTTTGATTTCTTTCCCACTTTTAGCAAATTTATCGCACGCTGTCGGAGATCAAGGCGGAGATTGAGAGCACCATCAAGACGGGCCGACGCATCTGTGAGGATAAATACACAAAGTCACCCAAGCAGCTCACGCAACGCATCGATGCACTGAAGCATTTGTACAACGCCCTCGGCGAGAATGTCACACAGTCGAAGGCCATTCTCGAGGGTCTGCTCAAACTGGCTCGACAACTGGAGCAATGCTTTGAGCAGGCCGATGAATTGATACGCCGCTTTGAGTCGCCACAGGAGTTGCATGATCGCAACTCCATTTTGTTGGAGTTTGAGGATGTGCTACAGCGTTGCGAGGATCATTACAACGAGTACAGCAAGTCGTGTGATCAAAGCTGCATGCAGGACACACGTCAGCGCATTGATGGCCTCAAAGCCACCTATCACAAACTAACCAGTGCCGATATAATCAAACGTCTCACGGAGATGAAGGCGACGCTGCAGAACTTGGACAACATTTCCCTCGATACACTCAAGTTAGTTGGCTTTAAGTACTCAGAACTACTGTAACTAAATTGTGTCTATTTCGACTACTTTGCAGGGCCATGGAGCACGACTTGAAGGAAATCAATGTGCCATCGAATCCGGAAATTGAGAAATTGCAGCAACAAGTTATTGCAATTGTTGTGGTGCGTACTGAACAGTTGCTGTTTATGCCCTTTTAATGCTAATTAGTTTAATTCTAAATAATTGCTTTGTAAACATGTTTTGCTACACTGTTCACTCCGTCTGTCTGTCGGTCTGTCGGTCTCTGTGTGTTCTTGTCTGTCATTTTAATCTTTTATCTCTTGCGTTTCCAATTTCATGCACTTCATTTTGTCTCACTCTTGCTCACATTTCTTTTACACTGCTGTTTGTCAACGTAACACCTTTGGTTTTTCACACACCCACACACACACACCCTCAAGCTCACACATGTGCTTACATTTTCCTTTGCTTTTCATTTCATTTCGCTGTGCACTTTAAATTGGCATCGAGTTTCTTGTTACATTTTGTAAGAAAAAACATTTTTTTAAAGATGAACTTTTCTTTAAGTTGAACATTGTTATAAAAATTTATTTATCTATATTTTTATAAGAAACTCTGTTGCTTTTAATACAATTAGTTGCTTTTTTAACTAACCCAACTGCTTTTACTTAATATTTTATTTATACTTAACTTGTTAAATATTTTTTACTTCTTTGCCATTTCATTTGATCCACCCACATTTATAAATAAAACATTAAACATTCATAATAATCTTGCCACCAAAGCTAATCTACAACCAGAATATAATACAAAATAATAATACTTGAAATACCAACAACCATCACCCAAAAATAAATCAAATTAAATCAATACCAGAAATCACCGTATCACTAGCTCTACGAGATCTTAACTTGGTGTCATTTTCACGCTTCAAATTTAAATATTTATGTATGTCTATATAGTTTATATATGGCTATATATAGATACTTGTACTGTCCCCTTAATGGCGTTCAATTTGGTGTGCGGCTGCGTCCAAAAACAAATCCATCCAATAACTTCACCAATGCTAATGTACAGCAATTGCTTCTTTTTCTAACTATTAAACCAAACAACACAAAATCAAATACCAAAAACCAATTGAAAACTATTGCAACAGGACACGTTAAAAACACGCTACAATGAGGCAAGCAATTTGGCCAAAACAACGACAGATAAAAGCCGAGCAGATGATGATACGGAAATTGTTATTGTTAGCGATACAGTGCGTCAAAGACGTGCACGTACACCACAGTCAGGAGAAGCCAGCAAATCACCAACAAATGAAAGTGGGGAAACCGTTTTACCTGACGTCTTACCACCACAGACCTTCCGTTTGGCCGAATCGAGTACACTCTTCTCACAGATCTCACTCAATCCCGCCAAAATGCTGGAGGAATCAGCGGCACCCGCCAAACCAGCGAAGAACAAACGCAAAGCACCCGCAGCACCAGCTCAAGTGGTCGAGATCAAAGTCAAGAACATACAGAATGATAAAATGTCGGTGCAGAATATAGACTTCGAGCCACAGCAGGGAGAAATCGTAGATACTGTCAATATACTGGAGAGTGTGGAGCCTCTGCTGCCCGAGTATGTGCAGACTGTGCAGATTGTGGATCTGTCCGAGGACTCGGACTCCTCAGTGCGCGTGGATGCCGAGGGCAGGGAAGTGCGTAGGAGTAAGAGCAAGCGATCACTTTGTGACTCGCCAGGAGTCAAACTGGAAGAAATTGAGAAAGCTGATGATGATGATGATGAGGCAGATTTACTGCGTCCTGCTGCGGGTAACACAAGTACGCCATTTCTACGTGTGGAGAAGCAACGCATATCCTTCGATGAGAAACGCAAGAGAATCGCCCACGAACGTGACATTTTGCGTGACTCCGAGGAGGAGCCGGAGCAGGAACAAGCCACAAGAACTGCTGAGAAAACAGCTACCAACGAACCACATACGAAAGCGAAACGCTGGCGACAACTTCAACCCGAATTGAATGCACTTACGCCGGACACTGAGCCGGAGTCACCACTACGCAATAGTTTCTATAGTCCGGATAAGGATAACGATATTGAACCTTTGGTATTCTCCGATGATGAGGAGATACCACGCTTCTCCCTGGAAATGACACCAACTTTTGACTCCGATAGTGATACGGTAATCTCTTTGGTAGCCTCTTTGGTTCTTATATTCAATTCCATTCGTTATGCCAAACACATTTCTATATCTTTCTTGTATTCAACTAACGCAGAGTCGCATTGAGACACCGTCCGCAAAGAAACCCAACTCATTCTTGAGCAAGGTGCTCAGCTCGCCCCTCGACGACTCAAACATTACGCTGAAGAGTCCGCCCTGTGAGGAGCCCAGTGTGCCAGCTAATCTGGAGCAGCGTGTGCAGGAGTTCAACAAACTGGCACAGCAGATGATCTACAAGCTGGAGTTGACCAAGGTCAAGATCGAGCAGTGTCACGAGAGCGATGCGTGAGTAGATATGTCTTATGAAATAAAGTACTTAAATTATTAACTACTTTTCTTACAGCGAGGATCTGCGACTACTCATAGCGCCAGATGCAGCCACACTGATCTCCAAGGGCGACTCGCTGGTGCTGGAGACACATGGCAAACAGGGCAGCATATCACGCCTAGTAATGCGCACACAGATCATTCTGCGTGAAAAGTTCCGTGAGGTGCAACAGGCCAGGTAAGTGACTGTCACTTAAATGCAGCCAATAAACCACTTAACTAATATGTTCTCTTCCTCCTCTTCCCTTTAGGTGCAAAGCAACTGGCAGTGCTGGGCCTCGACCTATGCAGGACAGTGTTAACATCGAGGAACTCGTCACAAAGGGACTGCGCCGCATTAACGTATTGATTGAGAAACCCGTTGATCTCAAGTGCAGCGCCGAGTTAGAGAAACGCATGGAGGACATCAACGTAAGTGTGACCAGACACATTTAGGGCTGGCATTTAGCCAACAAAAATAGTATTTTTATTTTGCTACTTTTTGCAAACAACACAATTAATTGAGCCAAACTTTCTCGGGCATTATTTATACACTCATCTCATTTTTAGACATTTTATTTGGAACTTTTTTATTTCTTGTGTGTTTTTGTTGGGCGCTCTTTCATATGGCGTACACAAGTTAATTGGCCTCTTGAGAATTCAGGGCAACGGCACAAAACCAAACCAAACCAAAGGCAAAATTAAATGCCCCAAAAATAAAACGCACAAAAATTTTGACATAGTTACACAGACGTTGCAGACATGGAGACATCGTGTCGTACGACTGCATTAACAACAAATGTCTACAAAAGAAAAGATAATATAAAACGAAGAGTTGTCTAGGTTCTAAAGAGCATAGAATTTAAGAGATGATTTTCAGGTTTTGGCGGTGCACTAAAAGTGCTTTGTAGACAGTGTTGAGCGATTATTTCAAGTAGTAAAAAGATGAAATATAGTTGGAAATTATGCGACAAATTGGAATACATTTTTTAGGATTTTTTTAAGTCACTAGAAACAACAAAAAATTGATATATACCTTATATTAGTACATTAAAAATATGCCTATTTAAAACTTAATTATTGTAAACTACATTTAAAATATTTTAACTATTTTTTATTTTTAAAATTCACTAAAATCAACAAATTATTGATTAATTCCTTATATTAGTCACTTAAAAATAAGGCTATTCATTACTTAAATATTTTAAGCTACATTTAAAATATTTTAGCTTTTTTTAATAATTTTTTTGTATATTTTCAAGTCACTAAAACCAACAAATTATTAATTTATACCTTATATTAGTCCCTTAAAAATACTTTAATAGGCATATTAAAATCATTAAAATTGCAAATTAAATTAAAAACATTTTAGCTTTTTTGGAGTTTCTTTAATCATTAAAAGCAAAAAATTATTGATTTATAACTTATATTAGTCCCTTAACAATAGGGCTAATTAATACTAAATTAAACTAAGCTAAAAAATATTTTAGCTTTTTTTGAAGTTAATTTTTATATATATCATTAAAAGCAACAAACTATTGATTCATCGCTTAAAATTAGGGCTAATCATAACTTAAATATTGTGAACTAAACTTAAAACATTTTAGTTTTTTTTGGAATTAATGTTTTGTATTTTTTTAATCATTAAAGCAAACAAATTTTTGATTTATACCATATATTAGTCGCTTAAAAATAGGCCTACTTTAAAATTGTAAACTAAATTTAAACTATTTTAGCTTTTTTTTTCATAGTTTAAAAGTTTTTTTGCTCGATTTAAATCTTTTTTTGCTGCAAACTTATAGAAAATATCTCAAAGCGACAACATCAATCCCCAGATAAGGCCCTCAACTGAAGTCGATCATTAATCAATTCCGGCATTTGTTGTTTATTTTTATTTTGTGTTTTGTTTTTCTATTCTCCTTTTTTATATTTTTATGGTCGCAGCAACGCAATCGAATAATATGGGAAAAGTGGGAATCGAATGATTAAAAATAGAAAAAGCATAAGGAAAACACAAGCAGCGAGTAGGGAACGCTTTAAAGAGCGCAACACGGAGATCAATGAAAGAGAAAATCTGTGCGAGCATATAGAAAGAAAATCAAAGAAAATTCTCTTGATTTTCCCAACTGTTTGCCGGCGTTGCTGTTTTTGTTTTCAGTCTGAAAGCGTCTTGTATGTGAAACGGTTCGCGTATTGCACAAAACAAAAATAAAATATTATTTTTGTGATTTATTTCGTATTGATTAAAGTGTTGCGAAGGGGAAAATTTGTTGTGCTTGGCGCCAAAAAAATACAGCTATATTGTGTGTGTGCTTTTGTTGTGTGTAGCAAGAACTAAATGCAATTTTGTTGGTTGACAAACGCAGCGAATGCGGTATAAATGCCCTTTAGCAACCTTTCACACGCTGTCAGAAGCACACGCTGAACACACACCCCCACACACACCCCCCCACACACACCCCCCCACACACACCCCCCCACACACACACAGAGGCACTGCACGCATGAGGAAACTTGCTGCTCAAAGTGGGAATTGCATTTGGAATTGAATAACAAATATTCATTGACCTCCACGGGGTTCATTTTGTTAGTTTTCATTTTGTTTTATTTTCTTTGCTTGATTTATTGTCCAAATTAAATGGGTAATCTATATTTTATTTTGTACACTTTCAGGAACGTCGTGACGATTTACAGGTCATAGTCGGCGCCATTGGAAAGAATCCTCAAATGCCAAAGATTACGCCCGTCATGATGAACGAAATCCAAAAGGTTCTCAAACACCCACTCACTTTCAGTTTCCCTTTACTAACAAAGGTTTTCCTTGCTCTTTTTTTTTTGCCAGACTAAAAACAATTTGATTGCTCATGCCGATTCGATTGAGCTCTCATTGACCGAACTGAAAAATGGCACTAAAATTGGCAATGGCAACAACAACAGCAGCGGATCTGGCAACGCCACTCGACAGGGTAAGTGATTTTTCCCCCATTCGCCCCATTTACCCCATTTGGCCCATTTGCTCTTTGGCTTTTCTTTTTGCCATAATTTTTGTGCTTTTTAAATGGATTTTACTACTTTGACGCCGTTTACAATTTGGCCCATAACCTGGGTCAATGGCTTAAAAGTGTGTGTTTTTTTGGCTGAACGATTATAAATGATTCGATTGTGTTTCACTACGAATTGTTGGTTTGAACTCTAAGCTTTAAATGGATTTTCTTTGAAGTTGTTCAGGGCGTTTTTTGCCTACTTTCCGCGTGGGGTGTTATACTTTGAATTTGCTTCTGGTTTCAAAATAGACTGGAAATTGATACGCTTTCAATGAATTATTCGTTTTTGATTTATAATGCATATTAAATTCATTGTTTGCCTCTTTAAATTTTTAGAATCGTTTAGTTTAATGTTTGCGTATTTATTTTGTAATCAGTTTGTTTGCTTGAAATCAATACTTCAACTTTGTGGAATTTAAATTATGCCAACAACTGAAAAATTTGATGCTCCCTCAATTGCAAAAATATCAAATAAGCACGAACAAAAACTTTATTTTTAGACCCCGTACTCTAAAAAAGGGTAGAGGGGTCTATTGGGTTTGTCAGCCTCTACATGTGCGTAACAGGCAGAAGGAGGCTTGGACGACCCCTTAAAGTATATATATTCTTGATCAGCATAAACAGTCGAGTCGATATAGCAATGTCCATTCGTATGAACGCCTGGATCTTTTAAACTACAAGAGCCACCAAATTTGGAATGAAAGTGCGTCTATATGTCAGGGAGGTACGACTATCAGAGCTATCGTGACCAAATTCACACTGTACATGTATGGTACCATTATAACTATGCTCACCAAGTTTGATGCCAATCGAACAACTATAGCCTATAGCTCTCGTAGGATCAATTGGTTGAAAATTGTTCATATGTATGGAAGTTTTCACACTAGCAGTACAGGGTCTTTTACCGCTCGGCTCGCTCGACTGTAGCCTCTCTTACTTGTTCTTTTTGTAGCTTTTTTGTAGTTTTCAATTTCATGTTTTCAGCTGTGTGCAGCCTGCAACATTTTGCTGCATGTTTTGGAAGTGGAGAAAGGGATTTACTGTTGCCCCATTTGGTTGGTTGCGCGTTTTGTTATCTTTTTATTTTGTTGGTAAATATTTATGCCGTGTAGAGTTTGAGGGGGTGGGGTTGTGTTAAGGGCTATGTGGGGAATCGGCGGCCAAATGGGTCATGTCAATAGCACTTTTGACATTTCATAAACTCACATCTTTTTGGTGTTTGCTTACGCTCTTAAATGACAAAAGGTACAGTAAAAACTGAAGCATTTTTTAATAGGCCAACAGTTTATTTATTTTCCGAAAGGTTTTTGTAATTTTAATCCAAATTTTGTTAGAAATGATCATCCAAGTCTTAGCGAAAAAATCTTCTTCCTCGGCATTCACATTGAAGAACGATTCTTTGGCTAACACTTGAATGCTTAGATTTGGACTCTACGTTTATTGCTAACCACTGAGCCGCTTGGTAACGATAGTGAGATCATTGAGGAGGCTTTTGTGGTGCTCAGGTGACTGCTAGCACTGCCAGTGGAAATGCGTTTCTGGGATCTTCTGCCTGGACGCACATTTGTGACCATATTACGTGCCGCCTTGGCCATGCCCTGTTTTTGCATGAACAATTCGATTTCCTCATTGGCCTTTTCCGCATCGATCAGCAGGGAGGTGCGTACGTCACCCGGATTCGATGCCTCCGAGAAAGGCCAACCGGATAGTTTCTTACCATTCTTGGCAATTGTAAATTCACCCATAACAAACAGGCGTCGTCGTTCCTCAAAGCTTAAGGATTTTCGTCTTACGGAGAGGTTTGTGTCACTGGTCACACTCATAGATCCCTGTGATGCATCGAATGATTGAAAGCTTTGCTGTGGAGTTAGGAATCCCACTTTCTTGACATATGAAGGTGATTCTGAATTAATATCGGTCAATCGTTTGATCAGACTCTTCGGATTCAGTACGATGCGTTTCTTTGGATGTGGTGTGGGTACATATTTATTGATCGAACTACGTCCCGAAAAGGTGCTTCTTCTGGACCCTCTTATCGATCCTCTTGTCGAACCTCTCACACGCGAGGGCACAGTTTGTAACGATTGCTTTTCACTCTCTAAATTTTTGATCAACAATTTGGGATCAACTGCTTTGCCCTTCATCGGATGTGGTGTGCCTCTGAGCAGATGTTCAGGCGGGTGTCTCATGCGACTGATGGCAATATGCACCGTCGGTGGTGTGTTTGTGGGTCTTTGTATATCCTGTAGCTCATCGTTTAGCATCATCAAGGCACTGCCATCGCCGTGCTTCTGTAGGCTCAGACGATTTCTCAAAGTCTCTGCATCTACTCCTTTCGATGCTCTGGGATAGGGCGTCATGCTCCGATCGTTGAACACCCGCATTAGGCCATACTCACGATTGACCACTGTCAGCGGCTCTGACGGTAGGAATTTTAAATTCCGACTATTTGCCCTCGTGATTGAATTCGTAATTTTTTTTGTAGTTATCATTTTTTGTATTTTTTTTTATAGCTTTCTCTCTTTTTTGTGTAATATTTAAATAAGAACTCAACGTTGTGTTCGTTACAGTTTTAAATTGAATATAAATCACATTTTGAATTGTAACTGTAGCTCTGCTTGCAACGCCTACTGTGCACTGCTTGAAAGTGCGCAGCGACTAAAAGCTGACTGCTACAGAGTGGAGTGACTGTGCATGCAAGCAGTGCACAGTGGTGTACCAATGTACCGTTTATAGTAAATTGTACCAAAACGAGTTCTGCATTTTAAAAGAATAAATTTTATATTTCTGGTGTTTCTTTTTTATGAAATAAATTACATTTTTCTGTTTTTAGTTTAGTTTTTAGCTTTTTTTTGTTCATTTTCTTTTTTTTTTTGTATAAATTAGGTACAATTTTGCGCTATGAAGCATCTAAAAGGGGATTCCTTCATTCCTTCACTTCTTCGTCGTCTTAGCTGCGAGTATGCTGGCTGGACTGTCCGTCGACTTACTGTGGGTTGTCACACTTATGACATTCGTCACTCCACAGTTGGACATCACATAGCCGTGCTTCCTAATGTATTCATTGATCTCGTGCATTGCCTTTAAATCTTTTTTGGTCGTCTCACTGTCGGCACTCCACAGACCATGTCTGGGTATTGGCATCATCTGTTGGCTCATCTTTCTACCGTGTTTGGCTATAGTAAACTCCGCCGCAGTGAATAATTTGCGACGTTCCAAGAAACTTAAATTCTTGTTTCTACAAGGCACTGGAATCGGTTGAATCGTCTCGAGTTCACTTATCGATGTACTCGAGTTACCCGATGCAATTGTTGTAGAGGAATAGTATCTTTTCGGCTCGATTAGAGTGACCGTTTTGCGCTTTTTACTCAGCCGACTGCCAGTGCTCATAATACTAGTCTTCAGTATCGATGATGGCCTGCTGAAAGGTGCCGGCTCGTAGCTAACCCTCAGGGTGGGCTGTCTCTCCCTCTTGAGCATTTGAGGATCCAAAGCCAGCGCTTTTATGGGATGCGGGGTACCGATTACCAGGTGCTCCGGCGTTGCTCTATGTAACTTTTGTACCGCTTTCTTGTCGAATTGTATGCTTGGATTGTAGATGGTGGTGCCATCTAAACTGTGTAAACTATCGTCCAGTCTCAGAATGACACGTGGATGCGGTGTGGATGCTTCAGTTGCCGGTATACGCATAAATCCGTACGTACGATTCACTGAAGTCGGGAGATCCGCTAGAATGTAACCTATTTTCGAGTCTTTCAGTGTGCGTGTGCGGAAACAGGAGTGCAGAGGCTTGGGTGACGTCATCGTTGGTGTGTGTGTGGGTGTGTTTGATATAAAAAAAGGAAGGTTGTTAATTGTTTAGTGTTTTTTGTGTGTTGTTAGTGTTTTCTGTTGTAGTTTAGTTGGGAATCTGTTTCCATTTTTTTCTGTCTTCTATGAAAACTGTGAAGCTGCTGGCAAAGTCTACTAGACTAGTAAATACCCATTGAATTAAATTCATTTCTTTAATCACAAATTAAAATTGATAGCCAAACGTTGTGGGGGTAGGAATGTAAACATGTTTGACTGAAATTTGTACAAAATGCAAATCAGTTTGCATCCAAAAATTAGTGAAAGTGTATTCAAGTGTCATTTGATTACACATTCGCTATTTATCGAACGCTCACTCCATCTCATGATTGTAACCACAAAATTTCACCCCTCTCTCATAGGGTACTGGCATTGATAATGATTTTCTTCTTGGTCGTCACTGATTGTAGTGAACTCGAGGATTGCAGTGAATCCCGATTTGATGGTAAACTGCGTTTACTCGTTTGCGAGGAGAAACGTCGCAGATTTGTCAGCGTACCAGTTGGAGCCATTATATAACCCTGATTCCTTATAAACATTTCGATCTCAGCCTTTGCCCGTTCAGCTCCACCGTCGGCAGTATTTATGAACCCCGGTTTGATTTTAATTGGCATTATGTGATCACTCATTTTTCTACCATACTTTGCTATTGTGAACTCACCCTCGTGGAAGATGCGCCGACGTTCATTGAAGCTCAAGATATTTGAATTGTCGCTGGATGTGGAACTAGTTAGCACCTCAATTGGTTTCTTTATGGGTAGTTTTTGGTCCACCGTTAATTTGGGCATTTGTAGAGTGACTCGCTTTTTAGTCTTCTTTGTACCGTCCTTCATTTTCCTGATTATCGGATGTTTGATTGAACTAAGTTTCTTTATCACTGACTGCCCAGATCTTGCTGTCATCTCTGAGCTGCGATTTTTATCCGAAGTCCTTGAAGTCCTCGAGCGCTTCGTCGTGGTACCTTGGACAGAATGTTGAGAATCAGTTACTCGTATTTTTATATGCTTAGGTTTGGCTCTAAAATGAATACCAGCAATTAGATCCACTTCGGATTCGGTCCTCTGTGCATTCAGTGTCTTCTCCTGGACCTCTTCTAGTCGCTCCTTCAGGGTGACCATATTGACACCAGTGATAATGCGTGGATGTGGCGTACCAGAGGCGGCTGTCACACGCATCAATCCATAGTCTCGATCGGCTATGGTCACGCTATTCTGTTCGGCGAATTTGATCGATGGTCGAAATATTTTTGGTAAATGTCGCACACCCATCGCGCTCTTCCTTGGCGCTATTTGTGTCATTTTGAAATAAATTCTAATTACAATTGGTAATTGTTTTGGTGTTGAATTCTGTTCTATGTACTAGTTTATCTGCTGTGTTCAAATTTATTTGTGTATATGTTTTTTATTCTTTTTATATTTCAATTGACTTTGATTTTTGTATTTTCTGTGTTTGACACTGCTTGCACTGCCTGCTTTGCCCGAGCAAAAGCTGCTTGCTATGACACCTGCAAGCTTTAGTTTGATGGAAGCTTTGCTAGTGCAGAAAGCTATTAACGGATTGGACAAACAGCTGTTGGGCTACAAGGAAAACATTTCAAAACAAAACGTTCAGCCGTAAGGAAGTCAAATCATAAATATCAAAATAAGGGAATGTTAAAAGTGAAATTAAAGAAAATATAAATAAATTAAAATTTAACTATAAAAGTGCTTAACAGCCAAATATTTTATATCTTAAAGAAAAATTAATATTATTTGTTATAAAAATAACTAAAAATAAATAATAAATAATATTTGAAAATTATATATTTATGGGAAATAATAAAAAATAAATAAATACAAATATAAAAATAATATATTTATTGCAAATAATAAATAAATATAATAAATAATATATCAAAAAAATATACTATTGAAAAAAAGTTAAATAAACTGTGATTGAGTATTTACTTCTAATCGAATTTAATGAAAAGTGATGCAGAAAAAATGTTTTATTGATAAATAAAGTGTTGACATTAATTATGAGCCAGAAACTAAAGAGCAACAAATTTTTTTAATATAATAATTTAATTTTAAAAAAATAAAAAACAAGTAAAAACTCTAAAAAAAGCTAAAATTAAAAGGTACTAGTTTGAAAACGGGTGCTAAAATTTATAAATTATTTACATCAATTTTTTTTCTCAAACAACATTCGCTTTTCATATTTGTTATGATTGACTCTTGAACTCTACTCGTTCAGGTGCCCATAAACATACAAGTAGCTAAAGAAAACGAAGATAAAGTGTGAGAAAGAAAAGAGGAAGACAAAGATGTGTAAGAAGAAGAAGAAACGCTGAGTGACATTGAGAAGAAGCAACGCGACGGGGGAAGAAAAACGACACGCTTTCCCAGCGTTTTTAATGAATTATGACATTTTCCCCAACGTTGTTGTTGCGACCATTGCGTCGCTAGCTTTATCAGGCTCCCACTTCCTTTGGCAATTTCTGCCTGAGTTTCATTTTTTTATATATTTTTTTTTACTTGTAATGATTTTCTACCATTTTGCACCTGCCAACCGAGAGCCGAGTGGAGGACAAAAGACAATAATGGGATGGGCACAATACTACATGCGTCAAAATGAGTGAAAAGATATTTTGCACTTAACGTGTTTTATTTTTCTCCACTTTTACTTCAGTGAATGTGTGTGGGTGTGTATGGGTGTGAGTGTAGGTGTGTTTCTTGGGCTTGTTACATGGGTTTTCTTTTTCATATGTTTGCTTAACAGCCTCTTGTGTGCTGTGACTCTTATGAAATTCATTCGAAATGCATACGGAGACATGTGGCATTCATTCATTTCACATAGACGTGTCTAGTAACGGGCCTGCCTCAAAATCTGCCCAAGTTCCCCGCCACTTACCTCTGCTTTTACCTCAAATCCCTTGACGCCTGCACGAAAAAAATAAGGGAGACTTTAATCCGACGTCAAAAACAAAAACAAACTGCTACTGGACACAAACTCAAATATACTTATATACATATACATTATTGGGTTTGTTTTCAAGGCTTATGCGCAACTTAAGTCCGCCTCTCATCGCCCTCTTTGCCATGCCCCCCCGGCGAAAACTTTCATAAATTTTTGCACTACTTTCGTAGGCTTAGCCAGAGACTTTCCCACTCCACTCCGGCAGAGGAAAAAAGCTTTGCCTTCAATTCTTTTCTGCGTTAAGTATTTCAAGTGTTTCGCTTTCTTCTTTGTTATTGTCTTACGTTTTGCTTTGAAATATTTTTCCAACAATTTCTGTGGCCTTTTCAAACGAAATTTTTACCATTTTAGGCCGTTTTGGCGTATAAGTAATAAGCGCAGTCGAATTATTCAACAAGTTATATTAATTTCTGCATATATAAGCAGCGCGCCTTAAAGTAGGCAACGATCCGTGCAAAGTGTCTGGGCAAGTGCCCTCAAAGTGACCCGCATCTGTCGAAATATACGCACAGTGTGGCAAGTGCTGGCAAAGTGGTAAGGGAAAGGAGGTGAACTTTTGTGTTAAAATTTTTACTTTAATCAGGTATTTATATTATTTTTAATACAGTGTAATCCGCTTATAACGACACTCAAGGGACCGACGATTTTACGTCGTTATACCCGGTAGACGCTTTAACCGAAACGAGCAAAGGAAAAAAAATTGTATGGTGACCAAACAAGTCATCGAATTTTCGTCGCAATGACCGGACGGACGCTTTAAGCGGAGTCGTTATAACCGAATTCCACTGTATTTTTGTATAATCAGGAATACACAGTAGTCTCTGATTGGGTAATATAAGCACATCTAAAATATTTGTTTGGTAGTCAATTAACAGCTACAACAAAGAAAATATATACAGTGATAGCTCTCTTGGCCGGACAGCCACAGTTCCAGTATTTTTTGTCCGTCCAAGGGAGTTGTCCGCCTTGGAGAACGCAGTTTGTATGAAAACTATTCTAAAAAAAACTATAAAATTCATCTGGCTAAGGGAGCTGTCCGCCTGACGGAGCTGTCCGCGAGTAGAGCTTTCACTGTATATCCACTTTTCTACTTATTTTGACTGAGCAATAACAATACGAAGATGCAAATATTAAAAATAAATTAAAATTCTCAGTCTTTGTGAAGTATTAACTGACAAATTCAATTCTTTTGAAATGCTTCAGTCTTTAAGTCTGTTTAAAGGATTAACTGTCTTACAAATGTTAACAGTAGTAAATCCCATTGAAGTCTTTCCATTTCAACTGAAACTATTTAATGCTGCACTTAAACCACTGTGCGCACTTTGACGCATCAGTTCCAATAAAGCCACTCTAAAGTTTTCTTCATTGAAATAGTTTTTCATTTACTTTACTCGGCACTGCTCTCGTATTTTTTATTCGCTATTTGACCGGCATTTTTGAAAAGACCAACTCAGTTGAGTCGAGACGAGTCTCAACATAAAAGTGAGCCCTATAAATGTAGCACACTTGAACCACAAAATGGGTGGCCGTTGGTTGGGTGGGGATGTAAAACTGACCACAATTGGGTGGTTTGAAAACCACAGCAGCTGCGCTGTCGTTAATGAGGCTGAGTTAAGTCATCGGCTTGGCCAAAGAATCAAAGGCATCTAATTACCATCAGTTCTCTCATCTTTAATTTATTTAAAAAATGTAACTTTTTAACGTTTTCTTCTTTTCCAGCAGACTACAACAACGAGCCAAGTGGCAGCGGCGTTTTGGCCAGCAGCTTCGATAAGTCTGTGCTGCACATTTCCGACTGGTTAACTTGGGAACAAAACATGATCAAGATACAGAGTGTGGCCATTGACGACGTGGACGCTGTTCGTTTGGCCATTGAAAAGCAGGAGGTAAGTTGCTCACAAAGAAACACCCAAAACACCCAAAGTGCCATCGAGTGGACCATTTTAAATGCATTTTTCCCACTTACAGAAAGTTCTGCGTGAATTGAAAATGAAAAAGCCGCAACTCAATGAACTGGTTCACACGGCGGAGGTGCTGAAGGGCGACATCAAGCGACAACAACTGCAGGAGAAAGGTAAGTTATTTTATGTTGTAAAACAGTTTAAAAATGCTGGTATAATTTAAGAATTTTGAGCTTTAAATCATTTTAAAACACAAGTAGGGAATTGCCTTTATAAACAATTTTGAATTTGGATTTTAAAAATTATTTAAATTAGGACTAAGTTCGAAAAGGAAAATCATTTTAAATGATTTGATATTTTAGGGAGTTCCTTCAAAACTTAAGTTGAATGTTTATTGTTGGACGCAATGGGCATTGAATATTTTTATTTATTATTTGTATTTATAAATATATTTTTTAAATATTTTTTTCAAATAGTAAAACGATTTATTAGTTCAGACTTTGATTTTAAAATTATTTACATTAATTGATTTTATATTTTATATTTATGTATATTTTTTTCAAATCAGAAAATGTTTAAATCTCAACACTACTAGTAAACCGATTGACTAGTTCAGACTTTGCCTTCTTTCGACCACTTCCGTTAGTTAGCTATACCCAAAGTGTTCAACTATCTGATCACATCTAGTAAGCCGCTTGCTCAGTTTCGATTGTAGTAGTTTTTCCTGGGATTGCCCAATTTCAACCCCCTTAAGTGGGATTTGCTTATGAGGATACACTCCGTTTGAATTTGCAACATTTCATTGAACAAATTTGCCAATTTAATGGCACTTGGTAATTTCATTAGGCCATTTAGCTGCCATCTGCTAGCTGGTATCAGACATCGGGGCCTCAGTTTGCCGTCTTCTGCTAAATGCCATTATGAATTGCATGCTCTGATGGTGTTTTCACCGTTTTCAACGTTTTGGGGAGCAGTGTCCAGAAACACATTTTGCCATTTCCCTTAACGATTTGCGAGCAAACAAATTTCCGCTTTGCCAGACTGAAACACACACACACGCACACACAGGGGAGAAATCCACACATGGGCAGATATGCAAAAGATATGCAGTGAAAACAGAAACTGAAGTGGATACAAAGATACATAGATACAGATACAGGAACACGACGGAGTTCCATTTAAAACTGCCAACTCAGAGTTGCCACTTGGCTGACCAACTGGCCCAAAGCTCTTGGTGTTGGCTAGCAATGTAGAATTGGGTAAAGGAGGAGGAGGTGGCGTAGGAGTAGGAGGCGTGGCTGGCGTAGGCAGGGAAATGGAAGAGTTCTGCTGCTGCAAACATTTACATAACAAGGCCGTGAACCTTTTGACACGAAGTCGCTATGCGTATTGCTTTCTTTCATCTAACTGCAGCCAGAAAAAGCAAACAAGAAGATGAAGGAGTGCCTTTAGTCGACTAAAAAATACACTATAAAAAGTGAAAGACTTGTAGCTTTTAGCACTGTCTACTCTACCCACTTTATAGGGTAGCCAAACAGGCTATCAGGTCTAAGCTGTCCGCTGGCAATGAAAGACAATGGCAAAGTTCAAAGCAAATACAAATAAAATATACATTCTACGCACACAAAGGCGCAGACAAACACACACACACACACACACACTGGCACACCAACACACACTTAGGTGCTGTCTTGAGCTCAACTTAAGAATGCATAAAATGCCCAAACACACCAAATTCAATCAGAGAGATTAAGAGAGACAGAGAGTCGCTATTTGAATACTTTACTTTAGTCTGTGGTGAATATGCCAAGCACAGTTTGACAGTCATGGCAAATAAAAAGAGCACAGTCGAAGAGCATTTTTCATAGCATACCACAAGGCGCATGCTCTGAAATAATTATGCGAATAAGTAAATTTTTTGATCATATTTGTGAGTGTATTTACGCTGTTGTTTTTGTTGTTGTTGTTGCACTTCGTGCTCTTTGCAGCATTTAAATGTGGCAACAACAACGACACTCGTGAGTTGACATTTAATTGACAAGCGGCAAAAGTGGCAGAGGGGGGAGTGGGATGAAGAGGGGCAGAAAGGGGGCAGCATTTTTATGCTTCATGTAGCTACTGTTTTTGTTGTTTCTGCAACTGATTTTATTATTGTTGTTGTGTGTGTGCGGAGTTTTGTGTATTTGTGCGCTGTGTGTGGGAAATTGCCCTGCAGTTTGTTGTTGTTGTTGTGGTGCTACTGTTGTTGTTGTTACTGTTGTTGCTGCTGTGCATTGTTGCCCGTTGTAGTCGTATGTTGTTACAGATTATTATGATGTTTGGTTTGTCATAAACATTTGTAACTTGTTCCATCGACCGACCACGTACGCTCCTACACACACACACAGACACTCCATCGTCTGGCTGTGTATGTGTGTGTAGTACTCGGGGTACTAACATGCCACATGCCACAAGCTACTGGGGAATTGACTTTGTTGCGTTTACCTCGGGCGCATTACAGATGCCACAGCAAAGTCAAGGGACGAGATTCCTTTGTGCATGCCCTGTAATGCAAGGGAGTTATAAGAGGGTATATGGTAGTAAGTAGTTTTTTCTATATAAATAAATCAATTTTGAACTGAAAAGTGCATAAAAAAGTACAAAAATTATTAATTAAAGAGGTACAAAAGTTCATGGTTGTTATTAAAACAGATGAACTTTGAACCTTTAAACTAAATTATAGGGTATAACTAACTACTTGCCTCTTATTTCCATACTTTCTTTTGTAGTGCAATAAACCCCATCTTCTAGTCCTTCACTTCTACCAACTTTAGTGTTGATTCTTCTGCTTTGAGTCCAACGAATTTAGTTGAAATCAAATCTTTGAAATACAGTAAGCTGCAAATATTAGCTTGACATATTTGCTGTGATGGTTGGCTAACATCATTTAAAGTTTCAACCAAACGACAAACAATACAGTGGTCTGCACAGTGGCACCAAAACAATTTGGTTAACTGTGTCAACTGCTAGCCACAATTTTGGGCAAAGGGCCAATTAGTAATGGCCATAATGGGCGTCCCTTTAAAACTGTGGACACAATCAATTTGCGGGCAAAGTCACTTGATGGCAGATAGCAGACGGTTTCCCTCGACCCACTGCACCCCCCCTGCTGTCGTTTGCTTATCGTAGAGTAAACGAACTGCACACAAAATCAATTAATTACGCATTTTGTAAGCTGACGCTTAATTAAACCATTATTTACTATCTCTCATACGACCCGTTGGCATGCCCAGAGGCGCGGCCCAAGGCAAAAACTTTTACCAAGCTCCTCGCTCCTCACTCCTCCCTCTCCATGCCTGGCACAACTCTTGCACATAAAAACAGTTTTTGGTTTGGTTATCATAAATAAAATTGCCTACAAAGCAAAGTAAAAGCAAAATGGAGCTCGTAAATCTGTCTTTGACATGCAATTTTAGTGCAAGGGCTGTTGCTCCAACAAGTACAACAACAGCAATCACAACAACAACAACAACACTTGCTACAACAACAATGACAAAGCGCATTCAGCATAAGGACAACGCACTCGTTGGCCTGGCTAACATTCTATGGTAACGTGCTCGGCATGCGGTCTAGAGCCGAGAAGTGACAAGAGCAACCAGCTACCAAATTGCCTCTAATTGCCGTCTTTTCTCTCTTTTGGCGTCGACTTGAAAACACCCGACAGCACACCCTTCATTTGCTGCACACTTCACACCATTACATGCATTAATAGGCCTTGCCTCCCAGTCTAACTTTCCCGAAGTTCTCATTTCGCAACAACCTACCCCCTGCCCTTCCCCTAAGCCCTCTCTACCAGCCTGAGCTGCACCCCCACAGTCTGTCGCCGTCCACTCAATGACTGTCCGTCTGTCTGGTGTTCAAGCAACTTTTTTGCTTTTTAAATGCACTTGCTGGTGGGGTATGCTGACTAGGTCTTGAGGTCTGTAGGTACCTGTTTAAAATATAACTACAAATTGGAAATTATATTGACTAAATAATGACTTATAAATCTCCACTCTACTTTCGTCATCAAAGAGTATTTCCTAGTCGTTGCTTGCGTGTCTGAGGTTTGTTTTTAATTACTTAAAAGTGTAGTACTCTATGGCTGCTTAACCTCAGACCTTTGCCACCGGGGGCAATTGGGCTTTGGCCCTAGCTAAGGCGATGGCTTTAGCCTTAGCTTTAGCTATACCGTTAGCTTTGTTTTGTTGTCGTCGCTGGCTTTATGAAAGTCGAGAGCACTTTGAGCGCTCAATGTTTTCTTGCCAAGAAATTGGAAGCAACATTAAATTAAATAATTGTCATAGCTGTGAGCAGTTAAGTTGCCAAGTTACGGCAGCGAATAGTTTTAAAAGCAGAGCATAAGAGATAAAGAGGGGCAAGAGAGGAGAGAGGAGTGGGAGTGGGGGCTTGCTATTTAAAAAATGTTTGTAAATATTACAGGGGCTGGCAGTTGAACCATTTTATCGCCTAGACCAGCTGCTGTGTGTGTGTACGGGTGTGTTGGGTGTTTTTGTGTGTGTGGCTAACGGAACAATGTCACAGACCCAAAG
The DNA here is from genome assembly GCA_018152125.1 of Drosophila dunni. NCBI lineage: Eukaryota > Metazoa > Arthropoda > Insecta > Diptera > Drosophilidae > Drosophila > Drosophila dunni. The sequence continues at coordinate 12,740,459 of JAECXC010001917.1, read as the reverse complement.
GATAAAGTTCCTTTAGCTTAAAGGGAGGTGTGTTGTTTTTTTCTGCTTTCCTTCCTGTTTTTTCTTCCTGTCTCTGATGGTGATGATGGGAGAGTGGAGATGGGAGCATGGAGGTGGGAGCTGGAAGATGGAAGATGCTCTCACACTCATTACGCAAATTGTCTTGGGTTAAACTGTACGTGCTTGTCATGTGTGAGTGCGGATTTGTTGTGCTGGTTCTGGTCCTGTTGTTGGCGCTGCTTCTGGCGCTGGCTCTGCTGCTGATCCTGTTTCTTTGCCGAGTCCTGGTCCAGCGTCCTTTTTGCTGCTGCTGCGTCCGCAGTGCGTCACAATGACATTTGAAATATTCACGAGAATGAATTTTAATTAAATTCATTAAAGTGAGCTGCCTTTTTTGCATATGCTTTGCAAGTCTGCTGTCAAAAGCAGGCATACCCAGTGCGGTAGTGCTGTAGGGTGTGCTCATTTGAGGTTTTTGACTCGGTAAATGTAATGTATGGGAAATGTAATACTTTAAAGTAGTAATAGGAATATTTCGTTATCTATATCTATGAATATATCATAATATAATAATAATAATACCTTTTGGAATAATATTCTTTTATCTATGTTCACATAGCCTATTGAACAAACCTATCTTATCTGTCTATCAATCTATTTATCACCTTCCTAACTTTATAAATAAACCGATTCTTCTAGTTGGTGACGAAATGAGCTTTATTTATTTATTTATTATTTATATTTTTTTATTATATTTTTTATATATTCTGACAGATTGTATAATCTAAGAATCTTCATACGAATCTGCTGTTATGCCTTCATTTTTATGGAAGTCTTTATAGAATCTGTAATAATTTTGAATTCTTTATACTATACTTATCTGATAGATGATTCTTGATATTCCATTAATCATGTGTTAATCGAAAGATAGGCCTCAAACTAGCCCACTAATTATATATGTCCCTTTAGACCCACGAATTTCCTGCCCCAAGCAAATAATCTTTACAAAAAGATTTAGTGCTACAAACTATTTAATAATGTGAATAAATCTCATAAATATTTAAGGTTATTGTCTAATAGAAACATTCTCATTAACGTTGTGTATGTCTGGTAATTTTCACACTTATATATTTCCCAGCTCCCCCTCGGAATGGGAGCTTAGGGTTTGCAGTCATTAGTGTCGTGGCAGACGAAACAAGTTCGAAATGAGTATTTCACTCGCCCCTCGCTCCCCTAACCCTTAAGTGCTGGTAGCGGGGGCTAAAACAAATATCTGCTATGCTATGAAAACAGAACATAAAGTAACACATACACATGCAGGCACACGCACAAACACCCACACACACACACACACACACAGCGCACACAGAGAAATTCCGTCAATGATCCCGGCACGCTTTTGGAGTGTGTTGCAACCCTGTTAAAATAAAATGGGGAAAAAAAGTGTTTCTTATCAGTTGTCAAGGTTTGCGGCAGACGGCGAAGGCAGCGCAGGGCAGAGGGGTGAAGAGAGAGAGAGTGAGAGAGAGGCAAAGAGAGCACGCACAACATGTGGCAGGAAGGTTGATGGACCGAATTCCGGCTGTGCTCCTACGGCTATAGAGCAACGCACTGCGCATGACACACACAAAAGCAAAACAAAACTAACGGAATGCCGGCTTAAGAGAGAAACCAATAACAGAGAGAGAGAGAGAGAGGGAGAGGGAGAGCGTGGTGAAGAGAGAGAGAGCGCGCCAACTCTCTCAGGTGGGTGGTTGATTATTTGTCAAGTTTCATTTTGTTGTGGGTGTAATTATGTTGGGGTTGCTTTGCACACACACGGTTATCGCTTTTGTTTACTCGGCTTTTTGGGGGTTGCACCGTGTGGAGCCATGAGGTGAGAATGGAGAGCGAAAACGTGCAAGAAGAAGAAGAAGAGCGTGGCGAAAGCGTAGTAAAAACAGTTCCGTGTTGAAAAACTCAATTTGTTTCTGTGCTCTGTTGCTCGCTCTTTTTTTGCCGTGACAGCAGTCAGCCCAGGACATTCGTGGGCAAACGGTTGTGAATCTAAAATCGACGCCTTGTCTTTTGTCGCCGCCGTCGCCATTGCGTCGTCGTCGTCGTCGTCGTAGTCGTTGTCCTGCTACATATCGTATCCGTAACGTGTTTTGTGCCGCCGTGAACATTTTTATGCTGTAAATTTTGCAAAATCGTCGTAAAAAACGCCATGAAAACTAAGCCAAAATAATTGCTTTCAATTAGTCGGGCTTTAACTGTGTGTGAGAGTGTTTGTGTGTGTGTGTGTGTCTATAGTGCGTGTAGTCTACTGTGTGTGTGTTGTGCGTGAAGGCTGCTTTTGAGTGCCAGCTAAAGTCAAGCCACAAAATGGCATTTAAAGTTTCTATATTTTTTTTTGTCTGCCTTGGATTATTGCCCAGCCCTTAGCCCCACGCTACTCCACACACACACACGCACACCCAACACACACACACACGCGCGTCTTATCTCTCTCTCACTCTGTGTCTGTTACACTCTCTGCTCTCCTTGTCTATGCCGGTGTCGCTACTGTTGTTGTTGTTGTTGTTGTTTCAGCCGCTGCTTTTGTAAATCAATAAACTTTTGAGGGTGGCAAAAGCCGCAAATGTTATCGCTCCTGCTGTTGTTGTTCTTGTTGTTGCTGTTGTTGTTGTTGAAGGAAAAGCGCTGGAAAAATGATTTTTGCATCAGAAAGTAAAGAGTGCCAAATACAAAAGAAAACTGCACAAATAAATTCAATTCATTTAACATAAATGGAAATTAATGAGAGATGAAGAGCATAAATGCAAAATAAATTCATGACTCGTTGCGAGCATTGATATCATAAGCCAACCATTTGAATTGCTGATTAAAATTAATGAATTGCGCTTTAATTGTGCAATAAATGATAATTAATTAGAAAACTTATACAGTAAAACGAGTTAACTACCAATAAATGACATGAAACAATAACTTGTAAAGCATAGAAAAAGTAAAATGATTAAATAGCCAATACCCAAACCTTTAGTTTCGTTAGCAATATGTTATGACAGTTATAAACAAATGAAATATTCAATTGGAAATAGATTGGAACATTTCTTTAATAAAGTATGCCATGAATATAAGGCCTAGTGCGAAAGTTACAGTGAAAGTTCCCTCCGCCTAAACAGACGGATTTGGTATGAAAATCATGCTAAAAAACTATAAAATTCGTCCGGCTAAAGGAGTTGTCCGCCTGATCGAGCTGTGCGCAAGTAGAGCTTTCACTGTATTTTGTTTGAGGAGTCAAGGTTTCCAGACAAAGAGCTAAGGCTGCTGCTGCAAGAAGCTGTTCCCTTAATATAGAGTGCAATTCATAACATTTATGTTATTTTGCTTTATAAGACAATACAGAGAATTACATTTTTTCATCGTCTTTCATCAACTTAAACGTAAAACTCCACACAACTGCCTTCAAACTTAACATAAATCGAACATAAATTAAAAGTAATGTTGGCATTTGTTTAATTTATTAAAGTGTGTGTAGAACAAGAGGAAATTCTATTAGTATTATAATACGATAATAATACTAATAAAAGAATGCCCCAAAGGACGGACCACACAAAAATTTACATATAAATATTCAATAAAGCGAAGCTGAAATCAACAAAAGAGACGCCAAAATAAAGTGGGCGTATTTGTGGCAGCAAAACAGCAAAAGCAGCAAAAACAACAAGAACAAGCGGATTTTGTTGTTGTTGCTCATGTTGTTCAAGTTGTTGTTGTTCTTGTTGCCATCATAGGGAAATAAATGTGTTTCAATAAATTACATGAGTGCGCAGCGGAAAACGCGAGGGCAACAACAACAGCGGCGACTGAAGCAGCAGCTGAGAAAAAATTATGTAGCATAACTTGAGGGATGTATAAATGTGAGTGTGTACGACTGTATGTGTGTGTTGTGAATGGCAATTCATTGGAGGACTTGGGACGCACAAAAACAGCAACGCGTGCAAAAAAGATGAGAACAAAAATGTTGGCGTTCACTCCAAAAAGGCACAGCAACAACAGCAACAATCGAGAACAAGCGACAGCAACAACGACAACCACAGCAATAACAACAGCACGAACAACTTGAATGAAATGGCGTCGAAACACATACTTGAGTTATTTGACTTGATTGCATACTTTTAGGCGGAAAACAACGTTTCACTTATACACACTCAGATATATATTTGTATACATATATATTTGTAGAGACGTAAATTGTCCGCAAAAGCATTGCGAACGTGTTGTGTATGAAAATAGTTTTGCCACTTGCTTTATTGCTTTTCCCTCCCTCTCTCCCCCACACCCCTTCTCTCTCTGTGTCTTTTTCGCCTCCTTTTCTCCTCCTTTGCTCAAGTCACAGTTATTTTATTCAAATGAAGCTCCACGCGTCCAAAAAGTTTCTGCAAATTGTTGCATTTTACTTTTTATGGACATTTTGAGTGCGTTAAATTGTTAACGCTTGAATTAGATAAATATCTTTATGGTTTTGACGCTCCTTATAAACACGGAGTGTGTGAAGACCGGATTTGGGCAGATTGAAGTTTTTTATGTGCTTCATAAAATTGATAAATGTTTGTGCTGTTGGAAAACTTAGACTGACAGTGAGAAATGACAACTTCAATGGAGTATTGTGATGCATCTTAATTTCTATTAGTTTGGGGATTTAAATTGAAATAAAGTAGTGAATTAAGGGGATGAGAAGGTTATCGTATACTTTGGATAGTCTGTAGTCTGTGGAAGGAAAAGAATTTTATAACCAAAGACAAAGAAATTCATTGGAGTTTAAAATACCTTTCACTGTTTTACTAAAAAACTTATTTTAGACAAAGAATTTTTCACTCAAAGCTCAAATTTCAGTCAGCAAAAGTTTTCCTCGTGTTTATTAATATGAAACTTCTGTAAATATTAAAACCAAGCTGAAAACAATGGCAGCAAGAGCAACATTATACGTACATTAAAACACTATTAAGCAGAGTCAAGCATTTAACGAGGCAACAAATAAAAAACAGAAAGCCAAACAGCCAACAAATTGTTGCCGAACAATACTAAAAGTGAACGAGGAGGAGGGAATAGGAGGGGAAAGAGAGGAGCAGGGTACAGACAGGTGAACAATAAAAATACAGTGAGCGAAATGGCCGAAAGCGTCGACATTGTTTGTTTGATTGCATGAGATGCATTTAAAGGTGTGCCAGAAGTTAAATGCACCTGCCACAAGCCATTTTGCTTGGCATTTTAATGCACGGCACAATAAAAGCGCACAGGCAACAACAGCCAAGAGTTGTCTGTTGCTTCATGTTGCAGGTGCCAAAAAGTAGAGACACATCAGCTGAAACCAGAGTCAGAGACAGAGACGCAGACAGAGAACTAGAGGCACCAGGCAAAGTTATTTTTTGTGGCTCTGCGTAAAAGTTTAGTGCATACATTTAGGCGTCTCGCTGCTCACTCAACAGTCAAGTGTGTCTGTCTGCGTGTGAACCCGTGTGTGAGTGTGTGTGTGTGTGTGTGGGGTAGTCTGTGTGCGCGCTCGACTGAATACACATGTGCATTGCTTGCAGACGGCGCTAAACAAGTCTTAAGCTACAGTAGTTACTGCTTATAAAGTACTGATTGTGCTAAGAGTACTAGTAACTGCTGAAAAGGAATAATATATATTTTATATTTATTTATAGTTAGTAGTTGGCCAACTGCTTCTTGTCTGCCTTATAATATAGTTGCCTTCAAGGCATTAACTACTGTATTTCGTAGCTGACAGCAAAGCAAAACAGCGCCAAAAAGTATGCAATATTTTTTGTGCTTGCAAGCGACGACAAAACGCCGCCTTTAACGCGTTGACAGCCGGTGCAGAGCAAGGCAAAAAGTGTGGTGAAATGAGCAAGAGAGAGAGCTGGCGAAAGAGTAAGACAGAGAGAGAGAGAGTGAGAGCTAAAGCAAGAGAGAGGAGAGCCAAATGGGTGTAGGCAAAGAGCACAACTCTCTTAAATAAAAGTTGTGTGCTCGCAACTGTTTTTATGTGCTTTGTTTGTGCTCTTCTCTTTGGTGTGCTTGTGTGCTGTCTGTGTGTGTTTGCCTGTGGCCTGTTACTGTGTTGAATTTCCGGCACGTTGTATAAACAAACCCAGACCAGGGACAAGCCCTGCCCCCCGCGATTGCCCCCCTTTGCATATGTTTACAATTTTACCAATTGCCAATGTCAACAACTAGGCGCATTTTCAATTGAGCCGCGACGTTTGTGGCCCAAATGCAAAACGAACGCACGTGATGACGAACATTAAGTTAAAGTTGTAACCGTGTACGGTGACTCCCTCCTCGCTAATCCTCCAAAAATATTAATCAACTGCAATCAATACGCACAACGCAACGCACAAGAAATTCAAGCCATAAACTAAGCAAAAGCCACAACAATCATGACTGCCAAACCGCCGCCTCCAGTGCCGCCCACTGTGCCCGTACCCGTGCCCGCATCCACTTCCGTTTCCGGTGACGAACAGATGCCCAAATTGGCGCCACAAATCCCGAGACTCAACTCGGAACTGGCTGCCCAAGCAGCTCTACGTGCCCAGCAGCTGCTGCGGAAACAAGGCTCACAGGAGCAAATGATGACGGGCGGAAAGTCCGCACCGCCACCGCTGCCGCCACAGAGTCGTCCGGTGCCAGCGATACCAGCACGTGGCTCCAGCGATCGCTCGGCACCACCAGAGATTCCCCCCAAGCGACACAGTCTGAAGAGCATGCCCGATGGGCAGACCATGGTGGTGCCAGGCTTACCACCGCCACTGCGCCAGCCACCGCCGTTGCCCAGAAAACCTGCCTCGGCACAGAACTCTGCGCAGAATTCAGCACAGAATTCCCCACTAGCCGGGCTTAAGTTTAAGGAGAAACCACCGCCACCACCGGAGAAACATTCCACACTCTCCGCGGAGGCCATGGCCGCCAGACGCTGCTCGAATCCGTTTGAAATGCCACCACCGCCACCGCCATTGGTGCTGCAATCGGCGGTGGCTGCGCTCAGCGAGCAGAGCTCCAAGAACGCCGCTGCCAACTGTCATCCCGTGCCCTCTCCGGCGCCTACTCGAGCTAGCGAGGTCAAGAAGCTCAACCAGAAGCCCTCGGCAGCGGCAGCTGCTGTGTCGCCCACTGATGAATTTGGTTCGGAGGATGCGCTGAGGGGCATAGAGAGTGGACTGCGTAACATGGAGCGTGCGATGCAGGAGCAGATGAATCTACGCAGTCTGGAGGCAGCTGTCCAGAATAATTTTGATCTCAGCTTCAAGGCAAGTTTGGCTGCTGGCGGTGGGAGACACTTGGGCAGCTCAGTGAATCTGCGCACAGCTAACTACGAGCGGAATCTATCGCTGGACGAGAGCAGAGCTGGAGACTCACGGCAATCGCTGGAGGAACTGAAGCAACTGCGAGCTCAGGCACAACAGCAATCACTACACAACTCATCGTCCTCCTCGGTGTCATCGGCTTCGGCATCTGCCTCGCAGGTGGAGCAGTCCATGCGTTCCACCATTGAGCATCACATGCGCTCCTTGGATCGCAATCTGCCGTTGGAATTGCAATACAGTCGCCATCGCATGCAGAACAACCTATCGGGTGTGGGGCATCAGCAGTCGGTTGCAACTGCAGCGGGACAATCGCAACAGCAACAGCAGCTGCAACAACAGCAGCAGCAGCAACAGCAACAATCACCGCAGCCGCCGATGCCCTTGAGCAGCGAGTTCCGTGAACAGATTCGCCAGCAGCTCTTGGGGAATATTCCACCTCAGGTGGTTCACAATATGGGACAACTGCCGGGCTCGGCGGCAGCTGCTGCTCTGCTGCAGCATCAGGCTCAGTCTCGTGCTGCTGCCGCCGCTGCTGCTGCTGCTGCCGCTGCACAGGTCTCTGCCGGCGGTGGCGTCGGCGTCGGCGTCAACGTCGTCGGTTTGTCGCGTGAGGAGTTGCGCATGCGGCGTCGTTCATCCCACGATGAGACGCAAATGTCGCAGACGAATGCAGGGGGAATGCAGGGTAAGCAGCAAGTGAAGAGGGAGCTTAAGTTATGGAAAAGTCGTTGGAAGGAAAACAACTTTTAATTTTATGGAATTTGATTTTTATATTGAAGCTTTTTCCACATTTGGAAATTGTTAAACTTAATAATTTCAAAGTGGTCGATTAAGCATAAAGAGGAACCTATGTCGAACTATCTAAAGAAACTAAATAAAGCTTCTTTTATTTAAGATTTAACACTTCATGTCTCTTTCAAACATTCAACTGGAAAACAGAGAAAGTAAACAAAGTGGAAACACATCAATTGTTTGACTATTCAAAAGCACTTTAAATATTTTTATTACCTATATAGCTGATGTCTTCTCTGATATTTTAGTTGTATAGGAAATATTTAGTACATTTTATGATTTTTATACCCTTGCAGAGGGTATATTGTTTTTGTCACGAAGTTTGTAACGCATTGAAGGAGGCGTTTCCGACACTATAAAGTATATATATTCTTGATCAGCAGTCGATATAGCCATGTCCATCTGTCCGTCTGTTTCTATGCGTACTAGTCTCTCAGTTTCAAAGCTATCTTAATGAAACTTGGCACAGATGTATATTCTCCCTGCACGCAGATCATTTGTAAAAATCGGACAGATCGGATTACTATAAAATATAGCTCCCATAGGAACCTTCGGTCGAAATGCATGCAAATATATCAACATTTGCGTTGTCTTTTGACCGATTTCAACGAAATTCAGGGAGAATGAATTCCAAATCGTGTTCCTTCTGTTGACCAAATTTCATAAAAATCAGACTACTATATCATATAGCCACTATAGAAATAATTGGTGATTGAAAACAAATTAACGCAATATTCATGACTGCAAGGGTATAAAATCTTCGGCGAGCCGTAGATAACCGTTTTTTCTTGTTTAAGATAATTTATTTAGATAAATCTAGTCACAGTTTGAAATCTACAAGGTTTTAGGCTTTTTTTGAGTTTATTGATTGTTTTGTAAAACAACATTTCACTCATGTTTATATATTTAAACACGCTTTACTTTTATTTGTTATTATATATAAGAGTTAACTACAACTTTAATTGTTTTTCCCCCCTCTACTCTCCTAGCTTAATTAATTATTTAAAAAACGTTTGTTTCTTTTCACATTTATTGCTAGAATTGAAACAGTTCTCGTTAGCACCGCACTGTTCAGCTGATTTAGACTATATACGTTGCTTTCTCAAAGGTAACAATACCGACAATTTGTGTACCAAAATTAAACTGCTAACCAAATTGTGTGACAGTTAACAGTTAGCCGTTAAAAGTGGTTAAAATATGTGCTCAATTGGCGCCTCAAACTAATACCAAAATAATGAAGAATAAACTCCTGACACACTCCCAACAAAAAACACAGTTTTTTATACTAATGAAATTGCATGGCGAACTAGTTTTTTATGGGGAACCGCTACCAGTTCCAGTTCCCTTGGTTTTCCCAGTTCATTTATGTTGCTGTTTTTTAATACCGTTTGTTAATTCTTTTAGCTAATGACTTTAGTATAACCAATAATTGAATAATCATTTTTTTGGTAACTCAACTAACTGAGAAAAATAAATTTTCCTTTTGACTTAATTTGCGACTTTGCAGTGACTCGTCTGAGGGAACACTGGGATGAGACCTCACAGTGTGTGTTGCAGAGAGCGGCCCAGTTGAAGAGCATGCTGAGTGATTCACAGCGGTAAGCAATTGGCCAAATTTATTGGGTCAATTGAATTGAATTAATCTTGTGTCAATTTCCCATTGCATATAGATTTGAGGCCAAGCGTCTGGAGTTGGAAAAGTGGCTGGCAAGGATGGAGCAACGGGCTGAGAGAATGGGCACAATTGCCACCACAGCCGACATACTTGAGGCACAGCAGAAGGAGCAAAAGGTGAGTTGAGGTTTTTACCTTTTTTTGATTTGCATAAATTAATCAGCAAATAATAATCTCCTCTCTCTCTCACTCTCTCTGTAGTCCTTCCACGCCGAGTTGCATCAGAATAAGCAGCACTTTGAGCTCTTCAGCGATTTGACACAAAATCTAATTGCAGTCTATCCCAACGATGATACTTCCAGAATTAAGAAGATGACGGAAGCCATTAATCAGCGGTGAGTGCTTTTTAGAAAGGACTTTGGCTTAACTTTTACTTGGAGAAGTATTAGCAGGTTGTGGATATGAGTAGCTTGTGTACATTTGTAATTAAGAGTAGAACAGACAAGAGAGCTTGCCTCAAAGAAAACAGACTTACAGACTAAGGAGACAATAAAAGTGTTATTCATTTACATAAATATCTAAGTATTTAAATCTACTTATTAGAAATACAAAGCTAGCTTATTTTAACTGAAAGTCGTAACTTATTGAAGAAACTAACTCAGACTTAGCTGGCAGTAAATGCCTTAAAATTTAGTCTTTAGTGGAAAAGTGTCTCTTATATGGTTTGATAGTTGAAAATATAATTTACTAACTATTTCAAGGACTGTTAGGAACTGTTCTTTGTTATTAAAATCATTTTTACTACCATTTTACTATAATTACTTCACAGCTACTCCAACTTAAACAATGGCGTCATCAATCGTGGCAAACAACTGCATGCAGCTGTACATAATCTACAGTCATTCGATCGCGCCATGGATCAGGTGAGTAGCTAATTTAAAAATATTTTAAAAATATATATTATGAGAAATTTTCTTATTAAATTCTCTTTCATCTCTTGCAGTTTCTTGCCTTTTTATCGGAAACGGAAACGCTTTGTGAAAATGCTGAATCGGACATTGAACGCAATCCACTTATGTTCAAGGTGAGTGTTGATATATCATAATACTTAATTTACCCACCCTCATTCACCTTTGAACTCACTTGAATTGAGTGAACTTTTTATGAACACACCGCTGCCTTTGTAAAATAATTAAACATTACGCGCAATTGATGGATTTATGCACTGTAAAGTGCTTTGCTTTACATTGTATGTGGTGCGTTGGCCCCTGGCAATGTACAGTGGAACAAATGCAATAAAAAGTGAATAAAGAATAAAGTGAAGAGAAATTTAATTTTTAAGACTATAAGATCACAAATTCGATATTTTGTTATACATTTTAATATTTTAAACTTTGTTTAAACGTTATTACTGTATATTTCCCCTCCAATTTCTGCACTTTAATGAGAAATTCTTTCGTCTGTGCTGCAAATCATTAAGAGAATGCTTGCAATTTTCCCCAAAGAGTTTTCTTTAATGTGTTTGTTGTTGGTTTTGTGCCTCCAACTCGTTTTAATTGGCCCGCATTCGATGAACTCGCTGCACATTTGATTGTACTTCGTCTTTCTTTTACGCTCGATTGAGTTTATCAGTTAATTTCCTTAAACAGTTTTCCCATTTTCCCTGCATGACCATGAAACATGCAAGCAATTTGTGATATCAGATCTGAGATCCCAAAGAGCAGCGCTCTCAAGTGGCAACCAATGTGGCACTCGAATTTGCCTACATTGTTGACCGGCACGCAGTGGAGTGGGTTACCCCAAAGTACCCCCCTCCCTCCACGCCGTGACTTCCCCAAAACTCGACCACTTAATGTCTCAATTGCATTTGCAATCCGAATTGCCATTGTGGCATGCAGCTAGAATGGGTTGCATGCCACACACAAATAGATGCCACTGCAGCTCCCCCTGCTTCCCCTGCCCCCCTGGCACTTATCAGCGACACCAAAGCATATGCCTCTTCTGCCGCCGCATCTTCTTCTCAATCCCCCTCCCTCTGCATCATCAGCATTCGCCCACGCATCACCCTCCAAATTGCGTCGCGTATTTCAAGTGCTGCGTGGCGTCTGTTTGTTTGTAGTTCTTCCTCTTCCTCTTCTGGCTGTTGTTTTTGTTTTCACTCCGCTTGGGTTTCTGGCCCGGATACTTGATTATCATCATCATCATTTAGTCATGAGACCCGAGTACTTTCTTCTAATTACGTTTTCGACTATTTTAAGGCAATTATTCCAATTGCGTTTCCTTCTTTAATTTTCTTTTACTCATGTTTTGGGCCTTTTCAATACAGGATTCAATTATAATTATTTATTTAAATTTTATTGCCTTTTTGTTATTCAACTGAAACATTGCTTTTTGTTAGTCGTCTTTTGGTTATCTTTAATTTAAGCCTTTTAACATAATAAATATTTAAAGCTAAACGAGCTTTCAATAAGTTTACCCTTTGTTCCCAATAGGTGTTTGTACAGAATATATCCTTGTACCAGTTTCACAAGCTTTTGCCTTTAGAGCTTCGACAGAAGCTTTAACACTTGACGAAGAAAAGTCTCCAATAATAAAAAGCTAGCGAGGGCTTTTAAAGTATGCTGGCAATGCCGTTTGAAGTTGATAAGAAATATGATAAATCAGTTGTTTTCAATTTCGTAGCTGTGTAACAGCTATCTCTGAGTATATGTATAAGCCGAATGTAATAAAAAAATGTTGAATAATTTTTTAACAAAGTTCAAAATTTTCCACGCAAATTTTGCTTAATTATTTTATAAATTGGTCGATGTTATATGCTTATTTTAACTACTTCCATATATCTTTATAATACAATTTATTATACAACATTTATTTACATAAAAACTTTTATTACGTAGTATTTAATAGTTTATCCGCTACTGTTTTTAACACTTTGCTAGCAATTTATTTGTTGTCTTTTGCCGGCCAGTACCGTTATTTTTACCGGCTGTTTGCTGTGTAGAGCTGGAGTTAGGCAGAGAGCGAGAGAGCGCGTGTGAGAGCACAGCCCCCAAACTCTACAATTGAGAGCCTTCACATTCGGCATCTGTTTTCGTTTTCGTTTCGTTCTCTGTTTTTGTTATCTCGGCACACGCCGCAGCCGACGTCAAGTGAGCGTCGCTATTTTGGTTAACTCGCCAGCTGCCGCTGCTGGCGTCGCTGCCGCCATAGTTGCGCTTGTTGTTGTTGTTGTTGCGCTTGCTGCTGCTGCTGGATGCTGTGTCGTTGGCGTCGCTGCTTCGGCAGTTGGTTCGCATTTGCCGTTGCGTCTCGTCGTGTTTAGTTCGTGTTCTGAGATGCGCCCGTACGCGCGTTGATTACGGTCGGAAAAACAGCGCAAATTTCTTATTAACCGGCAACTAAAAACTCAAAATAGTTAAACAGCTAAAAAATATTAAAATACTTAATAAATCAATTTATTAAAAATATTTAAATATAAATGTGAAAAAGAAAAAATCTCATTTAATCGGTAAATTGCAAAAAAGAGAATTGCGAATCGCAAATTAACGTTGCATACGTTGAGGCGTATAATTCCCCGACAAACACACACGCAAGCACTGTCACACGCATAGTGCAATTGCACACATATGTAAATTGAATTCACCATGCAACAATTAATCGCAAATCTTTGCTTAAAGCAAACTCGCACAGCCGCCATTTTAACTCGGTCTTGCACATGTGTATGTCAGTGTGTGTGTGTGAGTGCACATGTGTGTGCTAGTGCATCTGTGTGCATTTTAAAGTGAAATGTGCATTAATTATGCACACATTTTCTTTGGCTTCCTCCTTGCTAAGTGAAATTGAAATGCAAAAACAAATAAAACAATTTATCGCAACACACTTTAAATTCAACACAATTGAAAAACATACAATAAACTGCACAATACACATGTTTGTTGTAAATAATTGAATAATGAAAATTGTGCAAGGCTTCAATTATAATTGGCTTTATTCAAAGTGCTTCAAAACAGAATAAAATGAATTTGTTTTATACAAAATGTGGACACTGTTAAATGCGGCAAATTGACAAGTGCTGGTGGAAACTAATGAGCTATTATTCAGTGATTGGTTCAAGTAAAAAAATAATTTGTTTAAATAAAAAATGTTTATAAAAATGTGCACACAAAAGTCAGTAGGTTTCCGATTGTATTTATAGCTGAGTAACAACTACTTAAATGCGGTTGGTTAAAGACTCTACTTTAAGGCAGTTCTTAAGTTAAGTTCCCATTACTTAGTCCACTTTAGTTATCTTCAAGTGTTTTAACATGATTAGAACTTGATGAAGCACTCACAGTAAACTTTATTCAAAACGCAATTATTTTTATGCTCTAGTAAATGCTTGAAAATAGAAATTATAAAAGACTGATAATTAAATAGTTTTCAATCACAGCAAAACCTTCAAGAATCAAGCGGGCGAACAGTAGTGAGGCACAGAACACTTGAATACGTTTATGACCTCATTGATCAATCACACACATACGATAATGATGTTCATTATGTTGATAGATAAGTTTTCCGTGTTAAACCAAAAGTCGCCAACTGAATGCCGATTATTTATCAAATGACAACAAACACAAACTTGACACAGTCTTGGGTTCCAATTTCATTCATAAAGAGTTTTCAGCACTTTCGTTTTACAAGTAAGACGAGTTAAATATGCAAGGCCCTTCATTAGTTTTCTTTTGGTTGGGGTTTTGGAGGTGGGGCATGCTGCATGCCACCAACCGCTTGGCGTTTGGTCAATAACAAATGTCTTGGACGCTTATTGGAGTCTGCTTGTCTCTGCCAGCTGTTCGAGTGTTGTTGTTTGGGCCATGTTTACGTTGTTTACCTGTTGACGTTTCTGGCGTCGGCGGTGAAGGTGGCAGTGGCGGTGGCGGTGGTGGCAGCGGTGTCGGCGACAGACAGAAAGCAACAAGTAACCAAAAAACAAGTTCACAAACAAAACAAAAAAAGATTTAACAAAAAAGAAACGAGAAAAGCTAAACAAACGTGTCGAAGTCAATTTACGCTTACAATGCGATTTAATATCGTAGTTATGTAGTTAACGTTGTGGAAATATACCCTGTAATAATGTAAGACAAGTAATTTAATTAAAAATATATTGCAGGGTATATTTCTTTGTAGTTTAAGGCAAATCTAAGAACATTTTTCGATGTATTTCGAAAGTTTTCTTTTAAAATGTATGAGCTTTTATCACCTTTATCTGCTTAAAGAATAAAATTAGTTATCTTACAGCGTATATATAATTTTTTTATGACAAAGATAAGAAAATCTTAAGTGTTTTCTATTAAACAAAATTAGTCACAGCTTGTGTGCATACCCTGCAATAGTTGGAATGCTGTCAGCTGTCTTTGCGCATAGTTTATAATACCCTTTACGAGTGTGGACATAAACAAAGAAATACAAATTATGCGTAGGCATCAAAGTTGTTATAGTTGTTGTCCAACAGTTGTTGTTGTTGTTATTGTTGCTCAAGTTTTGGGTTGTTGACAACGGCTTAGAAGCACTTGAGAAACTGTCTGCCCGATTGTCTGTTTCGACGGCCTGATCTGCGTGGGTTCCACAAAGTCGTTTGATTGAAGTTTTAGTCTTGTTTCTCACTCGTTACCATTTTTTACCTTTTGGTCAGTTGCTTGTTTTTCATCTTCTGCATCGTTTTAACTGTCTGAAACAGCGCCACTTGAGTATTAATTGTCTGTTTAGTTTCAAATTAAAACGCTCGAGTGGCCAAAAGATTTTCGTGGAGATGTTTAAGGTGCAGCAGTTAGTTGTAGAGACTCAATCAAATGAGCTACTCCAAGAAATGACAGTCAATGTAGTGGGTGTTTATGCGCAATTCAGTGGGAACTAAGTTAATGATTTCAATTTACATTTATTCGGATTTTTGGGCTTTGAAACTGTAACTTGATTTACAAATAAAGTGCTGAAATAAAGCTTAAGATAGGTGATTAAATATTTTGTATTAGCTACTAAATAGGGAATCAAACTTAGGATAAGTTTAATTTAATTTATTTGAAACTTGCTTTTAATATTTTTATGCAGAAAATATAATAAAATAATGTCTTGCCTATAAAAACTAATTTTATTATTGATTTGCTTTTTCTTGGGCTTTAAACTCTTAAATATTTGAATATGTTACACATTTTTAAACAAATTTAGAACCCTTAGGTAGCTTAAAGTTTTCCTACATTAACTTCCCTCTATTTGTTTGAATACTTTTCATTAGAATTTATTGCCGGCGAGTCAAAGAGTTAATCATAAGAAACTCTTCTTTGAACTCTTTCCCTTGCTTTCTCTTGAATGCATTTGCTTTACTTGGTTGTAGGGTAGTTTTATGAATGCCTCCAGCCCAAAACAGTAATAACAATAAAATAGAGAAACAACGAAACAAAAAAAAACACAAATAAATAAAACAAAGCAATTCACATACCCGCAGCAACAATTCAAGTGCACTTTGTTAAACCAATTAATTTACATTTCCGCGCAAAGCATGGCCCAAAAAAACAGAAAAACCGAAATGAGAGAGTTGGAGGAAAAGCGGAAAAACTGTGAAAAATGCCAAGCGTAGCGAGTGCTGGAAAAACTTTACATAGAAACAAAAGCAGCAAAAGGAAGTGGAGAAGAGAGTACAGTGGAGCACTTGACGAACAGAACAGTACGAAGCGAAACGAAACGAAATGGTTGCCACTTGACTTGAACCAGGATGCAATGGCACTGGTCATCGCAGCCGCAGAATTCACAGTGTGTCTGTGTGCTAGAGTGTGTGTTTGGTGTGTGTGTTTGTTGTTGTTGGTTAGTTTGAAGAGGGTTTGGGCAGGTCAACTGGCGGCAGCAGCGACAACAGTAACTAGAATCAAGTGCCTCTTGTCAGTCAGCGGTCAGACTGCGGCCAGGACATGACTTTCCTACAGAAAAGCACAAAAAACTGTAGCATACTTTCGAGCATCGTTGCCAGACATGCTCAACTCCGCACAGGACATGCAAATTACGTCAAGAACAGTGTCCGAATTGGAGTTGAGTAGAATAGGAGTTAAATGAACTCGTATTTAGCGTATTTAATATATTATTCAACTATTTGATACTGCAAATATTATTACAATAGAAAAAACAACAACCAAACAAAAGAAGATTAGAACTTTTAATAATTTTTTCCATTTCGAGTGGCGGACTGGATGCGGTTCTCCTATTGACTCCTGATCGGTTGTTGTTTCTGACGCCGGCCGTTGTAAGCTAAATCGAACTTTTTGTTCCTCTTCTCTTCCTTCCACCGAAAGTTGATCTCCGTTGCCTTTCACATGATCCATTACTCGATACTCGATATCGAGGTAAGACGTGCAAAATTCATATCCTTGTTTGATGCCTGTCCGAACTCACGGGATTCACAATCGAAAACATTGCCAAATCTTGCGTTTCGCCATTTGTAATTTTCCATATAGTTTGGAAAAGATTTATATGAAATTAGCTAGAGAAAATTCAATAAAAAAATTGCAAAATTTATATTAAACATGTAAATTTTAGCAAAAAGACTAAAAACACGTACGAAATCCGACAATAAATTACAGACTTTATTTATCTGAAGTTTAGATCAGAGACTACTATGACTCATTGTTTTAGAGTTATAAAAGCAAATTCAAATACTTAAATTTATATTCCTTCAAGGTTATTTTGACGCCATCATCTGCTTAGAATAATACAATACATAAAGAGACGTTGGCATTAATTTCCAATCTTAGAAAAAGATACAAATTTGAATTGCATGAAAGTAGACTGAAATTTTTGTCACATTTCTCTTGCTACTTTTTGATGTCAAGTGCTTATCTCTGAGCCGGAAATGCAGCAAAGAACTAAGACACCTCTTCGCATAACGTATTTCTTGGTCGTATATCAGAGAAAGATGAAGTTATTTGTCATTTCCATCTCGACATAAACCACACACAAGTGCAGGGCACATAAAGATAACATCTTCACTTTGACTATAATTGCTTTAACGTGGCACTTTACCCAGACACATTTGCAATGCGACAGAGTCAAGCCTTTCCTTTCTCTTTTCTCTTTTCCCCCCTCTTCCGTTTTCCTCCTTTCCTCCTTCCCTTTGCATCCCTTTTGTTTTTCCTTTTAGCTTTCCACTGACGCTATCCTTTCTGTGGCCCTGTTAGCTTCTCCTGTTCGGTTTCCGTTGCGGCTCCATTGCAACCGGTTGCTGAATATTTTTATTTTACTGTGACCCTTCTGCCTCATACTCCTCAGACCGTTCCCAGGCAGCCTGCACTTGTTATTGCATTTAATTTAGCGTTGGCATGCCGGAGCGAGATAGCGTTCTGTTAGATAGAGATAGCACTCGAGTTGCAGACAATTCACAGACAAAATGTTGTATGTTTGTTGCGGAGTTTGTATTTGTGTTTGAGTGTGTATGTGTGTGTGTTTCGCCATTTGCAATGGTAACTCGCGGCCAAACATGCTATAAAAACAACAGCAACTACAAGAACAACACGGAGAACTCCGGAGAACACTGCAAGATATTTGTGAAAAACGACAACAAGTTTGGCTTTCTTTTCTCATTTTTGTCGTTACTCTCTTTATATACCCTGCATTGGAAGCATAAGCAGTTTGTAGCTTGGGCGCTTAAGTCTCTAAAAAGTCAAACATATGCCTGTCTATTATAATTTATCTGTCACATGCTCTTGGCTTAAAGCAGCAACTTAAATTTTACTGGGTATCTCGCAGCTGAGCGCACTTGAGGCATTCTGTTTGTTTTTTGTGTTTGTGTAAATGCAACGAAATTAAATGCGAACTTTATGCAGTTGAAAATGCAGACACACAACCCAAACACACACACACCCTCGGCACACATACAGAGCTGGTGTCTGGCAGCCATTGCAATTGTTTAGCTGCTGTTGCAGTTATTGCTGCATACTTTTCAGCGCACTCGCTTTTCTTTACAACTCGCATGCGAGTCACTCATGTTCTTGTTCATGTTGTTGTTGTTGTTGCTGCTGTTGAGCTTCAGTTTTTGTTTTCTTTTTACAATTTTTTCCGTTTTTTTCCGTTTTTATTTTGTTTTTTTGCTACTGCCGCTCCACTTCCACTTCATTCGTTACTATTTTGCAATGTTAACTACATTTTCGCATGTTGTTATCAACACGCAGCAACAGACAACAAAAAGCAACGAAAGAATGATACTCGTATTATTATTTATTCAGTTTTGTATATTTTGATACTCTATGGCTTAAAGGTATTATAGCTGGGAGGGAAAGGGCAGAAGGCGTCAAAATCTTTCAAAATATCACTTTTAAAAACAATAATTTTCTATGTAGAAATTATAAATGGTAATCCTTTCGTAGTATATTAAAATTAAATTTTTTTAAGGGTGTTCGCAGCTTATCATAGCATGGCTTCTGTTTCCTGAGTAATTTTGTCATAGCAATGTTTTGCTTGCAATGCCTTTTAACCACGTTAAAGAATTATGTGCATATTAAAAAGTGCTTAAACATTGCTTTTGACAGCTTTGTTGCTCTTGAAATAAATCGCATTAAATTATTATAAACTTGTGCAGGCCTTAAACTGCAAATTCGACATGAATCCTGTGTAAAATATCTGACAATAAATCAGCAAAACTCTTCGACAGTTGCAATGAAAACACATCAAGATGGAAAACTGATAGCTGAAAGCAGAAAATTCGACAAAATTCGCAATTCCCAAAAAAAAAGTCAGCTCACAATGTCAATGTAATTGAAATATGGAAAGCAAAACCAACAAAAATCAGGGCAAATGGAAAAGAAACGTATGAAACACAAAAATATACGATATTTTCCAACGAAAGACAAGCAAATGTCAATCAAATCGTGTTCTAAAAAAAGCAAAGAAAACAAAAAAATAAAGAAATATTGTAAACATAAATATAATCTTGAATGATTGCGAGTCAGACTAGCCTAGATGATATATTAGAGATATAACATGGGCAACGCGACGAGACATAAACAAATGTTATAAAAATATATCAGATAAATTTGAGGCAGTTTTTCGGTGTGTCTGACTAAGCCAAGCGACTAGGGAGGTCGTCAAGAAAGCTCTCCAGGAAAGTTGTTTATCTGTTAAGATCATAAACATAACATAGATTAAAAGTACTGGCTAGTCAAGCATACCCGCTGCACTTGAGCTCTTAATTACAGGGTACACTGTGAGCACTGTAAAGCACTGACTTTTGTTTGTGTATTTCGTAGTTATGTCAAGAGCATCGCATAAAAACCACACAAGCCAGAATGTCAGTTAACAGACACGCAAAAGTTACAGCAAATTATAAGCGACATGTGGCAAAGGCGGCGTGCATTGCAGTGGGCGTGGCCGCCACCGCAATATGCGGTAGAGTGTCGTGCTCCACACGTCCGCCCGCCTGTCTGCCCGTCTGCCAGTCTTTCACTGTGTTTGTTTGTTTGCTTGTTTATTTGCTCGTTTGTTTGTTGCTGCGATAAAGTTCACAACTATTTGAAAATGCCAACAACAGCAGCAGTAGCAACAACTGCGCCAAACAACATCAAAAGACCAACCATACACACATATGTCAGATAAAGCTTATCAAGCGCATAGCGCCACAGAGATAATAAAAAGTTAAATAAGATAAAAGTGTAGAAAATGAGTTTGGAAATTTAGTCAAAAGTTGTGCAAACTATTTTTCACAATACTTTTCTCGAAGTCTGTCACGAAAATGTTGCAACTTTTTAGTTGTTTTGGCCCAGTTAGCAGAGTTCCTCTCAGTGCTTGATTTATTCAGTAAGGTTTTTTTCCCTCTGTTTTTTTATGCTCAGACATTGCGGTTAATTAAATATGCAGCTAGATAAGAGAGCTTAGAGAAAAGGTGCTTAAATTAGGTTCCTCAGGGCAGCTAACAACCACAAGAAAAATATTATCAAAGGTAGAGAGAGAAGAGGAGAGAGGGGTGGAAAAGGGTATATAAGCTCATAAAAAATATGGCAAGCGTTGTGGCGCCACAAATTATTTACTTTTACCTTTACAGTGCCTAACCGGCAGCAAAAGGCAATTTAAATTCTAATGATAATTCCGCAAAAAGCCCAACTTCCTTCAACCCACGCCCTCTTGCCCCCCAAATGGGGGGCGAAAGTGGCTCTAAGCGAGCTTAGCAAATTAGCGTGCCTGGCAACCAGTTCAGTTGAGCTCTGTTCCGGATTCAGTTTAGATGAATCCTTGAAATCCTTTAGCACAATTCTACAACATAAATTTGTACTTTATTTGCCGCGCTTTTTATGCATAATTTCCAACGTGGCATCGTTCGCTTTTCCGGTTTCCTTTTGTTAATTATGCTTTGTTTACGCAACCTACAATTATTTGTTGTGTGTGGGTGGGAGTGTGCGCGTGTGTGTGTGTGTTGGTTTCTCCAAGGGATTCGCTGGGCACATAAGCCCTTTGGCTAATGACTAAAGATGCAGCTCAGTTGGATGCTGGCAGTTGGAATTATACTTGGCATTATATACATATTTGATGATGATTTATTAGCGTCTCTAATAAACATATCTCGCAGCATATATTTTATTTAATTTGCAGTTAAAGTTAACAGAATTTCTTGAATCTTTTAAACACTTGAACTAATTAAAAAGCGTTTCTTTAATTTAAAGCAATCAAGTAGCAAGCAAATGCTATAATTAGGCTTATTAATCATCATCAATGAAAGCCAGAGAAAGTGGTAGCACTTTCGATTAGAGAGGGGGGGACAGAAAGGGAGTGTAAGTGGTAAAGAGCGGCATTCTCAAGCCTCGTTAAGTTTGAGAAGAGTTGGCAGAACATTTCCATTTGAGTAATTTGGTAAATTGAACGTAACGTCAAGCGCAAAATCAAGTGGCCAAAATAGCATGGCTAACACGATAATAATCCTATCAAATGGCCAGAGAAACTCAACGGCCAAAAGTCACTGAGAAAACAACACCTAAAAAGCCAGAAAGCCAAGCTGAGTTTTCCATTGTATTTGCTACGTACTTTTTTTAGAGACTGTAGAGACTGCGGCGTGTGGCAACAATTATTGCGTCATTAATCAGGCGGCATTTGCAAATATCCTGACATTCAATATATAGCATGAGAATTCGAACCCAAAAAGTCCTCTCCAAACTGGCAACATTGTGTCAGCAGCTGGCGCAAAAGAAGATGAAACCAGCAACCAAAAAAAAGAGAAGAGAAAGGCAACTTGAATTTTATTGATTGTTGTCGGGGACTGAAATTCACGCCAAATAAGATGAATGAATCGCTTGACGCACAAAATGAAATAAAAATCAACAAGCGAACGAAGTCGATTGTTCAATGCTCTAGAAGTTTAGAAAAACCACTGCTTAGAAATGGGACCAAAAATACTTTTCCTGCACAAAAATCAATTTTTTTTGTAAGAACCAAACTTGTGACTGTTTCAAATCCTGTCTTCAGCTTTATATACCCCTTTAGTTGCCTGCTCATGCTTAGGGTATGTAAAAAAGCCGAGCAAGTGTGAAAATGTGTAAGCCAAGAAGAACAACGTTGCAAACTCAAAGGGATTTCCATATGACTTGGTCGTTACCCGATACCGTTGGCGTGTTTGTCTGGCCCATGGCTATTCAAAGGCCAAAAGAGGAAAAAAATAAAGGAAAGGGAAAAGGAAACAAAAAGAAAGCAAAAGATATGTGAAAGCGAATGCTTTGCTACATTTGACACTGCCGCGGGGTAGCAAAGGAAAGAGAGAGGGAGAAGAGTGAACAAATCCAGCAAAAAGGAAACAAACTCACTTGAAAAACGCATTAAAAGCCACGCACACATTTTTCCAGTCGGCACAACAAACATGGCCAACAGCCAAGGAACCAACCCGCCCAGCGGCACACACACACTCGCACACACACACAGACATGTGTATCAATAAAATATCCATACATGCATGCTAAGTAAGTGTCTCTTTCTCCCGCTTGGCTTTCTAACTTTCTTTGGGTCACTTCGCTGTGATTCCTGCAACGAATTGGGATTTAAGTGTTGTACAAGTACAAGTACAAGGCGGTCTCTCGGTCTCTCGCTCTCTTTCTATACACACATATATATTTATGTATGTATGTGTGCGTATATAAAAATAAAGTAAAGCTCGCCTTCGGGCGCGTATTTGGCTACAGCGAAATAAAAAGCCAGAAAAAAGCTATCATCTTGCGCTCTTGTCCCTTTCGGGGCTGCAGCAATTGTGCTTCAGATATTGCGTATACGCAACTTTTATAGCTTATACACACAGTTTGCTTGCTGCTTGCTGCTTCTACATGGTGTAATGGTCGTTTGAAGCATGTCAAGACTGTGGCATAGTGTAGGGTTAAACATGATTATTACACTTTAGTTGTGCCGATTATTGCGTATACGCTGCGTTTACTGCTTCAAATAGTCATTTGATTGGCATTTGTGCTGTTGATGGCATATTGCGCTTTAAATATTGATAGTTTTAGCAGCTTAAACTATTATTAAACTGTTTTATAACAGCTTATGAGTAAACAGTCGGTTTAAATGGGCAATTGAACAGTTTTGTTTGCTCAGCTTAGAGAAAAGTCGGGAAAAGTGTTTAACTAGTGAAAATCTTATGCCTAACAAACTAAGTTTCAATTAGTTGCACTTATTTTAATCAGGATTTAATGCAAAATGTTGCTGGTCGTCAACAAATGCGATTGATCAGTTAAGTAAGTACTTTTTGCAGTTGGTAAAAGTTATTTAACTGTTATTCAGCTGACTGCAGCAGATTCGCTTTTCAGCTCAAACTGCTGCCACCTGCTGTGCAAGTTGGCTTAATTGTTTATTGTACTACTTCTACGTCTACTTCGACTTGGACTTGTGCTTATTGTACTGCAGCTAGTTGTCGATTTTGCATAACAGATTCATTAATTTTACGACGACGACGACTGGGAAAAACTTTTGCTTAGCCAACAAACGAAACACGTAGCGAGGGGGAAATCCAGGAAGAAGGGAGCACTGCGTTTGGAATGTCTATAGTAGCTGGTAACGGTAAATGGCAGCCATTTTGTGTGATTAAATCTGGGCACAAGTTTACCGTGCCAACTCAAACAAGCAGCTGGCAACTCTGGTTGCTGCTGTTGTTGCTGTCCATTCAATTGTTGCCGTTTTTATTGTGCAAATTATTATTGTAAGTGAATTGAATTAATTTTGCGCAGACTTTGCTTTTCCTCGACGATTTGTTGAATTCAATTACTTGATTGTGATTTCGTTTCGCCACCAAAAACTTTTCCCCGTGCGTTTGCCTGCGTGTGAAAAGCGTGAAAATGCGCAAAGAACTTTTACATTTAACATTTCTCTACTTTCTCTCTTTCACATTTCCTTCGTTTCTCTCGTTTCTTGCGTTTCAATTAAACTTCGATTTCTGCATAAATAGTTGAGAAGAAAAAAATGTAGGTATATACTTATTCTCTCGATAATGTAGCTGTTAATGTTGATGAAAAGTTTGTTCGCTTTTTTAATGGAGCACGGGAATGCCGTTCTTTGGCCATTTGGTTTGCCGTGCACGTTTTAGCCAAGAACTTTTTTATTATGTAATCGAGTTTTAATGTCCCAAAACAGCCAAAGGGGCAGAACGCAGCTCATAAATAAATTATGCTGCAAAAGGGTTCAAACGACATTCAAATTACATTTGCCTTTAACTTTTGCTATTATTATGCGAATGATTCTCATTATTCTTATAATTTGAATATCTTTTTAATTGTGATAATGTGGCGTATACGTAATATTTCTTAAGGAACTGACAACTTTACTTTATTGCTCGAAAAATTCAATCACATTTGTTGCCTATGGACAATAAAGTCTGCTTTGTGTGTGTGTGGGTTATAAATTTGGCACACACACACACAGCCCTACCCACCTTGGGTTAATGTCTCGCTCACACGTCATAAAACAAAGCTCAAACACACACACACACACACCGAAAGACACCAGGCAATTCTTGATACTATAAACACACTTTTGTCAGCTTTTAGTAGATTAAAAGTTTGAGCTGAAAATGCCGCAAATTATTAACATAAACTTGGCCCAAAAGCTTTGTCTTGACGCCAAAACTCAACGAAGCGTGTTCAATAAATACTTTAAGCCCTTTCAGCAAATATTACCAAATTGGTGTATAAACGATACAAAGTGATGTCTGCCGTCTGTCCATCACCTGAGACACGCATATGCTTGTCTGGGCCAAGAATTAAGCCACGTAATTAACACTTGAATACATTATAATTAGCCAAACTTAATAAGGTCTTAATTATTTCATATACTAGTTTATATCGCAACGTATGTGTCAGCTCATTTGTGGCCCGTTTGTTATTTCAATTAGGCCATAATAAAATTGT
Organism: Drosophila dunni; assembly: GCA_018152125.1. Taxonomy (NCBI): domain Eukaryota; kingdom Metazoa; phylum Arthropoda; class Insecta; order Diptera; family Drosophilidae; genus Drosophila; species Drosophila dunni. The sequence continues at coordinate 12,715,321 of JAECXC010001917.1, read as the reverse complement.
CTAACCGAAATGCCAGAGAAAACCAATTTTTTTTTTGTGGGCGGTGGGCGTAGAAACTTTGGCAGCCACTGTCTTAAACGTTATCAGGACTTTCTTTTTTTGCTTGTCTGGTCAGACAATTTGCTTGCTGTTGGCCATGGCGTCGCCTTTAATTGGCTAACTTAAGTGCCGTTACGTTTCAGTTTTACTTTTCTTTTACATTTTCTTTAGCTGGAAATTCTTTGCTGCCAAGAACATTTTTGCTACATTTCCCTAGCCATTAATTCTACCTTGCGTTTCAATTAGTGTTTGTTGGTGGTGTTGGTGTTGGTGTTGGCCAACACTTTCCTTACTTGGCCAATTCTGTTAAATCTCCTGCTCAGTCACCAGCTGATTTATGTCGTCCTTCCACAGAGTACATTGAGGCTTGGCACATGGTTAGTAGCACAGATAAAGCAGGGAAGCGGGGGAGGGGTAGAAAGGGCTGGTCTTGGAGAGGGAAGTGTTGTGGTGGCTTGGATTGTGGGTTAGGGCCAAACTGGCAGTGAAGCGTGCCAATCTCTGGTCTATCTCAGTCGCTCTAACGAACTCTCTCCTACTCTGTCTCTCCAAGTCGACTCGTCTTCATTTCCCACTTGGCTGCGTATTTGCGAAGGTGTCCTGGCCAATGTTGGCCATGTCTATTGGCTTAACTCACGGCATGTTGATGTATTTCAAAGCTACAGGGTTGTCAAGCAGCGTAGACTTGGGAATTTGTAGTAAAATGTTTCAAAACTTAACTTAAAAATCATAATTAACATAAGAAAAGTTAAAAGGATTCTTTTTCTACTTATATCTATCAATCCGTATACATTTTGCTTTTTTGCTATTCATTTTCCTTCCATTTCAACACTACGTTGACAACCCTGGTCAGTCATTGTCGTCTATGTAAATTGCTCGTCGTTGGCATTTCAAAACGCTTCAACACCTGCCACAAGGCTTCAACCGCAGCAGATTCCTTTGGCTCGCAGCTTTGCCACGCCCACTCTACGCCCAGTCGATTCCCTTTTTATTCCACCCTCTTTCTTCGTCTTCCCTTTTCTGCAATCCTTTTTGCGCTATCAGTGTCGTTTTGTTATTTATCCTGCGTTTCTTTCATTGCTCTTAACCCTTTTTTTTTCGCACTGTGTGGGGCATGCCACTTAGCACACTTGAGGCACGGACTACAGTGACGCCTACAGCGCGCGACGACATGCCACGCCCAGTTGGGCAGAAGGAGAGAAAGGGAGGTTATTTGCTTTATATTCCTCTTGCTTTTTAATTTATCATGTCTATTTGTTTAGTGTTTCTTCGGCCATTGCATGTTGTACAACACGAGCGACACGCCCCCTACCCCCAACGCCCTGCTAACTCTGTTCATTTATTATCCTTGTTTGCTTTCTGTATATACGTGAGTGTGTGTAGCTGTGTGTGTGTGAGTCGATAGTTGGTTTTAAAAAATTGCTTTAAGCTTTTGGGATTTGTTTTTTGCCGTCTCCTCTTTCTTCTTCTTGTTGAAGCTTAAACATTAATTGAAAATCATTGAGTGTGGTTTTTCCTCGTATTTTGTATTCCGCATTTCGCCTTCAACTCCGACATGTTTTCTAATTAGATTAATTGAGTGGCACGATGATGCGGCAAGTTGATTTAACTTGTGCCTAACTAAAACTCGGTCAAATTTGATTTGTTTAAGCTAAAAGTTGGTGACTTGAACTAGGAATAGTTTATCCTAAAAGCATTATAAAATGTTTATATCTTAAATGCAATTTTGTAATCTGTATAAATATTTGTTTAAGCTGCTTTGTGTTAGAAGAATACTTGCCACATATTGCGGCACGATGACAACCATTTTTAGTAGGGACAAAGTCCAGAAGGGAGAGAGAGAGAGAGAAGGGTCAGAAAGGGATAAACAGTCCTTTGCATTTGCACGCAAAACCCAAGATGCGGTCTCTGCTCTTCATGGTCGCTGCTGCTGCTGCTGTTGTTGCCTGCCACAAATTGAATCAAATTCCAAGCTGCCGAGATTCATCAGCCACACACACACAACACACACTGACACACACACACACAAGCATTCCTTGACAGTGACAGCATATCTTATTTAATTTCAACTCGCTCGACTGCAGATGAACCAAAACTCGGAGAGACAGAGAAATTGATGCGGAACCAAAACCGAGAGTTTATAGCACAAACACAGAGACAGACACAGACCGAGCATAACATTAATTTTTGTTAATCTATTTTGAAGAGTTGGTCAGTGGGTAAACAGAGGGAGATAGAAATAGAGATAGAGACAGCGACAGAAAGGAGAATCAAGTGAGAAGCAGCTGCTGCTTGAGTTGAGCAACCACAAGTAAATATGCTGTCATTAATTTAAAACTTAAACAAACAATACCAAAAAACTTTACTACAACTCTCTCTGCATCTTAAGAACTGTCTATGTCTGTCTCGCTCGCTCACTCACTGACATAGCGACGGCTTGTTTGCCTGCCTGCCAGTCACGGCAGGCAAGCTCTGAGTTATGTTCATTAGCAAATTCAAAAGCATTTCGAAATCTTGGCACACAATACACAGACCAACATTTAGACTGGCATTCCTAATGAGTAAAGAGCTGCAGTTGGAGTGTGAGTGGCAAGGGAGCGGAGTAGAAGATGAGGCAGAAGGGGTAGCAGTGTTTGGGGTGTGCTTTACTCTAGCTGAAAGTTAACCCAAATATGTCAAACTGTAGCTTGGCATTTTGTGTTGCCTGCTTTTAGGGGCAACGCTCTAAGGGTCAGCAGGTGTATCCGTAAGCCCTGCTGCACCACTCCTACCTCCCTCCCTCCCCACTCTGCCACTCTGCCAAGTGACGCTCTTGAGTGCGTTGTGCATGTGCTAAAGTGTTGATACAAGTTACTTTTGCTGCTGCAGCTGCTAATATTACTGTCCTCAGCCAAAGCACAGTGACACACTCTCCACAAGTGCGTGCATGTGTGTCTGTGTGTGTGTGTGTGCAGTCATAAACCACGACACACACACGTATATATAGCTAGACAGCTGAGCACGTAGCTAGCAGACAGCTGAGCATGACGAGCTGACAAAGTGCAACAGCAAGCTTCTCACTGAACATCTCTTGCCATTGCTCTGTGTCTGTCTTACCCGTCTCTCTCTCGCTCTGTCTCTCTCTCCCTCTCCTTGTAGCTCTTACTCTTGCGCTCTTTTATGCTTTGGCATTGCAGTTTGTTACTGCCACTCTGTGTACACAGCCCAAAAGTGCTGTCCATAAATTTAGCGAGTACATTCATCAGCTTCCATCTTTAAGCAGTTTTCTCCTGATTTCAAATGCAAAACATATTTGCAAAAGATACAGTTTTGGTAAAAGAAACTTAAAGAAAAGTTTAGTGTTTTAGTTTCTGGGGCTTAAATTCAATTTTAAACAATTTTTAAGCTTATAAACATAGTTAATTATATAAACAATTTATGGCTTACTTTTATTAGTGTAATAAAAATTATTAAAAATTTTTTGCAAAGCAAATTGTGTCGATACTTTACCCAGCAGTAAATCGATAGTTTGTTAATAATTTTTAAAACTATATTAAAGTTTAAATCTATAATAAAATTAGCCCAATTTTTTATATATTTTTACAAAGTTAGTAGAATTAATTTCATTTAATTTCTTTTCTTAAAATTCTTGCTGTGTAATTTGTTTGAAAATGTTGCTGTTGAATGCAAATGAATCAACACGCTCGGCGCATGTTTTGTCATCTATGCACACACACAAACACACACACACACATGTGTGAGTGTTCATATGAGTGTGTTTGTTTCATGTTTTTAGCGCGAGCGTTTTCCCTTATGGCATGTTTCATTCTACCATTTTTCTCCACTCATTTGTTTATTTTCATATTTCCTTTTTTTTTCAGTTGTTTTCATTTTTCTCTGCTTTTATAATTTATGCGCATTTTTTATTAAATATTTATGTTAATGTTGAGTTTTAGCCTACGACCGCAAGCATTGCCATCTTCCTGCTTGCATCCTTTTTATCCTTTTGCCTGCCGCCTGCTAGACACGCCCCTTGTTTGTCCTCGAAATCCTGCCGTCACCCGTGGCCCTTTATGGCGTATTTATGCTCTAAAGCGTGCAAATGTTTTAGCTGCTCGTGTGTGTGTACGTGTGTGTGTTCTCTCGATACTCTGGGTTGACACGTAGCCACAGGACCATGGAATTATGGTCCACGTTCACTCCAGGCAACCGAGCAGTCATAAATAGTTTTGTCAAAGCCGCCACACAAATTTCTATATAAGTCGACAACTTTGGCAACTTTGTGCATTGCATCCTGTTGGCATCTCAATTTGGTAAAATTCCTTGGCCATGCATGACACAGTTGAAGCCATGTGGCCATAAGCTCTGCTGTAGTCGAAATATTTGGACAGGTATTGCTGGGTATCAGGCATGGAATATTTGTGCAATTTGTTATTTGCATTTCTCATCGTTCCAAGGCTTGTCTTAACGTGTCGTGTCTGGTCTTGTCTTGTCCTGTTTTGTTGCATCTTCATTGCTCAATTTGCTAGATGATTATTTGTGATGTTGACATCAGGTTTATTGTGCTTTGGACTCTGTGGATTTCAGGAGAAATGCTTTGTCAGTAACCCCTTAATAATTGAATACCCTCAGGGATAATGGCGTCTTGTGATATAGCTTTGACTTCTGTTTAAATTAAACTGTCAGTGAATCAAATAATGTAAAATGTTATAAAGATTACTCTTAAATCGTTTAGTATTTAATTAGACAGTAAGTTTGTGTGCACATAGCTTAAATATAAATGAATCAATCACCCATTGAGTTGCTCAAAAGTCACAGACAGCATTTGTCAATTGCCAATAAAGCAGTGAAAATATTGCGTATACGTCCCGTGGCGCAACATAAATTTAAATGCAAACTGCGTACAATTCCAACAGCAGCAGATCCAACAACAACAACTTGACTAATTGCTCCACGTAGTGCAGTTGAATTGATAAGTTGAAGACGATGTAACCATGGAATTAAATGAATGATTGATTGATTGATTAATTGCCCGATTGAACAATTCCCCATGAAACAAAAACACAATGGCCACGTAGCCAAAACGGCCACTACGATATGACAACGACAATAACAGCCAAGAGCGCACACCAGCAGCAACAGAACCAACAGCAGCAGCAGCAACATCAACATCAACAGCAGCAACATCACCAAGCGTTTCAAACTGCCAATATGAATGGCTTTCGCATTACCGGCTATCCAGCGGTAGCCACGCCCCCTACGCGTCCAAGTGCAGCGAACAACATTTACTCAAAGCCCAATGCCCATGAGCTAGATTTGCACATCAGTGAGTCTTTACTGTACCCCGGCAGCACACAGCAACAGCAGTCGTTGCAGAGTTCTCCGGGACCGCCGCCACAGCTGACAAACATGCTGCCCACCGCGGGTATACCGGGTGCTGCCACGCCCATTGCCTTGAAAGGTAACAATCCATTTCTCAACAGTCCATCACCGACAGAGACAACGCCAACAGTTGCTGCCAAAACAGCACCGGCAACAGCAAAACCAACGAGCGGCTATGAAATGCCTGAATACGCGGAACCATCGCGATTGCGTGGCTTGAAGCAACGTCCGCATAGTATTGCCGTCTCTGCCGCCGCCACAGCCTCGCCGACAGGTGGCGCAGCTGGGCGTGGCTTTGTGGACTACAACGCGCAGCAGCAGCAGCGGCTGTTGCATCTATCACGGCAGCAGCAACAACTACGCAATGCAGTGAGTCTTGTCAGCACCACGACAACGGCAACAACAACCAGTGCTGCTGACAAGGAATCACTCTATGCGGCCATCTTTCAGCAGTACAGACAAAGCCCGACAAATGGACAACCAGCGCCACCGGTGCCACTGCACCGTAAGCCAGGCGCAACGTCGGCAACAGCAACAGTTGCTGGCGTGCCGGCTGTGCCGCGACGTTCACAGAGTACACCGCGACCCAATGGACCAGCGATGCAGCAGCAGCAGACAATGTCTTTGGCTTCCCCCATCAATGGGCAACTCAATGGCAATGGAGTGCAAAGACCGAGAAGTCTGGATCGTTATAACGGCGGCATGCAAACGGAGGCGCCACCAATACCGTTGCGTCGCTTTGCCAACAGCAACGGCAGCAATGGCAACAGCAACGGCAACAGCAATGGCAACATAAACAACAACAGCACACTGGGTCGGCAACGCAGCAGTCCCGCCAAAAGTAGCAGCGCCGAGAACATGTTGCAGGCAGCACCGAGCGTGCAACCCGCCAGCAACATGCGGCATTCGCTTAGTTTCCAAGAGTCGAGTCAGGAAAACGGCAAGCCAGACACAAGGCCATCTAGTTATGCTGCACCTGGACCTGCGCCTGGACCAGATCAAGCCTACTTGGAGCACCAGCTGAGAGCTTATTCCGAGCAGCTGCGAACGATAACGGAAAGTGTGCGTAAATATTCAGAGCAAGCCAAATTGTTGTCGGAACTGAAGCGTCAACAGCAGCTGGCCAAGCAATCGCAAACGAATCTCAATTTATTGACACCCAACAGCAACAATGGCGGCAGCAACAACAATGGCGGCAACACAAGCAACGGCAACAACAACAACTTTCAGCCCAACATGATCTCACCCGAAATTGTTAGTAAATCTCTGGCCTCCTTATCGGGAGCAGGAGAGGTGCAGACACCTTCGAACCAATTGCGTTTATTCCTCGACAACATAAGGAGCAGCATGCGGCAGGAGTACCAGCAACACATGCCCGACGATGTGCTTAAACCAACGGCAACATCAGTGGCCCCAACAGCAACAGCAACACTGAAACGAAATGGCGAGAGTGGTGTTAAAGCGGTGGCTGAGGAACCACCGCCACCGCCAACACCTTCGGATCAATTGCGTCAGTTTCTGGATGCAATACGCGCCAATAAAATACCTGAGAACGCGGATAAACCAAAATTGAGCAATTCACAGACACTGGACTCGTTCATATCGAAGCCACTGCAAATGCCGGATGTGACCTCAAACACGCCGGGCGTAGGTGGTGCACTAACCACAGCTGGCACTGTTGGTGTTGCTGGCGTGCCTACAGCAGCAACAGCTGGTGCACCCACACGCAGACGACCCAAGAGCAGCGTCTTGCCCGGCAGCAGCAATGGCAAACTGGAGCAGCGTGAACATTCGCTAGTGACTTCCGAAAGTTTTCATCAGATCTCGGATAACTTGCGTTTAATGAGCGAAGATTTGCAGGCACTCAGTCCAAGTAAAGTGGTCAGCAGTTCGGCCAGCAGCAACAGTCTCAAGACCTTGGCTTTAAGCGCCAATGGCAATAGTTCACTGACAACAGAGCTGCGTGTGATTACAAGTTCACCACAGCAACAGCAACAACAGCAAATGGTTATGAGTAAATCAAATAGTTCATTGGGCTCACTGGCTTTAAGTGTGACAACGCCATCGAGTGCAACGACCACGCCCTCAACAGCCCCATTGATGACAGATTTTAATGAGATATTGGATTGCTTTCATGCCATGGCCGACAAGTACAAATCGAAAGGTTCCTATGATTATTTGCGCAAATGCTCGGAGGCATTGCGACAACATTCGTTGCAGCTCAAGCTGCAGCAGCAGCAGCAACAACAGCAGCAGCAACACCAGCAGCAACAGCAACAACACCAACATCAGCAACATACACAACAACAATTTCAGCAATTACAATTGCAAAATGGTTTCACTAGCGACGACAGCAGCAGCTGCAGCACCACTCCTGGCAGCATTCGGGATGCAGTGCAGAATCTGCTGCTGCTGCCCAGAAATGGATTTCAGATACTCGATGATCGCATGCGTTTGTTTATCGATATCATCGATAGTCAAGATCGTTTGAGTCAGGTGAGTGAAGTTGGGGAAGCTTGTGATTCTTTTTGAGTTTAACAAGGGCAGCAGGTGTAGTTTCCCAATCCATTTCACATAATTTGTTTTAAAATTTATGTAAATTAATAAAATATTTCTTTTCTTTGCAGGTATGTGTTTTCTATTGCCTAAAGTTCCTATAAATTGAATGTGTAAGTAAATGAGTAGTTAAGTGCTAAAATTGGTTGATTTTTCGCTGCAGTGTTGGCTAGAAATCGAATTTTTCATACTAAACAAATCTTCTTCACTGCCAAAAACTCAAAATTAATATAACAAAATACATAAATTTAGTATTTTGGGTAAGAAAACTGTAAACAGTTTCATTTCCCATTGATTTTTCCCAGCTCACATGCCTACAAACTGTTTGTCTTTCATGTCTTTAATCAAACAAGTGATTTGCTCATCCTGCGTAGACTGGCTGTGCTTTCTATTTAACACTGTCCAGCAGGGTCCAACTTATCTTGTCCACCCGCATACCTATTACGCTCAATTGCATAATGTGGTAAAAGCCATCAAATCATTTAATGACCCAGAAAGTTAAACATAATTTAGCAGCTCAACTCAAAGGACATAAAAAATATCTAACTGAAAGTTAGACCGATGAGGAAGCACAAGAAACTGTAGCAGAAGAGGAACCCATCAATTTTTGGATAAAATAACTGAAGCTGAACATCGGCAATTAATATTAATAAACTACAAAGTCATTTTGAGGGCAGGCCAACTAATTTCAATGCTAATCGTCAGATAAAGCGCAGGAGGCAAAATTGAAATTTTAATCAAATTTTAGAGGCGGTGAGCAAGTCGTGTGGGGAGGGTGGGGAGGGGCGTTAAGCCACGCCCAAAAATACCATTTCATTCATGATGATGAGCCGAGAGAATTGAGGCCGTAAATGGTGTGTGTGTGTGCGTGTGTGTGTGTGTGTGTGTTAAGGCCATAAAACTTGGTTATAGCTCTGACAGCAGTTTTTGGGCTTCGGGAGAGACAGGAAGAGAGAAGTAATCAAGCGACAAGTCACGAAAATTCCCAAAAGTAGCTAATCAGTGAGGCTATCATGTCCTGACTTGCAGCAACTCTTCCACCCTCCCCTCCTTCCTCCACAGCTCGTCAGTCACTCTGTCACTTTTCATATGAAATTTGATTTGACTTTGTGTGTGTGTATGAGTGAGCTCAAAATTTGATATGCAAAATAAATCAGAGAACTAATTTTGTACAATTTAGCACGCCTGCAGGGCGGAAACGGAAATTCTAAGCGTTGCCTCACCAGTAGTATCCTTAACCTACTACGCCTCCCACTCGAAGCACCCTCTGGGCTAACCCGTTATGCCACTGATATGTGTGCTCTGCGGGTTAATGATGACTCGACTCTAATTGTGCACGCTTCTGACCTCTACCTGTGTGTCTGTCTGTGGCTGCTACTGTTCTGTGTCAGCTTCTACTTATCTGACTTTATCAGTTAACATACAAGTCTAATTCTGTTCTCTGTCCCCTCCACAACCCCTCTGAGTTTCGTATACATTTGCTATGCATATGCATATAATTTAAAAGCGACCAGGCTTGATTACAATTTCTCTGTTTAATTTGGAATTGCTTTTGCTGCTGGCTGCTCTGGGAGTTGTGTGTCCAGCCTGAAATTGCTTTCTGAATTTGAATAACTTGTGCCTGATCCAAGTCATTACTTGGAGACTTTAAATATTAGTAAAATATCTGCGTTTCTTGCTGTCAACTAAATTCACGTTGGAAATATATTAAATGGTTAAAATATTTAATAGTTGATTTAATTTGCTCTCAGAAATGCTACTAAAATTAAACTAAATTAAATTTGAAAGGGCTTTAAATAAATGCGTATTTGAGGCAAACTTTTGTGGAATTTCGTCTGTTTTTTGAGTGATTTAATTAGTTGAAACTTGCACTGCGCCTAAGGCAAAACTGTAGTGAAAATATTATCTAACTGCAAGGCAATTATGTGCATAATTATAATGTAATTAAATTTGTTAATTACAAGCACACCCTTTTAGCTAAAATAGGTCAACGTAGGTAGGGCATATTCAAATAAATTAATTCAAGCATTCCAAAGTCCTTTTATGCCTGCAGGATATTTTGGTATTTGTATTATGTTATTTTATAATTGCATAACTGCAGGCGAAATAAAATTAATAAAAGTGCTGCTAACTTAATGTCGATTCATTAATTTATTTCAGGCAAATGCAAAATGCATTTAAATTTTTGATGTTTATTTTTGTTGCTTTGTGCTGTAATTGTGTTATTTTTCATTTGAGGTCTCCAAAAGTAAACAATTAAAAGGTTAAAATCTGCTTTTCATAATGCAATTGCAAACAATTGCATAACATTTACAGAAAGTGCATACAAAATAATTGCATTTGTCGGTCAATGGCCGTAGCAAACAATTTTCATTACAAACTAATTATTTTAACTGCCTCTGCCGCTGCGTGGGGAACAACAAAAACCACAGCAACAACAGCAACAACAATAACTAAAATGGCCAAAAGAGCGCACTTTGGCACATCCCAAAAAAAAGTAACCACAAAATGCATCCCTTTTGCGATAAATGAACTGTAAAATAAGCGGCCAACCGAAACGTCATTTGCACTCATTTTGGCCAAACAACATTTGGTGGCTCATTGGCGTTCATTTGGTTGACCATAGACTGGACCGCACTGACAGCTTCTGCCCAAAAGCCATTTGTTTTAATTAGCTCAGTTACACCACACAAAGTAACAGTAACAGCAACAGCAACAGTAACAGCATTAACAACAGCACTGCCAACAATAATAACAATAAAGACAACAGCAACTATTAATAATTGCCACTTTTGGGGTCAACACCTGGCTATAAAATTATTTTGAGTCGAGTACTTTACTTAGTTGGAGTGCTCGACTTTAATACACTTGACATATTGACGAATTGTTTATGGACTCGAGGGAAGTTGGAGCTGAATTAATATTAATGAAAGTAGTAGAAAAGAGTAGGGATTTATTTGGGAGTAGTAGTAGTATAGAGTAGAGGTTTATTTAGGAGTACTTTTTGTAAATTTAAGTCTGTAGCTTTTATGTCTGGTAAGTTAGACTCTACAGGTAGAATTAGCCTTCCTGGATTATATCTACCTTTCACTTACAGTGTCTTTAACCATATTTATTAAGTATTTTTTACTATTTAAAAGTCATAAATTTAGAAACTCTATTCCCATTAAACCCCAAGAGATCAGTTTAAAGCATTAAATGGATCATTTAAGCACACACGAGTATTTAATTAATTACACTTAATTTGTAGTTTTATCAATTAAAGCTCTTCTGTGAACATGTGCCATATGAGTATACACTCATCTATCTGATAAAACCGCATAGTAAACTGCGCCGAATAATTTATTTTGTGGTAATATTTATTTTTTTATGCTACGCGTGGGTTGAAATTCGTCAGAGCAACCAAAGTGGCCAAACAAAGTGCTTTAGGTGGATGGGAGTGGACGTTGCAAGTGGCAATTGGATAGGGGTGGCAAGGGGAATGGGTGTTGGTGAAGGGTGGTAAGGGACAGCGACTCTCCCGCTCGCTTTCAACAGCTTTCAATTGTGGCTTCTCTTGCTGCTCGCTTGTTCAGCCATGTCGCTTATTAATTGCATGTCATAAATCATGATTATGCCACTTGCTGACCAACCGCTGTGCTAGTCGTAGTTATTATTATTAATCTTTGTCGCCCACACACACAGTGCAAAAGGGGTGGAGTGGGGCAGGAAGAGAGAGAGATTGTTTCAGGTAGTGTCTGCCATATGCTACTGCTACTGCTACTGCCGCTGCCTCATGCAAATGCGTCGTTGTCATCATCATCATCCTCGTTGTTCAGCTGTTGTTGCTGCTGGTTCGTTTTGGCCTATCTTGATTAATTGCAAAAGTTTACTGGTCACACGAGCCTGGGAATACGAGCAGGACCATGGACCCAAGACCCACAACTGAACCTGTTTTCACTACTACCAAAAAGGCCCAAACGAGAGCCGGAGTCATGAAAATACGTCAGCTGTTTCCGTTTTTTTTTCGCTCTCTCTTTTCCTTCTACAGTTTTTGTTGTAGCCCACAGAATTAATAACAAGAAGAATGCGGGTAACAAGCTTCATAACACGCGTATGTTGTCACGTAAATTGGTTTTAATATTTAAAGCACTTCATTACTCACCGAGCGAACACGAGAAGCGTTCAGGCTACAGCATGCGCTGCAAAGTATGCTACAGAATGTTCGTTTAATCAAAAGAATTCCGCTTTCGCCTGGTCACCCTAGGAAACTTTATGCCTTTGTAATTAAATCAAATGGGTATTTTTTATCAAATTGGATATAAAAATTGAAATTTTTAATACATTAATAGCAAAAAGATTTCAGTGAATGGCAAGTGTGAATTGATTTATATCGAATGACGTGCATTTAAAAGTAATCCCAATGTTATTGACGGTGTCATAAATGAGTGCGACAGTTTTTGATTGCTAGACCTACGGCTTTGATGGCTCTTTAAAATGATAAACGAAACTCACTTTTAATTACTTTGAGTGCGTAGCTTTGTGCTTTTCCATACGTTTACTAACAACAACTCTTTAATTTTATAAACTTGCTGCATTTGATGACTGAATCTGTAAACGTGTCAGTTCCCAATTGACTTCATCCCAACAAAACGCTGCAAAATTGTGAAAAGCAATTCAAATTCGATCTGCGACAAGTAAAATAGTTCACTTTATGTTTGCTGCTGGCTCAAAAAGAAAAATCCAGATACGCAACGCACCCAAATTCTTTTTTATTTGTCACACAAAAAAAAGTAAAGGGAAAAGCATTGAAAATCTGAGCCGACAGCTGACGAAGTTGTTTGCATACTTTCAGGCGTCTCTGTGTCTGGGAAGGCGTCAGAGTTGCTGCAACTTCAGCAAAGTACACAACGTGCAACAGAACTAAGTTTGTGTGCCCAAACTACATGTATGCATGTGTGGGTGGCTGCTGCAGGCGATCGAAAAAGCACATTTTTTTTTGTTCAGTTTTTTGCTGATTTTTGACATATTTTCTTTGGCAGAAAACAGCAAACAAGTTGGAAAAACTGCAGGGCGTTTTTGCAGGTGTGCCGTTTGCAACGTTCCACGTGCAACTGGGTTAACAGTGGTTGGAGGAGGTTAGCGATTGGAGTAGGCTATGGTGGTGGGAAAAGTGCTATGCAAATGCTGGAGCAAAAATAGATGAAAAAGTATCTCACAGATTGCAGCTGGCGGTAAACGAAATGCGTTCGGCGTTTTCCCCAATTTGTACGCATGCCTCGCACTCGCTTTCTCTGTCTTTCTCGTTATCTGGTCTTTTGGTGGTATGCAACAGCTCAATTTGGCATTGTGGCAGGCAACCCTTTTAGCGCTTTTGAATGGCAGCTTCATTAATCAGTATACGTTGCAGCATTCTCAACTCGAGCATTGATAGATGCCACACAGCCATAATGGGACTGTGCCACCTTTTTCTGTATTTGCAACAAATATATATATATACAAATATCTACGTGCAACACATGTGTGTGTGTGTACAAAGTACACACACTCGCAAAATTGCATGCAATTACTTTAATATTCCTGGCACTCAGTCAATCAGTGAGCAAGTGAGTGAGTGGGAGGGTGTGGGGGTGTGAGTGTGTGAGAATATACATTCTATCATGTAAAGAGGGTGCAACAAGCCGCAACTCGTTTGCGGTTCGTCTGCGTATACGTGACATCCATTAAGTATACGCTGTTAAAAAGGAAACAGCAACAAAACACACAAAACTGTGCATAATTCAGCAGCACTGGCAAATGATAACCTGAAGTATAATCACTGTTCAAATTAATGATGTGCTCACATACGTTTTTCACCTGGCAATTACGTGATTGCACTCGACTAATTCGACAACTTGTTACAGTCGACAATTGGTCTGCAATTATGAAATCAATGCGTATTGAAAATGCAGTTATTTAAATAAATAAAGAGTTGATTTATGCAGAAAAGAAGAGTATGCATGCCTGGCTTATACCCGTTAGCAAACTGCACTTTAAAATGCTTTTTAGAGTACCTTTTTGAGCTGCAGCTAGTCATAAAAAAGCTATTATAAGTATATTTAATATAAGTTTTATAAGCGACTACTTTGAGCACATTAAGCTAAGCACATGCCCTGTAAAATATGTTATCTTTGCAAGGAGTCTGAGCTGAAACACAGAACACTGAAACTTCTTAACACTTAAGAGTGTTTATTGAACTAACTTTGAAGTAAACTTAGTTTTGTAAACAATAACCAACTCTTTAATCATTTCCTATACCTCAAATATCACCACACATTACACCCTTCCCCTCTTAAGTATAGGGTAGACAATCGTTTAACTGTGCAGCGATCCCCTTTGGCTATGCAGCAACTACATATTCTTTGGGTGCACTTGATAGTACAGCTAGTGATGTAGAAATAAATTCTAGCATTGTGCGCGTGTGTGTCATGCCACGCCCCTACGCCCACACACACACACACACACGGAGACTGCACAAGCAACAGAGACATGTGTAAGCATATTTTCTTCCATTTTCCATGTATTTTCTGTGCACATCTTAGCATCGATTACATTTTCCCCAAATTGAATTTTGCATAAGAGCAAAAAAATAACAGACTCGCATACATGATTTCCATTCTAGTTTTTGTTGTAACGTGTGGACAGGAAATTGAATTGTCCTTCTACTTGTGAAGCATGGGAGGGTAGAGAAAAAGCTTAAACGGTTTAAATTCTGATTTCATTTAGACGCTCTCACTAAACCTAAACTTTAGCTAGACTGAGTAAATTTGTAGGCCTAGTTTTATTAGTTCTTTTTGCTTTGAGTGCAAAACAAACTGTGAGACAACTTGACATTTCTCGAGCACTCTACATCAAAGTCAAAAGCCGGTCGAGTGTGTTTATTAAAGGCTGCAAAAAAAGGGGCGTGGCTGTTGGCAAGCAAACAGCATGAATGGGAGATGTGAATAAAAAGAGTTTTCTATCACAGCACTGCAGTTAAACTCGTCGTCATGGTTATTGCAATATTTTACTTTACGAGGGGGGAGAGAGAGGAGGAGATAGGGATGAGATAGGGAGACTGAATGGCGTAATTGCAAACTCACTAATGCTGGCAAATGTGTTGTGGTTTTTTCATCAGCTTCTGGATGCTTGGCAGCGTTGCAATACGGTCCCACTCAATTGGATTTTGTGTGGATTTGGGATTACTCAGCGCGTTCAGATGTCAAACGCCATTACATAGGTCTCATCTCTCAGTTGTCTGTCATTCCTGCTGTGGTTGTTGCTGTTGCTGCTGTTTTTGTGCCTATGTTGACATTATTTAACGCCCAGTTTGACAGACGCGTCAAGTTGTTTATTCGTTGTCTTTGTTACGGCTCGGATTTATTGTGTTTAATGTGTTGAAAAGTCTGCTTATTTATGGCGTTGAATAAGTCAGCTACCCCAACACACACACTCATATACCCCAGCACACACACAGTTAGACTCTACACTAGAAATAGTTGGTCACATAGTTCCATGTGTTGTTGTCTTTGCGCTCGATTGTGTGGAAAATTGAAAAACGGGCATTTACGACCAGTTTCCTAGTGTTGCTTCCTTTCTCCCTTTCTCTCTCTCACTCTTCTTTCCCCCTCTCGCTTTTGTCTTGCCTTGCAGTTGGTCCAAACGCTATGAATTAGAATTGATTTGGGAATACAATTTGTTGAAGAATGACAATGGCTGTGTAAAAACCCAAAATGAATTGCATTCGAGAGTTCATAGCACGAATGTTATTTTATGAGTTGTAAAAAGCAAGCATGAAAAACACCAACAGACAATGGCGTATGTGTATCGATCATATTTGTACAACTGACGTGCAGCTCTCCCCACTGAATTTACTTTAAAAATGTTTAAAATAGTTATGACTATGTGCGCAGACTACGATTGTAGTTTAGATAGTTTACTTTAAGAACCTTTGGATCTATCTACCTATTTGAAAGACGCTTATTAAAGTTTAGTTTGTAAATATTCATAACTTTAACTTAATTTAAAATCTCTTTATTTGTCAGAAATTTGTTTATTTTTCTGCTGTCACATCTAAACCAAATGCAAAATAAATTAAGCTGCAAATAAATCCCAGCACAATCTCATAAATTTGAATATTTTTGCTTTGACAGCGCCGAAGAAGAGAGTGCTCACATTTCTTGATCTCTCATGTGCGATTATCTGCTAAATGACATGTAGTGCATATCTCTCCGCCTGTCTCTCAAACTAATTGAATCTCATAAATCTATATTACATTTTTGCATTTGTATCTGCGCGAATTCTCGACTATATGAGATATTTATATACAGAGCAATGAAAGTATGAATATTTGTGATGCCACAGCTGCAACTGCAACGACAACAACAACAACAATCAAGTTGCTTGACACGAAACATGTAGCATCTAATATTTCAGTCTTTGTAGCTACTGGTTTTCAGCTAACCAACAACCCTTTACCACTCCCCTCGCCCCTTTGCTGCTCCTTCAAAAAAAGCTAATAGTGTTTGGACATTTTTCAAAATGGCCACCGCGTTGCAGTCTCTCGAAATTGGCGGAAAAGCGTGTGGCAAGCTCAAAAAAGCAAAAAAAAACTCGTTAAGCACACACTATACACACACACACAGCAGCACTCCTTTCATATGTGAAATGTTGGCGATGTCGTTAGCTCAAAAGTTTGTTGAAAAATTTTTATCAGCATGCTGAGAGGCAATGACATGACCACATCACAGCGACACGAGCAACAGCAACAAGGACCACGTTTTGGAGGGGAAAGGAGGGAAGAAGAGCCAGAAGAAGCATAAGCTGAAATAGCCACAAGTATGGAAGGAGGGAGGGGGAGAAGGAGAGAGGGTGACAGTGTCGACATCGCTGTATGTTGTATGTTGCATGTTGTCCGTCCGTTGTATGTTGGTACGGCATGTGTGCCATACATACTAAGTAATAAACTGTTAGTCGGTTTTAGCCCCATGCTGTTGCCATAAAAACCGATAATATTTTCACCCAAAAAATTTATCATTTTTATACATTTTTTTTAACTCTTTAACGCCGCTAAAAATTCATGTCAGATTTTTCAGGAATTTTAAATAACATTTTAGACTATAAGAAATATTTGAAAATATTTTAAACAGTTTGGAATAGTTTTCAAAAAGTGATAAGAACTTTAAATTTTCCTTTAGTTTTTAGTAGCCGTTGTCATACTTTTCTATTAAATACATTTAATCAACAATTTTCACAGAATTTGCATATCTTTTGCGATGTGTTGCGATTGTTCATGCGGGCAAGAAACTCTCGAAACTATCTGATATGTTAGATCTGCACATTTTGCATTTACGCTTGGATTATGTCTGGGAATAGCGCAGATTAAACGGATTCAAATATGAGATGATGGCAACTTCTTTGTGTCAGCTTTACAACCAGCTTTACACACAAAGCACACACACACAGTCTGTCTCTGACAGTCCGTCGCTCTTGTGTCTTTGTCAGTTCGTCAGTCATGCGACCACTTTTTGCCAAGTTTATTACTTTTATGCGATTATGTGTCATGTGTTTGGGTCTCTCCATATAAATGTGTGTGTTAGGGAGACTTGCCAGCATAGCCAGTGTGTCATTGTCATTATTAGTTATGTGTGTGTTTTGTGTGTGTGTGTGTGTGTATGGGCTACTGTGTCTGCAGCTGCTGAAATTAGTTTCAAGTATTTATGACCCCTAATTTACTTAGTTTATTTCTTTTTCTCGCCTTTATGCTTTTATTTGTTTATTTTCTTTTTTGAGGGGTTAATCATAATTCATTGTTCTCAGATAATTATTATTTTTATTGCTATAAACCAAGTTATGGCCCACGTACCACATAAGCAATAAAGTAAAATTTAATCGGAGGTCTGAAAATTTATTGAGTGGCACTGAAAAGTATGCTACGATATTTGAAAAAACATCCAAGGGTTCATTCGAATTTTCTCGATATGCAGAGGAAGATTTTTGATTGCTCACAAGTTGGCAGTCGTAATTGTGATCATTAATGACTGCAGCAGCAGCTTTTCAGTCTGTCAGCTTGGCAGACTGTCCGACAGACAGACGATTGCATTCATTATGCCAGCACATAGTTGGCAGCATTGCACATACGCAGCGTAGTACGAGCAAACATGAGTTTTACACCCAAATTATAACTGGCAACAAGAAGAACCAAAAATAGACGTAAAAACGATAAACGAAACCAAAAAAAATAAAAATAGAAAACACGACAGTTAAAAATCATCATATTCGACAACAACATGCAACATGGGAAATCTGCAGAGAGCACATATGTGTCTGTCTATGTGTGTGTGTCTGTCTGTCTGTCTGTTTGCCACGTTGTCTGTGTTCTATGCCAGTCCAGTTGTCTGCCTGGGTTGCCTGCGCTAACAACTCTCGTCAGCGTTATGAGACTGAGACTCACTTCTCAATGCCTTTCACCCTTTCACTCACACACTCTCCTCTCTCCCTCTCGCTTTCCATCTACTGCCTGCAGTGTTGCTTTCTTCACAGTGCTGTGGTTTGATGTGAGTTTGTTATTTCGCAACGAGCTTAAATTAGCATAGTTATAGCAAAACGTGCAACGCTGTTGAATTTCGCATGTCTGTCTGTTTGTTTGGCCGTGTCTGGCAATTTCTGGTAACTATGTCTGGTAGCATCTGGCAGCTGCTGCTGCTGCTGCTGATACTACAGCTACTATTGCTGACTTGGTAATGATGTGAAAATATAATGAACTCGCCAAGTTGCGAAATTGAATGAAAACATTTGCTGCAGCACACTTTTGGGCTGCTCAATTTGGGTCAACATGTTGTTTATAAATAGTTAAGAATTATCCAACTATAGATGCCTAAAATCCATGACATACTTTAGTCAACACACTGCTCTCTCCCACTCTTTAATTCTTGCTTTGGAAATACTATTAAAACTGGTTGAAATTGAGGTCAGCTGCGTAATGCGTCGCATAAGTGCCTATAAGTATGCAATGCACTTTCGCCCACATTGAAGTTCCTTAACAACCCAACAGAGTGACAGAGAAAGAAAGAGTTTGAATGCGTTAGAGAGTGAGCGAACTAGCTACCTGCATAAAAAGCCTGGCCGCCAGGCAGGCAAAAAGCAACGCACAAAAGTGTCAAGTCAGGCCATAACCCCTTTCCCCTGTGTTCTCTTCTGTCCGTGCTTGCGGTATTTATTTAGCCTATAAAGCGTCAGTTGGTAACAGCTGCTAAAAAAATACAAGTAGAAAGGCTTACAGAGAGAACACGACATTTTAATACCCTGGACTTTATAAGACAAGACTTGGTGAACCAGATAAGCTTTATTATGCATTATTATGCATGAGGGCATACTATACTGTATAATCTTTGGCCTATATGCTGATCTTCAAATGGGTTTTCCAAATATTTTAAGAGAATTAAAACAAAATTCTCTATACAGTCCGTTGTACACTTCAACCCATGACTAAAATACCCCTTCCTGACCACATTCACATTGTACTCGGTGGATAAAAATGAAGAAAATGTGAACCTCAAATGAACACACGTGGCCAGCACAGCATCAAAGGGTTCAGGCAGAAGGAAAAGCTCTGCAACAACAAAGAAAGGTGGAAATGAGGGGAGAGAAGGAGAGAAGGGTAGTGAAGTGGCAGGGAGGAGGAAAAGAGAGGGGCAGGGAATGTAAAGTAAAAACGAACTCGGGCATCAAGTGACACACAAACCGCGTGGCCTCAACGCGTGTTTTCCCCGAGAGTTGGACTCTGTTGACCTAAAAATCTCATTTACTCGTACTGCTGTTGCTTCTGGTGCTTTGCTCATTTCTGACATCACTTTTGTTTGGATTTTTTGTCGCGTCTGCGATGTCGCAATGAGGATTGCTGTTTGCCAGTGCCGCATGTTTCTTTGTTTATTGTTGTTTGGCAAACGCCTCAAGCCAGACGCAACATATTCTTTGATATCAAAATATTTGAGCTATACCTCAGACAGCCAGCGTTGATTTTAAACCGACTTTGGTTCAGGAAATGCGAGGAAATTAATTGTAGAAAACCTAGAACTGACCTACAAAACGGATTTATCACATTTCATAAATATCTACACTCTTGTATGTCATAAAGTCAGCTATTGATTTCCTATTTAATGTTCAGAAACCACATAACGAGTATTTCAACTTCAGTCCTTGATTCATAATTTAATCGAGTTCGCTGCGAGTCATAAAGCGTGTTTATAAAATGTCACAGGAATTTTTCAATTTTCTCATTTCCTTTTGAGTTTCTGTAATAAATCTTTGCTTAATGTTTACTTCTCTTTATTTCTTTGCAGGTAAGTTCAGAAGTTGATCATTAATCAGCAATGGAGTTGAGTTTGAATGCGAAAAACAGGTATCTTTAAAGCTTATAATATATTTCTAAAAATGGATATGGTGTTTTAAACAAGCCTTCAATAGATTATTACTTCCTGAAAGGGTAAAGTCTGGAATTTTTACTACTCCATTTGAGTCCTTAAAACACAGCTTTGTCCTAGCCTTTTCTAAAGTCTAACCTTATACATTTTTTCACGTTTCATGGGGTCCTCCCTTAGCATTACTTAAATAAAGTCAGCCTAAAAATGTAATTACTAAATTCAAATCGGATTTAATCAAATTTTCAGCACTCTCTCCCTTGAAATGAGTTAGCAGAATTTTGTGACAGACTGACAATTGGCTAAAGTGAAATTGAATGGCCAAATGAAGGAGAAAGTGAACGAGAAAGTGAATTTTCTTCGCACTTTTGTAGTCTTCCGTTGTCACTTAATAATTCAATGCTGAAAAATGTGTATTTCGAAGGGGGACAACTCGTCCCCAATTTGTTGGCCGCTTTGTTAGTGATTTAGATTCCTGTTCTTATTTTCATTTTCATTTTTCCCTCAAAACGTCACATGCAAATCTGTATCTCAATATGCGTGACAGCAGAAAAAAAAGCAAGAGCCTAAAGGAAAAAAAAGTGAATGGAAAAATGAATGAAAATTGTGTTAGCTGCGCCGCGACAGGCTGACAAAATGATAGATGGAGGATGGAAAAGCGGAGGGGGTAAAACGGGGAAGGAAAAAGAAAAATTAGCGTAGGCTTCAGAAAGCTTCAAAAGCAATCAAAATGACAACTTAAGTAGGCTTCGGGAGCAAAGAGAAAAGCATAAAGAATTCAATAAGCACAAGCGAAACAAAGGGCACAAAATGGAGTAAAAGAACGAAAATCTCAAGTATGAAATACTGAATATGGTATTTTTTTGGGGGAGGGGTGAAGACGGTCAACCCTTAGCTAAGGTTGTGCTTTTGGGTATGACGAATGTGGGCTTAATTAGACCCTCATTGTGTGAGTGGCTAATTGAAAGAGCGGGAAACTCTTGAGGGGCAGCAAAATGTTGCTGTAGGTGTCAGTTCGACCAATTAGTTTAGCGCGAGTTAACCAGGTCGAAAAGAAGTACATAAACAAATTACGCATTCGAGATGGCCAACAGGAGACAGGCGACGCTAAACTGTAGACAGAGTGGAAAAACATTGTTGGCAGCAATTTGTTGTTGTTGAATTTATTTGCCCTGTAATAGCTAGAGTTGGGGTACGAAAAGTTTTTGCGGTCTGAAAACCCACAAGAGCCCAACTTGAACCGCACTTTTCAACCCAAACAACAGAGATTTGTTGGCCCCTTTTCTGTAGCTGTTTTTTCTGGGGGCATATGGCCACATGGAATCAGTTTATGTGCATAGCAAATGCAAAATGTGTGTACTTAAGTTTGGCGTTGGCCCCAAATGCGCATTTAACTTAATCAAGATTTTAATATTTAAAGAATTTTCCAAATGTCACGGTGTTCTTGCCACTCTCCCTCTCACTCGCTCTCTTGCAGACTCTCTTTATCACTCCCATGTCTCGGCATCTCATCAACTTATCGTGTAAATGCTTGTGTTTGTTTTAGGTCTGTCTCTGCCCAAAAAGGGTTACACCACCGGGTTGCTTCACGTTCTTGGGCACAAATAGCATTATCTCTTGACATGGTTAACTTAAATTGCTTGTGAAAACCACACACACAATAGATCTGAATAGCACTTGGAACAGCAACCACGAAATTGCATAATTTGTACATAGTTTTAATCGTTAAGAGTCTTAGTTGGCTAACAAATTTCATGATTAACTTAAAGATGTGCTACGTAATCTCTGGAATAGAAATAATATAGTTTTTCAATCCACGATAGCTCTTTAAAATATTCCAGATTTATAAAATTCTAGGTTAAGCCTTAGTAAGGAGTATCTCATAGCTCATGTGCTCTTTTCGACCTGGTTTTAGTTTTATGCTGCACTTTTATTTATTTCGACATTTATTTGTTGTGTTAGGTACAGGCAAAAAAATCAATAATCGAATGGACAGCCAATGCTAAGCTCTTCAGAGTGCACACAAAATCCCATAAAAGGTTTTTTTCTGCGAAACAACTGTCAAAAGAATTTTACTAAATATTTAAAAAGCCGAAAAAGAAAGACAAATTCATTCAGACAGAGAAACAGAGGTCGAAGGAGAGGTCTAGGACAATCGAGTTGTTTTTGGGGTAAATATTTGCCCACATATCATTAAGCAGTCAAAGGCAAATCTGCTCTGAAGTCTGTAAATTTATGCAGTTTTTCTTTAAGACCTGAAATGGCTAGAACCGACAGTTTGTAGCGCTTCTAACGCCCATTTAAGTGAGAAAGTTACACAGAGAAATCAAAGTTAAGCCCGAGACATGAACTCGCATATTCACATCTTTAGACACACACACACATACAGTTGCACTTAATGTGCTGTGGTTTAGGTAAGCGCTTTATAAGTAAGTGTAGCTGTATGTGTCTGAGACTCAGATTCTAACTTGGCTAAAACTTTTGCCTAGCCATAATAAAAGTGAAGGCGTCACGATGTCTTACGCCTTTAAGTCGAATTTGGGTAAGAGGGGGCGTGGCGGGAGTGAAGCGCTTAATGGTGACGGTGTCGTAAATGGCAAAGTCAAGAAATCCACTTGCCAAATACTTTTAGCGCTCAGTGTCTCGTGCCTGTCAAATGTGGATAAGCTGCCCTTGTACCTCCGTCTAACCCCCCAAAAAAAATACATTGACAACTGCAAAGAAAGAAAAGACGCAAAAAACACACAGAGAGTGAATACACGTGACAATCAACATGCCAACATGTGTTCCCATGTTTTCTATACTCTGTGTCTCCCTCCCTCTCCCTCCGTCTTTTGGCCTGCTTTGTCTGGCTTTTGGCCATAGTTTTTGGGATATAAATTTGCCAAGTTGCTCTTTGCATTTTATTGTTATGCGCCTGTTTGCCTGGCTGTCTGTCTCATAACTTGTTATTGTCGCTGTTAACATGTATCTTTGAGATACTTTGCGAGCGTGCTTGTGTATTGTATCTGCTCTGTGCTGTTCTGTTCTGTTCTGTTTCTTTGCGTAATTTGTCTCCTTTTTGGACTAACAGGCACACACCCACACACACACACACTCCTCGCTCCCTTCTTGTCTCTTTACCATTATCTATGTGCACATTAGTTCAATTGTCTGTTCTATTTCAGGAGTTGTAGGACTTGACACATCCCCCTCCCTTTTCTTGTCTTCTCTCTCTGTTTCTCTCACTCTCTTGTCATCTTCCCAGCTGCCATTATAATTTATGTCTCTTCTTTTCTTTCCTTGAGCGCAGTTTAATCTGCTTCATATGTGATTTAATGTCATAGGCAGTATATTTATGAGACCAAACACTTGTCAGTGAATTATAGGTTAACTGTGGCAAGCAGCGGATAGATAACTAGATGAATACCCTGTAGGTGAAGTGTCAAACTAGTGGTATATTTATACAAAATTGAACTATATTTTAAAAAAGTATAACGCCTGCTAAAGCTTTGATTGATTGGAAAAATTTTGTAGGATACATTAAAGTCAGTTTAAATTTAAGTATCTACAACTCAGCTTAAAATAATCCAACAAGCAGCTCAGTAAGTGGAATTATTGTGCAGCCTGAAGAGAAAAATCTAAACATGTTTATAAATAGATTTAAGCACGTAACACATTTACACACACCCACACTCACACGAGTCTCCTTTTTTGTGTGTGTGTAATAAAAAATGGTTAAAAAACAAAGAGGACAATTTATTGCTTACGGAAGTGTCAACAGACACATGAACACCGCAAACAATGCAAATGAGCAAAGTTTTGTGTGCCAAAGACGATGAACTGGTTAACAGGGGGAATGTATAAGAAGAAACGAGTGTAGAAAGAAGGAAAAGAGAGCGATAGATAGCTGCTGATGCTGATGGGAAGCTGGT
Source organism: Drosophila dunni (assembly GCA_018152125.1). Classification (NCBI taxonomy): domain Eukaryota; kingdom Metazoa; phylum Arthropoda; class Insecta; order Diptera; family Drosophilidae; genus Drosophila; species Drosophila dunni. Next base: position 12,691,035 of record JAECXC010001917.1, on the reverse strand, counting down.
GTGGAGTGTTTTGGCGGTGATGACAGGCAAAATGTAAATAATTTAATTTCAAGTACCTGCGGTTTTCCTGGCAAAATCATTTTCAAATAAACAAACTAAGCAAGGCACAACAAACTGACAGGCGCAGGAAGTTATCAAGGACAACAACAAGCGCAACTGGGAGAAAAAGTGAGACAACAACTGGGACTACAGCAAGCCAAGAAAACACTTATTAGCTGTGAATAACGATAAGAGTAGACAGACAATTGCGACATAAACAGCTACTCGAAGCCACAATTGTACCACTCACTGTATGTGTGTGTGTGTGTGTGTGCTTGGGGGAGAGTTGAAGGCGTGGCAGTTGACAAAGTGCGAGACGAACTTTTGAATTTGTGTGTTTTGCGCCAAACCGCAAAACTTGAAGTGCGCCACTTAGGCCAATAACTTTATCGCTTAGAGATCTAGACGGGAATAAACTGGGAGCTGGCGCAGGACTTTTAAGTACAAGGCAAAATTTACTTTAAATTGTTTTTCACGAAAGTAGCGCACTTAAATCAGAAGCCATAAAGACAATGAAGGAACGCTTTCTGTGTATTGAATTTATTAGCATAATTGAACTGAAATTTAAGCAATAAAATTATTAAAAAAGTTTGTTTTTTTGGCGGCAGCTGATGCTTGCGGCTGACATGCCGGCTACTTAATATTAGGGAAATCAGCAGTGTTTCCGCTGGAAGTGAGCGAGTGAAAGCTGAAGTGAAACTTCCCTTTTGCGATATTAAGTTAACTGCTTATCCTTTTGCCCGTCCACGTTTATCTTGAGTCTGCACTTTACACTCAAATCTCATCCTGTTCCATTCTCACTTCATTCATGTCTCTATGTTCTTTTTTCTTCCCGCTCTCGCGTGATTGATGACACTCATTTGTGGGTGTGTGTGTGAGTGTTTGTGTGTGTGTGTGTGTATTTGCTGCGTTAGGTAAAATCATTTCGCTTAATTTTAAATCAGTTTGCCATTTGCCAGCAGAAGTTTTCCCCTCCATCATCTCGTGCTTCACTCCCCCGCCATTTCCCTCGGTGTAATGTGGCTGTGGTTTAATATTGTTTATGGCTTCGGTGCGTGTTGCATACTTTTAGGCGCCTGTCGACCAACATAATTTAGTCGTTTGTTTGCCCATTTATTGTTGTTGCTCTTGGTTGTCTTTCCCTGTTAGCTGTTTATAATGTTTAAGCACACTCACGGGTAAAGTTAACTGCAACTTTGCCAACTTTATTAATGTACGTCTCGCTGGGGTTTTTCATTGCTTGATTCTCGCTTCAGTCTTCAGTCTTTCTTTATTTTCCACTTCTTTTTGTGTTGTTGTTTTTTCAATAGATTGTCTACGTTATTTTCATGTTGTTTACTTTGCAGCATTTCGTTTTTTTATGGCCTGAAAAGTTTTTCCTTTGGCGCAGCCGTTACCTCAACTGTTTTGAAACATTTTCAATAATTTCTTCGCTCTTTTTGACATCTTAATACGCTCGGGCGGCTTTCAAAAGCTACTCAATATTAATTTGTTTTTTATTTTTTATAGTCTTTAACTACAGTAAAATTTCCAAAATGTTTAAAAGTAGAAAAAACTGTCTAGAATTTCATGTGCTTTGCATAAAAAATACTTTTAGCAAATGCAAAAAAAAAGTGGTTTAAATTTTCAAGGCTGCAAAGGAATTCTAGTGTACTTAATGCATGTATAACAATGTGACTGCTGTCAAATGCATTTAACACCTTTTATTCACACGTTTTTAAATATATATTTCTCTTGCCACTTCAGCGTTCCATCCATGCACTTATAAAAAGTGTTGCAAGTTCCACTCTCTTTACAAAAGTGTCGCATTTTCAGCCCCCCAACACCCCTGGTTGCCATCAGCAACGACACAATAATATTTTTCTTGTAAAGTGGCAACAAGGTTGACGCTTTTACGCTTCTCCTTCGACACCATTAAATACTGCAGCAACAAAAAATACTGAAAAAAATAAAGAATTGTGTAAAAAAGATTTGTATTTTGTGGCACATTAAAAATTGCATGCTTTTTTAACTCGCTTTGCTGAGTTTATGTTTTTTTTACAATTTTGTGGCCGTCGAGATTCAACTTTGTTGCATTCGCTGCGCCAAAAGTTAATGGTCAAAACAAGATCGCAAATTGGCAATTTATTTTAATAAATTTAATTACCCAACCCAAATGTGTGTGTCCTTTGCTCCTGTCCCACTGCTCCTGTTTTTTGTGCTCTCCTGAGCCTTGACCACTTCGCCAAGCTATTTGTCTTTTTTAATTGTGCGCTAACTGGTCCATAAGCACGTGGTTTTAGCTGTTTTTCCACTGAAAAAGTTTGTGCAACTTCCATTACCTATTTGTATTACATAATTACTCGTATGTGTCTGTGTGTTTGTGCAAAGGTAAGTGCCACTACCAATGCATTCGTACTACCACTTTTCAAACTTTGTGCTCTGGCTAAAAAATAAAATGCAAACTTTCAGCTGCTGTGTTTGGTTTCTAAAACATTTCCACAAACACAAAGTTTTATTTACTGCGTTGATAATTTGTGAAAGTTGTTGCTCCTCCTGTTTTGGGTCAACTGAGGTCATCGGCCAATTGAGTTGCAACTCTGTGGCATTCTTAAAGCTCATAACTATTGATTTTTGATGGCAGTAGTTAAAATTTAATTAACAGTTTTCTTTTCTTTGAAGAAAGATGTCATAATTAAGTAACTGTAATCTTCATACTTGGATATTTACGTGGTTTCTAAAGTGTACAAAAATTGCAAATTATAAGCATTTAACAAAATGTTGCTCACTTAATACAAATTTTGCTTGTTTTCTTCTTGTTTCCGATGTTTAGGGATTATTTCTCATTCCTGTTTTAGTATTTTCTGCCTTTTCAGCCTAATACTACAAAACAGTCCTCTTAACCTCCAACTAGTCCAATTATAAATTCAATCTTGTTAACTATTTGTAGTTAAATAGTCAAGCTCTTAACGATTCTCTTGCGCATTTAGTGGATACTCAGATAGCATTTGCTGCATTTTTAATTTCTGGTAAATTCAGTTTGCTCTTAAATTAAAGAAGATTTTTGTAATGGAACCAAGGATGCTGTGTCTGATTCAGGGCTACTGTAGAAACGCCTTTTGCGTGTCATAATAATTTTCCTTTTTGCTTTTTATTGCCTGTCTGGACCAAAAGGGGGAAAACCGAGTGGAGTCGACTCGAGTTGAGCTGAGCTGAGAAATGGCGCATGAAAAGCGTAGACTGACTTTAATTAGTTATGCAAAGTGAACGCTGCGTTGGGACATTAAAAACTAGCACATAAAAAATGAAATAAATGCAACAAAAAAAGAGGAACAAAAAACTGTGAGCCCATAAAAAAGCTAAAACATTTCGTTCTCTTTGGGGCAGTATAAATTTAAATCGAGAACTAGGGAAATGCAAGCAAAATGAATAAAAAGAGACACACACAGAGAGAGTCATGAAATAAACTGTAAAACGAATTATGACGATATCAAAAACAAACACAGACACACACACACAAACACACGCTGAACTCATTTGCATGCATAAATGTGTCTAACCGAATAAAAAACATGGAAGAGCGAGAAAAAACGAATAAAGTTATTCTCGCAAATTGAGCGTGGAATGGTCAGCTAAAAAAAATGTTTTTAAAAAAATATGTTCATAATTTAATAGTGGCAATTAATTAATTAAATGAGCATATGCAAATTATTGTGTGTGTGCGTGCGGTTGGGAAATAAAATGAAAATAAATTAACTTGAATTTCATTTGAAATATAATAACATGCAAATTTACACACCCATTGAGTGGACCACGGCGCACAAAAGTATGCTATTAAAATGTTAAAAGCAAATTTGATGACTTGAGGGCAAATGTAACCAAATGAGTGCAGTCAAAAATATTCCGACTATTTGAGTATTTACAAAGCACAATAAAATGAAATTCAGTTTGTATTTTAAACTTTCAAAGTAGTTTCTGCTTACGCTTTATTAACATCCCAATCAATTTATTTCCTGTATTTATTCTCCATAGTATCTCAACCTAAAAATATCTCGTACATTCCTTTACCTTAAACTATTTGCACTTGAATCTAGTTTAGAGCAGAATGGATGCACACGGTTCCTTTGCTTTATTGCTGCTTTGATTGTTAACATTCAATGCAATGTGCTCTTCATTACATCGTTACCATTCAGACAATTTGTCTACTTGACCGTGATTGAGGTTTATCCTTGATAAACAATACCTCAAAGGGTATATCGATTTCGTCATGAACTTTGTGCCACAAAGAGAAAAATTATAGACTGCTGCTGTATTTTCTGCGATTTATTATGTTTCACCGTAGATGTTTTCATTGTTGACTTTAAATCCAACGACTTTCAACCAGAAATTGTTACTTTCTTTTGGAACATTGCCCATTTCAAATGGAACAAGAATGTCGTTTAACTAGTTGCACTTTGTCTCAGTGGACGACTGTCTGTCCGGCTGACTGTCTGTCTGTACAACGTCCTGTGTCCTGTGTACTTATGTCTTTGTGTCCGGGTATCCTGGACGACCATTCAATATGGTTATTGTGCTTCCTATTGGCATCCTTTATGTTGCTTCTGCTGTTGCTGATGTTTGCATGCCACTTATTGCCTCATTGTTGCAGCTGTTGTTGTTGTTATTGTTGTTGTTGCTGCCACTACGTGACTTTGTTGCTTGAAACCAGAAGCTGTGTTTTCCCCTGGCTTATCATTACTTTTCTATCCACTGGTTTCTTCATTTCTTCTTTGCTTTGCTTTGCTCTCCCCATGCAGTCATCAGTCTTTGTTTACGTTTTTAGTAAGTTAATTAAAAATGTTGATGAATTAGCTGCGCGCTACACAAAATCAGGAAAGGAAGTGAAATTAAATCCCACAGTTCTCATGGCGTATAAATCATGGAAATGCTTTGCTTTCTTTATAAAATTATCCACATGCTTTTATTTAATTGACAAGCTTGCAACATATTTGCATACTTGTACATATATTTTTCGCATGACGTCGACATATTTTCCCTACGGTTTTCCATTTTTTTATTTTTAACTTTTCTGTAATTTGTTTATATATCATTTTGTGCTGACACACGTAAAGTTGTGCCAAGTTTTGTTTACCAACAAGACGTAAAACTGCTTGTTTATCAGTCCTAATTATTTACTGAGGCACACAACTTTGCCAATTCAAACAGAAAAACGAGAGAGTGTAAAAAAAAGTATCAACTGCAAGTTTGTCTGTTTGCACTTTGAGGTTTTGCTAAAAAGCCATGTGAACACATGTCGTATACTTAATTATTTATAACGACTAATTTAAAAATGCCGCTGTACAAACTTGTACCTCTCACATCCACATAAAAGTAGCTGTTTATGAGTAACCCACGGAATGGCTTAAATGCCGAACACCCAGATAGACATCCAGCCAGACACGTAAGCAGGTCAAAAGCACAAGATGAGTATGTGTGTTTGTGTGTGTCTCTTACGGTTTTCCCAGTACAAAGTCAGACAAAGTTAAAGTAGTTTAAAAGTGTCTCAATGATGAGTCTGCGGAAGAGCTTCCCCGAGCAACTAACTAACAGTTTTCAGACCAGAAAGACGAACACACACACACTCAGCTCGTTTATATTTAATAAACAAATTAAACTTGCCGACTGTGCAGTGCAACTTCCGAGGGATTTATGCTTGGAAAGGCAGGTTTATTCCTATTTAAGTATATTTCTATGAGCTTGTCATGAAATGAATTTTAAAGCAACACTTTTGACCCGAGTCTCGCTTACTGAACTTGAAGTGAATGGAGTTTAATAACTACTTATGTGGGAAACTGATAACTGAGACTGAAAAAAACAGTATTTCTGCAGTTAATCATGTTTGCACTCAAACCAATTAAAGTATATTTAATGAACACATTTTAATTGCCAATTATACTCTCAGCTCGAGGTTTTTTAATCAGTTAAAAGAAATGTCTGTAAATAGCTCTTGTCGCTATCTTTAAATATTTTTAAAGCATGCTCATGTGCTCAAAGTGATTTTAATTGACAAAAAGAAATTCATGAATTCTATATTTGCCATTAGCTGAGGATTTGTGTGTATTACTTTTTGCCATTTGCCATTTATCCCGCAAGCAGCCGCAGCAGTCCCAGAAATTTCTTCAATTATATATTTATTCTTTTCGGCAGAGTCATGTCTTAGTCCGAGGTCGTATGTGGAATTTTATTATCCCCGCAAGGATATGCATGCCACAGACGCGCAATTATGATGCCACCGCATTTTATTTATTTCAATTTGCTTGCTGCTCTGCTCCCGCCACCAAAAAAAATGCGAAACGAAACAGAACGAAACGAAAGAAAAGAAAAATAAATAAATAAAACAAAGTAATGGCATAACACATTTGGTTGCTGTCAGTTTTTTCCAACATCTTTTCTTCTCGCTCTCATTCTCATTCTCTTTCTCCGTCTCTTTTCGCTTCGCTCCTTTATGAATTTTAATGAGCGTTTGCTGCCTGCGCTTGAACGCCCCTCGACCCCGCCTCTTTACGCGTTTGCCTCGTTTGCTATGCAAAATATTTTTGCAACAAACGTCACGCAAATCTTCAATGCAAAAATGCCAACATTTCGACTCTTTCTTGGCTCTTTTTGGGCTCGTTTCGCATCGCATCCCGTCGCCTCGCCTCGCCCTTTTATTCAACAGTCTTTACTTGGCATATTTCAGTTGATTTTCAAACCTGCATTTTAGATGTTTTATTTTCTCTTTTTTTTTTGTTCCAGCGCATATAATATTTTGTGCCAGCTTTGCGAAAACTGTTGCCAACTTGGCCAAAAAAAGTGCACTGCGCCAACTGCGCCTTTGTTGGCATTTGTTAGCCAAATGTTCGTTAACGTGCCGCACTCCAAATTTTGTTGGCAAACAAAACGTTGATGTTGACTTTGACGTTGACACACTGCACGAACTACTCACGGCAGAAGGATCTCTTAATAAATTCCCACAAATTCAAATAGAGCCAAAGACTTTTAGCTCTCAGCTTTGACAGCTTTTGGCAACGATTCGCTTGCAACTGCATAATAAATTTCTGTTTGCATAGTTGAGCGAAATATTTTACATTTGATTTAGTTGGTAAAAGTTTGAAGTACTGTTGGAGATATCTACCATTCAAATCGTTAACTTATTACTTAAACAGTTAACTTAGTTCTGTAACCCTTTAAACATGAATTCCGACTCATTCGAAATTCCCATTGAAGCATTTTAGCTGCTGCATGAAAATGTCCAAAACTGTGCAAAAATATCAAATGAAAATTTTCCCATTTTTTGTACACTCATTTTTCTTTCTTTTTCCTTTTTGCAAAACATTTTTAATTAAAAAATATTTTTGAGAGCTTTTCATGTTCTGCACTTTTAAAGCTCAAGTTGTGTTATTACAACACATTTTTATGCAACTAGAAAATGTATTTAAAATAGCAAAATTTTGTGTAAAAATTTAAAAAAATTAATTATTTTGCATGCAAAATATGTTTACATTGAAATTGTCAACAGCTGGCCAATTGAAATACAAGCGGGCAGACATGGCGCATGATTAATATGCTGCAAAATAAATTTATTATGTTGATGTTTTGTTTACATGTTGTTTTTTTTGTTTTAGCTTGTTTTTTTTGCGCTTGTCGCTGCCGTTGAACTTTCCGCTAAAGTCAGCGAGGCAGACACATTGAAATTCAACAAGAACAACAAGAAACTGGCACTCGGGGGATTTGGGTTAATAGCCGAGGAGTCGGCAAACAGCAACAATGCCTTTGACCAGAACGTAAGGGGGGCAGAGGGCAGTGGGAGTGGGTAGGGGAGGGGGCGTGGCAGGTGCCAAGGTGCCCAGGCGTACGTGCAAGCCTCACAAAAATAATGGCACCGTTTGTTTTGTTTATTTGTGTTGTGTTGTTTGCAACTCTTTGTTTTTTACTTGCAACGCCTGAAGAGCGACAAGCAACAATACACAGAGTGAGTGAGAACATGAAGAGAGTGAGACAAAATGGCGACAAAGAAACAAGCTGAGCTCAGCTCCAGCTGCAGACAATGAGAAATAAAAGAGAGAGAGAGAGAGAGGCCGAGAGACCTGATGCAAAATGGAAAATGGAAAACTCACTGAAGACAGCAAATGGTCAAAGGTAAAACGTAAGCCGTATCCGGCGAGTAAAGTCCGTAGTTTGCAGTCTGCAGTTTCGTTCAGCTGGGGACATTTCATTGAGGATTATGCCAGCTATCCATCAAGCTACTTACGACTTTAAAGCGAAGATGTGCCATGTGATACCTACTACAGTTCTTGGTATGGCAGAAACTTAAGTGCTTTTGAGCATATCAAATGAGTTTAAATCGATACTAAGCTATGCTAGCATAACTTATTCAATGTCGACTCGACTATCGAACACGTGAGCACAAATTGGTTAGCCAACCCTTTGAACGTGCTGCTGGGTCATAAAAGTGCGCCAGAGATCAGGAATATGATGGCATCACACGTAGCACATAACGAGCTGCAAAGGTAAGAAGCAAAAAGGCAGAACAAGAGAAGGAAGCCGCTTGGATACAAAGGAACTTGGCTAAAAACAATGAAGGCGACACTGGTTAAAAATATAATGCTGACTGGCAAGAGGGACAGAAAGAGAGAAGTGAAAACTGAGAACCATAAACTTGAGTCAAAGCAACTGAGTGCAAAAGAGTCCGATGCAGGCGGCATGTAAAAGGATTATAAACGAGATGAAGATGGCAAAAAGTTGAGGTCCCCAACGTGGCCGAAACAACGACTGGCACTTTTATGAGCCAGCTCGACGCTTAAGGCTTCGTGGGATGGCAAAGGTGGTAATGCCAAAGTAAATTAAACTGGGCGCTGTAAAACGTATGTGGGCGTCTAATAATATACAAAAAGCAACAACAATGGGTGCTTAGTAGGGGTGTGCGTGTGTGTGAGAGAGAGGTGGGTGTGTGTTACCAAAAACCATGGGCATTTAACTCAACTGACTTCGGGCTATGTGGCTCAGTTGACTTAGTTAAAAAGGGAATAGAGAAAGAGGGAGAAAGGGAGGGTGGAGAAGAGTGAGAAAGCAACCGCAGCACTTTGATTTTGCTTTGGTTTTGTCTCGCTTTCTTTCTGCTGCCTTTGCTCTACCTCTCACTCTCTCTCGCTCTCTTTTTGTCTCTGTCACTTGGTTTACCTGCTAAACGTAGTCTTGTTAGCTGATTATCCAGCTGTGTGTGGGTGTGTGTGTGTTAGTTTATGGGTGTGTGTGTGCTGTGTGCAGTGCAGCGTAAAGTTTACAGATAAGTCTTGAGTCACAAGCAGTCAAGTTCATACTGCAAGCAGTTAACTTTTACCTTTTAGTTCTTTAAGTTAGTTTTTCAAAATGAAAACCTGTAATAGTTTTGTGATGAGAGTGAAGGAAGAAACATTAACTAAATATTAAAACAGAAAATAACAATTAAAACAATCTATCTACTTCATTTTTCAAACACAACTCTTTCTTTCTTTGTTTTAGTCAAGTTTCAAATTAATTTTATTTAAAAATACAATGTTTTTAAAGAAAATCATTTTTTCCTGACATAAAACTTTAATATATTTTTGAAATTTTAAAGTTCTGTTAAGATTTCCGTACATTAAAAGCCAAACCAAGTTTTAGCTTCGTTTATTCCTCTCTCTCTGTAACTCTAGTTTGTTAGTTTCTTTCGAGTTTATGCATTTTTGATTTGACTTTTGCATTTAGTCCGTCTTTTACAGTCGTGTGTACTTTTGATGCCGCAAAGTTTACAGCAGAAAAAAGTAGGAAAAACAGAAAATAAGTAAATAAACAAATAAAAATGTTTATTGAAACAAAAGAGCAGAAAGCTGCTGTCTGAGAACTAAACGAAATGGAATTAAATTTGGCTTGAAGAATTTTAAATTCGTGTCACAAACAATGCGATGCTTGACATTGAGTTCCCTTTGTGTGGAGTTGACGCAGTCAGCTGGATAATATACTCCAGGTAAACTTCACGTGCAAAGACAAGGTTGAAGGTGACACGTGAAATAAACATAATCAAATAAGCTGCAAACAACTTGAGCACAATTTGTGTGTGTGTTTTCGTTGAAAATCAAATTTCAGTTTATATTGGTATTATTTTCCTTAACCCCCCAAACCCACCCACTCACTCACACGACTGTTGTTGTTGGCAATGACAGCTAAAGTTGGCCATAAAGGATTTACATGCGTGTAAACAAGAGGCTGACTAAAATATGTAAAACGGCAACATTTTCAGTCAACGAAGAGCGAGAAAAGCGAGAAAAGCGTTGCCTTTTCCATCAGGGGAATGGCTGGTTTCTCCCTCGTATCGAGTCCTGTTTTAAATTTGTTTTAAAGGTGGTGCGGGAGGGAGGCATTCAGGAAGGGTCTGTCACTGCCGCATGAACGCCTCGGGTGAGCCCACTTGACAGCTCGCCGCCTTGTCCCGCTGACAGCCAGCCGCCCGAGGGTAGTGAAACCAGTGGGAGGTGGAGCTGTGAGTTGGGGGTGGGACAGGAGCAGGTTAGACCCGGCCAGCCTTGTTAAACATTCGTCACTTGACTCGAAGAGTCGACATCACTTGCTGCTGATGTGTTTATTATGTGCCCCTAATATATTTATGAGCGCGTTATAAACGCATTTCCATTTCCATTTATTTGTATGGTCCTCTGCTGTTTTTCCGCTTTCTTTCTCTCTCTCTCTCTCTCTTTCTCTCCCTTCTTGTTGTTTCTTTGTCGTCACTTCTGCCTCTTTTACTTTTATGAGTGATATGCTGCGCTATTATTTATGATGCCAAAACACCCAAAGGTATTTTTGGTTTTTGCTTAAAAATTTGATTTCGAATTCATGCTGACATTGCAAGCAAACATATTTATCATACGCACTGTGGCCGCTTTAATATTTATGCTCAACATGTGCATAATTTACATATTCTACGAAATGTTGAGATGCCAAAATTATGAAGTTTATCAAGAGTTTTTGTAGCATATTTTAATAAGCAAAGAAAGATTGCGACAATTGCTGATTAAAATAACAGATAGCTCAGATAGCTCAGCGCTTGTTAATTATGTTGGCTGAAAATATTTTATTTTAGTTTTATGGTGAGCATAAGCTTGAATATGCTTTCTCTTTTCTCTTTCCCGCCCCTATTTCTTTTTTCTGTATCTCTCCATTTCCCCCATCATTATTCTCTATTATTCAAAAGGCTATGAATGTAATATGCGTAATTAAAAAAGGGCTAAGAAAAGCAAGTGCACAGGGCCAACTGCTGTTTTATTTATCGCCATTAACAGCTTGAAGCTGGGGCTAGAAGCCAACTACTTGGTATTTATTATATACTGCCTTAAAAGAAGCAAGCAGAGAAAGGCAGAGAGTGCAGTCGAGAGACCGAAAGAAAGCAAGCAACAAAAAGCCAGACACATGTGCGTATACTTAATATAAGTCTTGCTGTACACATATGAAACATGAGGCTGCAGAGTGCAATTCCTTTACCAACTTACACCTGTTCCAACTACATGTAAGTAAACTGCCTGAGCGGCTGCCTGGCTGAACCATAATCTGTGCTGCTATTAACAAATGAACTTCAATTTAATTTAGCTGTGGGTCTGTGTGTGGGCACAGAAAATTCAAGTCTTTCTGGCGAACAAATTAGCAGCATTAGGCGCTGGTCAGGAGCCGGGGGGCTGGGCTTGACCTCCTGCCCAGGATAATGACCGATTGCAGTGCGACAAACTGCTGACATTATTAGAGCAGACGCCAGTTTGCCATTGGCATTTTCTCATTTTAATTGATTTAATCGGCTTTTGTACATGTGCCACGCCCACTCCCCCCCCCCCCACACACACACACATGCTCATTAAAATTGCTTTGTTTTGCTGTTTGGCTTACGCGTTGGCTCTTCTCCTGGTCGCCATCTTGTCGCTCACTTCCCCTGTCGCCAACATCGCTCATTTCCGCTCTATTGGCGTATAAACAATTTTTGCGCATTAATTGAATTGCTCTGTTTATGCGAGTGTGTGCGTAAGTCCATGTGTGTGTGTTACATGAATAAGCCAAATTAATTGAAGCCTCGTTTCTTCGCACAACTTCCTAGCTGGCAAAAAAAAAGCCACGTCGATTTTTGCGGCCTTTTTTCTTTAGCTCAGAGTTTTTTTATTTACTTGTTTCCCACTGCTTCGCATCTCTCTTGCGCTTCGCTTATGCATTGTTTACATACAACACAAGCCATTGGCGCCCTAATGAAGGTTTAATTAGCAAACACACACACAGCCAGACACAAACACACAGACACACACACACAATCACATATTTTAGAAGCCATTTCCGGCGTTGCTATTTTTATAACTAGGAACATCTATGGCGTATGTGGCACTAATTCCACTTTTAATTAGTTTATTTGGCACGTTTTGCGTGATTGATTGATTGTATTATTCAATTAGGCAAAAACTCGTTGATTACAAATTTCAACTGCGCAAATTGGCATAAGCGGGAAACTTCAAATTAATGGGAAAACAGAACTAGATGTGTTAAAAGTATGATTTGATAGGTAAACATATGGTAATTTATGGAGATATGTGATGGAAACCTAAGGCTCTTGATGGAAGAAGAAGGAATTAAACCAAATAACATGAAAGAAATGGAAAAAAGAGAAAACTTTCCCACTTTGATAAATACAGTTTAGCATTTAAAATACAAAATATGTTTTAAAAAAAAGAAAATAGAAGCTATATGAGTCCATTTTGCTTAGTTAAAGATAACATCCCGAGTTGCATTTACCTGTGCTGTTTAGCTACACATATAAATAATAAATTCAATGCAAAATGTATGATGAGAGAAATAAAACCGAGTTGTACGCAGTCTGTAAGCTGTGGTAAGTTATGCAAGCTTGGCAGCTCTATAATGTAGTTCTAAGCTCGACTGCTGAGCACTCTGCATTTGCCACACCTCCTGTGCCACACAATGTCCCTAAGCCACATCAAAGTTAAAGCTCTAAAACCTCATAAAACCAGCCTTAAAATGCACAAGACAGCCGTAACACACACCCACACACACACACACACACAATCACAACACCCACACAATACACACCACACACACAAATTTCTACTGACTAAATTCACACACATTGTGTTTATATATGTTTTGTGTTCGAGTTAACCAAGAAAACCACAGCAAATAACTGGCTAACAGTTTTTTGGGGGACACAAACGAACCAAAAGGCGAAACATTTTTAAGCCGGGTCCTCGGGTTGATAAATAAAACACCTGCCACAACAGATGGCAATGACAACCGGCCAGAAATGAGACGCAGCTGCCGCAAAAGCTGCTGCAAATCCAGGCAGAAGAGTAGGGGAGTAGTAGGGGAGTAGTAGGGAGAGGGGCACAAGCTGGGGGTCACATGCGGTTAATAATTGCAAAGCGGAAAGAGTCGGGGCTGCCAAAACTTGTCACTCATGTTGAAAATACACAAACAAGGAGGAGTGGGAGCGAGGGCAGGAAGAGGAAAGCTGAGAGTGGACACAAAAGCGTTTAGTTGGCCTGCAGCGTTTGAGTGTGTGTTAGTGTGTGTGTGTGTGCGGGCTTATTGATGGCATAGCTCGGCAATTTCATGGCCTGCTTGTTGTGCTAAATGGCCACCGTTTAATCCTGCTCCAGGACGTGTTCCTCCACGGCACGAGAGTAGTTTGTGTTTGGAACGCTTTGTCTAAAATGTTTGCAGCCGCTTTTTGCATATCACAGAATCGCATATTGAAATTCAGATTCAATTTCCTGGCTGTCGAGCAGCTATGCCGAGCAAGCCGTGTGAAAACAGCAGCCGGTTCGGTCTCTCGCACTTATGAATAAATTTTACATACACTAATTTATTAGCATTTCCTCATTTTTTCTCTTTTTTTCCCCTTTTTTCTTGTTTATGCAAACTCATTGAACCTTTTTCAACTTGGCATTTTTTGTTTACAGGATCTACAATCAGAAATTGAAACCCATCGCGTTGTTTACGATCGTCTCGATGGCACTGGCCGCAAACTTTTGGGTTCACTTACCTCGCAAGAGGATGCGGTTATGCTGCAGCGTCGTTTGGATGAAATGAATCAACGTTGGAATAATTTAAAATCGAAAAGTATTGCAATCAGGTAAGTGCTTTTTTCTGTACGCTCCACCCAGCTCCCTTTAGACGGCCGACTTTCCACTTTGCCGGCTTCTTGGAGTGTTTTGGCATTTTATTTTTGTTTTTGTTACTGCCGCGAATGATGATGATGCTTAAACCACATCCGAATGGCGGCTGTTGCCACAATTGTTGTGCCTAAATGTACACTGCAGCTGTTTTAACTGGGCCACGCTGCGTATGATGAATGTGAAAAATGGCAGAACAGAAGGAACAAAAAGAATCGATTCGAGTAGCTCAAAATGTATGCTATTTGAATTTTATTTTACAAAATATTTTGCACATTTTATGCAAACTTCTCATTCATATGCGTATTTCGTCGTAAAATTCTTTTACATTTTATTGGCATAGTTTTACTTGTTTTGTAACTGAATGCAAAAATTCTAATAACAAAACTCTGTTACGATATATTTGATATTTCTACTTTTAAATAAATATTTTTGTTTTTTACTGTAGTTTGGAAAACCACCAATATTGTGAATTTACATGTTTGCTGGTGCTTACCATTTAAATTAAAGCACAGCAAATATTTGTTTTGAAACAAGTTTTGCACATCAGTTAACCATTTGAAATGAAAAACAGTTTTAAATTACAGCAGTTAGTTAAATGATTGAAAGTACAAATTTGTAATTTAATTGATCAAGTATTTAGCTGTAAAATGTCTGGCAACAGAGTTGGCCTTACTTTTTGTCCAATTTGTCGCATTATCAACACTTTTGTCTTGTCCGCTGTTAAGTAGCTTTAAACTGGAACAGATACAATCCATTTTTTGCGCGCTTTCTCCCTCTCTCCCTCTCGCTCTTAGTTGTGCAAGCTGACGCGTTAATTAAACCAAATTAAGCTCAAGTTGTTGGCCACTTTTTCACAGGCAACGCGTGGCTGTTGCAGCTGCCGTTGTTGCTGTTTTTGCTGCTGTCGGGTTAAGAGAATTTGTGTTGATGAAAATGCGAAAATAACAGTACAAACAAGCCTGGCGGGCAGACAGACAGACAGACAGACGGGTAGTAAGGCAGTCAGGCAGTCAGGCTGGCCAACAACACTTTACGCCTGGCCAGGCATCAAGCCAGTTGTAAGTGGCGACTTTGATGATGGAACTCTCTTCTCTCTCTCTCTCTCTCGCTTCCCTTTGTTGTCCAGCCAATGAAAATCAATAAAAGAACGTAACGCGTGAAAAGTGCCGGAACACGAGCGGCGTATAAAAGAGAGTGCGTGTATATGACACAGTAGGGCACACATACAGTGGAACAGTGTCCGTTTATTCAACTCCCTGGAACGCTCTTCCTTTCTGTCCCTCTCGGTGAGCAAAACGGTGACAAGCCCGACGACATTCGAGCCAACAATGTGATGAAATCGAGTGCAAACAGGCAGCATCCTGATGCTGACCCGCTTCTTCTTTGCTTTTCTCCTCCTGACACACACACACTGTTTGTAATTTCCACATTTCATAAATAAAGCAGCGCAGAGTATACAAATATTGTCCGCTTGTTGATATCGATGCTTCGGCCGTGACCGAAAACAAAGTCAGGCAGAATGTCGAGCGGCTTTTGTGCTTGATCGCGGGCGAAGTGACGAGAAAGAGGTTTGATTAAAATGAATAATGATGATGACATGCGAAAATCGCTGAAAAACAAGCGGCCGCAAAATGAATATAAATGGCAATTATGCGGCCACGTTGTACAACGTTGCGTATACGTTACGCGTTACGCTTTTTGCCACGCAAAAGTAGGCAACAATATTTTATATTGTTTGGAGCTGCTTTGGAGCACTTTTCAATTAGGCCACAAGGACCTAACGAATGACACCTTAAGTGTCCACAAAATGTTTTAGCCACGCCCCCCCTCTGTGCCGCCCCCCAACAGGCAGCCATCTGGGCTGCTGCTGCTGCTTTTGTTGGCCAAATTCAGACGATTATTCTTTGTCAGTTCGCGACGCTTTCTATTTACGTCCATTGTTGGCGTTTTGGCATATTTCCGTTAGCCAAGTTTGCCCACTTCCGTAGACGTCAAGTCAACAATGTTGTAGTTCTTGTTGTTGTTATAGTGACTTGGCCAGCAACCATTGCCTGCTTTTTTTTCATCTCTTCTCTTGTGCTTTGTGTTTGCTTTCATTTGTTGTTTGTGTTGCTCGCCGGAGATTTGTTAGCTTATAAATTCCAATGAAATACTTTCGACAGCACTTGAAAAGTTTCCTCCAGATGCCTTTGCTTTGGTCTGTTTAAGCCTCAGCTTTTTAGTTTGGCCTGTTTGTATTAGCCGCAGCTCAGTTTTGGCTCTCGCTTTGGGTCATTTGATGTTCAAAGTTCTTGGGCTTTGAACTTTATGCATTGCGCTTTTCTGGCCCAAACTTTCAAGACTTCTTGGAGTTCTGGCCGCTACAGGTGTGCTTCTGCCCACCCACTCTCCGTACAGTGGATGATTGATGAACCTGTTTGAGATATGTAACATGATGGTTGCGGTCTGTCTGAAATTACATTTGGGACAGCTGAAATACCCCTGGTTGTGTGGTTAAAAGGCATAACCATACAGTATGTACATACAAAAAAAGACAGCACCTGACACATTCAATCAATATATTAAGCGCTGACAGTTGCAACAGAATTATGGAATTTTCTTTGAGATTTCTGCTGGATTTTCTTTTCAAAATTGCACAAGCTCATGAGCTGACACTTTAATAATTGATCGATCAATCTTCAAATTAAATTAACACCATTTAAAAGTAAAGCATATGATAACGCATTAAAGCATTCACATTTCGCACTAATTGTGTCTGTAAAAGTCAACGACAGCAGCTGACAAGAACAGCAGGGCATGAAATCTGACAAGAAATTTGCCCATTAAACGAGCCAGAATATCTGTCGGAAATGTAATGAAAGTGGGGGAAACCTACAAAAGAAAAGAAGAGCGATTATTTGAATACATCTTATTTCCGAGCATATTTCCGACTCAAGTTATTTCTTTTATAATTTTCGTTTTTCCGAGAAGAGCTGAAGACCGTGTTATAACCCATGCATATGCCAAAATGAAACTCAAATGCCGTGCGATGCGATTGCGAATGCGATGCCCTTGCCTTAATTACAAAGCGAACTGCCGACAAGAAAAATAATAAGGAAAACGAGCCAAAGAATTTGGCCAAAGATAAACAGACAAAAGGCACAAGACACAGGACACGAGGCACAGGACTTTCTGAGAAAGAAACCAAGTCGTAGATGACTATTGTTATTACAGCGCGCTTGCGGATGCAGATTTTTAGCATTCCCTTCATTGTATACCCGGTGTAGACAGAGTTAGGGCATATTATTATGTTTGGCATGTGGGCTGAAGTCATCATAATATAGTCTTTAAATGATATCAATTGAAATAAGGGCACTGCAAGATACATAGCGAAAGATATAGCTGCTTAAAGCTTAAGTGCAATAACTTCGCCTAAAAGTATGCACCACTTTTTTAAATTACTCCAAAAGAAGTAGTCTAAACTGCACTAACGGGTATCTGCAAGTCGTGAATGCACCAAAGCCCCCAAATCGCTTTTTTTTTATGTTTGTACACAAAATGGGGCGCAAAATATGCCATTGCGATATGGCGAACAGGAAGTTGTCGCTTGCCCGAAAATAAAATAGAAAATAAAATGGTCCAGGGCATTTTACAATTACAACGACAAGCATTTTGGGTCGTCTTCGCTGGCGTTGTCGTTGGCGTTTACCCTCGAGCACGGGCAAATTGAGGGTTTATTAGAATTACCCACTTTTCCCCAACTTCCTCCCCTTACCTCCTCCAATTTCATGGCAAGGCAAACCCAACCCGAGCCGGAAGTAGACAAATTGTCGCTGACATTTTGCGGTCGTTGGGTTGGGCAATTCTTAATAATCAACACAGCTGCCTGTAAAGTGCAAATTAAATTTAATATTACTATGGCTCTTGTACTTCTCGACATTTTTGATTGTGTTGCATACTTCAAGGCGTCTCTCCACTTTGTATCTTTTACAGAAATCGCTTGGAATCAAATTCGGAACATTGGAATGCGCTGCTGCTATCCCTGCGCGAATTAACCGAGTGGGTCATACGCAAGGATACTGAACTAAGCACTCTGGGATTGGGACCTGTGCGAGGCGATGCGGCCAGTCTGCAAAAGCAATTGGTAAGTCGAGATTCTCTGCATAATATTTCAAGCATTAAACGGAGAAGTGGGCACTGGAAAACTGAATAG
The DNA here is from genome assembly GCA_018152125.1 of Drosophila dunni. Classification (NCBI taxonomy): domain Eukaryota; kingdom Metazoa; phylum Arthropoda; class Insecta; order Diptera; family Drosophilidae; genus Drosophila; species Drosophila dunni. Next base: position 12,672,633 of record JAECXC010001917.1, on the reverse strand, counting down.
AAGGATAACTAATATTTGAAAGATAACTATTAAATTCTTTCTATAACAAATTGTTTTCAGTGCATATTTCGAGTTTAAATTGAAGCTCACTTTTGGATATTTTATTTTGTGCCACAAAAGTTCTCGGAAATATGAACATTTGGTCTAAGCTCTGCAGCTTTCTGTTGTTATCATGAGGATTTCTTCTTTTTGTCTGGGCAAAGACCCAATTTGAAGTTGCACCTCAATTTGCTGTGGCCAACTAATTGTGTGGAAGGCTTTTGGGGGTACAAATGGGGTTAGTACTGGCATTTTTAGTGCCATTTTCTGGCACAATTTGTAATTTTTCGCCTCGATGTGCGTAATGTGAAACGAGGAATGGACATGGAAATAGGAATGTGAATGCTGCTGTGTGTGACTGGAGGGACTCGCTGTGATTTAATGGCGCATAAAGTGGTTGCCAAGCCCATTAGTTGTATGCGTGTGAGTCTGTGCGAGTGTGTGTGTCAACTATTTTTGTAGCTCAAGCAAATATTTAGACGTAATTATGTATGGTATGTCTTCAGACATACCTCCACCAAATAAACGCTTAAACTAAACTAACAGTACAACCTACTAAATACCACTCAACTTATCAAATTAAAAATCAATTGATGCGAACATATTTGCCCACTGAATTCATAAAATTTGCATTTCATGTTCTATCCGATTGCCCAAAATTATATATAAATATTTGCAAATGCACAATTATTGCCTAAACTAATATCATTTGCGATTTGGGGTATTAACTTATGTGCGTGTGTTAGATTTAGATTGGTAGTAGTGCGTATACGTGATATCAGAATTATTGTACTGCAAATCAAAATGAAAATGCATTTATTTAGTGATAATTGCACAGAGATTTCCGCTAAAATGTATGTAAACAACATTTAAAGCCTTCAAAACTAATAAACGTATTTAAATCAGACTTCTTTTAAAACATTAGAGTGTATTCTAAATTAATTTAGATAAAATTACGCTCAATTAATCTTTAAAATTAATCAGCAGATTGTTAACTTACTTTTAATACATTTTTTATTTAATTTAGAAAATGTGTTAATTTTATTAAATTAACCCTTATTACTGCTCTTTAAATTTCTGTTTAGAACTAAAAAAAGCAATAAAAATTCGTATTTAATTCGTTTTTACTTACCGTTTTGAGATTATCTGCTAAGTGCTCACTTTACTGGCCAATATTAAGTTCTTTGAGTAAGGTGTTGGCTAATTTGGATTCAGTATTTGGCATTTGGCTTATCATTGCGATTCCAGGCACACACACACGCAAACACCCACACACACACCCACACACACTCAAATAACAGATGAGGAGTATCCATTACATAATTCAGAAGTTGCTGCGTCAATGTATTTTATAGCCTCATTCGAAATGTGCTTTATAAGTGGGTACATTGCAATTGCTTTTGCTGCTTTTTATGCGAAGTCACTTGAATACCTATTCAATAGAGAGGGGATGAAAGAGAGGGGGGGATAGAGTAGCCCGTGCTTTCGTATCTAACTGGCCAACTTGACCGAATTGGCATTGCTTGCGTTGAATTGAAAGTCCCACTTGGCGATGCGAGTTGCGGATTCTTAAATAATTGTTAAATGATGCTTGTTATGTCAAAAACATTCACACACACACGCACACACCACACTCACGTATGTGTGTATGTCTCTAAGCGGCGTGATTGTATGTACGTGTGTGTGTATGTGTGTTACCGGAAATCACTTAAGGGCTTGCGAAGCCAGTGGTAAAAAATATGTGAGAGAAATCCAGCGCAAATGCTAGTTATACACTGAGAGAATATGGGAACTTTTAAAAGGATTTCCTAACTTATTATTATACTTTTTCAGCCTTTAGCTCGAATTTTCATGCTCATTTTTGTATCTTTACAACCCCTTTCTCTCCGTGTACTAGTCCAAGGCAAGGCCAGTTGAAAATGCTGAAACACTGTCTAACACAGCAGGCGCCACTTGAATTTCACTTACCCCCAACTTACACACACACACACACACACACACACACACGCATGCACTAGCCCCCGCTGGCAAAGGGGAAGAAAAAATGAGGCAACTTTCACCCTGGAAGCTGTTTTGGCCCGGCTCTTTCAAATCTATTGCCTGCCACTAAGTTACGGTCTGTCGGACATTTACATTTTGGCTGCTAAAGTGTTTAAGTGTATTAGTGAGTACGTTTGTGTGTGTGTTAGGGGAGTACGAATTGTACATGTTTTTTCTTGTATTGCTTTTCATATAAAAAGTTGCTTGGCTTTTGTATTGTTGCATTTTACTCTTTCCACACTAAGCGCATTAAACACGATATTTATTATGGCAAGAGTTTTTGGCCTTAGCATGTTTTATTGGCCCAAACACTTGACTGCATTTTTGGCCATTGCAATTGCAATTGAGCGCAAATCTTAGGCAATTTCTTAACGGTTTTATTTGTGTATGACCAGAACGATATAAATCGTTGGCCGAATTGATAGACCAACTACAACTACATGGCATTTTATTTGCCCCACAAACATTTTGCAATTCTTCATTTTATTTTGTTTCTTTTTCTGGTCTTTTTTACTTGCAGGATGATCATAAAGCTTTTCGTCGTCAGCTGGAGGATAAACGCCCAATTGTTGAGAGCAATTTAACGAGCGGTCGTCAGTATATTGCCAGCGAGGCGCCCGTTTCGGATACCAGCGATACAGAGGGTAAGTTTCACTTTTTTACGATACTCCATTAAATTATTATGTTTATAGTACGATGTGGCGTTGTGGCGGGTAGATAGCACTAAATGCGATCCCATCAAACAACATGACCCTCCACAAAGCGTCATTAATGTTGTTGGCCACAAAATGAATCCATGAATTTGACGAACTACTATTTAAAAGTTTTACTTTACTCACTCTTCTGACCAATAACAAATTTCGCAGAAAGCACTTGAGTTTTATACGATTCTCAGTGCATTCCATGTTATGCATTCATTTATTCAGACATTCAGGCGAATGCAAAACAAACTCATCAACTCATCAAATCATTCACGCATTTTTCAATTTGTTTGCCAACACTCGAAATCAAAAATAACAAAACAAATTTAAGAACTTGTTTGAGCTCTGAACTGCAAGAGCTTAGAGTTTGGTCAGCTAACCACACACAAACACTCACTCACTAACACTCAACCAAATACACACTTGTACACACAGCTAGCTACGTGAGCAGACAAGCTTTGCACTAGGGCTGGTTTTGTAGCTACTTTATGGCTAGATTTAGCTATATCAGAGTTGAAGTTTACTCAACAGTTAACCGATTTTGTAGAGATGTAAATTTAGCTATTTCATGCTGTTCTGCCAGCACTGCTTTTCACACAAAGCTTCACCGCACGTGAGGCGCCTAAAAGTAGACAACAGTTTTGCTCTTTGCTTCAGTGGAATTTGAAATTGATTTTGCTGCTTTACATGAGTTTGTTCTGCACGCATACCTCGTAATCGAGCAAGTATCTCAAAGTGAATTGAATTTATAGATAAGCAGACCAACAGACAGCATAAATATTATCTTAGTTGTGTGACCACAATATAATCATAAAAAGTATTTAGTTTAGTTAGGTACACGACAGGGTATTCTACAGTTGGCCATACCCTAGAGAAAACATTTCTCTGAATTCTTTTAGCCAGGGCTTAGTACTTTTTAAGTACAGTTAACAATTTAGCAAATGGCTATTGCGGACTCGGCTTTGGTTTAGTTTGTTTTGCTTGCGCACAATGCGGACAGTCGGACAGACAGACAGGCAGAGAGATCAGCAATTGCCACGCCCCTCTGGCAGCCTAATAGAAGGCGTTAACGATAATTGCGACCAAAGCAATTAGTGGGATTAGTACGCTATTAGTGCCAACTATCAATAGTGTCACTGTATGTGTGAGTGCATCTGTATAACTGACTACGTGTGGCTGTGTGTTTTTATGTGTGTGTGTGGATTTGGGATCAATTGGACAATTGATTTTAACCATGGAAATTGATTTTGTGCCACAAAAATCAAACAGTGTTGAAATGAAATTTAAATTTTATGGAAAGTATTAGTTTTTCCAGCTAATTTTGTATGTTAGAAACAATATTTTTATGCAAACAAACATTTGAGAGCTTAGTTCAAATAATTAAATATGGGATTATAATTTTGAAATTTTAAAAATTATTTGCAAGAGTAAAAATATCAGACTTAATGGTAAAAGTGTTATTAATTAAATTAAACAAAGTTGAAATAATTTTATTTATTATTCAACACTTTCAATGTCAATAATTTATCATTATATGTTACTTATGCAAAATTCTTTTAATATTTCTTTCATTCTTTCGAAATTGTATTATTTTAAATCCCAAATTCAAACTGTTTTTTGATGGTTCTTTGATTCAATTCTTAAAGTTTTTGAAGGCAGAAAAAGATTGTCATGAAAATGGAAATGAAACGCAAAAAGGAAAAGTTTTGCTGCCGCTGCCAGTCGGCTTCATCGACGGCGTCTTCAACTGAATTTCCATTTCCATCAAACTTTCAGTCAGTCATTCAGTTAGTCAGTCAGTCGGACATGGAGTGATTCAGTGAGGCACGCAAAGAGCAGAAAAAACCTTATATCCGATAAAACTCAATCTTTAAATTGAATTTGAATATTACAACGGAGTGGAGCTCATGCTCTAAAGAATATCAGACACAGTCTTGATATTTGCTTAACGTCATATTACCAGATGTCGACTGTCGCTTGTCGACTTGTCCAACTTGTCCAACTGTCCTGTTGGCAATTGCCCTCTCTTCTCTCTTTCTCTCAGTCTCTTGGCCATAAAACTTATTCGCTTGCTCCGTTCGTGCATTAAATTAAATTTAGATTTAGCCAACTGACTCTGACGTTCATCGATGGCAGTGACTGCTGTAGTTGTTGTTGTCATCTTTTCTTTTTTCTTGTGTGCCACTGTTGAGGTTTGCATGGCTTCGTTTCGTTTGTCCAGCTGCCTCTGGTCACTCACTCTCACCCTCTCTCTCCCCATCCCTCTCTTTCTTCACTTGTCCTTCACTTGCATTTCCATTTCCGTCGCTCTTTGAATTTTTTTCCACTTTATCTAACGAATCTCTTGCATATATCGACTTATGCTAATCGATAAATTTAGTTCGCTTGCTGCTGTATCAAAAGTTATAGCTGAGTTATCCCTTGAGCGTTGCTGTCATTGCTCGACACTTGAGAGACACTGTGAGATCTGAGATCATTTTATTGCAAATTTAATCACTGTGCGCAATCAGCATAATCAAAGGTTGCCCCCCACAGACCCCCCTGCCAGCCCATCAGCTCTTTTCGCACACCAACGTCAGCATAATCATTGCTGTCGGTAGACATTAAGAGCCATAATATCATCTCTAATTCATAAAGCTACGTGCCAAGGCCCAAGTGGGAGTTTGGCAATTGTTTTACGCCTACCTCAAGTATCTGCTTTCCCCCTCCCCCTCTCTCTTCCTCCACTCACCTTGTGTTTTACCTGCCGATTTTTATCTAATCATTTTTCGTCATGTTTTTGCCTCTTGCAGCCGCCCACGATTCCGACTCACGTTACATGTCCGCCGAGGAGCAGAGCCGTGAACTGGCACGCAGCATACGCCGGGAAGTGGGAAAACTTTCCGAGCAATGGAACAATCTAATCGATAGATCTGACAATTGGAAGCATCGTCTGGATGAATACATGACGGTAAGTCTCACTTCGAAGTTCGCTCTTTCTCTGTCTCTTTTTAGCCATAATCATAACCTAAGTTACTTCATCATTTCCCACTGTTACATTTTCATAATTTTCTTATGGCCTTGCGGGTGAATTTTCCCCACTTTTTTTTGGGGGAATGGGGGGAAAAGAACATTTTTGAATTGACTTACAAGAGCCGCAACGCAGTCACCTTATTCACTCTTGTAATTTTTATGGCCTCCAATTTGTTTTAGCTCGTGTTCGAGTCGAATTCTCAGCTCAACTTTTATTCTTTTCGAGGGTTCATTTTGGCTGTGTGTGTGAGTGTGTGTGTGTGTGTGTTTGGGAGTGTGTGTAGGTGTCTGTGCAATTATATTTCTGCTGCGAAAGTGTGCGCAAACTTTTTGAGCAAGCAATTTGTTGAGGGAATCAAATCAGAGTTGAAATTGTGAGAAGCTCTTTGAATGGCAACATCATTAGAAGCTGAAATAATTTCCGCAATTTCCGCGCCAAAGTGTGATAGAGAAGGCAACTGAGTGGAGTAGAGTGGAGTGGAGTGGAGTAGAGTGAGAGGCATGCATTTAATGCAAATGGGCTGCAATTAAAGCACACTTTTGGATTTGATTATAATATCGAACAGGTTACATTTATTCAACCTAGAAATGCCCCAACACAAGTCAAATACATATTTATTATTCAATTACACTGCCAAAGCGTAGAAAAATAAGCAGAAAATGTTGAATGCTGAATGTTGTTGCTCCATGGAAGTTATCTGGGTTTGCTTGACAGTTTGATTGGTTTGGGTTTTGTGTTTTGGGCGTTTCGAGTTGGTTTCCAGTTGGATTCGGATTTGTTTTTGTGGCTTTCGCTCTGATGGCTAATAAATGCAAGTGTGCTTTTTACGACGCATGTCGTTTGGTTTGCAAAACACTGGCAACAACAGCAACAACAACAATGTTGGCAACACCAACGGGAATAACAGCAAAATATTTGCCACAAATGTGACGGACTGACGGCAACTGCTGTCGTTACTCATACGCACCGTAAATTTGATGCAACAAAGTTTGGCCGCATAAAAATGTCACAGAGTGTGCAAACAATGGATATGCGAGTATAACACACATACACTCTCATATAACTCGTTGAGTGTGTGGAGCGCATAACACAGCATACTTTTGGGCAACCGAGCTATAAGCCCAAGCGAAAATCAATACGAAAGGAAACGACAAACGACAAAAGAAACAAAAGGCAATGCCATAAAATCAAACAATATGCAGCATGTGGAAAGCAGCAACAATAATAACATAGAAATATGTATAGAAATACATATACACACACACATAGTTATGCACATATATTTGCAACAAAGAGCTCGTAAATACGACACTTGAGTGCAAAAAGAAAGTTGGCCAAGAGCACAAAGAATGTGGGCTTAACGTGTCTTAACCCATTACGCTTGCTGCATTTAGATGAAAACTAATCTCGACATGTGTCAAGTATTTTTATGTATTTAAAATCTTGCCGAAATACAAAAACAGTTTATAAATTTATAATTGCTTTTATTTTTGCTTAAATTCTTAAAATGTTTCGTATTTAATGTTGCTATTTGCAGCTTAATTTTCTTAAGGTTTATGTAGAAAGTTTATTTTTTCTCCTAGCTACTTTGTTGTGGCAACAATCTTGCTGTTGCTGCAAAATTCCGGGCTTTTCTTGCAATTTTTATTATGAGCAAGGAGTATTAATATTTGCTTGCCACGCCAGGTCGTTGCAGCGACGACAGAAAACGATAAAAAGTGATAAGAAAAACTTTAACAAAATTAACAATGTGTAGCGGCAAAAAAATTAAATAGAATTAAAAAAGTTTTGCTCGACAAGAGCGCCATGAAAGTTAGCCGACTGAATAAGAGGAGGAGTGAAAGGGAGAGGGAGAGAAAGAAAAGCGTAAAAAGTTTAAATAAATGCAACTTAAAACAATTACCACGAAACCCGACACAAAAAAAGTAGAGCAGCGTAAATGAAAGTTGCGAGAGTGTGTGTGTGTGTGTGGGTATGTGTGTGTGTGTGTGTTAAAAGGAGCTTTTTTCGTTTAAATGAAGTCTCCCAATGGCCTGGCTCATGTACTACCCTAGCCCGGCTCAAACTTTGTCCACAGCTGACCAAATGGGGGGCGTAGTAGGAGTACTCAGAGGAGGGACAGTTGGCGAAATGTTAGCTGACTCTCTGAACCAAAGCGTGCACAGTGGTTAATTGACCACACAAATGTTCCCTTGTCTCTGTGTCTGTGCGACTAGTTGCAAGAATTGCTATTAATTAAATAAAACTTTTCTACTAAATTGAATTTTAAAGTTTAATTTACTTATTAAGCATACGCCATGTGAAACGTACAAGCAGCAAATTCATTAAAGAAACAAGTGAAAATTTAATGAATTTGGTGACCTTTAGTGAGAGAAAAAGATATATTTGTATTTTTAGAATATGAGTACACAAAAGTTGAATAGAACTCTTAATTTCTGTGGCAAACTGTGGCAGCTTTAATCAACGAGCTGCACAATCCATTTGCATGCTTTGCTAATCAAGTGAGACGTCAATTAGTAGTCCTTCCGTCTCCCTTCTCTATTACTCCAGAGCTTAGATGATGCATAACCACATCAATGTCACGCCGTGCTTGAACCCAAGGATGCTCGACAAAATGAACCGTTCAACCGCAAGCGAAGTGCGCATGCTAATGAAAACTGCACTAAGGTTGAAGCCAAAAGTTGGCCAAGTTTGGACAAAATAACTTCAGGCTGGTTGGCCAAAGCATTACGAGAGTTAACAACAACAACCACAGGACTTAAAACAATGTTCGAAATTCCTTTAGAGTCTTGGACATGGTTTAGGCATTAAAGCGAATTGCAACACAATGCAACCCATTGAGTCCAGTTAAGAGTTCTTTGAGCATCGACAGTTGGAAGCGAATTGCTTAACGCTATAAAATATGTTCCATTGATTTCCTGTTAAACTCTAAAAATAGCACAAATAAAAGTGGCTTGAAACGCATAGAAATTGCGGGAGAGAACAAGTTTCTCTATTGTCCCAGTGGAGATTGTGTAAGGAGAAAGCATTGCCATAATTTAACCACATGTGGTCGATATTGACGGCATACAGTTACACGCACACACAAACACACACACAGAGAAACAAGCAACTCATTTAACCCCTTATGACCGCTGTTCTTGGCCACAATGGCAGCTGCTGTTACTCCGCCTTCTGACCAAGTTTGCCTTGCAGCTTGTCATCGTTGTTGTCCTTGAGTCCACTTAACCAATGTGTGTGCTTGCTGCTGCCCTCGTTCTCGTTCTCATTCTCGTTGTTATTGTTGTGTTGTAGTTGTTGTTGTCCTGTTGGACTTGTGAAAAATGTGGTTCAGTTTGGAAGGAAAACTGTGTCCAGGCCCAACTGCAGTTTAGTTTATTATGCACGACCAGACACCATGGAATCAATTTCGTTATACTATATACTGTTCTTTTTTTATCGTTCAATAAATCACTCATACGCAGTGTGAAATATGCTGTTCGTTTTCGTGTTTGCCTTTTGTGATTTATGGCAATAAATTGCATTTTTAAGCTTAATAATAATTTTCAATTTCAACGAATTCATATGCATGCATCTTTTTGTAGCATCCCTAAAAGCATGCAACACTTTTTTGTAGTTTACTCAGCACTCTGCATCCACTTGTAGCGAAGACACAAACCGTGTGCAAAGAAAAAATTCATTGAAATTCCTGCAACGAATTCAAAACATTTTTGCATGCAAAAATTGTAATGCGCATTTTAAGCATATCCCTGCAGCAGATTTCAACTACAGCTACAATTAAATACGCAAATGAAAATCAACTACAGCGCATAATTCAACAAAAAACAAAACAAATAAATTTACATTGTTTCCATTTTCATAATTTTTCACTGTCATGATGATCCTTTGTTATTGTTCTCTTTAATTAGCCATAAACAAATTCAGCGATATGATTTATTTGAAATAAAAAGTGATAAATTGTCATTTGAGGTTAGCGAACGTCGGAATGCTGCTCAAACAAATGTCACAATCACAAAAAGGAAAATAGAAATGTTTGCTTTAGCGGGGAGAGTAAAAAAGTGGCTAGAAGTGAAGGAAAAATATTTTTTTATTTATATCGCTTGGGAAATCAATTGATTGTCACGCTAAAATGGCTTGGCTTTGGCTTTGCTTTTGCTCTTACTCCTGGAGAGCTGCACTCGCCGATTACTTAGCTCTCAGCTGCAGAAGTCCCAATAAATCCTACCATTGCTTTCCCCCCTATTCCCCGCCATACTGGCTATCAATTGAAAACCACATATTGCTTCTGTTGTCGTTGACTTTTTGCGCCAGTTTCAGTTTGTTTTTGCTGTTTGCTAAAGTGCTTCAATATGCCACGAAATGTAACCGTGTATAATTGTCAAACGTGTTCAGTTATATTGACAATGCACACACACAAACAATACTCACACACACACTCACACACATACACGGTGGTCCAATTCATTTGCGCTGTCATCTTTTTTTTATGATATTATTTGCTCTCTGTTGTTGCACGTTTTTCAATGTCTGGTGGCGCCATTTTGTGTGCAACTCACACACAGGCCGAAGCACACACACACACACACACACACACACACACACATTAACAATTCGGAATTTCACCCTTTTAAGCCAATTGAAGTTTTGTGCGCTTTTCATAAATATTTACTCTGCCTTTTCCCGTTATATTCACATTCTCGTTATTTTTTGGGCAAACATTTGAACATTTTTGTACCGAAATAGTTTTGTAATCGATTTGCGCACTTTGCCAGATGAGTGTCCTTTTCCCAATTGATGATTACGTAAATAAAGTGAAATTATTATGGGTTTGATGTGGGAAATATAATCAGTTATTGCTCGTTAGCTTTTTAAATCTGATGTGAGTTTTGGTTTAATTTTTTTCGAAGAACTTTATCGTAATTCCTTAAATTGAAAGCATATCAAAAACATTTAAATAAACATTCTCAGCTGAAAATTCCTTTTCAAACCATTAAAAACGAAATGTCAGCACTGAATGATTTTGAAGCAGACGCCACTTGGAAATATCTCAATGAAATTTCTCAACGAATCGCGGCAAATGCCTGAAATGCGATTTTACAAATGCAGGAAATTGGATAAACAGCAAATGTAAGAAAAACTAAAGTCAAGATACTTTTAGCCTGGCAGACGACGACAAATTATCTTTGGTTAAGATTATGTACAAGTGTCCATAAGACAAAGTGGAATAAGTGCTAGAGGAAGGAAAATATCTGTCTCAAAAGGTGGCAGCGTGAAAAATTATGCGCTTAAAAATAGATTTTCCAGTATCTCAGTGAAAAAAAGACAAAGTATCTATGTATCTGTGTAGTTTATGCCAGATATTTCAGTCCGATGTCCGTTTGTCCCTGTCTGCAGTTAATAAAAATCTTTTTCTTTCACGTCCTTTGCCGCAGAGAGATGAAAACACTGACTAAAATTAAAGAAAATAGAAAATTTTCACACTTTGCCGGCAAACGACAGACGAAAGACGACAAACGACACAAATAGCAAATGCATTTTGCATTTCGAGTCTTCAGACGATTTATGAAGACTTCAATGAAACTGACAGTTGACAGAAGACATTGGCATATGTGAATGTATTTGTCACACAAACACACACACACACACATTGTGTGTTGCTGAGAAATGGCAAAAAAAAAAAACGGGAGTTGACAACTGAGTAGAACAGGAAGTGGAGCTTAAGACTTATAAGACTTGGAGATTGCTTTTGACTTGAGATATGCAAAAAATAAGATATGAATTACGTCGATTTGTAAACTTTTTTCAAAAGTGAGCTACTTAATACTCAATCTAGAAACGATTCATTCTAATATCCAACTGATTCGGGATTTTCATTCACTCGAATTTTCTTTCACACGTCTCAAACATAACAAACTCAACGCATTTGATGGCCTTTATTTTGGCTGTTTGTAAACATAAATTCGTGGCTAATAAATCCTTCAGTTCGCCATAAATGATCCACAACCCGTCCGTGACTCATAAGCCTACAAAATCATTAAGAACTCGCAGCAGGAAAAAAAAGGCGAACGCTAAAAAAATATGCGTGTTAAATGCCATAAAAATCAAATAAAAACAATCGAAACGCGGTAAATATAAAGCAGAGCGACAAACAGGCAATTCAAATGCTTTCATAAATCGAATCACAAAAAAAATCCAGAAAAAAATACAAAAATCAAAAACAAAAACTAAAAAAAAAAGGAAGCAAAGCAAGAAACTGTGGCAATAAAAAAGGCAAATCGTAAAGCTCATTGAAATGTTACGAGTAAAACAACAACACTCGAAAGTGGCACTCAATTGGCCGGCAGACAAGCCACTCAACACTCGGCACTCCACACTCAACACTCAAACAGTAAGCACTCAAACACTCAACATATTCACCATACGACAAGCACTTAATGAGCCAGAAGCTCGCCATGAGAGCGGGAGAGAAACAAAGCAATCGACAAGCAAAATAGATAAATAGATGCAGAGATATAAAGGTACAAAGGTACACGTTACATAGCTAGATAAACAAAATCTTTTTCCACTTTTTTTTTTTTGGCATAAACAATGCTCAAAATTCGAGCAACAAGTTCTCAGTCCAAAAGAGTGTTGTGAGTGCAAGTGTGAATGTGTTTGTAAACTGTTGAGGGAGAACAAGTTTCGTTCCTCTGCCAAGCATAGGAGTTGAGTGCAAAGTGGCTGCAGCAGCGTCGCTGTCAGCGCTGGCGTTGACGTTGACAGCGCTGCGCCGAGCAGTGTTGTGTTGTGTTAACGCATGCGAGCCGTCGCCGGCTTTGTTGTTGGTTCAGTTTATGAGACGTCGGCGCGTAAGTTGGTTGCGTTTTTTCTCGCTGTTATTGAGAGCGCGCGCGCAGAACGCGATCAGCCGGTAAAACAAAAAATACAGCGCAGATACATTTGCATCCGTCAGATACATGTGCAAGCAGTGTTTAAAAAGAAAAGGATCAAAGCTAGAAATCAAATATAATTACAAGTGTTACTGTGCTCCCCAAGATCAACAAGTTATTGTTTTAACCAGAAGTGAAATATAATGCCAAAAAGCAGCAACCACAAGAATATGAAGAAGCAGATTGAGATGTAGTAGAATATTCGAAAAGCGCGAAAACACTGTTGTGTAGAACAAACGAAAGTAACAAGAGTAATAAGGTCGAATTTATAATAATACGAGTCATTTTTTGTCAACGTCAACGACGACGACGACGACGTCGTCGTCTGCTTGGCAAAAATGTTGTGTGATAAATGAAATGAAATTCTTTGTAACAGTCACGTTTAAAATTATGCGCCCCATCTTCATTTTCTTTTTTTCTCTCCTTTTTTTTCCACTTTTTATTTGAATTATTTTGCTCACTTTTTTGACGAGCGTTTTTGTTATTGCATTTCGGCAGCCAGTTGCTGTTATTCGATACTTTATCTAGACTAAATATACGAGTGTATTCACTTGTTTTTACTGCACTTGTTGTTGTTGTAGTGTTGGGAAATTATACGGCGACGGCGTTAAGTTTGCATTTTTGCTAAATGTGCTAAAATAAGAACAACATTTTGTTAACTAAATAAAACAGCAAAAACAATAAAAAGAGGCAAATATTTATTTTGACTGCACTTCGGTGAATTTCTTTTATTTGCATGAACTTTTGATATTTGCTGGTGATACACATGTTTGACTTTTGACTGGAAATTAATAAATTAATCTTTATAGAGCTTTGAACTCTATATGATTATGGACAAGTTAAGGCTGTTTTTGATTTAGTTTACCTCAAGCTTATCATTTAGTTGAGAGAGATAAGCACTGCTGAGATGCTCTGCATGAACTTAAGATTCACAGTTTTTTCATGAAATAATTTTAATATCCCACGCTCAACTGTCACACTGACTTAAGGCGAAATTTCGTTGGTGGCAAACCAGCGAAGGTCGTTTATTATTATTTACTTAACATTTTATTGAATTCCTTGGCCTCCTCAGTTTCTGTGGCTTGAGCAGGGAGAATGCGCATCTTATGGATGGCAGCTGTAGTGTGATTGTGAGCAGAAGAACAAGTACGAGTATTTGTTAAAGTTGTCGCTTTATTTGCTTGTCAGCCCTGTCAGCTTCAGGCGCTCTGAATATGTAACTGAAACTGAGAATGAGACTGGAAAAGGGGATTCAGACTGGGATTGAGACTGGGACTCCTTTTCTCCTTTTTGAACATCATGTTTTTCATCTCAACTGAATTTACATTGTCGCACATCTTCATCTCAGTAGCCGAGTTGTGTGTTGGAGTGCTGGTGTGTGTATCTTCTTCTGTCTTCTCCCCAGCTTCTGTGTGGGTGTGCGATTTTTTATCTTTTACAGTTGTTAGTCATTGTTATCTCTCTTTTGTGCACATTCCATTTGCATCTGATGCCGTTGAGTTAAAGCAGTTGAAGGCAATCCCCAAATGTCTTTGTTGTCAGTTGGTTAATTAGGACAAGAACATGACTCAAAAATAAACATACCAAATAATTGAGGCACCGTCTGGTATGTGGAGCTCAAGGTTTCCTCACTCCAATCCCAAAAGTTCACATTTAACTTCTAAGCAAATGAACCACAAAATCGTCAATCGACACTCGCAGTTGATCCACACACAAACTACATGTTATCTATATAAAATCTAGATATAAATTCATTCAATGTGCCCCAATTCCTGGACACATCGATGATGTCAACACTTTGATTTGAAGTTCGATTTCATTAAACTCTACGCAATCCAAGGAATTCTAATTTAATTTCCCATTAGAGTATACTAAATGTATATTGCATTCATTAAGTCATTTGTAAATGTTTTTTATTCAGTTTTAATTTACAATTTATTTTCCTTTTATCCTTTATTGTTTCTTCTTTTTGTTTTTTTATATTTTACAGACAAGTTCAGTTTCAGTTGTAGCTCAGATTCTAATAACCGACACGCTCAAAGTACGTTTACACTTTTACTATGTCTTTTATCGCTTTTAATTTGTTAACATTTTCTATTAACCCCACCAATCAAACAACAAAGTCGCAGACCACAAGCATAAATCTCACAACAAGTGTTATTTTTCCCCCTGTTTCTCATTAAATTCATTTGTATAACATAACATTCCCATAGCCATTCCCATTCCCACTTCGATTTCGATTTTGATTTCCATTCTCAAGCTGGAAAATTGTGAAAATTGTGTGTAGTATGCTCGTAAATGTGTCACTTTTATCTAACAGTCGTTGCCGATAACAATACCCTCTAAAAGTATGTGTTTTTTATGGTTTTTTATGATGCTGTCAATGTTCTCATGACGATGATTAAAAGCGCCACAAAAGTCCACAATTAATGCCACCGAATGCAGCGCAAAATTTACAATGAAATTGAAAGCTGTCTTCAGCTCCTCCCATCTGAGTTCGTTTCGGTTTTCATCTGTTTTTTAATGGTCCACTTTTGTTTTTTATTATTAGAAGCACACACACAAACACACACACAACATAGCCCACATGTTGTTGTGGCAGCCGCATAATTTGATGGGTTTGCGGTAGGGATTTTTGAACCCCATTTGAAACTTTGACCCACTTTAATTCTCGTTGGCTGCTGTAGATAAGCTCAATTAATGCAATAGTTGAACTGTACAGAAAACAGACTGCAAAAAGCTATAACACAATTTCCGAGCAGTTCTGAGTCCTGATTAAATGTTTTTATTAACAATTATACGACTTGTCAGAGACAGAGTCAGAGACACAAATACACAGTTGAGGGCCATAAATGTTAATTGATACACAAAATATTTTGATTTCTCAGCATTAGAATTGATGGAGTTATGTTCTTGGAAATTATTTGAATAGCTTTAAAAAGAAAGAATTAAATCTGTTGCTTAAAAATAAATAGTGAACAAGTGACATAAGTTAAATTTTTAAATTTAGAATTCATTTGTTTGTTTAATGCAATTCCATTGACGTATATCAAATTCAACTTAACCATTTTGACCTTGGTTTTAAAGTCTTCACAAAGACGAGCATTTGTCCGTGCTGCATAGCCAGCAATGCAGATAGTGGGGTATATTGTTTCACTTGCAGCTGCTTACCGGGCTCTTTTTTTATGATTTTGTTTACTAAATGTTTATTTAAGCGGGTATATCAGTTGGTTAATAAGCTTTAAACAAACAAGGTGTGTTTTGCTAATCAAAACTAGTGGAACAAAATGAGTGTTTTTACTGTTATGTATTAAAAATACCCTGTAGTTTAAGAGCTGATAAGCGGGACCAAATTGTTTGTTATAAATTTTGGTTCAACTTTTTGCCATTTCTTTCCATTTATTTCCCAATGGGTGTCTATGCGCCTATCACTCTGCACTGCTGACATACTAACTTACTTGGCTGTGTAAAATATTTGTATATTGTTTTTAATTACTACATATTGTTGTCGATATTTTGATGAGCTTTTCCCATGCTCGTCTCCGCTTACAACATGGGCAGACATAACTTTATTTTAATTTCCGAAATTTCTTAAACACACATGTATTTATTTACTATATGTATGTGTATATGTTATATGCAGTTGTTTACTTCTGTATTTTGTTTATTGGCTTACTTATTGCTAATGAACGACATTAAAATACCACAAGTACGAGTATTCGAATATTCGTTAATACTTTTCACAGCCGCTTTTTGCTGGCATGTTTTACAGCCACAGATAAGTGCACACAGATACTTTTATTTATATATATATACTTATTTTTTGATATTTACAATGCATACATACTTCTATATGAAATGTAAACAAACACCAACCAAGTGCGGGCTCTCCAAAGACTGAAGACTAAAGACTGGAATTGTCGTTGGTTTTGGGTCGTCGAGGGTTCAACATTATTTTATGAGCTCACGTTTATATTTTTGGCTCTGCTCTGAAGGCTTTTTGGTTTTATTCTGTTTCTTGGCGTTCGTCTGCAAATGTTACTTGAAACTTTGATTTGTAACGCTTGGAAAACAGCTGCAAAATGAAATCATCGATTTCGATTCCCAGAAGAGTTGACTTCAGTTTTAAACTCTGCAAAATCTAAAGGGATCACATATAGAGTATTAATTTAAACAGGAATTAAATAGAAATCAATTAAGTAGCTTAAGATTTTAGTGAATTAGGAAGAACGAAAGATAGAAGGTAAAGATAGACATAGTAGGAGTAACTAAACCACATTAAGCATAATAAATACTTATCATAGTTTACATGCCACTATTTATACTTCCCTCATGCCCTTTTATATACAGATGTGCTATTATCAACCGGGTAAATGACAAACTCGTATCCCCAAAAACTATCCGAGTAGATTTGCCATATTTGTGGCACATTCCACGCACGCTCGGTTGCATGCCACGCATGCTGCCACAACTGCAGCTCCCGAAAGTGGTTTCCATTTGCGAAAATTCAGCAATTGTTGATTACAGCTAAAAGCTGAAAATTGTTTATGCTAATTGCGTTTAATTTATGCATGTGCTGAGATGTTGCAACATGTTGTAAGAGCGTAGCCAAAGAAATGCACAAAGACATGGCAACAGCATGTTCTTGCTGCAAAACAATTGATATTTATTAGTTTACCAGCAGCCAGGAGAAAGAGGGAGATGGAGAGAGATGGCAGCGAAGGAGACAGCAGCGAGTCACTGGCAATTTTTGCGTGCCACAAATGTGCAATTATCGCTGCCAGTTGCCACCGCCAGCGCCTACAGCCCCTCGCCCACGCACACACAGTGCAATTGGCTTCATTCTTCAGACTCTTTGCTCTTCTCCCCACTCCCCTTTACACTGCTAGACTCGATTGACATTTGCATTGCCTGAGGACATGACAGGGAAGGGGATGGTTGGCTCTTGGTGTATTTTATACACTGATACAACATTTAAAAAGCCAATACTTTAACATACAACAAATGCCAGACCAATTTGTATATTTTTCGTAACCACTCTAGTATTTTGAGCAGTGCATGCATTTGACAAACGCGACATGGAGACGCCAAATGCCATTTAAGGCCTTCCACATGTGGCAAGCATAACCAAATGCAGCAAAACGCCTTCTATGGAATTCATACGCAAATGTCAGGCAAATGTTGCAACTTGGATTTGAACTGAGCATTTGTGGCGCTTAATCCTGCCAGCGGTGTCTATTTCGGCCAATTAATATGCGGTTAATGGTGTTAACTGTTTGACGCGCTTATTTATAGCCACAAAGATGCAACGTGCAACGTGCAGTGGACAATCAGACAGACTGAAAAACAGATAGACAGCAGGACAGTCGGGCGGACAGTTGAGGCTGTCGGGCGCCAGAGTTGCACATTTTGCATGTCAAGTGATGGAATGGAGCTGCATAAAATGTATCCGATGGATTGCATAAGAAAGCAGCGCTTGTATCTTGTATCTAGATGTTGGCAAAAGGCGATGAAAAATGTCTACCAGTTGTTGTTGTTGCTGTTGCTCTTACTGGGTGTGGTGTGTTGGCAGTGGCAGTGGCACATTTCAAGTATCTGCAGTCTGCAGATGTAATGTATCTTTCGGTAGAAGTATCTAGTGCGAATATAAATAACTTATCTGAATAAACTGCAGCTGAGCGTGTCAGATAAGTGAATTAGGTTGCCATAAGATACATTTTAGCAGCACAACTATCTCAACAATCAGTTGGTCATAACCAAAGTCAATAACTATATATAGATACATTCAATAACTATCTCTGAAGTAGCTTTAAAAGAATTTTCAAAAACATCTGGCACTCATTGAAAGTATCTGTGAAATGCGAAAGATATTCTGCGTTTAGTAATTATTTTTGCATTTCTTTCGTGCTTTCACAAAAGATACTTGACAATCTTAAGACTACGACAATCGCTTACTTTCTTTCCTCCTCTCTCTGGCTTTCGGTGCGTGCAAAAGAGCTTTGTGTGAAAATCTCTTTGCAATATTTGGCTTAAGCACGTAAAGCCTACTTATCGGCGTTCTGGCCAAGTTGCAAGTGCTGTCCGCTAATGAGATAGTTTTAATGGCATTTCTTGCGCTTCTCACACACACACACACTGGCCAAGGGGCACAGTTGTGGCAATCAATTAAAAATTTGCTGCACTAATTGTCGCATGTTTATCTGGTAGTGGAACCAGCGGACAGTTGTACAATCAAATGGACAATCGTTTCAATTGAACAATTATGTTGTGAGTTGCACTCAATTAAATGTACGCCGCTGGCGCCAAAGATACAAAAAAGCGTTTATCTGTTTTTCTGCTACTTCTTCTGCTTCGTCTTCTCTTTTGCTTTTGATTAATGCCACGCCCTCGAGGCGCTCCTAAAAACGTTATAATCGCTGCGATTCATTGAGCTGTTAAACAAATCAACAGTTGAGCAAATACTAAGTGAAATAATTCAAATCATCAGCTTGTCTGTCAAACCGAATTGAGTGACTTTAGGCCAGTTTCAGATACACGGCCAGTAAGTGGCAAAAGACAGCTAGAGGGGGGAGTGTGGGGGGAGTGGGTAAATCACAAATCACGCGAGTCTTCAAGTGCCATTTTATGCAAATCACCCACAAATTGCCCTCTGCTTCGCCTTGGCCGTTTGCTTTTGGCCAAGTGTTAATAATTCTAGGCGTGCTCTAATGAGCTCAAATGTTTGTCAAATTGTTGACAGCTTAATTGAGCAGAAAATGTACAACACTCAAATGGAGTGTTGTTGAACTCATACCAAATTTGACTACAGTTATGCAGTGTCTGCTTAGTTAGTTCAACTAACAGCAGATGCAACCAACTAGTACAAAGTACAAAGCCCAAGTCATTTGTCAATGTCAAGTCTCTGAACCCGCATCAAAGTTAACAAAACTAAAGCCAACTCAAAGACTTCGACAAATACCTTAAAAAACACAATTAGCTCAGCGACTTTTGAGACTATTCCAAAAAAGAGGGGAAAAAGGAAAGTAAAGTAAGTTTGTAGCCAAGTTCAGAGCCCATTTGATACTGGCTTTAATGCGACTTTAATAAGTTGAAACTATTTTCAGTTTTTCTTTGGGTTGTTTGAAAGCATGGCGAATTGTCATTAAGTGGAAATTAATGAGAAACAGCTGCAGTTTTTCCTACACAAAAATGTATTTCCAAAAATATATTTACAACATTAGTTTTTAATTATGCATATCTCAATTGTTTATTTCTTTTTGAGCACCACAAATTGTTGTTACCTGCATTCACTGAAATGCCAAAAATTTACAAATGCAATTAAAAGTTTCCAATTTTCTTTTGTGATTATTTGCATCCACCCATCCAAAATCCATGAAATTTTTGTACTTTTACACTGCGCTGCGCAATTTCCCTCAATTTATTTATTAAACAAACAAACAGTTTTTTTCTGCTTGTGGCCAGGTGGTTATTTTGTTGTTCCTGCGTCTTCTTTATTTGTGCTTGCGGTTCTTGAATAACTAAGCGTATGCGTAATATTTTGCAATTAAAAGTAAAGTGTTTCTACATGTGTTTTTGTGCGAAATGTTTGAAGCAGGTCATTTGATGAGAGCTTAGAAAAACCATTGATAATTTTTCTAGGAAAAATATTAATTACATTTCTTCCCTTCGTTTTGCTTAATTCTTATGTAATTGTAGTTGACTCTCGGCAAATCAGTGCAACTTAAACTGCCAATTGTTGTTTATATTTTAAGATTTTGCTTTAAAATAGCTTTAGCCAGGCCATAAGTGCGAGCAGCTGTTGGCCAAAAACAATTTGTTTTAGTTGAATGAATGTGTTTGGATATTTTTAGGCTTAGCAGATGTTTTTGGCTAACAGAGAATTCATTGATCAAAAAGTGTTTATGCTAACAAATCGCCGCAATTACTGAGGATGTTGTTTACCAAATTCACACACCCCCACACACACCTCTTTGGTTTATTTGGTGTGCTGTTTGGCTGTCCTGTTTACACACAGATATTGCGTGCACTTTGGGTAATTAGCCAAATTTGTTTGGCCCTGAACTCGAAGTGTTTAGAATTTGACCACAAAATAGGCCAGAGATAAGCACAATTCAGCGCTGAACTCTAAGCCAACCGACAAAAAACACAAAAAAAAAGGAAGCTGAAGAAAATCAATAATGATTTAAAATTCAAATGGGCAAACCATGAACCGGAATACAAGTACCCCAAAAACAACAACAACACCAACGGAGAAGCCGTGTGCTGTAACCGGTAAAATGCAAATGCAAATGTAAATTGGAAAAACAGATAATGAAAAACCAAAGTGGGGCTCTGGGGCCGACACGCTAATGAAATTAAAAATTGATGCTTTGGGGCCATAGGCGCAAATACAAAGATATCTCTACACGCGTATTTATCTAGGCAAATACAGTAAATACTGTGTGTTGTATACAAAACAAATGTCATTTAATAAATTGAAAATGTGGGAGTTTTTCACTGGAAGTCTGGCGCTGGAAAGTTGTGGAGGGACTGTGGAAAGTGCGGTGCTTTTCCATGCCTGATTGATTTTGTGGCGTTGGCGGCATTAACTGCTGTCTGTCAGTCTTTGTGTCTTTGTGTCTTGGTGTCTCTTGTCTGTGGCTGACAACCACAAGAAAGACACAAATGCCGCCAAGTTGCCGCCAAGTTTTAAGCGACGCGTCTTTTGATGATGAAGTTGCCAAAGCCAATTGCGAAGTGATATCATCATAATGACGATAGACGTTAGACGATGCCATTTTGTGGTCTCATTCATCATTATCATCTTCATCATCGCTGGGGCTTGCTCAATTTTTCCTGGTTTGCAAAACAAGCCGTTGACATCAATTAATTGTAAAGCGGAAAAATTGACTATCAACCAAAACGAGACAGACCGACAGATTGCCCAGACATACTTCGATTGCCAAGGAAATTCGATGCCACTCGCATTTGGCTCTAACTCAATTTTCCAGTTCCCCCTTATAGTTTTTCCGTCCCCCCCTCCGCCCCTTTCTTTACTACTTGTGGGCGTTGACGCCTGTCGTCTGTCGTTTGGTGTGTTGCAACATCTTCGCTCCATTTGCGCTTCATTAGCCATCGCAATTTATTTCTCCTTTACACGCCAATTAATCAGATTATGTCAAAATGTGTCACTGGGTTAATGCAAATATATTACACTACTAGCACGACTGCGAGTAGGAATAGGAATAGAGCAATATGAGTATTATGTGTGTTCTATGCAGAGTACTGAGCTCTTTGCAACTGACCACAACTACTCCATTCACAGTCATCGTTTATGGTTGGGTTTTTGTTTGTTTGGCATTCGAAATGCGCTTAGTTCTACTTAATTTGTGAGTTAAAACTATCCACAATTTAAAGCTGATTAAGTTGCAGACTTTGTTGGCTTCCAACTCAATTCACTCTGATTGATATCGAGTGGTATTAATTAGATTTTTGTTGAACTATATACAAACTAAAGCTGCTTAAAGTGCTGTCTCTATACACGCTGATTAGTGTGGAAACTATGAAGAGTTTTAGGTAAAGAAATAACTTTCTAAAATGTAAAGTTAGTTTTCATATTAATAACTTAATAAAAATTGTATTACATTTTGTGTCTTAAAGTGTTCAAAATATGCCTCATGATTTGTCTTGTATAAATACAGTTAATCTTATTGTTTAAAACTTCAATCCAATTAATTATAAACAAATTATGATTGATGTGCAGTTTCCCCGTCACACATTAATCAACGAATTTACTATTTATTGGGCTCTTGATCGGTTTTCCATCTGGGATTACACATCCGATCATCTCGCTTTTTATACACTCCTCCCAGACAACTACCTTGACTTGAATAAACAAAAACACTGACAACAGATGATCAGCTATAACAAAGGCTTCTGTAAAATCTTTGTAGAAAACAATGTTGAAAAATGACAACTTTGTATTCATTCCTTAAGCATTCGACAGGCGACACTCCACAGTCGACATAAAGCCATTAAGAGACACACCCCTGGCCACAATTCGAGTCTGACTTTGAGTTCGGCTTAGAGTACTCGAATAGATCTGAGCGTAAATTTATCATTTTTCACAAAACCCCCCAAAAAAATGTGTAAGAAAAAACCAGGCGGGCAAAAAACCTGGGCTTGGTGCAAAAAACTGACTGACTGAGTGCCGCTCACTCACCCTCTCACTCGCCCTCTCACTCACCCTCTCTCTCGCCCTCTCACTCCCTCTCACTCTCCCTTTCACGTTGCACTGCAGTCGGAGGGAACGAATATATTTAATCACCCGTAGCAGCTTCAACTTGTAGTCGGTTGCGCCTCATTGGCGGCAATCGTCATTCGGCGTGCGGAAGTTGGTAAAACGGAAATTGAGCCATAAAATATTGTGACTAAATTATTTTGGCTAAAAGTTTTTCAACAATTTGTTTTTTTTGGAGCTACTCAGCCGACGACAGCAACAACTAAAATTGTATTACTAATTTTATGCTTTGTTTGCATTTCTTATGCTCAATTTACATACCCGGTGCCGTGGGTATAATGAGTTCGTGCGAAAGCAAACAATTAACTGAAGTTTCTCTGCTTGTTATTTTAAGCGAATTGTTAAAGCAACTTTTTGTTATGATACTTGTACTTATTTTCTGGCTGTAAAAACTCTCGCACGGGTTGTAAAAGGACGTATTTT
The DNA here is from genome assembly GCA_018152125.1 of Drosophila dunni. NCBI lineage: Eukaryota > Metazoa > Arthropoda > Insecta > Diptera > Drosophilidae > Drosophila > Drosophila dunni. Next base: position 12,649,209 of record JAECXC010001917.1, on the reverse strand, counting down.
TTATAACTCATTAAAATTATTATTGTTCTTACATTTTCTCCTACACCACCCCCCACACCCCTCCGACCTTTGAGCTGCGTGGGTGTTTAATGTTTGAAAGGTTACGCTTGCAACCTTTGGTACGCCCACCTGCCACTAATTTGAGGCAAGGTGGTAAGCAGTGCTCTCAGCATCGTTTCCTTAAGTTATAATGCCGAAATTTGCGTGAAATTTGTGGCAAAATTTTGAGCAAAACTCTGGTAGAGAGAGAAAATTCGAGTTTTACAACTTTGCCAAAGGTTACCGCTTATTTGATGCATATTAAAGTTGCCAAAAGTTTACTTTAGCCAATATTTACAGTACAGACAGCACTGAGGTCCTGTGTAAATGATATGCAAAGTGACTGCTGCGAGTGAAAAACGTTATTTAATTTAATTTCTCAAAATAATATTTAGTGCAGGTTTTAAATTTATTCAAATTAAAATAAATCCTCAAAAGTTGAGTGTTTTTTATGCCCTTCTTGTAATTATAGTAATCATCAATTACTGGGTTATCATTAGCGCTTTGCATAATGTCATCGTTGGTGGAGCTATTTATCGACTTGGGAGTCATATATCATTCAAGTCGCCTGTCAGCTGCCAAGTTTTATCCAACGATTTCGTTAGCCACATAAAAGATGCAGCCAACTACAAAGGAGAAAGCGAAGCAGCAGAAGACGTCGAAGAGTTGAGGAAAGAGCTGAAAATGAAGGAAGCCGCCATTTTTGTTTTCGCCGCCATTGCATTTAGCTGAAAGCCATTGACTACACTTTATTAATGGCTTCATGCTTAGCTATGTGAGGTTATGCCAACGACATTGGCCACGCCCCCTGTCGCCTTTGGCAATATAGCCGTTATCGGTTGTCTGCTGCACTTGCACTTAATTTTATCTATTATGCTCCATTTTTGTCATTGTCTAACGAAAATGAAGATTCAATGCCATAAAGGCGCTGCTGTGTGTGAGTGTGTGGGTGTGTGTGTGTGTGTGCGACGCTTAAACTTGCAGTTAGCTGGGGTAAACTATTGTTGTCTTCGGCCAACCAGCCAGCCACCATCCTAGCTCATATCCTTTTAGCCTGCACAGTCTCTTGGCAGCAGGTGTGTGGCATGAAAACTTTTGCTGCTACTTTGCAGTTTTTGTCCTCGTCCTTGTTGTTGTTGCTGTGGCAGCTTGCTTTGGAAAATGTGATAAAATGATTATAAAATAATTTTCACAAACAAAAGAACATGCATTTGAGTGCTCACACGTAGTCGGTCTGCCAGGACAACAATTTCCCACCACGTTCTATACCATTTTCCAGCCTCCACTTGTTCCTCATCCACATTCACATCTTTTCAGCTGCTGCATTTGATACGTGCGTTCATTTTTGGCATTTAGAAAAGTTTTTAGCAAACATGCAAACTGTCCAGTCCAGCACGTTGGTCAGCTCTCTAATTGAATGGATTATCTATCCACAAGACAGAGAGATGTGTATATGAAGATATGTCTCACTTTTGAGAGCAGCTTTAATTGTCACTTGACTTGTGGAAGCTTAAAAATAATGCTAGACGTTTGCTTTAAGCTGTTTTAACCTCTTTTTCATCAAAACACATTTTTACTATTGACATTTATTTTATTCTTTGCTTTATAACACATTTTATTACTCTCAACCTTTTGCGCTTACCATTCGCTCTTGCATTTCTTATTTATGAAAATGCCTCGTCATAAAAATATGCGAACATTTCTTTTATACAGTGCAAAATATTTATGTATACTTACACTTTAATACATATATTAGTGTGTGCTTAGCTGAATTGATGTCAATCTTTTAGCGAATTGCCCTCAAGTCACGCTTATATTAATATTTATGGCATATTAAAAGAACTTATTTTCCTTTGATAAGGGACAGTTGTTTTTCTTGCAGTGTAGCAAGCTTAAGACTGTTGATTTCATTCATAAGCAGTGGAAGGGATAGTAAATAATTTCTAACTAATTTCTTAAACTAACAATTTGTAGTTTTGTTTTTTAAACACTTGAATAGTTGTTAGTATACCCAATTTCAGTTCATCTAAAGTGCATAAATCTCCAAGATACTGTATCTTTTGCACTCAACTCGCATTTAATGCACTCGATTTCCAGCTTAAATAATAAATAAATGATTTTTGCTGCGTTTATGAATGTTTAATAAACATTATCTGTGTGCAATTGAGTTTCCCACTCTTTCGCCATAAATAATGGCAATTAATTGTAATATCCATGTCATGCTGACAAACAATGGCACAAAAGGCAACCACCGTGTTGTTTACAGGCCACACGCACACACACACACAACTAAAAACTGTTGTGCACACACGTGCACATATCAGAGGGAACTGCCACACCCACTGGAACCCCCTAGACCAGCGCAACCACCTTAAGCCACAGCTGGATTCCCATTTGAATGTGCACAACAAGAAAAGCAAAAGCAAAGATCTCTTTTTGCCATTGGCAATGCAATAAACAAGTCTTAAGGTTCTAGACCAATGGACCAGTTTCTAAGCCACACTCGCACACACTCGTACACACACACACACACACACAGTGCTCGCACAACAGTCCTTCAATTTGTATGAATGCGTAGCAGCAATTTAAAGCAAATTGCTGGCAGGCGGATACACAAAGTGCAACAACTGGAAAGAGGAAGAGAGCCGGAAGGGGGGGAGTAGGGAAAGGAGCGTGTAGGGAAGGGGTGGGGGAAGCGAAGTATCAAGTTGCACATTTACAACAATATATTTATCGCAGCGAAAACATCTTGTAAATTTTCCACGTTATTTTTCGCCTCAAGACGTTGCGCCTCAACTGTGGAAAATTCAACAATTGATTCCATTTGCCATTCCACCCACCCAAAAGCCGTAATTCTGTCTATCCGTCTGTCTGTCCGTCTGTCTGTCCGTCGGTTTGTCTGACTTTCGTGCGATGGTAAACGAAATTGATATGAAAATTCGTTTAAGCAAAAGTCTTTTAAGCGCGGCGCGCAGAAAACTTGCCACGCCTTTTGGCCCAAAGGCGCGCCATCCTTGACTCAAACTGACCTCCTTCTGCTGCCTTCCACCCCCTTCACTGCCCCTCCTAAACCGCTGACGATTACGATGCCGATTGCAGTTCCCCGTTTTGCACCCAAGTCTCTTTGCAGCTTGTTGTGATCATTTGTTTGTGATAAATTGTGCCAAGTCGCTTGCCACTCTTGACTTTTATTGCTGGCCATGGCCAAAAGCAACCCCTCCGAGTCAGAACTGGGCTAACTGCTTTTCTAAGCTATATATATATGTGCCGATATATCTATATATTTGGTGCATTTGTGGCGCCTTGTCTTTGAGCATGACGCATTTGATTTGTTGGCAATCGTTTAAGCGAATTTAAAGCCATTTTCTTTGACTGTTATTTCTTTTGACACTTTCAGCGATTAACAAATGTTGCACTTAAACTAAATGTTTATAAACCAAATTCATCAGACATTTAAAACATTCAAATTTTTATCTTAACTAGCTGTCTAAAGATTTTCTACTTTTGTTTATGTTAATTTCGTAGCTCTCTTGTGACACGAGTTCATTAGTTCGACTGAGCTTATCAATGCGTCTAGATCTAGATACTATTTATCTACCTGTGTGCTATGGCCTTGTACTAGGGACGGCATACATTAAAAGCTAAACAAAACATGGAAAAACAACAGAAATTCAAATAAAACAAAGCATTGAATAATAGCGGAGATGGAACAACGCCCACACAGTTTCCAGTCTCCAGTTTTCTGTTTTCCATTTTTCATTTCATTTTCCATTTCACTATTGTTTTGTATCTTCTGAGTTACAAATGCAACATTTCGGTTACGACTCACGCAACAACAACAACAACACTGACAATGGAATGACGCGACTCAGAACTTAACATAAAATTATGCATGGACGAGCACCCAGAATGGATCACTTACGGGGGTGGAAAGTGGAAAATGTGTAGGGCAGAGCGTGCAGAGGAGTATGCCGGTTGGGCAAAAGACAAACAGAGCGCAACAAGAGAGCGAGAGAGCGAGAGAGCGAGAGGGGGATAGGCAGATTTACGCTGAACAAAAGCTAAATTGAAAAGACAGACATTATGCACTTTTGCTTTTTATTTCCATTGAAATGCAATAAATAAAAAAGAAGCAGAACAACAACAAAAAAATAATGAAAATTTCCGGTTGCATACAAATTAACAAGAAAGAAAAGTTCAGACGAGCTCGCCCGACCGTAAAATACTCTCTGCATTTTTTTCCCAGTTAAATTATTAAAATCGGTATGAAGATATTACAATATCTAGTACTTGCATTAAAACACATTGAAACAAAAACAATCTAAGCATAATCACACATACAAACAGCTGTTTGTCTGTATGCGAATAAACATACGAATGACATTATATGTGTTCATATTTGTATGTATGTTTCTGTCTCGTTTGCACTCATACGTGATATTGCCTTCAAATATCAAAATTGTAACGCTTCTAGTTTGCTTGTTTATAGTCCGATTTTAATGCACCCTTCAGGAATAGTTTGATAGAGTTAGCCTCCACTCGAATTATACAATTACAATGCTGTACTATATGAACAAATGTCTGTAGGCGGAACGAAAGTTGAGAATTATTTTTAAGTATTGTGGGAAGAAGGGGCGTGGCCGTCCAAAATTTTAAATGCCAATGCTTTTACGCTGTCGATAGGAAATGTGTGTAAATGCATGTGTGTGTGTATAATTCCGCTGATATGCAAACTTCGCATCGCATTTCTGCCTCTATTTTGGGGTCATTCATTCACCGCTAAAATTTCACATTGTCAGATTAGAATTCGCAGCTTAAATAAAACAACACCAGCTTTCTTTATCTCTGTGATTCATTTCAATTTTATATATATTTCAATTCAGAGCTGGAAATATAAACAGTCAACAGATAGATTCAAAACGCTTAAAGCAAAATGTGTTCGAGGCTTATAAATCAAATCTATCCAGACTTTGGTCGTATCATCATTTGGGTAAATTTTAAAGGTCGGTCCGCTTTCCAGCCTCTCCACTCAATGCCGTGAACATCCTTATCAGTGTCCTCGTATATATACTTTCCATTAAGATTACTGAAAACAAATATTAAATACATGTGCAAGTGCAATAAAATTCACATTTTCAATTATTTACCAATGATAACAACGGCTAAACCACCAGCCTGAACTAAACGTTTGTGCGCAATTCCCTTTGTCTATATCATTATCTTTATCGGGTGTTGAAAATTTCATGTTTTTATGTTCGCTCATGTCATCGCCAGCATTTCCAGAGTATCCTTCAATTAATTTCAACTTATATGACTCCTCCTCACTCCCAATAGCAAATTCACTGTATCTGGCATATCGAGTTTCGTTTTTAAAATCCATTAGGGAAATATACAATTCGTGGGGTTTTGATTGTGTTAGCAAATGCAGTTTCTCAAGTCCAATAAAGAACTCTCCTTGTAAGTTTCCGAAACCTTCCTTGTACTCTGACCAAGTTCGATTGAAATTCACACTGCCATCCATTCGACGCTGGATCACAATCCATCCAGATCCTGCCAGTTTCGAGTCACAGGCTACAGTGAATTTCTTATCAATGACTATCGTTTGAAGCTCTGTCCCTTCACTAGAACAAGTTGATCTCTGCTCAAAAGTTGTGAGTTCTTTCTCAAGTTTATCGATTTTTTCTGAAATTATTGACAGTTCCGATTTCAAAGCGACTATTTCTTTATCTTTAGAGGTCTCTACCGATTTAAAATCAATTAAAAGTTTGTCTTTCGTCACTACTTCAGATTTCAAATCTACTATTTCTTTATCATTTAATTTAATCTGCAACATAGAACTATCTATAAGTTTGTCTTTACTTTTCATTATGGACTCCAAATCAAGAATTGTTTTATTTTTGGAGCTAAGCTGCGAATTTAAATCTGTTATTAGGTTGTCTTTGTAGTTGACTTCTGACTGCAACTTATCAGTTTGAGAATTTAAGTTAACTATTATCGCTTCCTGTTCCTTGACCTTATCTTGTAACTCTGAGAATAGCGATTTCAGTTGGGAGTTTAAGTGTACGATTATCGCTGCCTGTTCCTTGATCTTATCCTGTAACTCTGCCTGCGATATAACCGATTTGGTGAAATGTAAAAGCGGTTTTACAACTTGGTAGCAATAAGTTCCACATTTTGCGTCCATTTCTTTTGAGCCAGAGAGACACTGAACAATAAAATATAATAATATAAACAGTTGTAAGAGACTTTATAAAACTACTCACCGAGCTCATGACTTGGAAAGCCATTAACAATATTATTAATAATTGTATTTTCATTTTATATATTTAAGTCGTGCAAATAAACTGCTCCCGTAATAGAGAAATTAGTGACTGATTTAGTCGGATCGAATTTATTTAAAAAGAAAGCACAAATTTATTTTTTAAGAATTGTTATCTGCTGTTGATTGTGCAGATGACCTATATTATGACCTAACTGTGCTTATCACTTAAAATAGATCAGCTGACAGTACAATGTCTAAATACACGGTTTATTGTTGTTTATTTTGAAATGCCTTTTATAGTAAAGAACTGACTTTAAACAAGAATAAAAAGTACAGTGCATATATGTATGTGCGGATGACCAATATTATGACCTATGTATACTGTGGTGATCACTTAAAATAGCTCAGCTGACAGTACAATGTCTAAATACACGGTATTTTGAAATGCCTTAAAGAACCGACTTTAAACAAGAAAAACAAGAAAGAAAAGTACAGTCGAGCACGCCCGACCGTATAATACTCTCTGCATTTTAATCCCGATTAAATTATTAAAATCGGTATCGAGATATTACAATGTGCAGTACTTCCATCAAAACACCGTGAAACAAAAACAATCTAAGCAAAATCAAACAGCTGTTTGTATGCGAATACACATACGTTTAACATTATATGTATGTATGTGTGTATTCGGCGCAGCCAGCGTCTGCGGTCTGCGCTGACGCCACACAAGCAGAGAAAACGTTCGATCACGCTTGTATGTTTCTGTCTCGCTTGCACTTATACCTTGATATGGCGTTCAATTATCAATATTATAACACTTCTAGTTTTCTTGTTTGTAATCCGATTTCTATGCGTCTTTTTAGAATAGTTTGATATAGTTAGCCTCCACTCGAATTATACAATTACAATGATGTACTACATGAACAAATGACTAAAAACGGAACGAAAGTTGAGAGTTATTGTTTTGTATTGTTAGAAAAAAAGGGGCGTGGTAGTCCAAAATTTTAAATGGCAATGCATTTGCGCTGTCGCTAGGAACCTCTATACCAGAATTGGTGATCCTAGGTGCCATGGTTACTGAGATATTCGCCGAAAACACCGATTTTTTCCGAGGTGTGTCTAGTTTTTTGCTCATTGTGGGCGAATGGGGCGTGGCATCGAAAAAAAAAAAAGATTCTTGTATTGACTGACTAAATATGTGATCGATTGACACCAAGCTCGAGCTTGTAGCTCTTACCATCTCTGAAATCTGTTTGTTCATACGGACAGACGGACAGACGGACAGACAGACAGACGGACAGACGGACATGGCTATATCGACTCGGCTAGTCATGCTGATCAATAATATATATACTTTATGGGGTCTGCCACGCCTCCTTCTGCCTGTTACATACTTTGCACAAACCCAATATACTCTTGCAGAGAGTATAAAAAAATGCAAACACTTATAATAATCCACAAAGACAACATGTGTAGCATAGAGTATTATAAATCGGCTTAAAACGCCTTTTTTGATGCTTTGAAGATTAGCTGAATTTTGTTATTAAATTGTTATAAATTTAATAAGTTTTCAACTTCCACATAAAGCTAAATTTATAACAATTAATCATGCATAATAATACACTCTTTACTTGAAGTATCCCTTAGTTATACTTACTTACTTTATAACATCCATACCTTGATTAATTGAAATCAATTTTTAAGCGTTTCCTCAGTGACAATATTGTCAGGAAACTTCCTTAAAAAAATATAATTTTTTCAACCACTTTTTAAACTTTTTAAGACTTGCCACTTTCAATTAAAGAGCATCTTCTAGTCGCCTTACCCCTTCTCTCATTCCCTTCGTATACTCGCTTCTCTGAATTAATTTAAGAGTTGAATGCACGACGCAAAAGTCGTTGGCTTAAGAATTTTTTCATACTGCAAATTGGTTTGTTAAAAAAATATAAAATTAAAAAAGAAACTGCAATGATTGTGCGCTGGTTGATTAAAAATGCACAAAAGCAACCGTTGAAGCTTAAATTATAGATTGAAGTCTTTCATTGAGACCGCATCGCAATTATCTACAGCACGTGCTTTAGGCACTGTAACTATTGATAAGATTTACTACACAACTGGGAAAAAAAATCACAGATTTGATTTGGATCACTATTTAATTTTTGTGAGAGTTTTTTTTTTTATGGCGGTCCATGAATCAGCAGTTTTCAATTGTGACTTTCCATAACATTAAATTACGAGTATTACTCTCGTATTCTTGTCACGCTTCTTGATCTCTCTTGTTGTCTCTTTCGTTACAAATCCCACTCTCTCTCTCCCCCCAAAGCTGTCCCTTTTGCTGGGCGATCGTGAATCTGTATCTGTAGCTGTTGCTGTATCTGTAGACACCTGGTGATCGTGACGAGTTATGAATTGTGACCGCGGGCTTTCTATTCGCATTGTCTTCTCGGCCCAGGGGCAAAAGCTCTCTTCGATCCACTTAATTAGTTTTAGAAACCGCCTCAAAGTGTTTTTCTTTGGCGCAGGTATAAACGGATTTACCATTAACCATTTGCCACTCAGTCTGTGCGCCGCCTGTGGCTTCACATAAATAACCAAATTCAGAAGATTTATTTATAAAATAACTACATATACACGAGTTTATTGTGCACAAGTTTTGGCTAGTAAAATGTTTGGCACTTAATCGCATGTGCTCCGCATTCCATATTAGCTGAATTGAAAGTGAAAATGTTGTTAGATTAATGATAAAGATAGAGATACAATCAAATGCGTTGCGAATTGCTAAAAATCACCCAAACAAAGTGGAATATCCGCTGAAAGTTAATCGCATTCATTGAGATTAAAAGCATATAAATTGCCATTAATTTAGCTTCGATTTGAAGCAATTCAATTTCTTACTTATTTCCCATTTCCAATTTATTAGTTTTTCCAGCTAGATTTCCACAGAGTTTTATTCACTTTTCGCTTAATAGCTAGACATTGATGTATTTGCATATCAAAAAGCAAATGGTCAAAGAACCATAACAACAACAACAGCAATGGCAAACAAGAATCACAACAGAACTGCCAACAAATTCCAATATTCATTCTTCAAACAAGAATTTTCTGTCAGACCGAATGCGGATTTTGTATGCAAAGCAACGTTCCAGACCAGATACTACCGATACTACCATATGCATATTTTATAATCCCAAAGACAGGGAGAAAGGTGAAGAAAGAGATGGAGACACAGAGCTTGTAATGTCTGAGGTGTGTGAGGGGGGGGGAAGGGCAAGCGAAAAAAAGTGAAATTCATTTGAATTTCACTCACGTTCGACAGTGTGCATCAATCAAAATGGAAATGCATTCTCAATGTAAGCAATTTACACACAAAAGCAACAAAGCGAACTAAACAATAATAGAATTAAAATTTATAAATCGTTTAATAATTGCCAAGAAATTTAGTTTATCAAACTAATTTTGAGCAGAATTAAATTTAGTTAACTTAGTAAAATAATTTCAAATAATTGTTTCTGCTTTAAAATGTATTCAAAGCTGATTTATGCAGTCAACAAAATATACTAAAATTTAGTAAATTTAAATAAACTAAGCTCAATTTGTGTTAGCTTTTGGCATAACTAATTGACTCAATGCCAACAGACACAACGACTGAGTTGACAACCAAATTGTCAAGCAACAACGCAAAGTTTACGCATTTTTAATAACATAACCGATTGAGGTGAAAACTCTTTTGAAAAATTCTCAAACTTATAATTTATGCACTTGGCAAGAGGGGAGTGAGGTGAGGTGAGGATGGGCAGGTGGGAAGTGCAGGGGCAGGTCATGTTGCCACAACTAATTAGACACTTGTCGTTCGTCATAATGTTGTAATAAATACCGTTACAATGTCATTACCGGCATTACTTGACGGTATTTTGTTTTTCTTTCGGTTTCTCCATTTCTCGCATTTGGAGAACTCGGAGAACTCAGAGAACTTGGAGAACTTAAACTGTTTGCAGTCATTGCGTCGTGTAATTTCTGGCCCGACTGTCAATGGCTTGTTAGCCTTCTTGTCTGTCATGCACCCGCTACCGTCCTTTGCTCTCCATCTCTCTCGCTCGCTCTCTCCCTCTTTGTCTCTCTTTCGCTGCTTCTCCCTTGACTTTGTTTAAAACTTTGTTTTGCTTTACGGCTTAGAATTTTAATGAGCTTTCGTCTACTGCGCTTTTTTGCTTCATTCTGAAATATCATCTTTTTTACATGTTCTGTTGTCTCTTATTCTTCTCTTCTTCCTCTTCGCTCTCTCTACCTCCTCTCTACACTCCCCACTAGACGCACATAAAGCGCGCTACGCGGAGTACATGGAACTTAGATACTTATTGTCGTTATTCTGCTGGGTCATTGTTTAGTTAAAAGTATTAGCCACTTGACACTTTTCATGACCCTGTACCTGAAGAGTAGCAGCATTAGCTACCTAGTATGCTATAAAATAGGGACTCTAAAGGTATTCAACGAAAGAAAAATTGTTGTGTAGAGATCTGTGTTGTGAGATCTGGATCTTCAACTGACTTTTACTCCGATTTCATGACAGACAGGGTTGTTCGCAGTCGTGCTCTCTCGTGTGCCACCTTTACTACTAGTTTTCCTCGTCCACATTATCTCAAGTTCCTTTCGTTTGCTTACGATTAAATGGATTATTCAGAGCAGTGCTTCAAGAGCAACAAATACTTGTATGAGCTTTAAAGCAGCTTAAAGCTGCTGAGAAGTTGAGCTTTGTTTTGTCTACTAATTAAATGCGGGTATTTACGGCAAAGAAGCCTAGAGCTGAACTATACTTGCTTTGAAGAAGTATCGTTAAACTATCGTCTAGGAAACACAATCAACTTGTCTCGAATGAAGACATTTCTGTTATTGGCCCTTCGGCTAGCCTTCAAGTGCCTTATCTGATTAACTTATTATAGACTTGATGGAATTCCGCTAACGTTTTTCCCACCTTTCTGTTGGCATTTTCCTGCCAAACAACACAATATTGTCGCACATGTCGGAAACTCTGACGGCAACAATGTCAATGCCTCAAACGCGACGGCGATAGGGAGTGACAGAAAGAGAGGGAATGTCTGTAAGAACTTATCTAAGGGCAAATATTTCCCAACATAATTTACACACGCCCAGCAATTGTGCAAACAAAATGCAGCCGACAACCTTTCAGCCCGAACTTGACAAACAACAACACCAAGAACAGCAACAACGACAAACATCGCAAGTTGACTGGATAATTAACGCTTTTTTACAGCGAAGAGGGGCAGGAGTAGGAGCAGGGGAGCACAGGGGACGGGGAAGTGGAAGAACCTGAGAATTTTCGGCGTAATTTAGTGGCTTATTTGTGACGCCGATAACGCGAGTAACAACACAAAGTTGTTGTAGTTGTAGTAGTAATAGTGTAATGGCTGTAGTTGTTGCTATTTGGCTAACACTCTGGCATGTCTTGGCTTATTGTTTGTGCAGTTTTGAAAGAGAACAGACAGACGAAACAGGAATCCTGTTTAACCGGTCGATAAAAATAGAAGCGTTCATTACGCAAGAATGTGCCCTAAAACGATGCAGCAAAGTGCTTAAGAACAACACAACACAACAGCAGCAGCAGCAACAGGAACCTGAAACTTAAAATCTGCATAGTCGAAAGATTAATTAACACAGCAAAAGCAAAGGAAACAACAACAGCAGCAGCAGCAGCAGCAGGAACAACAACAACCACGAAGATGCGACTCTTTGCTGCAACAACGCCGGCAGCGACAATGTCGCTTAGTTCGAGCGATGAAGCTGGCGAAATTATAGAGAATGCTCACATAGAGAGTAATCGCAAACAAAGGCAAACAGCTGTAGGAGGAGCAGCAGCAGTTGGTGGGGCAACAACAGCAGCAGCAACAGTTGATGCCACCATCTACAGTAATCACAGCAAGTCAAGGTCATTGGAACGCTATGCTGGCGCACCGTCTCACCAGCAACTGCCTCCCTACGCCACGCCCACCGGCAACACGCGACGTCGTCTCCTCTCCCCCTTTCGTTCGATGAAGCGTCGCAGTCGCAGCAGCAGCAGCAGCGGTGAATCCCAGAGCTACAATCATTTGGCGGTTGTTGTGGCAAATGCAGCAGCTGCCGCTGTGGCAGCATCAACGACGGGGCAGCCAAAGGCAAGTTCGCAGAGTGGCGACAGTGGAACTGGTGGCACTGAACTGGAGCACGAACTGGAACTAGAACTGGAGTTGGAGTCGGAACTGGGACTAGATCACGATGAGGAGGATGAGAGCAGTCAGCTGAGTCTCAGTTATTCACATCTCAGCAGCAGCGGCTGCGACGAACCCGATGCCGACGATGAAGCAGCAACAGCAACAACGCCAGCAACAACAGCAGCAGCAGCAGCAACATCCAAGATTCAAGCAACACATGTTGCTGACGAAGTGACAAAGTCGCAGCAACATGTTGCTCACGAGCGACGCCGCAACATGTTGTCGCTGTACTCGTCGTCGTCGGAAGACCAGCTACAGTGTCGCATCGGCGACATCACCCTCATGGACGACACATATTCCACATGCGATCCACAAAACGATGCGGAACGCATGTTCCTACAAATTGTCGGCATGTTGCGCGACGAAAACGAGGTTTGTGTCTTGGCTAAGGTCGAACTAGTGAATTAATCGCTTAATTGTATTGCTTTCAGTACTGCTCCAATATAAACTATAATTGCCACAATGGCTCATTCAAGTCTTGTCGCTTTAATTAAATTCACTCTCGTATCCATTTAACTCCTGATTAATGCACACAGCCGTTAAGGAACGTCCATAACTTCGATATATAACGTATTTAATACATATAATTAAGCGTGTTTGTTGGTGCGACTATCGAAACTTTAACCAATTACAATCTTAATTTAATGTGCAATTTATGGGCAAACAAGAGCTGATGGATGATTTTAAAATACTTTTTATTTATTTTAAAAAAATTATATAAATAGTTACAACTCATAAATTACTAAGAAACAGTCTAAAACTTAAATTGGTCCTACAAAAAACTCTATAAATCTTGTCTACTTAGTGAGCTGACAGACTTTTCTATGCCATAGCTATCCATCAATTTATTTATACTTACCATAAATGTAGCTAAACTTTTAATAAAAGTAATTGATCAATAACTTTTCGGACAGTTACAACCTGTCAATTAAATGTTAAAAGTGTCAATTTGATTGATCAAATGAAACTGATATGAGATACTTTGCGACATGACACGGCGACAACAGCTGGTCGAGCTGAGGCGACTGCTAATCTATCAGACAATGCAACTGAGTGGCAGCTGGTGTGTTGCATGCCGCACAGAGAAGACCAGGGCATGGCAGACATGATGACAGTTTTGTGTGCTAAGTTGGCCAACAGCTGACGGGTTTCACCTGCCACAAGGAGTTGCAAGCAAGAAGCTGCCACACGTTTTAAATTGCGTCATGCTTTAGCTCCTTCTTTCCATCTCTCTCTCTCTTTCTCTTCCGCTTCATCTTGCTTTTTATTATTTATATTTTCTGTGCTCGAGCTTTTGTGGACTTTAAAAGGATTTTCAGTGCATATTTGAGGCTTCGACTTTGGCTATGGCTTTGTTCGTTTTGATTAAAACTGTGTAATGGAAAAGCTGGAAACTGTGCTCCCCACCTGAGCACAGGTGCATCGACCTGCTATCAGCATTGTGTTGTTCTCCCTAATGACTTTGATATCAAACGTTTGCTTTGACTTGCTGGCAGCACAGCAACCAATGGCTTGTTGCCACTAATTAGTGTGGCAAGCAGCCGATTGCACTTTTTTTTTCTAATGTAAACAACAAATTATTGATGGCTGTCCTTTGTCGTTGCATTCCCGTTTTTATTTATTTTTTTCTAATTAAAGGGGAAGGCCACAAAGAGGAACAACGGTTGTTGTTGTTAGTCAAGTGCTACTTCAATTTATTTGCGTGCTTAATTAGCTGAAGCTCAAATTAGTCAAAGGATTCGCTTCCTGTTTCATTTCCTGGTACAAAACAAAAGCAAATTTGATGATTGATAAGACCAAACTCTGTCAATAGTTTTTAAAGGATTTTTAGTTATCAAACAACCAACAAAATGAATTGAGTTTACATAAATGAAGTAAACAATTTTGATTTAAATTTGTTTAGACAATATTTCTTGAATTTACACAGTGTCCGAAAGCAAACAAAGTTTGTGGAAAATTCTAAGAAAATTGTAAAATTGCAAAATGTTGAATAACTAACAAGGCCAATGGCCATTGTCTGGTGCGGCACGAAAAAGTGAGGCAACAACACATGTAAAACTGTAAGGTGCATGCATTATGGAGCATAAACTTGCCCCAGGGAGCAGAGCAGAGCTGAAGCAACAAAGTTCAAAATCAGAAACACAAACTCGAAGAAAACTGAATTACAAATACAAAAACCAGTAGCAGTAGAAGCAGCAGTAGCAACAGCAGGCAAATAACTATAACTAAATGAAATAATAGAGTAAATGGCGTGGTGGCATGCAACAGCAGAAGGGGGCACCCACGTCTACTGGCATCCACTGCTGGCTTCTTGCCACTGCGTCGAAAGTTTTGTGCTGCAGGTAAATGCATTTTGCTTGTTGCATGCATTTGCCATGCAAAACTTTTTGTTGCAAGCTCCAAGGGACGACAATGAAGACGGCGACGACGAGTCTGCCAGCCAAATGGTCTGGCAAAGTGAAATTGAAAAGCGAAAATGATGAAAACGTGCAAAATGAAACGTGTGGAGCATCGGTGGCAGCAACTAAGGTGGCAAGTGAGGCAGCAGTTGTGGCAGCAACTCCTGCCAGCCTCAGGTCCCGCTGACAGTTTCAACTTACAAAGCATTCAAATTGGCAACGTCAAAAAGATGCTACAGAGTCTGTTTGCCACCTGCCACCTGCCACTTTCCATCTGCCTCTGCAGTTACGCCCGTGTCCTCTTTCGTTCCTGTATGCACATAAAAGTTAAAGCGCGCTTTTTACATTTTATTGCTAATGAAGAACTAGTGCACATAGCAACAGGGGCAGCTGAAGGGGCGTGACAGCAGAAATATAGCAACTGAAATACCTTTGAGTTACTCAAGCCAAAAGCTTAAAGTGCAAGGCGCTTAAACAGAGAACAGTAAAGGCGTCACTTAATTATTGCAGCAACAATGCGACCAATGTGTCGTATGCGCAATTTTAAATATGAATATAAGCGCACAAGGCGTATGCTCCAGAGAAACTCAATAAAGTTTTTGCCGCAAAGTAGGCAACATAATGTCTTGTATTGTCTGTGGAACTGTCTGTGTGTGTGTGTGTGTGTGTGTGCGTGTTTATTTGCCAGTTGTGCACAACGAATTCCTTTGCTGTTTTTCATATTGTCAATTTTAATTACGCTTGATGAAGTTTTATGCATATAAAGACTTTAATCATGGGAATGTGGGTAAGAAAGTCACAACTATTTATAAGACATCTTTAAAGGATAGTTTAAGGTCTCTTAGGAGTATGTTGTGTATGATTATGTAATGTTTCAGACATCTTGTTTAATGCTAATTCTTATTTTTCAAACATTTTTAATAACTTTCATTCCTTTCTATACACAAACCAATCTCCAACCAAAATTTGTTTATTAATCACTATTTGATGCCCTTTTTTAATTGCAGAAAATGCGCCAATTTCAAAAGGTTTTGGAGGATTTAAGTTCCCGCGTCGCATTGGCCGAGCAAACGAAGAACTCATGGCAGACACCCGCATCGGTGTCGGAGGCAAATGAGCAAATGCAGCAACTGCAGAGATTGAGGGACAAGATGACAACAGCGAGTGCTCTACTCGATGATTGCAATGAGCAACAATCGTTCTTTACCGCCAATCAAGTGCTGGTGCCACCACTATGCTTGTCCAAACTGGAGGATTTGAATACCCGGTAGGTGTTGTGATAATTTAGGTGTACTCTGGTGGTTATTGCACATCAACTCAACGGAGAGATTTGTTTTTCTTTGTGCCGTTTTGCAGCATGAAACTGTTGCAAATTGCAATGGACGAGCGTCAGAAGGTTTTGTGCCAGGCTGGAGCTAATCACACGCACGAGAACGGCGACGATGGACGCAACACATCGAACAGTGGCACAATTGGACCATTACCTAATTTGGGGCAAAGTGTTAAGCCGCCCTGGGAGCGTGCCACAACCGCTGCCAATGTGCCTTACTACATCGAGTGAGTATTGGGGGAAACAGCAACACAACCACTCGACAAGTCGACAACTCGACAGCCAATTAATGCTCACAACACACCGTATTTCCATAACCCAACCCTAAACCATCTCCTCTCCCAAACCCATTCATCATCCATGCACTTGCCCATCTATTCATCATCATTTATGCTCTGATTGTTCGAAAATTGCAGCCACGAACGAGAGACAACACACTGGGACCATCCGGAGATGATTGAACTGATGAAGGGACTGGCTGATCTTAATGAAATTCGATTTTCTGCCTATCGCACGGCCATGAAACTCCGTTCGGTCCAAAAGCGTTTGGGTAGGTGTTAGTTTAAAATTAGCCAGTAGATTGAGTCTTAAAGAAGATTATGTGAGAGATTAAAGTCATCTCTATATTTAACATAGCTTCGTTTACTGTTTAAACTGTTAGTTTTATAAATAACTTCATGATAAAGAGTTTAAAGATACTTATTCCTCAACTTCATTCAATCAATATTCAATCAATTTTTAATAACTTGCAGCCCTCGATCGCATTTCCATGGCCACCGCCTGCGAGTCCTTCGATCGTCATGGACTGCGTGCCCAGAACGATAAACTAATCGATATACCCGATATGACAACAGTGCTGCATTCGCTCTATGTGACAATCGATAAAATTGATTTGACGCTAATGCTCGATCTGGCCATTAACTGGATACTGAATGTCTACGATTCCCAGCGCACGGGACAGATACGTGTGCTCAGCTTTAAGGTGGGCCTCGTGCTGCTCTGTCGTGGCCACCTCGAGGAGAAGTACCGCTATCTATTCCGCTTGGTGGCTGATACCGAGAGGCGCGCTGATCAGCGACGCTTGGGACTGTTGCTGCACGACTGCATACAGGTAGAGTAACAGCTTTAACTATTACTACAAGTGACTAAACTATGAATCCTTTTAGGTGCCCCGTCAACTGGGTGAGGTGGCTGCCTTTGGTGGCTCCAATATTGAGCCCTCGGTGCGATCTTGTCTGGAACAGGCTGGCATCTCCCAAGAGGCTATCGATGGCAATCAAGAGATATCCATAGAACTGCAACACTTCCTGGGCTGGCTACAACACGAGCCCCAGAGTCTGGTCTGGTTGCCAGTGCTGCATCGCTTGGCTGCTGCAGAGGCGGCCAAACATCAGGCCAAGTGCAACATTTGCAAGGAGTATCCAATTGTGGGCTTCCGTTATCGTTGCCTCAAGTGCTTCAATTTCGATATGTGCCAAAAGTGTTTCTTCTTTGGCCGCAATGCCAAGAATCACAAGCTCACCCATCCCATGCATGAGTACTGCACAACGGTGCGTATGCTTAACATTAAAATTTCTTTACTTTTACTTAACTTTATATGTTTTTCTTTAGACTACTTCCACCGAGGACGTGCGTGACTTTACGCGTGCGCTTAAAAATAAATTCAAGAGTCGCAAATACTTTAAGAAGCATCCACGAGTCGGCTATTTGCCCGTGCAGAGCGTGCTCGAGGGTAAGTGTCATACATTAAACAAGAAAGGGTCTGCGTAACTAACTACTTACACTTTTGTATACCAGGTGATGCCTTGGAGAGTCCTGCGCCCAGTCCACAGCATACAACGCATCAACTGCAGAACGACATGCACTCGCGCCTCGAGATGTATGCCTCCAGGCTGGCACAGGTGGAATATGGTGGCACCGGCTCCAACTCAACACCCGACAGCGATGATGAGCATCAGCTGATAGCACAGTATTGTCAAGCATTGCCCACGAACAACGGCAGCGCGCCCAAGTCCCCTGTACAGGTGATGGCCGCCATGGATGCCGAACAGCGTGAGGAACTGGAAGCCATCATACGTGATCTCGAGGAGGAAAATGCCAATCTGCAGGCCGAGTACCAGCAGTTGTGCAGCAAACAGCAGAGCGGCACACCCGACGACTCCAATGGCATGCAGCATTCCAGCTCTAGCATGACGGGACTGGCCAATCAGGGCGAGCACGGACAGGTAAGCTATAGGCTTTAATTAAACTGGATTAATTTTCCCAATGTCAATGAACTTGATTAATATATCTCTTGTGGCTCTTTGCAGGACATGATGGCCGAGGCGAAGCTGTTGCGTCAACACAAGGGTCGCCTGGAGGCTCGCATGCAAATACTTGAGGATCACAATCGTCAGCTGGAGGCGCAGCTGCAACGTCTGCGTCAGCTGCTGGATGAGCCGAATGGCGGCAGTGCCACAAGCAGCGGACTCGCCAGCGCCTCAGGATCAGCCCTCAACTCGAAGCCAAACACGCTGCAAACCAGGTCGGTGACTGCCTCGCAGCTGAACACTGATTCCCCAGCCAAGATGAATCAGCAGAATGGACATTATGAACATAATTCAAGTAAGTTACACTACTATCAACACTCACTGTGTGTGCCTGTTACTAACAAGCTTCTGCATGTCCATACATACAAACACTCATTAAATCAGAGGGTATAATGCTGCCGGGCTTAAACAGTGAGCTGCAACAGCATCCACAGTTGGCAAATCTTGCTGCCAAGCATAATCAGCATCAATTGAGTGGCGCCTTAAACGCCTTGCATCAACAGCAGCAGCAACAACAACAACAGCAGCAGCAACAGCAACAACAACTTGCTGCACAGCGTGGCATGTTAACGGGCAACGGTGGCATCGACATGTCCAACAGTGGCATGCAGAATTCCGGTTATATAATTGATGACGGACGTCCGCCACCGCCACCGCATTCGAGTTTACTGCAACAGCATTTGAACGGTAGCTTGAGTGACTTTTCCACGCCATTTTCCAATTGATTTTCGTAGTTTGCTCAGTTCGTTTCGTTTCATTTCTTCAGTTTTTGATTTACTGAACAACAGTTGCGTTTTACTCCGTTTTGTTGCATACTTTTCGGCGCTGAATTTTATTTGTCTTTCCACGATTTGATTTTATTCGCATTGCTTTTGCTTTTGTTGTTGTTTTGTGTTAAATGGCCAAATCTCAGTGCTCAAATTCAAAACCAAACTAATGTGTAATTTCTCTTGCTTAATCTCCCCAAACCTCACATTGACTGCAGACCATAACTAGAGCCTTTGTTTTGGATTGTATGGCAAAGCGGTAATTTAAATAATGACATGACTATAACTACAACTTGCGCAAATACTGAATAAAACATAAACTAATTAGACTACTTTTTAACTCTAAAGGTGCCACTGATAATTTGGTGACTGTCATCACGGAACAGGAAATCGAGACAAACAACGAGGAGTTGGACGATACGAGCAGCAACAGTACGACAACAAATACAACGACTACGACAACCACAAACACGGAGAAGACTTGTGTGGAACTTAGGAAATAAGTTTCGATACTTGAAGGAAGGCAAACGCAAGGCAATACTACAAAAAGAATTCAAAAGTGAAGGCCACTAAGGAATAATTCAGTGCTTTGGCTGGCGTGTAAGCAAATTCTAAACAGTATGCATATATACTAACACACCTAAAAAACAAGCAGAACTTATACATATAATAATATTATGGTACATATATTTATACATAATCGAAAGAAGCAAAAGAAGAGCTGAAGAACCCGAGAAAAGAATGAAAGCTGAGCAAACGTTTTTATTAGTTACGAAATAATATCAATAATAAGTAACTGATACATATTAAAAGCTGAAAATAATGCAGAAATATAAAGTAGTGTTAAGATATTTACATATAAAAGTAAAAGTAATTAAACATAATCAATTGCGAGCACAAGCAAAACTTGTTAAACAATATAATGCACTTTTTTTCAAAACAATGCAACAATAGATTTTTTATAAGAAAAAGTAAAAGATTTTCGTATATTATTTTTTGTATTAAATATTAAAGATCAATACAGTTTCTTATTTATTTTTAATATCCACTTAATGTGTACTTTGTATTATAATTTAGTTGTGCTAACTAAAATGTGTGCTGCAATATTTTTAAAATTAAAAACAAAATTAGGTTTTATTCAACAACAATTTTACTTTGCATTTTCATTTTGAGTTGCCATCAGTTTATTTAATTTTATTTTACAGCCCAATACTTTTACTTGTAGATACAAATATCTATTAGTTGTCTCACAACAATAATCAACATAATGATGACGAATACGATCACTAAATGGACCACCTTTTCTATGCTCTTAACTATCAAAGTAATCCAACATAGTTTCAGAAAGCATCGTCTTGAATGTTTAATAGATAAATCAATATAATTCCAATAATTAATATTACTACTAGTCAAATTACATACCTAACGAGTGTATCTAAATGATAACTAAAACTCGAATCGCTTTAAATACCAAACTTATCGTACGTTTTTGGATGCCTAAGAGATCCACTAATAATATCATAAAATCAACAATAAATACATCTAATAAAAGTATCAACAAAAGTAAATACATAAATCTTAAAAATAGATTCTAAATCTATTCAATTTTAACAATTTATTTGAAAATTAACTAGAGAACTTTTCTAATTTAACAACTTATTATTTAGTTAGTATCTAATAAGTAACTTATAAAATATATATATATCAAGAACTGACTACGGAAATATATATTGCATTTTCTCATAACTCACAATCAGTGTAGAAAATTTACCCACTATGCATATTTTTCTAACCGAAAAGAAGTCCTACCAATAATTATTGGTTACAACCAAAACCATTTAAAACCCTCCGTTTCAAGTTAAAAACGAATGAACCAAAAGCCGAAACATAATGCTTAAAATCCAACACTAGATGAAAGATCCACAACAAAATATTAAATCATTAGTAAACATATCCTAAAACACAAGCAACAATTAAAATTAGGCTAAAATAAATAATAACTATAAAAATATTCAATACGAATTTAAATGCATGCAAGTTACCCAGAATTGAGTACCCAAAATATTCGTAATATCTAAATATCCAGCTAAATAACACGCAAGACACAAATTTTATAATTTTTTTTTATTTTCCGTCGAAGAGCAAATGCTGCCAGCTTTGTAATAATTTTTACAAAATATTAAAAATAAAACTAAATAATAATGAAATGAAATGAAATCAAGCGAAGCAATTCAAGCATATCCCAAAATAGTCTTCAGTGCATCAAGTGGTTGTCTATGATATAAAATAAATATTATAAACAATACGTACACATATGTTATGCCAAACAATCAACGAAAATGCTATATTAGCTACTTATTTGGGTAAATAATCAGACATATACATATTAAATTACTAAATACTATATACTTACTATAAGTTCACTTAGCCAAATTGTGTCCAGTTGTAAAGAATCGAATCAGAGCACAGCACTCCAATCCACACAGATCCACTCACTTGTTCACTCCAAATCCCTTAGTTAAATGCTTTTCAATCTATTAGAGATATACTGCTTTAATCATAAGTTTGATAAATTTCTGATCTGAAAATCGTTTGTTTCATAGAAACGATGGAAGACACGATAAAATGAGGACTCAGACTCAGACTCGAGCTCGATAAGTTATTTTAGTGGTAGCTTGTGCCTGGGACACAGGCGAATTCAATTGTACCTATCTTTTGATACCGTTTACTACAAAACTAAGGACTATAATCGTATTATACTTAAATTGTATGTCTTATTTAAAGCAGCAGAGACCAATGCTAAATGAAAGTGAAGATGGAATGAATGGGAAATGGAAATGGTGGAAAAACATTAATTCCATTTTGTAATCACAAGAGATCTTAAACATTTCAATCTGTTCTACGATTTGTAGGATGAATAAAATTATACAGATACATATGATTAAACATACATATACATGTGCAAACATGCAAAACAAAAAGAAAAGTAAAAATAATATAATATCAACAAATAATACTTGAACGTTTATATACAAAACAAAAAGACACACATACATACATATATTATATTTATACATAATGGCATAATTATAATACGATTAATCGTATATCATGTAATACGAACATATATGAAAATTGCGAAGAGTTGATACAATAAATAAAAGACAACACATTAATTGCGTTACTCGAAGATCTTTTACTTACTTCGGAAAACTGGACATAAGTAAGACTCTGAAAAAGAGTAGAGATGTCTATTAAGGTTTGCCAGATCCCAGCTTGTACACCTCAGACACTCTACTAGATTACTAAACTAATTCAATAACCTGTTTTGTTCCAGCAAACCTCTATTCCCCTTATAAACACAATTGTACTTTGTTTTTCAACTTTATTTCCTAAGTTTCGAATTACAGCTTATATATTTGAAACAATACAACAAATGCATACACATACAAATAGGCATAGAGCTATATGTTAAGTAAGGTTAAGTAGAACCAATGACGAACACAATGGAGATGCTGGACCATTTGCAGAACAGTCTCAGTTTAAAGAGGCAAAGATAGCTATAGATGTGTGTAGAGAGACAGAGAGAGATGGAGAGAGAGACAGTGATAGCTTGAGAGAGTAGAATAGCAAAGTCGCTTTCAGCTCGCCGTCTGTTCGAGCTCGAACTCAGTGATGATAGTAGGCGTGAGGATCAACAGCAGGCGCGGGCAAAGCAGGAGAGTAGTGAGCGTACGGACTGTGGGTGAGGGCCGGATAAGCGGCATGGAAGTGTGCTGTCGGTAGGTGGGCGGGTGCAACGGGAACTGGCACGGGAGCCGGAGCTGGGGCAGGAGCAGGAGCTGGCGCTGGAGCGGGTACAGCCCGATGAAGCGGTCCCAGGGCATACGGGTAGGAGAGCAGCGGCAAAGCGGCCTTTGGTACTGCCGGCAAGGGCGGAGCGGGTGGTGGCCCTGGCACCAGGGCATGAGGTGCTGGAGCTGGTGGTGCTATCGGTTTATAGGCCAGTGGTTCCTTGCGCACTACCGCATTAAAGCCATGGTGCGGATCGGCTGTGTAGTCGACGGTGCGCTTGGTGCCATCAGGATCCACAACCGAATAGCTACCTTTAACCACGTCGCCATGTCGGGTCTCGTGCTGGCTCTTCAGATCGCCTGTGTAGCCATCCTGTATGTCATAGCCAAAGGAGTACTTGGGATCGGCATCGTAAGGCTCAGGAGCCACGGGCTTGGGAGCAGGTCCTGCGAAAGATAATTAAGTTACAGGTCACCAACAAGATTGAGAGTCCCACCTGGTGCATAAGCGGCCGGTAGGTGTCCAGGGTGTGGACCATAGCTGGCATAGCCGTGCAGGGGTCCAGGAGGTCCGCCATAATACGGTCCGCCCGCATAGGCCATGCCCAGCGCAGCGCTCAGCAGAAGTATCTGAAAGATACAACCAACCAATAAGCATTGAACTCCTTTAATCCCTTGGATAATCCTTGTGGCAAACCTTTAGCATCAGAGTGCTTGAGTTGTCCTGGTCAATCCTTAACTAACGGGGGCCCAACAGCAAAAAACAGCTGAAATGTGGCCAAAACCAACTAACGGATTCGGATTGTAGCACAACACGAAAGACAAACAACAACTGCAAATGCTGAACTGACGTTCTGGCAATTTATACCAAATGTTGGCGTCAAATGTCGCCTGCTTCACATGGTGCAAAGGCAAAAGACCAAGCGAACAATAAACTAATTGAAGATCAAGCGGGAAACCAGCGAATCAAGTCGACTCGAGTTGAGTCGAGTCTCGAGCTGATCATGCCACATGCTGCAGTCAAGCAAAGAGCCAGGAAGACACGGGGACGGACAACAACAAGTTAGTCTAAGACTGGAACCAAGACTTAGACTGCAAATGAAACAGAAACTGAAACTGGGCACTACCACCTGGCAGCGAGTCGTGTGTCTGGGTTCAATTCAAGTCGCTAATGCTGCAATTGGCTTAGAAAGGTTATTCTTCCGCTAAACCATTTAAAGGGTCTTTTGCCAGTTGCCCTTTCACTTTTGCCAATTACCTGGAAATTCATTTGGCTGCTAAAAATAACAAAATCTAAAAAACACACACTCACAATTGAAATGTTAAATTATTATAGTCTAGGACTTTTTGGCCAAGCTAAAAGCTGCATAATTAATGGCCAACTATGGGAAAAAACAGCATTGCACTGGCAAAGCGTTGCCAGCAGCTGCAAAAAGGTCAGACAGTCGACAATTAAATTACAAGAAACCAAAATGTCTGTTTAAAGCAGCCACCGAATATAGCGAAAGGTCAACATCGACTCCTCACATCGATGCCCTGACAAAAGACCCAAACTTCGACTCATACTTAATACGACTATTCAACGAATAATGTCGTTTGCTTAATTTATGTTTTAGCAACAATTTGTTTGCAAACAGGCAACAGGTAACAGCCAAAGACAACAGCCAACAGAATTGTCATTGTTCCTCTATTGACAGCTATGAGGGGCAATTTTATGCGACAAATCTGAAATCTGGTTGAAAGCAGAAATCGTGATAGTTGCACACATTTTTTCTTGAAGATCAAAGCAATTGATCAAAACAACTGTTGTCACACAGTTGTTGCTCTGTTGTTGGGTACTACAGGCCAATATACTCATTAAGTAATGCTAGACTGCGTAAAATGAGAAAAATAAATCCACAGTAAGATACAACAGAGTTTACAAGATTTGGTATTTCTGTTCAAATATGTGCAGCTTGTGAGCTTCCTAGTTAAGCGAAAAATATCAGCGATCAGCTAAAAGTGAGGATTTTCTAGCTGATTCACCAGGCGCACAGAATCAGCAGAAAGCGTTGTTATGTTAATGTTAATTAACATTGTTATGTTATGCTAATGTTAATTAACATTTTTATATTATGTTAATGTTAATTAACATTTTATGTTATGTTAATGTTAAGTAACATTTTATGTTATATTAATGGAAATTAACATTTTATGTTATGTTAATGCTAATTAACATTTTATGTTATGTTAATGTTAATTAACATTTTATGTTATGTTAATGTTAATTAACATTTTTTGTTATGTTAATGTTAATTAACATTTTATGTTATGTTAATTAACATTGTTATGATATGTTAATTAACATTGTTATGTTATGTTAATTAACATGGTTATGTTATGTTAATGTTAATTAACATTGTTATGTTATGTTAATTAACATTGTTATGTTATGTTAATTAACATTGTTATGTTATGTTAATTAACATTATTATGTTATGTTAATTAACATTATTATGTTAAGTTAATGTTATTTAACATTATTATGTTATGTTAATGTTAATTAAAATTGTAATGTTATTTCAATGTTAATTTTAATAGCGACCTGCTGATCTTTCTGTTTGCCTGGTATTTCAGCAAGAATTACTAACGATTTTGGGCACTGCAGATCGCAGCGGCCAAGCAAAAAAAAATTCCGCGAAAGGCCAAAATCGAAGATTTCTTTGGGTGAAACACCAGGCGATCAGAATCAGCAGCAAGCGACAGACTGTAATTTAAATTCAATTACAGAGAGTAGAGTGCGGGAGCGCTTAAACATTTTATAGCATAATTTCGGGCTGCGTATGAAAATTATATGCGTGTCTAAGAGTCTAAGAGTCAAAACTTTGCAACTTTGCTATTGAATATTTTGGGACTCAGACGTCAGATTTTCGATTGGTATGACTTTTTGGGAGGACTAGGACTATCGATTGGCATCAAAAAATAGCAATGTAAAATTTTGACGGTTTTTGACAAAAATGCAAAGGGGTAACACTGCAAAATTTGTCAAAATGGGGTCGAATTTAAAAATTTGAATTTTTGAATGGAATTGAAGCTACTAGTTGTCGAGAGTCTAAAAAGGCATCCCGTTTCAAAATATCTCTTCATTTGGCTGAGAAATGATCATTCAAAGTTGAAAATTTTAATTTATTGGGATTCCAATTTTCACTACTTTTTAGCTACATTAAGTTAATTTTTACCCATTTTATGACAGCAAAGAAAGACACTAACCGTTCGTGCGCTCTGCTGGCGTCCGCGAACAACCACACAAACAGCGACAGAGATCTCTGAGCGCAATTAGCGCTGAGAGTGGGACCTGCTGTTAATGTTAATGTTAAATATTTTTTGCATTGCGACCTGCTGAAATTTCTGTTTGCCTGTAGCGAAAGATCAGCAGTGTGGCTAGTTTAGCCATTTTAGAGACATTTTAGCTTGTATAGCTTGACTGATTGCTTTGCGCTACGAGTTACTAAGAATATTATAATGCTTTCTCAACATAATGCTTGGAAGAAAGCTTTATTGTTCAGTGTAAAGTCTAAGAGTCAAAACTATGCAACTTTGACAGTGAATATTTTGGGACTCAGACGTCAGATTTTCGATTGGTATGACTTTTTGGACTCGGGAGGACTAGGACTATCGATTGGCATCAAAAAATCGTAATCCTTAATTTTGACGATTTTTGACAAAAATGCAAAGGGGTAACACTGCAAAATTTGTCAAAATGGGGTCGAATTTAAAAATTTGAATTTTGGCACGGAATCGAATCTACTAGTTGTCGAGAGTCTAAAAAAGCATCCCGTTTCAAAATATCACTTCATTTGGCTGAGAAATGATGATTCAAAGTTGAAAATTTGAATTTATTGGGATTCCAATTTTCATTACGTTTTAGCTACCTTAAGTTAATTTTTAGCCATTTTATGACAGCGAACAAACACACTAACCGTTCGTGCGCTCAGCTGGCGTCCGCGGACAACCACACAAACAGCGACAGAGATCTCTGAGCGCAATTAGCGCAGAGAGTGGGAGTCTGCTTAAGCTAGTTAATAACTTGTTAGTTATTTTGTAGCAACGCTATATCGACCCGTCTGCTGATGCGGATCAAGAATATATATACTTTACGAGGTCGGCCAAACCTCCTTCTGCGTAATGTGCGTAACATTTCGCTTCTGACTAACTTAATAGACCGCTCTACT
This sequence comes from Drosophila dunni, assembly GCA_018152125.1. Lineage (NCBI taxonomy): Eukaryota > Metazoa > Arthropoda > Insecta > Diptera > Drosophilidae > Drosophila > Drosophila dunni. The sequence goes on along the minus strand of JAECXC010001917.1, from coordinate 12,621,835 downwards.
CTTTTTTAGAGTACAGGGTCTAAAAATTGTTAAAGTTGTCAGCTAAGCCAATCAAATTAAATCTCATACAGTGTATTAAAAGTTCGTTAAACTTACAATTTTTATGTATTATAATTTATTTCCAAACACATTTTTGTACAACAATTAAACTTAAGTATTAACAACAAATTCTTATAAACAAATAAATAAAATCGCATTTAAATGCTTAAGTACAAATTGTATGGAAAATTTGTCTTTGCCCAGACATGATCAATTCAAGTTCAATTTATCAATTGTCTGAATTATCTGTTGATTGGAATGTGGAATACCAATGTCAGAAAGCAGTTGCCCGAAGCGTCCCGTTCCAGTTACAGAAAGTGATCAGCTGTTTTCTGGAATACAAAACAATAAAAAAAATTCCACGTTTGTTCTTTAAATTTCCACGCTTAAATGGAAAAAGTTTCCGGACTGTCGCGCAGTTAGTTCTGAGTAGTGTTCCCCAACAGAGTTATGGACTTTCCTGATGTGCTCGAGAAATGCGGTAGTTTTGGTCGTTTCCAGCGAGTTTTATTGCTACTGTACGGATATACGAATATACTCAGTTCACTGCACTACTTTTCACAAACGCTGATTACATTTACCCCCGAGCACTGGTTAGTTGAAAGTAGAATAACTATAAATAAATCAAAGCCTTGAAAACTTCGTGTATCTCGTTCAGGTGCAATCACCACGATCTGCAGAATGCGAATGTATCTCAAGTGCGAGCTGTATACGCCAATATAACCCCGAACTCTTGCACGCTTTTGGAGGGCGTAGTAAATGGCACAGGAATTCCAGCAAAGACTGGAGTCTGTCGTGATTGGATATTTAAACGTGAACATGGCTATGAAAGCATTACAACTGAGGTATTTCCTAGCACAATGGAAACTTTCCTCATATGTTTCATAGCTCTTAACGTTTTCAGCTTAAATGGGTCTGTGATAAATCATTTCAACCGGCGGTGGGACAATCGTTCTTTTTTGTTGGCTCAGTAGTTGGTACAATTATTTTTGGATACCTCTCGGACACTATTGGACGCTTGCCGGCATTACTAATGGCCACGATAGCAGGAGCATCGGGGGATTTTTTGACATCGTTTGTGCACAGCTTTCCATTATTTGCACTTTCAAGATTCATATCAGGCCTGTCGACTGACACAATGTACTACTTGATGTATATTTTGGGTGAGTTAACAGTCCAGAAGTTTATAAAGTTAAGACGTATGCTTAGGAAAGAAGAAAATCATTTGGTTACTATATATTTATTTACGATATTTACGATATACTGTAGTATTCGAGTACCTCAGCCCTAAACGCCGTACCTTCGGCCTCAACATCATCCTAGCATTTTTCTACTGCTTTGGCTTGATGACATCTCCATGGGCAGCCATTTGGATAGGCAACTGGCGTCATTATCTCTGGCTAGCCTCATTGCCAGCGCTGGGAGTGCTTGCCTATCCAGTTTTCATCTGTGAGAGCGCTCAGTGGCTGCTCACCAAAAAGCGGTACGATCGAGCCATCAAGTGTCTGAAATGGGTGGCAAAATTCAATGGAAGACACGTGGATGATTCTGTCTTTGAGGAGTTCATTGAGCACTATCAGGACAAGTTCAATGAGCAGCAAAAAATGAGCAGACAAGAAGATACATTTATGGGAATGTTTAAGACTCCGAGACTACGAAGATTCACGCTCACATTGCTCTTGAAATCGTAAGCTTCTACTGATCACTCTAAAGTGCCTTCCTACCTATTTAAATACTTTAAAACAGAGTCATCATAACCCTCTCCTATGACGTGATGAACAGAAACATGGAGGGATTAGGCACCTCACCCTTTCTGTTATTTTCTCTTACCTCAATCAACTACTTACCCGCTGGTTGGACGATTCTGCTGCTCCAGAACAAAATCGGGCGCAAGGGTATGGCCTGCGGAGCCCTTCTCGTGGGTGGTATTATTACTACAGCCACGGGCTTTATGATTGCCTTCCTGGACCCAGAGCAGAATGCACTGCTACTGGGTATAATGATTGGCTTGGGTCGTTATGGAGTCACAGTCTCCTACGATGCAGAAATCCAGTATTCCGCCGAGATAATTCCAACGAGTGTCAGGGGTAGAGCTATATCTAATATACACGTGGTGGGACTGGCTTCCAACTCACTAGTCTTCTATGTGATATACTTGGCCAAGTACTATAAGCCATTGCCCTCGATTGTCATCAGTTGTCTGATGTTCTTTGGCGCTGCGCTGTGCCTGACACTGCCGGAAACACTTAACAAGTAAATTAATTCGATTTACTGTAATTATTATTAATAACTTATTGACTTTCTTACAGAAAACTGCCAGAGACTTTAGCTGAAGCGGAGTGTTTCGCCCTAGATGAACCTTGTCTGTTGTTTTCAAACTTTCCCAAACGCAGCCAAAACGCTACAACTTCTGTCTAACGATTAGTCACAGTTCTAATCGATTTAGACTGCAAAATGTATACTATGTATGTGTTTCTAGCAAGTCAATATGCCATTAAATGCAGTATTGTGTAATTGACGAAGGTTCAAAACACTGATTCGATCTATTTTTTAAGAAAAGCTAACGAACATATCAACGGAACAAGTACTTACAGTTATAAATGTTTGATTTTGAAATAATAAAATGTTGAAAAAATTATTTAAATGAAAACAAATTGGTTTTGGATTTTTACTTAATAGGATTAGTGTAATCTGACAACGGAAAAGTTTGTGTACTTGAGACTGTGCTCTGTGCTTGCTATAGCGAGATAATAAATTTCTACAGGTTTATCTGACTGTACCCATATAAAATCTTGACTGGCACCAAAAAAAATCGACCTCAGCTTCAATGCAAGTCAGTCGATCGCCAAAAGCGTTTTCCGATTTGGAATCACAGACAACTCTGAAAACTGAAACAGTAACCGCTTTGAAACACAAGCTTAACTAAACAAATAATCTACACCAATTCGTTTAACCACAAATTGTTTAATTTTTAAATTGTTTAATTCGTAGCTTGACTAAACTTAATTAGTTAAGAACCGCAGCTTTAAATTCAACTAAAGGTGTTTTTTTTACAGATTTTTCGGATCGCTGCGTCGCATTATTTTATTTTAGAAGTGCAGCTGAATAAACAGCCAACAAAATATGTATAGCAATATACACAGTATTTTGGAATTTTGAGGTTTCATTTGACGAGTCACTGTCCTACCTATATGGAAATATAACAGCTCGCATTTAAGTACTATATAGACAAATGCTTAAGCTAATGATAACCTTAAAGCAAACAATAACACAAGCGGTCAATCATGTAAATGCTAAGCACCGAATCTCTGATGCTCTATGGGTGGCTTAAAAACAGAACTAGAAAGAAAACAAATTAAAATTTACAACAAATTAAACGTGATTAAATTTAAACTTAATCAGCCAAAGAGCATATCTAACAGCATGTCGAGTAAACTCTTTGTTTAAAGTTTTGTGGTGACAATTTTGGCTAGCCGTTAAGTACAGTTTGATTATAATGCCAACTCGTCACCCAACTCGATAGCACGCACAAATGTTCTGTGATTGTTCGTGAACGTGAACGACACGATATATAATAACTGTAAGCGAATCGCATCACATGCAAAAAATCTTTTGCCATGCTTTGCTTGCTGCAATCGTTCTCCTCAAAATCTATATTTATCTTTTCCGAAAAACAACGTAGAACGTATAAGTAGATGTACATGTGTATATGTCTGTAATATTCAGTTGGGTACGTTTTCGTTTTGACAATCGAAATGGGTCGGGAGACGACATTTCAAACTCGACTTTGGTTTGCAACGGTTCGCAATCGAGAGCACGGAAATATATAGAAACGGAAATATATAACGGGGATTACAGCTGTCGGTGCCTGCCTCAAGTTCAGCTGTTTTAAGTTATGCCATGGCAAAAAAGCTGTTTCTTATCATAAAAAACTAATTCAATTGCCTCACTTACAACAAATTATAACTTAGTTATTTAATATCGACAAAACAATACAACGAATTCCTACTGTGTGTGCAAAGTGTCTTAACAGTGATAAATGATACAGATATTACCGACTGTTAAAGCTTTTTAATACAAATAAAAAGATTACTTTCGAATATTTATCTTAAAACACTTAAGTAAATATTTTCTAAAGAATACAACTAAACTGGAAATGTTTTGTGTTACACTCTCATCGCTGCCAAAGCAAAAAGTGTCAAATTTAAATTTCATAGTTGCTTAAAGTCAAGATCACACGTTCCGGAGCTAATTGGCTTTAGCAATTAAGTAAATTCAGCAAGACGAGCAGAAAGAAACGCAAACGAGACAAACTGAAAGTCAAGTGGGAATGACATGAAATGCACTAGAAATGGCAAATGTGCAACGATATCTGAAGCACACGCAAAGTCTGAGATAAACGGTAGCAAGTTCTTCAGAGCATACCAGATAAAGTGATCAGTTTTCATTGATAACTTGAATACGACAACATGCTGGAGGTGGACAAAATGTTGGAGAAGTGCGGCGACTTCAGTCGCATGCAGTGGTTGATGCTGTTGCTCTTCAGTGTGATCAATCTGCTGTCGGCACTGCACTATTACTCACAGACCATCATTAGTTTTGTGCCCAAGTACTGGTAAGTATTTGCGTACTCTGTGGCGTATACTTTATACTAATCACTCATACGCCCAGGTGTGCCGATAATTTGGAGCCGGACTTTGAGCCGCCCGAACAATCGAGCTGTCAGCCACAATATGCGAATGCCAGCAGCTCAGATACATGTCACAGCTACGACTATCAGCTCTACATGGGCTACGAAAGTTTCCCCAGCGACATGAACTGGATTTGCAACGACGTCTGGCAGCTGACGCTAGGTCAATCTATGTTCTTTGTGGGCTCCGTTGTGGGCACTTTAACGCTGGGCTATTTGGCGGACATACTGGGTCGTGTGCCCATTATGATTGTGGCCAATTTGATAGCCATGCTGGGCAACATTCTGACCATTTTCAGCAGCAATCTGCTGCTGTTCTGTGTGTTTCGTTTGATTTCCGGATTTGCTACCGACAGCAATTTCCTCATGATGTACATTTTGGGTAGGTAAATGTAGTTTCCTATAGTTTCCTAAATGCTCACCTTTTATCCACTTCAGTTATGGAATATATGCGACCTTCTCTGCGCACAATTGGGCTCAGCATCTGCATTGGCATCTTCTACTGCCTTGGCTCGATTAGTGCACCTTGGATAGCCGTGTTAATGGGCAGTTGGCGTGGTTATTTGCTGGTCACCTCGCTGCCACTGGCTCTTGTGCCGCTCTTCTACTTCATTGTGCCCGAGAGTGTTCAGTGGCTCATTTCGATGCAGAAATATGAACGTGCCGCACTTTGCCTCAAGCGAGTGGCAAAGATCAATGGCCGACACGTCGATGAACGGGACTACGAACAATTCATAAACGACTGCAAGTTGAGTCAACAAAACACGAAGAACGCACCGAATCTATTGGATTTATTCAAAACACCGCGTCTGCGTCGCAACACACTTATCTTATTCTTCAAATCGTGAGTTGACTCGATGTCATCGACATCTACAATGTATCGAGTACGGAGACTTATCTTTTATCTACTTTACATACACCCACAACTCAGCATGGTCATTACACTCTGTTATGATGCCGTTTCGCGTAATGTGCAAGGCCTTGGCATTTCGCCATTTGTGATGTTCTCACTGAGTGCCACGACGATTTTCCCAGCTTGCCTGCTCCTCATCGCTCTCCAAGATCGCATCGGTCGCAAGGCAATGGCTTCCATGTCGCTTCTGATCAGTGGCATTTTGATATCAGTCACGTGCATCTTTCTCTTCGCCGCCAAAACTAATCAAAGTAAGTCGTTTAGCAGCACTCGAGTAGTCACTAGCTACAACAGGTTTCCAGTTTGATTGGAGGCAGTAAATGCTAAAAAGTTAAAGGCGTTGAAACTAATTGAGTGCTTAGTAAAAATGGGTTATTTTAGGAAACCTTTTAAAATTAAATCTTTAGTCTGACTTAGCAGAAAAACTGCAGTTTTATCAGAATAATATAAGATATTTTATATACAGCTACATAATTAATCAGTAGACTGAAAAGCCTATGGTAAAAATTTTTTTTCTTCTCTTTCCTATTTACTCTTCATTATAAATTACTTTTAATTTAAATATTTGATTCATATGTTTACTAATTACCTTTTTCCCTCCCATAGCGACAACTCTGCTGGTGACACTGTCCGTGATTGGCCGCTTTGGCGTCACTGTGGCCTACAACTCTGGTGCCCAGTATGCCACAGAGCTCATACCGACCTGTGTGCGCGGACAGGGCGTGGCAGCTGTGCATGTCATGGGCTATGCCTTCACCTTCTTCAGTGTGTACATACTGTACACACGAACAATTTTCTCACCTCTGCCGGAAATCATACTCGGCATATTGTCACTCCTAGGGGCGGGACTGTGTCTGCTACTTCCGGAGACGCTGCATCGCACGTTGCCGGCATCGCTGGAGGATGGCGAGAACTTTGGCAAGAACGAGCATTGGTACACGTTTAGCTTCATGGAGAAGCGCTCTCAGTCGTTGGCCAAGCTAACACCGGGCAGGTCCAAGTCACAAACGAACTCTATTGATTCCTCACACTACTTCTAAGACGACTCTAGTAAATAAGCAAAAGTTAGCATACTTTTAAGCTCTCACTTAAAGATAGCAAATTGTTAAGTTTGAATCATTTGCGTATATTTTCTTTATTATAGTCTTGTTAACACTTTTATGTCAGTGGTAAAATTTTATTGTTATGCAAATAAAACACTTTTCATGAAACGCGATTTTTAACTTGGTAGTTTGTTTAATTTACTAAAACAAACCAACCTAACAAAATAAAAAAAATTAAATAATTAAAAAAAAAAAGTTTCTATTGTTTTAAATGCCATTAAATGACCCATTTAAATTAGTTACATGATAATCAGTCTTTCTATCTTTTTAATTTATAACAGTCACATATGTGTCACAGATAAATAGAAAGTTTGCATGCACTTGCATTGCTCGACTTTAAGATATCCTCTACAGAACTTAAGCACTCAAGATATCCTCTACACGAATTTAACCTACTCATACACTTAAGCCACATTTAATACCCGTCTACAATGTACGGTCGCTAAGTAACTTTTATTTTAGCTCAAATACATATATGTCTTAACAAAGTGTATATACTCAATTTCTACACATTTTATGGTCGCCATTTAAAATAAGCCCTAAACGATACCTAACTGCAAACTTTGTTTATCTAGGCCCATTACGCGTGTTACCAGCTCTTATCTGTAGACTGACATAATTGTTGCAGAGCCGAGTCCGGCTATAAATGAATGTGTTAGAATGGAAGCTGTGCCAGATTCTTGACAGTCGCGTGCTTACCAACGTATCAAGTGGACAAGTTGGGGAAAAAACTCTTTGAAATACTTTCCAAATGGATTTCGAGACTGTGTTGGAAAAATGCGGCAGCTTTGGACGCTATCAGTTTGTGCTGCTGGCGCTATATGGATATACAAATTTGTTGTCATCCTTTCACTACTTTTCACAAACTATCATCAGTTTCACGCCGCCACATAGGTAAGAGTTTTTTCTAAAATTGTTCAAGTTTGGTATTAATTTTATTCAACTTTTAGCTGCAACGCCGCCAATCTTCCTGCTGTCTATGGCTATGAGAATCGCTCATCCGCAGGCAAATGCAGCTACGTGGGCTGGAATTCCGATGAAAACAGATTCGAGGAAACCAAGTGTCAGTCGTGGGATTTTGAGCGAGAGATGGGCTACGAGAGCATTACAACTGAGGTAATTATTAGCTGCACCTAAAAGTAGGCAGCACTTTTTGCTGCTTGTAAACTTACACTAACGTCCGTGAATATTGTGCACAGCTGGAATGGGTCTGTGACGATGCTTACAAACTGGCAATGGGACAATCGTTTTACTTTGTCGGCTCTGTGGTGGGCACCCTGTTCTTCGGCTATCTGGCGGATCGCGTTGGACGTCTGCCCGCCTGCATGTTGACCACGTTAACGGGCGCTGTAGGTGATTTTATTACCTCGTTTGTGAGTTCACTGCCATTTTTCTCAGTTGGACGCTTTATATCGGGCTTATCTACGGACACTCAATACTATTTGATGTATATTTTGGGTAAGTTGAAGACTATTCATTAATTTTGAGCCAGTGTTATTTATTTTCTTCTAATTTCCCTTCAGTGTTCGAGTATCTCTCACCCAAACGTCGCACTTTGGGTCTCAACATGACATTGGCGATCTTTTACTCAATGGGCCTAATGGTGTCACCTTGGTTGGCCCTCTGGCTGGGCACCTGGCGTCGTTATCTTTGGGTTGCCTCCCTGCCAGCTTTAGGTGTGCTCTGTTATCCCTGTGTGCTGTTCGAGAGCGCCGAGTGGCTGCTAACCAAGCGAAAATTTGAAAAGGCTGCAAATTGTCTGCGTAAAATTGCCAAAGTCAATGGACGTCAGGTGGAAGAGCCCGTCTTCGATCAGTTCGTCAAATACTATCACGAGAAGCTGAATGAGCAACAGAAGCCCACAACAGATACTTTTCTGGGTATGCTCAAGACTCCAAGGCTACGCAAATTCACCATTATACTTATAATCAAATCGTAAGTTGACTTTTTGCTTGATTAATTTTAATTTGACTAATTGTTTGACTTACCCTTTATTAGCATGATTATCACCGTGGCATTTGACATACTCAGCAAGAATATGGAGGGCATGGGCACCTCCCCCTTCAAGCTCTTCTCCTTCACTGGTGTTACTTATGTTCCCGCGGGACTGACCATCATACTCTTCCAGAACTATATCGGTCGCAAGGGCATGGCCTGTGCGTCCCTCTTCGTAGGCGCCATTATAACAGCTGTAACGGGATTTCTGGTAGCCAGTCTAAATCCCGCCGACAACGCTCTACTCCTGGCCTTCATGGTAGGGCTGGGTCGATATGGCGCAGTTGTGGCCTACGACGCTGAGGCGCAATATGCAGCTGAGATAATTCCAACGAGTGTCCGAGGTCAGGGCATGTCCAATATACATGTTGTGGGCTATGCCTTTGGATTCTTCAGTTCCTTTATCATTTTTCTGGGCACCTATTATAAGCCACTCCCATCTATATTCATCAGTTGCCTTATGTTTATCGGAGCGGCTTTGTGTCTTACACTGCCGGAAACTTTACACAAGTGAGTTTTCCCATTTATACTCGTACCCAACGATTCATATTAATTTATATACTCGATTCTCTACAGAAAACTGCCCCAGACCTTGGCGGATGGCGAGCTATTTGGCAAGGGGGAGAAATGGTATTACTTTCCCTGTTTGAGTCGAAGACAAAAGCCCACAGCGCAGATGACTGAGATCTCTACAATTGCGCAAAATTCTTAAATTAATTAATTCTTATAAATGATAAACTCTAAAAATAAAAGATTTTAATTTATTATATTTACTTAGAAATTGCATTTCTGTACTTTTGTTTGGGAAGAAAATTCACGAAACTTGTTTGGAAGAATTTACTACACTAGGCTTAACTGATCTGCTACCTTTTATGGAAATTTACAACTAAATTACCCCAATTTAGACATAATTAGGCCATTAAAGCATGAATTGCAACTAATCCAAAGAAAAACGTCAACGGAATTCATAAAACGGACTCAACTATTAACCGTTAAACAGGATTTTAAGTGAAATGACTTACGATGATCACGTCGATTGTTCCGGATCTTTTATGGTATACGGGAGGCATTATAATATGAGTATTATGGAGTTGTAATCTATACTATATACGGTCAAATTGTATATAGTATACATGCCTTAAGCCAGGCTATAAAGACGTCTGGCGCCATAATTCCGCTGAAATGTTGATTGTGCAGGCGTGACTTACAGCAAACGAACCGACACTGAGCTCTCCTATAAATCTTCGACTAAGCCAACTCGGCGACTGCCCACATAATACCCGTTCTTAGATCTTTTATTCTCTTCTATTTCTTTTGTCTCTAAGCCAGCGCGCCGGTCGAGTTTAACGGCTGATAAGCCAAAACCGAGAGAAATACGCATCGCAAAAAATGTAAATACTTTTCAAACATGTCGAATGCTCTAACTTAGAGCCTTAGTAACTGGATTCGCGTGGAATTAATATTAGAAGGCTTGTGGAAACTATTAAATACATCCGGAAGATAAGTTTACATCAGTCTTGGGATTACTATGAGACAGATAAGATTGATAAGCTGGTAATTGAAGTTTGTAAGTAGGTAATTAGCTCGCCAACTCGACTCGCTGCTCTTTCTGTCCTAATAAACGAAAGTGCGATGTTTGCCCAAGACTGAAAGTCGTAAAATATAGCGTAGATAGCCCCCGAAAGCCAATCTACTAATCTGTAGAGACGCTGCCTATACTATATAAGGCAGCTACCTGAAATATCTAAACGTCAAAACATTAGCTGGCCAGTTAGCGGCAGCAACATTCAGTGAACAGACAGTTAAATGAGCATGTAGCCTGTAGGCGAATTTTAAATTCTATCAAGTCAAGTCAAGTCTAAAAATATTCACACTGAATCAAAAAGATATATCTTAAAATTCAAAAATGGATTTCGATCGCGTTTTGGACAAGTGCGGGAGTTTCGGACGCTTTCAGTTCGTCATCTTAATTCTATACGGTTATACGAACATAATGAGTTCGTTGCATTATTTTTCACAAACCTTAATCACTTTTACACCGGAGCATTGGTAAGTGACTGTTGGGCCCAATTTTCCTGTCAACAATTTAACTCCAGAGTTTTCCTCTTTCAGGTGTGCTCACAATGATCTAGAAGGTCTCAATGCGGAGTCTTTGCGAGCCATTTATTCCAACGTAGAGCATCCATCCTGCACTCTGCTTGATGGTGTCATTAATGGCACAGCCATTGCAGCTGAAAATGGAAAGACCTGTGAGAATTGGATTTTTGAGCGGGAAAGCGGTTACGAGAGTCTTACCACAGAGCTGAATTGGGTCTGCGATAAATCGCATCTGGCAGCAATTGGACAATCCTTCTTCTTTGTGGGCTCTGTTGTGGGTACTATCACCATTGGTTACCTATCCGATCGCATTGGTAGATTGCCTGCCATGTTAATAGCAGCTGTGGCTGGTGCATCTGGTGATTTCATGACTTCCTTTGTGTATACCTTGCCCTGGTTTGCATTCTCGAGATTTGTTGCGGGTCTGTCGACGGATACAATGTACTACTTAATGTATATTTTGGGTGAGTTAATACATTTATACTTAAATATCAGTTACGATATTTAACTCTTCCGAATATCGTAAGTTTGAGATGTTTGAAATGTGCTATTTATCAAGTTGTGCGTAACAAACACGAGTTACGATATTCGTTACGATATTGATAACCAATATCGTAAAGCAAATCAAAGTTGTATCTACCAACTACATTACCTCGTTTAACAATTCCAGTGTTCGAGTACTTGAGCCCAAAACGTCGCACCTTCGGCCTTAACATCATTCTTGCCATATTCTACGGTTTTGGCTTGGTTACTTCACCTTGGGCTGCCATTTGGATAGGAAACTGGCGTCATTATCTGTGGATGGCCTCGTTGCCATACCTGGGCATACTCGCCTATCCGCTCTTCATCTGCGAGAGCGCTCAGTGGCTGCTCACGAAGAAGAAGTACGATCGCGCTATCAAGTGTCTGAAATGGGTTGCCAAGTTCAACAAACGGCAGGTGGACGATTCCGTCTTCGATGAGTTTATTAAGCACTATCGCGAGAAAGCCAATGAGCAGGAAAAGGTGAACACCCATGGGGATACGTTTTTGGGAATGTTCAAAACTCCGAGACTACGACGATTCACACTCACTCTACTGCTCAAATCGTAAGTTACTAAAGAACATTTCAAACTTGACACTTACGATATTCGTTATTTCATAGTGTAATTATAACGCTGTCCTACGATGTGGTCAACCGCAATATGGAGGGCCTGGGCTCATCTCCCTTCAAGCTCTTCTCCATAACATCGCTCAACTATTTACCCGCGGGAGTTACGATCCTTCTGCTCCAGAATATCATAGGACGCAAGGGCATGGCCTGTGGAGCCTTGTTCGTGGGGGGTATTATTACCACAGTCACTGGCTTTTTGATTGCCTTCCTGGACCCAGCAGAGAACGCTATTCTGCTGGCCGTTATGATCGGTTTGGGTCGCTATGGAGCTACGGTTGCCTATGATGCTGAGATCCAATATGCCGCCGAGATAATTCCGACCAGTGTGCGAGGCGCCGCCGTGTCCAATATTCATGTTGTGGGCTTGGCTTCCAGCTCCTTGGCCTTCTACGTTATCTACTTGGCCAGGTTCTACAAGCCGTTGCCATCAATTTTCATCAGTTGTCTGATGTTCTGTGGGGCTGCTCTATGCCTGAGTTTGCCGGAAACCTTACACAAGTAAGCTCAACTTGTTTTAAACTTAAAGTACTTACTTAATACTACTTTTTCCATACAGAAAACTACCTGAAAGCTTGGCTGATGGCGAGAAGTTCGCTTTGAACGAGAGTTGTTGGTATTTCCCGTGTTTCCAGAAGAAACGCGAAAATCTGAACAACAACGAAGATGAAAAGAAGTCAGAAGAAGCCTGAAAACAAAATGAAAACGATTTTTGAGTTTGAGGAAAACTTAAAATTGAACTGATTTAACTGAAACTGATATGAAATCTAATTAACCTGATGATGAACTGAACATATAGTTAGTTCCTGTAACCAAATGGTCTGATAGATATTACTCATGTAAAGAATACATAGTAATCATTATATAACCGTTAACTTAACCATATATAAAATATATATAGTAACCATACATTATTCTCTTATCTTTATGCAATAAATTAACTATTCTAAAAGCGAAAACATTTGTTTTAAATTATAGATCGTATATATATATTGTTTTTATTATTTTATCAATATTTTTGTTTAGCTTACTTCATAGTTTTGGAGACTTGATTAGTTTAGGATTTAACTACAAATCAAAAGCAAAACAAAATGAACTCTTACTGAATACTAAAGCTCTTATGATTAATTAATCATTATAGTAGTATAAGTAAGTATTCAATTAAGTTTTTGTTTTTCAATTAAGTGAAATTGTGCCGCCTTAATGTTAACTATCCAATTCCGATTACGATATCGACATCGATTTTGATATATTACACGAGTTTGAGAAAAAATATATTCAGGATGGTTTAGTTTGAAATAGATCAATGAGTTACTAATTAGATTATAGTAGTACATAAGTCTATTTAAAGTAATCCTATGTATATGACGATAAATGATGCGATACACTGATGCTGAGCACACACACATTTGTAAACTTCACTATCATCAAATATACGAGGTATTCCTGCAGCTAAGGAATCAGTTTTGTTGTATGATTATAGGTTGATTCAATCACTGATTAATTCAGCTCCTAACTTATGTTGTTGTGGTTGTTATTGTTCTTGGAGTGCTCACTTAAAGGCCTAGGAAAAAATTGTTTAACTAAACTACAAACTACAGTTCTTAATAGCATTCCATGTTGGCATTCAATGCTTGGCATCCTTCAGTGCCTGCTCCTCACGATCGGCATCAATAAGGGACTGCTTGCGTTTCGTATAGTTTCCAGTTTCCACCTGCTGCTTGGCATCGATCAACGAATGCTTACGCTTGTATTTCTCCATCTCGGAGTCGGAATCATCATCGTCATGATGCTGCAGACAAGGGAAGTCAAACATGCGCTCGCCCTTGCCAAACACTTCACCCTCCTCGATGGTTGTGGGAAGACTCCTACAAAAGCAAGACAAAAGTAGGTTAAGCAAATGTGTCCCATCAGAAATTTAAAGTTTGTTTACCTGTTTAGGGTTTCTGGTAAGAGCAAGCAGACAAAGGAGCCAGCAAAGAAGAGCACGCCGAGAATAATTGATGGCGCCGCCTTGAAGAACGTGCCCAGCCAAAGGATGTAGGGCGCCAGAAAGGAGGCCGCAAAGCCGGCCACATGCACCGCTGCCACGCCCTGGCCGCGCACACATGTGGGTATCAGTTCGGTGGCATATTGCGAGCCAGATTCATATGAAATGGCCACACCAAATCTCGCCGCAATCGTCAGGCAGGCCAAGAGTATGGCATTATGATTGTGCTGCTGATATGCGATGGCAATGCCAGCGGCAGCTGTGAAGAATCCACCCACAAGCAATGAACCCGATGCCATGCCCTTGCGTCCAATGCGATCCTGGAGCAGCACCAGCAAAATGCTCGAGGGCAGCACAGCCAAGGCGCTCAGTGAGAACATAATGAAGGGTGAGATGCCCATGCCTTCCACATTACGTGACACGGCGTCGTAGCAGAGTGTAATAACCATGCTGCAATACAGGGCGTATGAGTAATCTAAAGATTGAGATTATTTGAAAAGGAAACTCACGACTTGAAGAACAGAATAAGCGTGTTCTTGCGCATGCGCGGCGTTCTGAACATGTCCAAAAGTGTCGCATGTTTCTTATCATCGCCTCCTTGCATCTCTCGTGTCATTTGACAATGGCGACGGAACTCATCAAAGTCCGCCTGCGTCACGTGGCAGCCATTGAATCGAGCCACTCGCTTCAGTCGCTTGATGGCACCATCGATGTCATTGCGTGTGACCAACCACTGTGCGCTCTCCTGCACCACAAAGTAGTACAGCACCACCAGCAGTATGGGCAGAGAAGTGCAGGCCAAATAGATCTGCCAGTGTCCGGCCAATACAGCCAGCCAGGGCGTAAAGACCAGGCCCAGACAATAGAACAGACCCACAGCCATGTTTAGACCCAGTGTGCGCATGCTGGGACGTATGTATTCGAGCACTGCAAACGAAAAACATTAAGTAAATTAATTGTTTTAATTTAAAATTATCTTCTCTAGTTTACCTATTATATACATGAGATAGAAGTTGGTATCGGCGGCCAGGCCCGATATAAAGCGGCAGAGGGTAAATGTGGCAACACTTTTGGTAAAGATCGTTGAGAAATCGCCAGCAAAGCCACAGAAATTGGACAATATGAGAGCTGGAACACGGCCAATTTTATCAGAAAGCAGTCCATAGAACAGTGTGCCGACAACGGAGCCAATAAAGAACAGGGATTGTCCAATACGCGCCTTATAGGCTGAATCGCAGACCCAGTTTAGCTGTTGGAAGAAAACAATGTAGAGGTAAACAGGTTAATCTCAATCGATCTACAGGTAAACTGGCAGATAAGTAAACGTTTTCCTTACCTCGGTGTTCATGCTCCTATAGCCAAAATCATAGTTATAAATCCAACGCTCGCATTTCTCCGTGCTGACGGTCACATTCGGACCATTGATGTCTGCCAGACGCGTGCAGGAAGGATCCTCGAACTTGGCATAAATGTCGCCGATTTCCTTGTACGTCATATTCACCAACTTCTCATGGTAGCACCAATGATCGGGCACAAAACTAATCACTGTTTGCGTAAAGTAATGCTACAAAACCAAAACAATGTATTAAAATCATACACAAATAATTTATTTAGTGCTTTGCATATACACACCATCGATACGATGATATTGATAAAGCCGAAAAGTGCGAGAATCATAAATTGGTAGCGATTGAAATCGCCGCATTTGGCAAGAATTTGATCGAAGTCCATTGTGACGGGGGGAAAGTTGTGACTGTTGAGCTTCTTTCTTGGACTGGATTGGATGTGATTACTGGATGACTTCTCGTACTCTCCGTTTGTACTCTATTTACTTAGTTGGGTGTCTTGATTTTGCTGCTTGGATGGCCTTTGGGGGCTTGTTGTGTTATCACAATTCGTTCCGTGTATTTGAGTGTCTTGTGTTTGTTTGTTGCGTGTGTGAAAGTGTCTTGTGTTGTGTAGTGTAGTTTTTGTTAAGCAAAAAATAAATGTCTATGCATTTGGTTCACATATGGAACTTTGGTTTTTCTGTAAACAAAAGAAAAGTTGTTTTAATATAAATTAATTAATAAATTATTTATTTATGCAAAACCACAATTACAAGGTGTATGCATAAAATTAGCTCTTAAAACTGAAAACAACGTAAACTTAAATTGAGTATGCAAATTATTTTTGATTGCGGAGAAAGTTGCTTCAGATTAAGTCGAGATTTATCGAGCACTTGACCCAGTTACGAGTGCAGCTAGAAAACGTTTCCACAGAAACTTCAATTCTATTTAATAAGTTAGTAATAAGTAAACAAACAGATAAACTTGACAATTATTTAAACAATAAATTAGACACGAGTCGCACATGTTCCCCAAAACGGAGGCCGACTTTTTTATCGCTTAACTATTTGAGCTATAACCTCTTATCATTAACTGAATATTTCTCTTGGATACGAAATTGCGGGAAGCTGACTAATAAGCAACAGCTGCTGCCACTACTGCTTTGGTTGCTGCTACCGATTGCTGACTAATTGGCAGCACTGTAGATTAGAGCTGGTAACTTGTCGCTACTTGACAACCAGTAGCTCAGTTTAATCGACTTCTAATTAAGTCCAAACACGTGTGTCTAGTCACATACCTTGTTTGCCATTTCTAATAATATTCTCATAACTTTTATATTATTTTAGTGTTAAACTCAAACACTTTGATTTTCTGCGGAAACATGGCTTATTTCAAGTGCCAAGCATATTTAAATTTAAACTTTATTTTACATTCTTACAACTGGTTTTTGTGTCCCAAATTCTGCACATTCTGAATACTCGTTTCAAGCAGGCTCAAAAAAACATATTTCAAGGTTTTCCAAGTGATTGTAACTAAAAATCAACATTGAAAATATTGAAAATTTATATTTTGTTTATTTGCTTTTAATTTCCACACAAATACATTGTTCTTGTTAAACCATTTAATTACCTGATTTGTAATTCTTGAGTATGTGGGAATGTTTAAAAATAATTTAATTCCACGAACACATTTAAAATATGTAAATTGGTCGAGAGCAGCAAACAACAAATTTTGTTTACGAACAGCACAAGAAAAGGGAAAAAACGACGCAAACCAATTCGACAGACGCAAAACAAATAAGTTTGATTTTATTTTTTCTACTGCTCCAGAGGAATAGATTTTTTATATATAATTTATTTTGTTTTTAAATTGTTTTTCTTGGCTGAGTTCAACGGCTCTAAGACGCGCACACGTTTTGGCCAATAGCAAGAATTATTCTAAAATAATTCTCAAATTTAAATAGCGGTAAGTATATTTTGGTTTTGTATTTTTCGAAAAGAATTCTTGTATTTTTTGGTTTGATCGATGCTGCTGATGTTTTGGGTCTGTGTTCTGGCGAACGGCCCGTTTAGCGCGCAGTTGTAACGCGAACGCGGCAATCTCTAACGTTGTGTATCCGCGAACTGTCTTCTGCGTACTGAGTTCAAGCAAACGCCACAGTTTGTTTATTAAAAACGCCAAACAGCTGTTCGATGCAGCGCGCCGCTGCCGACGCGACGTCGCGGCCGACGCTGACGTCGTTAACTCAAACAAAATGAATTCAACAGGCAAAAAAACCAGGGACTTTGTTTTTGTTTTTACTTTTGTTTGCTATTTGTTTTTAGTTTTTGTTATTTTTTGAGGGGGGGATTATTTTTTGGGATTTCTCTGCTGTACTTTGAACCAGTTTTGGTGGGGGGAGTGCAGCGCTTGAACAAAGAAGCCAGCGAAACAGGTCAGTCGAGTCGAGATTTGGATTTCGATTTTTATGAGGCATCACACACGGCGTATACGCGTTGTTAATTCGATTCGATACGATTTCATTTGATTTACATGCTCATTTGAACCTTGTGACGGCGCTGCCACGGCTAATAAAACTAATTATTTATGTGCTAAACATATTTAACATCCAGATACACATATAATTATAATTAAATGCAGTTGGATCGTTTCGATTTTGAAATTCCGTAATCATAAATCACAATTTTATTGATGCTTTAATTTCTACACAATAAATGACTCGTGCTTTGTAGTATTCCCCTTGCACGTGTTCTGTATTTTTCAATTGAAAAACTCACTATTAGCGCCCTTATACAAAGCAGGAGAAAAACTTGTAATCTTTTCGTACTTACGTCAAATTCATGCAATTGTTTGCTTATGATTTATGAGCTCTCTAATTATAAATAAAATATTTTTATTACAGCCCCATTTTATTTTTTTGTAAGTCAGAAGCCAAAACAAATTGTTAGCTAGTTGCTATATTAGTCATAATATACAATGTAATCAGTACTTAATTATTTGATATAATTTTTTGTCGGGCAAGAGAAGCATCTTAAAATGGCTATACGAATATTCCTAAAATTGTCTACTACTATTTTAACTATTTTATCTAAAAATCAAAGCTGTAAGGTTAAGACATAATTGTGCAATTAAATATGTAAAAAATGTAAATGTCGGAAATAAAAAGCTCTTCAAGATTAGATAATGCCACACGTCGAACTAGCCCAAAAAACGCGTTGACTTAAGTAGACTTAAACTATGGTCACATAGAGCTAGAAAAAAAGTGTGTACACTACTCATCATATGTGCCAAATGTGATCTTATCTCTCTGCCATGTGGAGATCTGGAATGGCGCATGGCCTAGACTTTGCTGATCAACTGTACCAAGTGTATACAGCAGCAGACTCCAGACAGACCTACAGATGAAGCAGACAGACACATAGTTACATAAATATTTACATTTTGGATCTGCTTTTGTTCATCTTCCGCTGGCTAAGCAAACAAAGAACAAAGCGAAAAGCAAAGCGCAAAGAAGTGAAGGGCAAAGTGTACAGAAAATCCACAAGAAGGCAAATGAGTAACTGCCACTACCGTTAAATAGTTGAACTTCTTATCAACATTGCAGAAGCTGTAAAAATCACGCATACGTCGCGTTGCCAACGCTCGCATAGACTTGGTAGTTTATCTTTGATATAATATTGCAACGCTCTACAAATTTAATGTTAAATCATCTTCCGCTTATTTCAACATATAATTTTATTGGGATTTCAGTTGTGACTAAGTGTGAAACGGAGATTACTTGCTGGGAGCCTGGCAAATAAACCGAATAAATCGAATACAATGGCAAATTGACACTTCTGGTTTCGCAGTCTGCAATGCCAATGCTTTTGCACCTGCTTCTCAGTAAACAAATTAAAATTAAAGACGCATAACACCTGTAAAATAGGCCAATATCAAAGTGAGAGCTGCCTACCATTAAGTTTAGGTATTTTTGGATATTCTCAAAAAGATTTTAATTTATCTTTCCATATGTTTTATTTTATTATTAAAGCTCAGTTTATATATAATTATTTTATGCCTAACAATTTATTTATACATCTCACTTTATATTTAAATATTTTTATAATAACAATTTATTTATATTTATTTAATTTTCGCACTCGACTTTTGCCTATTTCCTACAACGCAAATCATGAGTCTGAAATCCAAGTGATACAAATTTAATCTCTTTATGTGCTTGGGTTTTTTTGTAGGGAAGTTTTGCTTCGCATTGATATGCGAAATATTTTATAATAGTCAAAATTAGATGCTCATATTGAAGTTACTAATTATGAAATCTTTACAATATTTACTTTTTTGGCACAAAAATTAGCTCAGATTTGTGTGTTTATTTTTGTGCGTTTCACAGCTGAAAGTGGAGTGACTAGCGGAGAGTAGCTAGTAGTATGTTTACAGTTAGTTTTACATAAGAGTCCTACACACACTCACAAACACACACACACACATGCTTCGAAGGCAGAACAAACGACTCGCGTGACTATTGAAATTGTTTTGACTTCAAGTTCAACGGTTCTGTTGGGTTTTAAGTGCACTGGTTGTCACTTTGCCTATGTGAACATGAACATATATTACTTTATATTAGTCACACACACACACATACACACACTTATGCTGACAGTTTCTACGGGTACTCGAAGGCTCCCCAGCAATCTCCCTATGTTGATATGGCGTCATTTTGTCTCCTCACGTTCACTGCATTTATGTAGACTCTTAGCCCCCTACCACCTCCTTCCCCTACCTACAACATAACATAGTTATGTGTTAGAATTTCTGCCTCAATTTTCTCGACATTCTATTCCATTAATATTTAATTGTTTCCAATGGCATTTGTTTGCTTTTATTTGTTTGTTTGTTGCCTTCTTCATTCATTTCTTATGAATAATTTTTTCCTAGACATGCACAAGTATACATATGGGGGCATCAAATGTTTGTGCCTACAAATATATGCCATATAAATAGACTTATTCATACAAAACACTTGGTGTCAATTAAACTGCTTATGTGGCACATTAATAAAATGACAATAGAATTTTTGTTTGCTATTGTAAGAAGTGTCTCTCTGATTACTCACTGACTACTCAATGATAATATTTGACATTTTATGCAGGTTGTTGAACTTGGCATAAAAATTATGGTAATGGTTATTGTTTGAAGGGAAAGATTTTTCAGAGAAAATAAAGAAATTGATTTTAATTTAAAGTAAATAAAACGGTTTATTAAATTTCACAATAAACTTTTAAATTTTGACTTATTTTTACCAACTGTAACTGCTATTAAACTACATTATATCATCAAATATAACAGGGTTCAAAAAATCATGTATAACAATATCGCAATTATAGTTCAATCGATTGTTAATCACGTTTAATTATTGTTAAGGTGTTAGCTGATAAGATACTGAAATGCCGGAACTAGTTGGCATCCGAAACCAATAAAAAACTGAAATAACATGAACTTGTCTGTCAATAGGGCACATTCCCCATAATTAGTTCACTTCTAAGAAATCAGCAAAAAAAAACACAACTAGTCTTATTACAATAGATGGCACTGATAAGATGCCACTGGACATAACGTGCTTACAACGTAGTTTATTATCTCAGGTACAAAAGCCATGCAAATTGATAAAGCTCGTTGAACAATTTCTGCTTAGCCAGAGCAGCACTAACTCGGACTGGTTAGTGTCGGATGTAACCAATTACCAGCTTGCCAGCGGACCTGGCTATAGACCCAAAGTGAGACAGGTAGCAACAGACACAGAGAGAGAGAGAGGGAGAGAGAGAGAGACAGCAACAATTTATTTGAGAGTACTCAGAAAATGACACCATGTGTACCAAAAAAAAAATTGCCAATCCCCAAAAGTAAAAAATACTTGAAAGCTGTAA
Organism: Drosophila dunni; assembly: GCA_018152125.1. NCBI lineage: Eukaryota > Metazoa > Arthropoda > Insecta > Diptera > Drosophilidae > Drosophila > Drosophila dunni. The sequence continues at coordinate 12,600,609 of JAECXC010001917.1, read as the reverse complement.
ACGTAGCTTCCCAGCAATTTAACTGATGCGATTTTTAACATATTTTTTGGCCAACAGGTGTCATATAAATGGCTTCAATTCCCGCATGTTTCTCACTTTCTCTTTTCTCTCTAACAGCCATATTGTCTCTCCGGCATGCCCTTCGGTTCAATGGCAGCCACGATTTGAGCAGGGAGAACGTGTTGTCATGGGTAGCAGCAGTAGCAGTACTACAGGCAGTACTAGAGCTATGGAGCACATAGATTCGCAAAACCTTGGACTCTTGATATTGCATAAACAATGTTAACCTTGTGAGAACTTGATAAAAAATAATAAAGTTTATAACTCGCTGCTCGCATGCTAAAAAAAACCCACAACTATTAAGGAGTTCTTTGAAATTTTGCAACAATTTTCCAGAATTCTGCTGTAATATTTACCAGCTTTTAATTGATTTGTTTTGTTTGTCAATTAAAAGCGTTGAAAGTTCTTGGAATACCAGGAAGAATATCCAAAATATCTCAATTAAAAACTTGAATTTAGCAAAACTCCCAAACAAATGCAAATTAAACTTACAAAGAAACAAACAAAGTGTTCAATTATTTATACAGTCAACAAAACACAAATAAATGCAAAAATTATAGAAACGAAGCGTTGAAGGATAGCGTCAAGTCATCGCCAATCGATCGAGAGTATCAAAATAAAGCAATTGACTTGATACGACACGACTCAACACGACGCGACTCGATTCGCCTCGAGACTTATTCCGCACGCGTATGCAAATGATCTCATGTTTGATTATGTTTTGCCAGCATAAATGATTGGGAATATTCCATGAAAGCCATGAAACCGTGACGTAAACAAATTGATCTGTGCCCCCTGGGTGTGGTCAGTGAAATTGAAGAGCAAATATATACATATGTACATATAAAATAAAAAGTGAAAGATCAATTTAAAAGCTTTCAATGGAAATTTTTTGCTTGGGGAAGATCAAGTATTAAAGTGCATTTTCTAGCTGATTTTAAACGATACAGGGCAGTAAAATTTATAGGTAAGTAAACTTGAAGCGCATAAAAACAGCTGATCGGCAGACCAGACTAACTGTAAACAATGACGATAAGGTAACAGCTGACTAAAGCGTGCCGTCGTTCGTGCGACAGTTTATCTACAAACAACTAGTGTAGCTGGCATTTAAACTAGCTAGATACCGTTGATACCGGCAGCTACTGCTTATGACCAGGCCAATTTGTTGCTCAAGTCAGCCGCACTGGCCCCCAATTAACAGCTGAGCAGAATACTCAAATAAAAAAGAAAAATAAAATAAACTGAGCTAAAAATCGGTCTTTTATGTCCCATTGGCCGCGAGCCACTTTAACACTTGGCAACACCGACAACACGGACATTTAAAAATATATATTTATATACTATATTTGTATACTAGATAAAAAACTATATGCACCATATGTTTTGTATGCTCGAGTGTTTATCAGTCCCAAATCAGAAAACACAACGCACATTGCTGTCGCCTGTTGTTGCCACTCGACAAAAATGAGTCAAAAACGTGACAACATATATTTTTATTGCTTTTTAACTTTATTTGTTTTATATTTTTAAATATTTGTTTATGCACAAACAATTTGTGATAAATAAGTGTTTGTCTCAGAATTTGTTTGTGGTATTTATAGCAAATGAACAGAAACCTGTTGACAGACTGCGATTTAAAGTTAAGTAAAAAATTATTTATGTAAAGTTGCATTTGAGTAAATAATTTTAGTATTTTCTTGTTTGTTCTTATTTGTTAGACTTCTATCCGAAGCCAACTGCCACAATTCTAAAGCTTCACAGACTCTATAGTTAATTGCTATGTAAAGTTCAATTAATCAACTGCCATTTACCTGTGCTCTCTCAGCAAACCCGTCAGAAACGTGATGCGTAGAGCCAAACTCGTTGTTGGTTAACAACAACCGTCAATTGAGCACCGACAACCGACAACCGCCAACTTTGTTATGATTGTGCACAGCAGATAAGTTCAAGAGTTCCAAGAACTAATTTAATAACACGATTATCATTCTCATAACCTGGTGTGCTAGTAACTGGTTAATAGAAGTTAACATTGTTTTTATTTTTTCTGTATTTTGTTGATCAACAAATGAAATTGAAATTTATGTTTACCTAGAACTGCAATCAGGTTTTTTAACAGACAATAAAGCATATACGACTAACGACTGATGCTAATTAATGAATGCCTTTATAATTAATGAATGCATCAATGCAAGCTAGTATAGATTAATCAATATCAATGGAGTAAAAAGTGGCTAAAAACTCGGTTAAAATGTTATGTAAATTAAAAGTTATGTAGTTTAAAAGTTCTGAAGAATGAAGAGAATTTACCAGATATTTCAAAGATTTTAAACACAAGTTTAGCCGTGCTTTTCTTTTATTTTGGAAATTTAATTTGACACAAATTTGTTTATCTTTATTCCCTAATTCTGTTTCAAAAAGACATAAAAAATAATTTCATTTAAATGTTATATTTAAAACTTGCATTAAGTATGCCATTTCAAGCTGTCTGAGGAATTGCGAGTCGTTACATTTAATTGCTTTGAATTGAGAGACATTAATTCATTATGCAAACCATTTACATCCTTTGACACATTTTATGGAAGCCAAGGAGACTCCGCTTTTTACTAGAATTTGCACCTTTATACACCTTACAAAATTATGTGCTATTTGTTGTTGTTTATTTAAACTGTTGCTTCTACTGTGCTACTATAAAACAAGAAAGAAAAGTACAGTCGAGCACGCCCAACCGTATAATACTCTCTGCATTTTTTTCCCGGTTAAATTATTAAAATCGGTATCAAGATATTACAATGTATGATATTATACTTGCATTAAAACACGTTGAAACAAAAACAATCTAAGCAAAATCAAACATCTGTTTGTATGCGAATATACATAGTACGTTTGACATTATATGTGTTTATACATGTACATATGTATGTGTGTATTCGGCCAGCGACTGCCGGCCGCGCTGTCGCCACACAAGCAGCGAAAACGTTTCTGTCTCGCTTGCACTCATTAGTGATATTGCGTTCAATTATCAATATTGTAACGCTTCTAGTTTTCTTGTATATAGTCCGATTTCAATGCGACTTTTTAGGATAGTTTGATATAGTTAGCCTCCACTCGAATTACACAATTACAATGCTGTACTATATGAACAAATGCCTGTAGGCGGAAGGAGTTATTTTTATGTATTGTGGGAAAAAGGGGCGTGGCAGTCCAAAATTTTAAGTGCCAATGCATTTGCGCTGCCGCTAGGAACCTCCACACCAGAATTCGTGATCCTAGGTGCCATGGTTACTGAGATATTCGCCGAAAACAGCGGTTTTTTCCGAGGTGTGTCTAGTTTTTTGCTCATTGTGGGCGAATGGGGCGTGGCATCGAAAAAAAAAAAGATTCTTGTATTGACTGACTAAATATGTGATCGATTGACACCAAGCTCGAACTTGTAGCTCTTACCATCTCTGAAATCTGTTTGTTCATACGGACAGACAGACAGACAGACAGACAGACAGACGGACAGACAGACGGACAGACGGACATGGCTATATCGACTCGGCTTGTAATGCTGATCAAGAATATATATACTTTATGGGGTCTGCCACGCCTCCTTCTGCCTGTTACATACTTTGCACAAACCCAATATACTCTTGCAGAGAGTATAAAAAGTCACTATAAAATTACAATGCAATTAAATCTGTCCAAAGAATGTGCTCAACAGGAAAACACCCTTTGGCTAAAAACTTTCACCACAATGCTGTTGTTTAATTTAATTCGAGTTATAAAAATATATTGATATAATTAAAACAGTTTTCTACCAATTTTAATCGATTACAGCGCATAATTATATGCGGGCCCGAGTAAAAGAGGAGAATTAATTGAAATACATAACAAAAAGAAGCTGATAAAGTGCATGAAAGAAGCAGCACTGAGAGAAATTTTAATGCCAAAGGGGAGACAAGTGACGTCTCTCAGGAAATATTTTGGCTGCAGATCAGTAATCGCCAAAAAATAAAATAACAAATTAAATACATGTGTGGCATATACTGGTCTATTTATATTTGTAGACAAGTGTTGATGTATGAGGCACATATAATATAATTTTATTTATTTTTAAAACGCACACTTATAGTTACAGTACTCAAAATATATTTATTTTGCGAATATAGTATGTTTGTTGTACTAAATTTGCAAGTGGAATAGTTGCCACAGCGGATTGCATAAATTTTGTTAATTGCTATTTTTATATGCAACACTTGGCCGAAGAAATCGAAATTGAATATTGAACAAAAACTTTCCACTCGCCTTTAAGAAATTTTGCATCACGCTTCCTCAGTCTCTCCCTCCGTCTCTGCTTCTCTCTCTAACTCGCTCTCTTCAGCCACCGCTGCTGATGCACTTCAATTGTATTCAATTAATTGCGTTCACACTCACACACACACACATTGCACTTTGTCACACACAATTTAATGAATATTGCTTTTATTGATTTCAATAGACAAACTATTTATGTATAACATTGAGCAGCACTTGAACTCTGTTTTTATAATTTGTATAACATTTTTTTCCATTCGCTGCATAGCACATGCAAATTAACCGTTAGTCCTCCGACTGCGCCTTTAAATTATATTCGTTTCTATTTCTATTTGATATTCTCATGTCTGCTGCGCGAGCGCTGTCAACGAACTGTTTCAGTTCTGTTGCTGACACTGCTCCGCAGGTATTCGAATATCGGCCATGACTTTGAAAACCAACAACAACAACAACGGCAGCAGCGAAAACTATTAAAGAAATAACAACGAAACTTACGAACAGAGGAGCAAGAGAACAAATGCATAGAACAAAAACACTAAGCCTCGACTAGAAAATACCCTGTTCGCTTGTTTCGTGCTAAAATTTATATAAAGACTGTTTTTTTAAACCATTTCTTTAATTATAGAGTAATGTGATCAATTAGAATAAAACTTTGCTAATATTCTTTTAACAAAATTAATCATTTAACTTATTAATTCACGAAAAGTATATAGCACCCATATATACCCTTTTGCCAACGCTTGCAGTCCGCAGTACACTACTGCAGTTGTTGTTGCTCTTTCGTTGCTTTTGCTCCTTTGCCCCTATTGCTCTCACCCTCCCCCATTAAACATTTGAAATCCACGCTGCGTTGGCTTTGCCTTTGTCTCTGTCATTGCCATTGCCGCTCAGTCAGCTGTTAGCGCAGTATTGGTTTTGTTTTGCTTTGTTTTGTTTAACTTTGCTTTGCTTTGTTGTTAATGCGTTTTGCATACCGTATGGAGGACCTGCTGTGTACGTCAACCAGTTGCAACCGGTTGTATGTGCCCAGAGTTAGACTCAGTCTGAGACAAGTCTGTAATTGGTATTATTCAAAGTCTTTTTGATTCCATAGGCGTATAGTATTAGTTAGTTGAGAGTCCGGGCACTTTGCCAGCAATTAGTAGGGCTAATGATGTAAAACTGACATAATTGCTTACAATATGCTACACGCTAGTCCAACTGTTACCAGTTTTACGAATTTTCCATTAAAAATGGTTTGATACTAATTTAATTATGCTTAAAGTTAAAGTGTAATAAATGTATTTTAAAATGTAATTTTAAGTGTAATTTCAATAATTTTTACAATATTTACATTTACCAAACTAGTTTCACAGTAAGTCCACTTCACGGTACTAACTGCAATCAGATTACACGCGTACAGCAGTTGACCTGAAGTAACCCAACAATTTTCCACAAACTGCATTTCAGATGCGTATAAAACTCATTATAATAGAATATACCGTTCCCCTTTTGAAATCTTGATCAAAATCAAACTGCGTCGCAACCAGGTAAGTCAGGTACACGAGGGGAATCACACAGAAAACAACCCTCTTGGCGGATGCAATGAAAAACGTCTTTAATAGGGAAAATCGTCTTAGAAAAGAAAAGAAATTGCAGTGCATTGAAAATTAGAACGAGGATCTCAAAGTATCATTATAATAGAGTTCCACTCAATCGCATTTCAGACAGTTTTATTTATTGTTCAACCAATTTGAACCGGTTTAATTTGCGTGAGTAAAAAGTGACGTAGATGTAAATGTGAATTTCAAATGAATAGTTTTAAATTCGAAAGACACAAATAAACAGATTTTTTATTTGTTTTGATATTTTGCGTCTGAAAACATTCTCTTTCTCTACCCACTATCTCACTCTCTCTTTCTCTCACTCTCGGCGGTAATTAAAATGCCGTCGACCTTCGCCGTGATTTTTGCGAGTCGGAAACGTTTGAATTTCTTGTTTTTCAAAAGATTTTTTTGCATTTGGCAGCAGATGCAAGAATTAAGTGCTTACTCATTTCTTTATTTGTTTTCGTCTAAGTTTAATAAATTATATTTTTCATTTCAACAAATGTTTATTGACCCTCCAAAAAAATGGTAGATAATTTAGTTGCATTTCTATCTTTACTTGGTACTATAAATCCAAAGCAATCGGAAGCAATTAGTGTTGTCTTTAATCTCTCTTATTAGCTCGAAGGTCGCTTTCAATAGACATTTCACCTATATGCACAAAAGTCAATATTAATAATATTTAATATAATTTCATTTTCAATTAACAAGCTTGCATGTCGTTAATGTTTGTTTATTTATACATATTTTGCATACCCGTAAAGCAGATAAGGGGTATGCCAAGCTGTAGTATGATTTATAACTCATTAAAGAAAATTATCTGTTTTTGTTTAAGTACTCTACTAAAAGTCTATTTAAAACTGACTTGTTAAACATTTTTCTTTAAATAATATGGTATCCCATAGTCGCACCGTCTGTATAGTATAAAATAATATTTATAGTCCCTACCAGCTTACAAAATACTGTAGAGAAATATTTCTTGGCGGCGAACTGTCTCTAAATAAATTGACTTAACGCGCAATTTGTTCTGACTGATAAGCGCTATAAAGCAGTATTAGTAAGTCAAGTGCAACTACTACCAACAGAAATAGTATTTACTGGGAAACTATAGCAGTGTTGGCGTAGGTCACTGACAAATTATATTTGATTTCTGATAGCGATAAGCACACAACTTAAAAGTCTTTGATTGGAAAAGGCACGACTTTGTAGCAATAAAATTCGTCTGATTAATCAAGTAATTTTCCGCACACGAAACTGTTGTGCATTTTGGGTTTTTTTTGTTTTCAAAAAAACACAAAGTTAATTTATGCTTATGCTAATTTTACACAGAAATAAACAAACTAATTGAGGCTAAAGTCGAGAAGCCGTGATCAAATCAGGACTTGAATGCAGGGCAAAAGGGAAACGCAATAAATCATTAGGTCAGCTTGGAAAACAGTGAACAAATTTTCAAACTAATCATTTTCCGACAAGGCAAGACACGCACTGAATTGAGGGAGACGCTTTCCCAGGAGGCAAAAGTCATTGCTGTCATGTAAATGAAATTGGCATTGCTTCTGACGGTTGGTCTCTGTCTATATATAGCTATCAAGGACAACTACACACGTCGACATTTATATAGAGCAAGAGTGTAGAGCATTGCGTGCGCCTTGTCTTCCTCTTTTTGTATTGAAATCAGACGAACACATACCTAAATTTTATACTATACAAACACCGACTTATTTATTCATTCAAGTACATTTTTTAGGGAGAGCAGGGATTGCATATGAAGAGCATATTTCGCCTGATAAAGCCAGGAGTCCATGAGTCAGCACATTTGTAGTTCTTCCTTTATTCAAGAGCTATAGAAATGACTTTATGCTTTATTCGCTTTCTAGACCCTGTTAATGGGTAAAGAACAGCAAACTTCTCTGAAACCGCTAAAATGGCTTTCATGAACTTTTAATGAATTTTTAATGACAAGTCTGCTTCATTCCCCATACAGGGTCTCTTGCAGTCTACACCTTATACTATAGCCTTGCCCAACAGTTGTTATTGATGTTGCTAGGCTTCATATTATTATGTTTATACATATTATTCTGCCATTGAATTTGAATTTCAATAGCACAGAATAATTTGGCGAATTAATGTGAGTAAACAAACAATTTATTTACCCGATAATTGATATATGCTGCTGATAGGAAATTTATGCTTCAAGTACTGTATGATGTCAGTAATCAGCGTGGAGTGTTGGAAGAAATAGAACAAGTCTCAGGCGATTTCAATGCACAAGAGTTGCTCAACACGGCGTATACGCAATGAACTCGAAGCAAAAATTGTTTTCTTAGTAATTGTTTGCTGTTTTATTGCTAAGCTAATGATATTAGCTTTGATTTGTTTTTTATGCTTCACATGGTCATTACCTTTATGGTAGCATATTTAAAGGGTTTTATTATCTGTTAATTTAATTAGTTATGCAAAGCTTGTGATGTATGAAAACTGCGAAATAAAACGAGTTAAAACAAATGGTAGTGGCGCTTTCCTCTCATCTAAAGGGCACATGTCGTATGCGTAATATTTCATTGCACTCAATAAATCCATTGTCAACGACTGTTAAGTTTTATTTTTAGTTCAACACAAATAACTAAAAATAATACAACATAAAACTAACTTATTTCTACTGTCAAAAAAGTAAGCACAACTCATAATTGCAGCACAGTTGTTGTAAAAAGTATGTTACCAGAAAAAAAACAAACTTCCGTTCTGGTTTGCTAATGTGCAGTGAGCTGTGAGGTCAGAGGTCAGTTAGTCAATCGGGGCCATTGCTTACATAGTAATACGAGTTCAGTGATTAGAGAGGAGATGTGGAGAGTGGGGCTGACAAACCGTTAAATACAGACGAAACCAAGTTGAAGCACAGTCTGGCTAAATAATTGAAATGACATGAAGTAAACGCAGTTAATTATTATGCTAATATCGGATATCATAACGTCCCTGAGCGCATTAATGACTAATGCCAAGGGTTCAGTTACCCACTTAATGCCGCTTATTAAATCAATAAAATTATCAACAATTCTTGCGAAAGTTTCCTCAATGAAATTTCTGTTTTTTTTTGTAAGCTTGCTAATGTACTAATCTGTTTTTTATGACATGCCAAAAGTTTTATTTGCACTGAAGGTCGTTATGTATATTTGATCGACAATGTTAAGTATACGCACATAAGTCAAAATTCGTGGAAATTTATGTTCTTTAAGCATTAAACTGTGTTTGTCTTAATACTTAACGTAAATTGATGTGTCAACAGAAATTGGAAATGCTTAAGCCTCGTGGAAAGCGGCAAAGTCAATGAAATATTAAGTATACGCAACAAGTAAAAGAAAACTTCTGTCGTTAAAGACAATGCGATGCCGATAATTATGAATAAGTATATGAACAAGTAGGTATAAATTTAGAATACCAAACACACATACTTACACACACCTACAGCCAGAAGAAGACAGCAGAAATGGATCACAAAGAAATATTCAGAAAAACTTGTCAAACAAAGAGAGAGACGCCATCGCGTCGCAATGCAGTTTAGCAAAGACGCTAAACTCAAGCAGGAATGTCAGACGGACTGAGAGGAAGGACGGTGGGACTGCTAGGGGACAGTGGGACAGACGTGCCCTGAGCACTTCCTTAAATGTTAACCGGCGCCGGCAACCAAAATCAATAGTCTGGAAAAACGGAAAAGGTCAGTCTTAATCTGATGATGGGTGAGCAGCAAGTTCAAGACAATCACATGGTTTTATTTATTAACAAGTATTATTAAATAATTAAATATGAATTAAGACCTACCTGTGATTTCCGAGAACGCAGCGCTGCACTCGTTTGTTGCTTATTTTCTGCTGTTTTATGTGGTTGTCAGGACAAACACAGAGTTTTACTGGACTTTAGGGCAATGCACGCTGAAATTGCCAACACAAGAACGGATACGGTTTGGAGTTGAGGCAGTTACTAGCCACAATCGTGCCCGGCATTGCGTCCACACGCCGTTGTTTACACCAGAGATCCGTAAGGCAAACTGACAACAAAACGAACCCGAAAGAAAATATACACAAAATAAACGCAACGCGAACGAGAAGGAAATATATGAAGAGTGAGAGAGCAACAAAGCGTGAGTGCGACGAACAGCGAAAAGCGCACCACACGATGGAAATTAATGTAAACGAATGAAAATCATTATGTTTTTGTCTGTGCGAAAAACACACAGCAGACGCCATCTGAGATGGCGGCAAAGCAATCAGCTGCTCTCCCAACGCTTCCAACGCGCACGCTTTTCACATGTGACGTCATTGTTTCGATTGCGGCACATGCGCAGCAAACGAGAGCAGCACATGCATACGCTACACGCTATACCCTATACACGATACTACTTTACTATACACAAATTGGCTAGAGGCCATCCCAGTCCCGCGCACGGTCAAACACACACTTAACGCTTCCACGCGTACAGCAACAAGCTCTCATCAACTTTTTGGGCGTGCGACAGTGTGTGTGGGTGTGTGTGTGAGTGTAAACACTTGGCCATCTCAGAAGTGGGCCAACAACTGCATGCTTGTTGCGCCAGGGGAAACTTTGTGTTGGCAGCTTCAGGGTTAATAAAGGCGCACAAAACTGCTGCATGTAAGGCTTCAATAAAGTTCAAGCCTAAAAGTATGCTACACATAACTGACTTAAATTTTCTTAGATGTACAGAACAATTTCTAACTTACTAAATATATTAATCTTATAAAGTTTAAGTATTAAATATATAAAACTTTTTAACACAGCCAAATCAGCTTAAAAAGGGTCATTTAATCCCAAGTTAAGTGATTAATCAAACTATGCTTTAGTTTTACAATTTAAATCATTTTCACAACATAAGTTTTCATTCAACTCACAAGAGAAGTCCATTTAAAAGTTAAATATCATTCTAACAAATTACTTTAAAACATAAAATTACTGTAAGTGAATTCCAAAACACATCATAAATATCAAATAAAGCTACAATTTGCATTTTAAAACAGTTTTTACTTCATAGGTATAAACAGTAAATAGATTCAGTTTCAATATAATATAGTCATAATCAATTGATTTCATTCAATAAATAGATTATTCAAGACATGCCCCAATAGTTTACTTAACTCTATATATTTAATATTAAATATTTGTATGTATATATATGTAATTTTCTCTAAAATTGTTTCAATAGGTGTTTTTTCATGGGAGAGAGCCTGAGTTTCATTATAAATAGTTGATGAGATTTTTTAATAACATTTACGTAGCCAAACTCTTGACTAAGTACATTGCAAAAAAATCAAATTTGTTGCTAAATTATTATATAAACACAAACAAAATGAATTAATGCACAGATTGCACAAACGCTTATAAAATAAACTTGAACAATTGTTTAACAACATTTTGTGCGTCGATTTTTGGCACTCACTGGGCTATAAATCACTGTTATTTGTTTACATTTACTTTGAGGTACTCAAAACATGTTTGTTATTTCATTATAGTGAATTGATATCACATTCATACTTTTGTTAACAACAAAATCAGGCATTTGTTTAGTTAAGTGAATAAAGCTTAAAACCATGTGGCAAAGTATTGCACAAATTAATGAGATATAACAACTAATTAAGTGAGTGAGTGAAAAGGAACTGATGTAACACAATAAACTTAAACTAAAGATTCCGTTTTGAGTTGAATTTGTGAGTTAAAGTAGTTTCTAACAGTCTGCACCAGAAATGCCTGTGATGGCATTTTCGCCATGTATTATTGAGTCCATTTCAATTTCCGACAGATTCGCATTAAGTAATTTCTCAATCTTAATAAACTTTGCATTCGGTTCGTCCACCGAGGCAGCATCCACCTCCTGTATACTTGGCTCTCGCCGAACCAAACTACGGCGCTTAGCCCGCTCTGAAATGGCAAACAATTGGGTGAGTTAATAAGAGAAGTAAGTGATTAATTGCATTACTTACCAAATCGCGCTCGTTTCGCTTCTTGGTCGATAATAATCTCATTGGTGATATAGACTTCGCGTCTGATTTGATCACGCAGCTCCACGCTCATGTCGGGAATGCACCAACGCACCAGAATCATCACAAGCGCCACAAAATTCTGCAAAAGTTTATGAAATGTTAATACACTTTCTCAACCTTCAAAGCTCTGAGACAACCAATAGTTGGTTCGAATTTCGTCAGACTTAAGCTTTTACTTGCTGCTTTAAATTTGGGTTATTAGTTCAGAGTAAAGCCCTAGAAATGCAGGTGTTTAATCAGTAAAGTGTTTAGTCAATATAAATGACCAAAAAAATTAGTTTGACCAAAAGCAAAAAGGAGAAGAAGCCCACAGATCTAGTTCATGTACGACACATTGTGGGCTTTTCTCTTTCTAAGCCAAGAACTAGTTAGTGTGGGCCGTGGAAACTGCCAACTAAATGAAAATTGAACCCAGTTTTGTCAGCAGTGCAATGAAATTGATTCAGTATCTGCAAATACTTCGAGACAAACGCACGCGTTTAAACAAAAAAAAATATAAATAACTTAAAAGGACATTTAAATAAACTATAAAACTTAATAATGAAACGCTTCGATTGCATTAATCTGCGCTCAGTTGGCCTAAGCATAGCCTGTCTGGATGCTTTAATCGCCATCAGCATTCTAAGTCTCTCCAGCTATCATTTGTACTACGATTTCAACGACTTGACGCAATGGCAGCAATCTGATGGTCAGATAACGAGTCCTTTTGGCAGCTTTGTTGCCGTACAGGGTAACTAAACAGTACACAGTTAGTGATTAAACTATGCTTAACTAAGTTATGCTTCAACTTAAGTGGACTATGTGCTGATGCATGAGTTCTCGCATGCCTTCTACATGATACTGACAGTCACGGTTTGGGTCAAGGCAATGATTAATCTAATTGTGGCATGCATTCTGGTCGATGGCATCAAACAGGTCAGTTTTTACTATACCCAAAATGTCTTTACATTAATTTTAATATGTTTATTATAGCGACGACTTTTTTGCATTGCCCCCTGGTTAATAAATTCTTGTGCATCCATGGTTATAGAGGTGGCTGTGTATGTCTGCCTGGAGCTCAAGATTGACGAAGTCGATGCCTCCATAGACAGACGCATAGCGCGTAGTGTGCTATTTGGTGTCTTTATAGGTAAGTTGTGCTAGACAAAACAAACTAATTCTTAATGCAATTCTTTCCTCTTACACTTCAGTTATAAATGCACTACTTTCCTATGGAATTTATGCGCTTTATCGCATGCTTAAGACCTCGACAAATGAGAATCGTGTGCTACAGGAGAGTATTGTGGAAACATCGGGTATGTTTCAGCATATCAAGGTTTAAAGTGTTACAAACCTAATTGGCAAATTCTACAGAAAGCAAACTTATTTAGTCGGACTTGAGCAAAAGGTATTTTCTCTAATCAATGTACAAGCATTTATGTTATGTAAAACACACCACAAAATCAAATAAAACGAACTTACTTCAAAAACTACAACAAAACCCAAGCGCCAAGCCAGTATAATATAGAAATCGCTTGATAATTCATATTTTTTAGCAGAGTTCGGTGGTTCACGAAAGTCCGTGTACCTGAAAAGAAAACAAAGAACTTAAATTACCATAAAATTACTTAAGGAATTCCATTCAAGTGACTTACATGCACGTCGTTATGTTGGAATAATCTCCAGCGAGGCTTTTTAGCTTTTTGGAGTGGGCGATATTAAACTCGGATAAGGTAAAGTCCAAGTAGCCATTTAGCGTGCCATCCCGAGACCTTATGGAGCGATAAAACAGACGAGGTATCATGTCCGAGGTGAAGGCTATAATAAAACCCTGCAAAAGAACCAAGTAATTAGTCTACTATAGTTGTGTTAAGTGTATTCCAACTTACATTCGTTATCACACTCAGTTTGCCAATGCAATCGAGTATGCGATACCAGACACCAATATCCCTAACACGTTGTGAGACTGGTCTCTTGTGATGTGTCAACAGCTTCTTGGCATCCAGTCGCATCTCGAGTATGTTATTGAGTAGCGCAAAGAACGGAGCAAGCGGAAAAGCAGCCACAAAGATGGTGACAAAACCGTATTGCAAGACCATTTCCAGGTACTCGGGAAACAAGCTGCGTGCTCCCCAATCGAGCAGCTTTAAATCACGCATCCAACGCTCATCGTTGGCCTTGTCTGGCTTAATGGTGTTGCTGAACAGCCGCGAGAGACCCACTTGAATGGCCAATACTTTGCGCCAGAACATGGGCAAATAAACCTCTAGAATGGTATTGAAAGCCTGCTTTCCAATCATTATAATCGCCAGTTGTATGCAAAGCTCCGTCAAGCAGCCGCCAGAAGAGCACTAAAAATAAAATAAATGACCATTATAATTCTATAACATTTTGGCAAATAAAACCACTTAAACTCACCTCTTCTTGGCGGTTATTAAAGACTTTTATGTAGTCCCCAGGATGGCCAACAAATTTGCCTTTAAAAAAGGCTATGTAAAATATGGAAGCATAATAATTAACAAACTGCAGCAGATAAATTTTAAGCGTCAGCGAATCGTCAAATTGTGTTTGAGTGCGCCACATTTCCAGCTCGGTTAAATACTCAGCCAGATGATTGTAAAGCTGTCAAATAAAAAATAAATTAAATAGGTTATCAAAGTCAAATAGGTAATCAAAACACTTACATAATTCAGCACATAGAGCAGACAGAGATTGACAAAAGCAGCTGATGCAGTGGCCAAGACAATCGCCTTTGATGTGGTCATGCCACTGCCATCGACCTTCAGAACTGCTAGCATGGTCATGCGGTATACAACCACCGCGACGAGAGCCACAAAAGCCAGCGCTATAAGTAGCACCACCACCGAGAAGCTAAAAACTGTTGCCGGCAGTTTCATGCGCCAAAAGGGCACAGTGGGTTCCTTCATATTGGTCACATAATCCGTACGCGTGGGTTCAATGTGCTCCAGACGTGCCAAATATTGTGGTCTTGGATGCTCCTCGTGTACATCAAAACCGGTTAAATCCCAGCGATGGGTTATCTCAGCCGAATAGCGTTTCCAGAGCTCCAAAAAGAGCGTTGCCCAAAAGGACATAAAGACCGCAAAGAAAATCGTACTGGGATTATCGATAAGATATGTGATTTTGGCATAATTGCAGGTCTCCGTAATATTCCAAAATTCACACCAATCACAGAGCGGACACATTGTAATGTTGGCATTAGAACGCAGGCAGATATCTTGACTGAAAGAGAGAGGTTTTAGCTATAAATGGCTAGTTACTGGTAAAGCTGTAGTAGCTACTTACACAGGCACATAGTTCTTGAGTGAGATCCAGGAGTAAAGAAAGCAAATCACACCCACAATGGAAGCGAGGAGCAGCATGTAGGTATAGAAGCCCAGCCAGGCGAAGTAGAGACCTAAATAAAGAGGAAAAGCGGGAAATTTAGCTACCAATTACTTTTTATGACTCAGGGCTACTCACCAATCTTGACGCCAAAGTACTCCTTGATGTCGTCCAGCGGTTGATAGCGATACCATTTTCTAACCGAAGCCCAGTTTTTGTAGAGCAGCTCTCGCATAGTGCCTACTTCCGTAATCTCGCCCTGAAAAAGCACATAAAAAGGGTATAAGAAAACGGTAGTAACAAGTTAACAAAGAATGCTCACATCGTGCAGTGGATATGCGGCACAGTAGACACCTTCGGCGATCAGTCGCTCTATGCCAAAGGCCATGTCATTTTGTCGTTTGGCGGGAAAACGCTGGCGATCCAATATAAACTCCACAATACGCGATCGCACAGCAGTTGTAAAGAAGCAATCCTGACGTATATCAAAGCTGTAGAAGAGAAGAAAGATGGTAAAAGTGTATGACTTGCTTTAGCTTAAAGAACGACTTACAGATACTCCTTGTCACGGCTGTAGATGGCCGTGAAACGATGTGCGCGTTTGGGAAAGAAACGCTCATCCACATAGATGTTACGCAGAAAGCATTGAAAGACGTTTTTGAGACTAGAATAAACACTTTTCGTAGAGCGATTCACCGCAGATAGACCAGGTATCTGAAAGAGTAATATAAGAGTTTAGAAACAAAGTTCGTTTTAAAGTAAAAATAGTAACAAATTAGTGGAGCAGCAAAAAGAAACCCAAAGTTTACAAACTATCAGCGAAAAGGCAGCGAAACAGGTCAATAAGTTAAGTTGTAAAATAAACTACAGTAGAATAATTACAAGACTTATTGAGAGCAGCAAATATATACAAATTTAGTTGATAATCAGAGGCTTCTAGTGTTTGTTTATAAGACAGATTAGAGCTTAAGACTCAGAGCTGAAGCTAAGTTGAGATTAGGCAAGTAGACAGACAGATAACAAATGCGAGTACTCAGAGATCGTAGCGTATCTGGAACAATTGTTAATAGCATGTACTATATTTAAGACCTGAACACTTTGGCAGACCTTCTTCGATAAATAGTGAGCTGCATTGTGTAGACGATTTGATCGTTCGCAAACGCGTGTATTACAAAATGACTAAAAAGGGTAAACAACACAAAAACATTTGAATTGATTGATCAAACAAATTGTCGTCAAGTTCATTCTGAGAAACGCTTTCCAGACTCACCTCCTTCATCGGCATTCGCAGTTTAAGTATTTCCGCATAACGACGGAGCACCTCCAGGGGAGCATGTATCTGAAATGAATATGGAATGCATTATAAACTGAACTGAACAATCAATAAAGACACAAATTTATGCACACATCACAAAGAGAATAAACTTTTAGCGTATTTATAACCCACCTTGACGAAGTGAATCTGCTCCTTTTGACTGAATTCCACCTCCAGTCCCTGATGCACGAGATTCTCTTGGAACACCTGACGCTTTTCCTCATTTTCCAGCTCCGTGGGCTCGTGGGCATTGATCTTATAGGCGAGCACAAAGTCAATGGAACGTGTGCAGTCCTCAAAGAAGAGGGATGTGTTGAGCTCAGCTCTTTGATAGAAATCACGTGGACAGCTGCATTCGCGCTCATCGTAACCGGGTTCACTCATTGGCAGTAAGGGTGTTGAATGATTGGACTTGCCGTTGGCCAACTGACCCCCAATCTCTGGCAGTGGTAGTGTGTTGGAGCCACTGGAGCGTAATGGAAAAGTACACAAAACACATTTATAGTTAATGCAACAAGTTGGTCGAAACACACACGAGCGCGTGTCTGAAAACCAACCCAACTAATCACACCCTGTGGTGCGTCCTTATATAAGCTATTACCACCACAGGGATACGCTGTGGTCATTGGCCTAACGTGCCCAGAGCTCATAAGGTGCTGGCTAACTATTTGGGTCAATACGAATGAGGGCTCTTAAGGTTTTTAATGACAGCCCATAATAAACTCCTGTAAAACTTTGAGCAAGTTTATGATAATTGATTCTAAGCGGGCAAAATAATTTATTAAAATATTTAATAAGCAAAAACAAAGAGTTTCTTATAGATAAGGATTTAATCTAGATTACATTTCTCAGTTGTATTTTAAATGCAACTGGAAATGAAATATACTCAATTTCTCTGTGTTACCCCCTCAAAAGTGGAACTGACAACGATCCGTAATACACTTGCTAATGGTTTAAATGTTTGCACATTTTAGACATATGCCATATCAATATATACACATGTATAAGTATTTCGTACATAATATTTGTCTGTGAACCACGTTTCTTTAGAAAAACAAACACACATGATTCAGTTATAGTCGCTATTATATATACAGCTGATGCTGTGAATCATTCAGGCATCAAATTGTGCATAGCTTGATGCAATCAACACTTAAATGAGTAAGTTTAGATCTACAATTATACGGGGAATAGAAATATAAAATGATTCGTGAAAATCTTATCAGCAGAATTTGAAGCCTTCAAAAACTGTTTACTCTAAGAAATGAAAGATTGTAGAAATTATAAAGCAAATGGCGGCAGAAATCGGATAAGGTTGGGAAAAGTAAGTAGATTTTATATAGAAACGGGAAACACAGAGAATTTTTTACTAAGTTTAAAGTTTGATAAATAAATCAATAATAATATATATTATATAATATATATATTCAAGGTAATTTTATTATTATTATTTTATAATTATAACTTTCGCTGATTAAAGTTCTTTCAAAATGACTCTACATCGGTTTTAAACCACTCGATTTATGGCAATTACTACATTTAATCTAATTAAAGTACTTTTTATTGAAAACATTCAGCTAAATTGTAACGAGACTTGTTCAAGAAACAAACGGGAAATCCGGGCAGTGACACATAACAAAAGATTACTGGTCTTTCCTACAGCCAGTCTGGGGGGCAGCTTTCGTCACTAGTAGTTGATTTGATTATCGTATTTGCTGCTCGATTCATTAATTTTTCTGTGTTCTCTTTGAGCTTATTATTCGTGGCAACGTTTTTTGGAAACTTAATTCTATATATTTCATAGGCCTTTAAGCTTCGCTCAAAAGACTGACCTTCTGCCGCAAAGTAATTAACTTGAAGCTTTTAAAAATTATTCACATTTACAATAAATTTTGAGGTTTTTTTAGTTTTTTGTATGACTATCTGAAACCCACAGTTTCAATCAAGGTCAAAAACAAATGAATTTATTAAAGATTTCGCGCGACACAAAACAAAGCAAATCTGTAAAAGTATTTCAAGTGCTGCTTATATAATGTGTTCTCGATTGCTTATGATACTGCGAATATCAGTTCTTTACACAAATTTTGAGGATTTTGAGATGACACATGCTTTTTGGCCCACGCAAACAACACGGAGAGAAATCATGTCACTTGTCGCCCAAATGATGATTAATACACGAACAACAAAGACAACTGATAAGTGAACGAAGATAAAAGTTAAGTAAACTAATCTTTAAGCTGATATGCTGATGGTATTTTCGTATCCTTTAGCTTTTCGAAGAACCCACCAAGTAGCAAATTGACCTAGAAATCGCGATGTGCAACTGCAATAATTTTCGTACGTTGTCCACGCGAATTATTAATAAGTTCAACACTCAGGAGAGAGAGGTGCGAAAGTGAATTAAATGAAAGCCAAACGCTGTGACAACGTCCAACGCGCAGCAGCAACGACAACGAACTGAATGAAGAAACAACAAAGCAAGTGGCTAACAGCTGAGCGCGTGAGAGAGCGAAATTTACACCGGGTTGTCTTGTCAGACATCCCCCCACCCCACACCACACTCGCAAATCCACTCATATGCTCAGCGCACCCATTGAACAGCAGCTCACGTCGGCAAAACAGCTGTTCGCGGCGTCTGCGTCGCATGGCATCGAGAGAGATTTAATCAGAAGTTGAGAGAGATAGAGAGCGGCCACTTGTTGAGCTCAAGAGATCGCTGTCTGTCTATGCGCACGTGTATTTGTGTACAAAGTGTCCAATTGGACTATTTACTTGCTGAACTGACTGAGTTTCCAATAAGTAATTACGTTTATCGGAAAACTGTCGTGTATTATAATTACAGTTTTTCTGTTTGCTAACATATGAATTATGCATGACATTCATCATTAAGGGCAATGTTCATAGACTTCTATCACAGACTAAACGACATTTCCAAATGTCGTATATTAAATAGGATGACAATACATTCATTTACTAATATTATAAGCGACTATTGCGGCCTTAAAGATAAGAAAATGTGTTTAAAAGAACTTTAACATGCAAAAGCTATTAACTTTAACAACCTTATCACAAAACACCAAAAAAAAATTGGCACTTTCAAGTAATAAAATTTGTTATCTCTTGCGAAAAGTTGAAAAAGAGAAAGAATTGTTACAGGGTGTTCAAGTAAGTTAAGCTGCTGATGGAGCTCAAAACTACATTTGAAGCACCCTGTATTACACACACTACTAGCACAACAAAAGCAATATGATAAAATAAAATGAACTAATGATTATTTCCGCACAAAGGGGATTTTTTTACACTTCTCTTTGCCTCGTCTTACCTTTCTGCAAATCTCGCGCGTTTCTCGCGCACATTCAGTGATTCACTCGATGCCATTTTGGCTTTAGCGGCATCGTCAGCTCGTTCAAGTTCCATAAAACGCGTTGTTGCATCCACATCCGGAGTTTGCCGGCCTGGGTCACCTCCCCAAATGCTGTCACTAGCGACGAGTTTGTCCTTTAGCTTCACACGCTTCAACAGCTCCATATCGTAGGGCGCCAATGGGGCCGTATAGGGTGGTTCCAAGTTAACAGCTGCCGCGAGCAGCTGCGAGGATTCATTTTCAGTTTGCGCGGGAACAGCGGGCGTAGGAGAAGAAGGGGACACCTTTGGTTGCGTTGTTTCCAGCTCATCAGCATCGCAATCGCCATTGGCATTATCTAAATTTAGCATTTTGCTTAATATTTGTGCTAATTTCCCGTCCAACTTGTTTACTTTCTTCTTTCATGACATTTGCCTTTGACTGTGTGCGTGCGTGCGGCTGTGCGTGTGTGTACGTGTGTACGTGTGTCTCGCAGAATTTTCGGTTCAACTTGACCAAATACAGTTGGCGAGAGGTCAACTCGAAATTGGAGCGGAAACACTTAAGATAATTGCAATGCAATCACTGCTTAGGAAACGTTTTACTTTTCTATGCACTATATATTACACAATTTATACATTGCCCCGATTGCACTGCGCTTAAAATAACGGCACCAAAGTCCGCCGCGAGTAGAACGGCAGCATCCGCTTCGAGCGAAATGAAAATAAACACTAGCTGCGGCAAGTATGACCAGAGTGCACAAATACCAAAAAGGCTAAATAAATAGTCTGGCAACTCTTACGATTCTTGTTCATTTAAATATAGCGCGCAAACTTAAATTGAAATAAGTATGCTATAAAAAGTTGAATCTGCTTCCATACTAACATTGGGCTTAAGTATTATATTTGTTGACTATTTATATTGGAGGGAAAGGATTACAAATTTGAAGTCTTCTACTTACATATATCTAATACGTCACAGCAGACGTCACACTCATGTACGCCACCTATGGTCCGTTAGGCAATTTGCCAGTTGGAAATTTCCTAATTTAAACCCAAAAAAAACCAACTTGTTTTTTTAAAATAAAACAACTTGTATTTTCTAAACGGCATAAAACATAAACAAATTAATACATTAAAACATTTACAAATCGCACTAAACAAACAAAAATAAAACTGTGAACTCGATTTTTTTCTTTTTTTAACGGCACCGAAGTTTTTTCTTGGTGAAACAACAAATTTTTAATAGTATATGGAATAATAATACAGCTTGTGTTTAATATAGTTTGTTGCACTATTATTAAGGGGCTAAATTATGCATATTTAAAGAGTTGAACTTGGGACATTGAATTTACAATAGAAACGAGCATATTATTTGGGATGTGAACGAGGATTGGGCCAAGGAAGAGACCGAGACCCATTCCACTACCGTCTAACGTTCCAACAACCGCCCACAATCGGTTTACTTCCGGTTGTAGTTCTTGTGGACCTCGGGTGAGATGTTGTAAACGAACTGCAAGATCTCCTGGATAACGGGTTCTTTGCGTGTACGGATTGCACCCTCCATGTCGGACAGCTTCACACGAGTATCAGCATCGATTTTAGCAGCGACTCCTTCGCGGCTGCCCATGTGCTGCGTGGGGGGGAAAGAAGGGGACAGGAGGTCCATCGTTATTATGCATTTCCAATTGGAAGTTTAAAATAGGTCAACTTACCTTGGCCTCGAACTCTTTGAAGTTACGTTCACGCTCCTGACGGAATTTCTCAATCTCCTCGGTAGCCTCATCCTTGGCTTGCTTCAATCTCCTTGCCTTGCCTGTAATGCAATTAAAGCGCATTGAATTCCCATTACACTAATAATAATTTTAACTTGAGCACAATGGCGCACACAAAAACACGGGATCATGTGACTGCGCGTCGCGCGTAACGTCGATAGCGAAAAAACGTAAGTTCTGTATCTGAAGTTCCAATTGGCAATTGAATTGGAATATCATTGGTATGCTTACGTTTACGGGCCTCGGCAACCTTCTCAGCTGCCTTCTTTTCGGCAGCAAGCAATTGTTGAATTCCCTGCGTTTGGCTGGCCATTTTAATAGTTAATTTGTATTAAATGTTTTTTTTTGCTCGCTTCGGCCGTGATATCAATGCAAGTTGAAAAAAGCAAGTGACGACTACGACGACGATGGACTTAACACAAACGACGTGAAAAATGTCATATGACGAAGTCACACATACGCATACACACACAAATTATCTCCAAAATCGACTATATCGAATGTTTATATTTATTCTTTATCGATAGCTTTGGTAACAGCTGTTATCGATAGAATTCTGTAAATTAACAGAAACGTTAACAGCAATTATTTAAAAGTCAATGAAAACATAACATTTAATAGAATAAAATGTGTTGAAGTTTAATGTCATAACGAGAAATTCATACATGCACAGTTTCCGTTAAGATTTTACTCAATAAGCAATGTTAATTTAACATTTGCAATATCCCAATATTAGCAGCTTTAAGTAATTTCCCATAGCCGCTCACAGCTTTGTTTGAAGCTACTGCTACTTTGTTATCTTTGAAGGGCTAGCGCCTAAAAACCGAATAAATATAAGAGATAAATTATTTAGAGCCTGATTTAGAATTTGTGTTGACAATAATTAAGCGTTTTATTCAATAAATGCACAATACTTTTGTTTGGCGCCAAAGTGCTTATCGGCATAATTGCCTATCGAACGACCGCCACAATGTTTTCGATTGTTGAGTTATCGCTGCCACAGCAATGTGTGTGTTATTTGGATGCCAAAAACATATATAGTAAAAATTGAACGAATAGTATATTTTCACATATATAGAGAAGATCAAGCATGGAAAAGTTGAGCAAAGGCAAACGAGTGGCCCGCGAGGAGAAACAGCGCGACCAAAAAGTCGAAGATGTGGTAAGATCAAAGAAAATAACTTTATTTACCTGTGATAATAATATAAACTGTCGCCAGGTGCTCAAATCATTGGACGAATTCGGCACAAATGAGGACAAATTGAAGGCGCTGCTGCAGCGGCATGTGGAGAGCGAGAAAAACGTGAGCCGGCTGCAAACCGAGATGCGAGCACTGCAGCGTCACATGGAGAGTCAGCAGCGGGAAAAGGAGAATGTGCAGCGAGAGCTGAACAAGAGTGTACTCATGCGGGACAAGCTGCAGGAGGTGTGCCGGGAACAGCAGCGCATTCTCAAGTCGGTGAAGAACGAGAGCATGCTGCAGATCAAGATGGAGGAGGAGAAACGCAAGGAGAGCCAGCTCAAGTTCCAGAACTCCTTGACTGAGGTGCAAAAGTCGCTGACAAAGAACAACGAGGAGAACATCAAATTGCGTGATTACAACATCGAAATGACCAAAAAGTAAGTGGGAGAAAGAGCGAAAGGGATAGACAGCGAGAGAGAGGAGTCCGTCTATTTATAGACGCCCCACTGCATGCTGTGGCAGCCACACAAATAGACAAAACTCACCATCTGTTTATGTATTTTTAGGTTAAAACTTCTGGCCGAACAGTATCAGGCGCGCGAAAAGCACCTGGAGAAGCTCAATGAGCAGGTTCACCTGGAATCCCAGCTCCATCAGGCCAAACTCAACAAGGCTCAGGTTGAGGCCGCCATGGAGAAGGAGATACTCACCAAGTGTGTAACAATTACTATAGCTACTCTCTGAAAAATCCCTGTAACTAATCTAATCCCGTAGAGAAAATCAAATTGGTCTGGAGAAACTGCTGCAGGCGCAACGTGCCATCAAGGATCTGACGGATCGGGAACTCCAGCTGAAGGAGCAACTGAACATTTACACCGCCAAATATGATGACTTCCAGCAATCGTTGCAGAAATCCAACGAAGTCTTTGGCAGCTACAAGGTCGAGCTGGAGAAGATGTCCAAGCACACCAAGAAGATCGAAAAGGACGCACTCGGCTGGCGTCAGAAGTATGAGAAAGCCAATGCCATGGTCATCGAATTGGCCACAGAGAAACAGCAGCGAGATCAGCTCTCCGAGCGCCTCCAAAAGCAGGTGGAGCAGCTGCAGAAACTACTGCGGGCACTGCAATTAGAGCGCACCACACTGCATCAAACGCTGCGGGATCAAAACATTGAGATTCCACCTATGCCCCAGCTGCCACCAGAGCCAACACCAATCAAGATTGCACCCGCGAATGCGGACAATGCCAAAATGGAGCTGATGACACGAAACTGCGCGGAACTGAAGCAGACACTGGCCAATTTGCAGAATCAAATGAAAATGCTCACCACCAACGATGCCAAACTGGCTGCTGCCGAGGCCGAGAAGTGCAAACAGGCCGAGGAGCAGCAGAGGGCCAACAGCAATGCGGCCAAAAAGAACAACAAAAAGAAGGCGGCCAAATCAAAGGCCAAGGCAGCAGCAGCTGCAGCGGCTGCCAACAAGGCCGAAGCAGACACCGAAGCAGTAGCTACACCCGAGGCAGAGGCTGCCAACCAGGTGGAGGAGGCGTCACCTGCAGAAGCTCCAGAAGATCAGCTGTCTCAGCCCACCGTCTCGGAATCGACAGAGACTTTGGTCGAAGCCGCTGCTCCTGCTGCTCCTCCTGCCGGTGAGAGCGAAACAAAAGTGCCTGATTTAGTTGATTCGAAAACAGATTAAAGGCTGAGACTTGCCACGCCCACTCATTTGCCCACTTGACTGTTTTTTGTATGGGGAAATTCATGTGTCCACTTCTTCCCTCCAACTCCTCCTCTCATCACATTTGTGCATTTTTGTCATTTGTAGTTTTAAAGAAAGAAAAATTGTAAGCAAATTATTTGCAAAGCGAAAACAACAAACAACGAGTCATAAACTTTACGAATTAGTTATTTATTGTACCATTTAATATATAAAACATATTTATTACTGCGCTCATTGTAAGCTGATGTCAAAGTTAAATTGATTAAAACGTTTTCCTACAGATCTTAGAATATCGAGATTGTTTGATTTTAATCCAGGAAAAGTCAGCGTCTTCTCCTCACATTTGATTTATTTAGTTTTTTGTGTGTAGTTCTTATTTATGGTAGTTTAAATTCAAATTTGTTTAGTTTATGTTTACCAAATAATTAAATTAGTCTGTGTTTTCATACGCTACTCAGTTAAATTATCTACTTTTTGCAAAAGGTAGTAAAAATAGTAGTAGCCCAAAAAGTAGCAGATGACTGCATTTTAATGAGAGCACTCCTAGACAATCAAAATCAAAATGCCGCATGCAGCAGTGGCAACAACAAAGTTTGCAAATGCCGCAAGTAAAATTAAGTTTACAATTTGCTTAACAAAATAGTTTTTATTATAATAGTTGCTTCAATTGTTGTTGCTGCCTTCCTGACTGCACAACACTTTGCCAAGAAAGTTGTTAAGACTGATACCCTGCACGCACACCGAAAGGGTACTGGGAGTTTTGTTGCACCTGCACCAAGTAGCAGTTATGTGTGTTCCATAAAAACATTGAAATTGCTGTTCTTATATCCCCATAATCTACTTTCGCATTAAAGGGTGTACGTCTCTCTTTGTCTACACTCCTTGGCTAACTGTTGTTTCTTGTTTTGTTTTGTTTTGTTTTAGTTTCGTGTTGTTGTAAGCGCTGCCATCTTGGCACTCATCGCTGCGACCACCTCGCATAACACAACTGCAAATTGGCAACGTGCGCGTCGGCGTCTACGTCTACGTCTACGTCAGCGTCGACGCGAGCGCTGACGTTAGCGTTATCGTTGACGTCGGCGTTGACTTTGACGACGCGACGAGTGGTGTGCTTGGTGCCGCCACAGTGTCTGCCAAGACATGCAACACATTGCAACGGGGTGTGGGTCGGCATCGCAATCGGGATCGGGGTCAGGACTGCGCCTGAGGCTGCCACGAGGTCTATGGCAATACTTCATGGTCATTATAATCGCGCTATAATTATTTGCGGCACGCAGCTGTCAACTTTAGTCAGCCGGCCACATTTTGATATGAATTATTTAAGTGCAGCGTGTGTGTGTGTATGTGAGTAACACTAAGCTGACCCACACACATACATACATAATAATCTCTGGCATTTTAAATAAAGCTATTTAAGTGAGCCACTAAAATAATTACAGAAATTAATTTAAATTGCATAAAGCGTCCGAGGGCTGCCGTGTTTGGCCATAAGGAACAGGCCCCAATGTCCCCAACGGGCCAGAGTGTGAAAAATGCCAGCCACATAGGCGGCGACACATGTGCATATTTCACACACTCACACCAGCACACACCCAAGCACACACACACACTTACACCGACTACTCAGCAGATGTGTGCACATTTCGCAGGCAATGAGCTTTTGAACATTTAATGAGTTAATACGCTAAATTTAAAAGCCGCGCAAGCGTGCGCCAAGTGCTTGGCCAGACTGCTCCCTGTCGTTTTTCCATTTTCATTTTCATTACCAACGGCTGCATGGCCAACCCACAAGTTGCCCATTTTAGAGCTTGAAAAATGTAAACGTAAGAGCAACAACAACAGCAGCAAGAGTTACACACACACACTCACACACTAAGCACTTGTCATTTGGCTGTAAAATGTCCGCTGTCGGTGTGTCCGTCTGTCCTTCGTCCGTTGTTGGTGAAAAGTGTGGCAATGCTCAATACTCAACAATGTAGTGACGCGGGGTCGGTGGGTGTACAGTGGCTGGCTGCTCATCCTTAAGCTCTTGGGTATAATTTCTCAGGCACTGGTAAAAAAGGCAAGCAAAAATTACGACAATGTCGACTAACAGACATAGTTAACAGCAGCGTCGACGGCGACTGCGACTGCAACGCTGGCAGCGGAAAGCACAACATGAACCCAACATATGCCTGAGACGTCAGCCGAGGCCAGAAACCGACGCGAGACAAGACCAGATGAGCATGAACTCAAGCCACATAGTTTTATGGTGCTGCCAGACTGTTTGACTCGCAGCCTGAAATGCGTATGGCAATGTGGGTAGAGGTCTAGAGGTGAGTCCTGCCAGCACAGTGGGTAAATTTAACAGTAAGCGCTCTTGTAAATAAATTTCAAATAAAACAATTTTCTAATAACTCCTGCTGTTAAATATTTTACTTACAATAAACTGGACGTCGTTGTGAATATTTATTAAAGACTTAAATTAGACCCAGTGGATCCACTGTAAGTGTGGGTGCCACCATAACAACACCACGCTCTCTTGCTCTGTCGACCTTTCTCTCGCTTTCGCTCTGCTGGCAAGCTGCTGTCTGCCTTTCACACTCTCTTCGCCCTCGCTAGTGCTCTCTCATGCGTTCGCTTTCGCCGCAAGATGTGCCCCCACTGCCTAGCATTGCGGCGAAAGCATAATAATATGAAGCTGTCGCCGCTGCCGTTTCAGCCTCGGTCGCAGTCTCAGCTGTCAGGCGTCAGGCAAAGCCAAAGCTGTGCTTAGTCAAATTTCTGTAACGGAACCTGGCCGTCATCGTCGTTGGTTGTCGTTGTTGTTGGCGCTGTCGTTTTTGTTGCCATTGCCGAAACCAAAAACGAAGCGAAACGAAACGAAAATTTGAGTCGAGGCAACGCTGGCGTCGCTGTCTGCTAACAGTCGGTTCGCAGTCGCATTCGCCGCTGCTGCAGGGTACTGTAGCTGTAATCAGTTGTGTATAGGACACTCGCGGGTGCGCGTCGATTGCTACTTGGGTAATTGGTTAACGAAAAGTGGGCTGCTTGGCGGCAACGCTGCGCGGTTTGTTCTTAACTTTTATTTATGGCATGCTGCTGATTTTACTGCCGTTGCCGTTGTTGCTGTTGCTGAAGACGCTGTCAATTGTTGATTGTTGTTTTTGTTGTTGGTCGGCGTCCATTTGCAAATTTTTCTTATTAACCAGCATTCAATTTTCCGCGTAGCAGCGTAGTCGAAAATGATTTTTTTTTCTTTCCCAGCTACAGCTGCTGGCGGTGCCACGGCCGCAGTTGCTCATGCTGCTACTGCTCTGTTGGCGTCGCAGCTGCTATCGCTGCCAACTGCGCTGCTGCTGTGTCCGAGATAAAGGATATGCCCGGATCTAAAAGATACAGTTTTTTTTTATTTTTACTTGCGTTGGCTGCTTGCTTGGCTTTTTGCTTTGTCGCTCCGTTTGCGAGCGAATTTAAGCGACAACAAGAACAACAACAACAGCGACAAGAGTAACAACAACGAGCTAACGAAAAATTACAATGTGTGTGTATTTGCGGGTGTGTGTTATGTGTGTGGCTGCGTGCGGGTTGAAAGTAAGGTAAAGTGAGTGACAAGTTGGCAAAAACCCGAAAATATTACTGAAATGTGCGCAACTATGCAAATAAATTAATAAGCCAAAGTCATTACCAAATTAAAACAAGACACGCAAAAGCCAACATAAAATAAAAACGAAAAAGTCTAGGAAAAAGGGAAGGGAAGAGAAAGGGCGAGGAACAGGAGCAGCGCGGCGTCAAGTGCGTCGAGTGTGGCAAAGTCAAGAGGTTCGCTGGAGTGGAAGCTAGAATCTAGTAGCTAGGTGCGTCGGAGCTGCTGGCATGCTTAGAGGTTAACCCGTTAGACAACCACCTCCTCGACCTCTGCGTAGTCGCCGTCAAGGCATCGAAGGTAAATATATGCATAGCAGCAAAGCAAACAAACTAACCTATAAAGTAAACAATAGTGTAACGGTACAAATGCAAATTCATTGCCTACAACACACACAGTCACATACTAACATTCTCACGCCTTCACACACTCACATACTCTCACACTCCCGCACAAACGGAGAGAGAAAACTATAAACAACAACTCATTTAAGCGACGGCAGGCGCCATAAAAAAACCAAAGAGAACGAGAAGAAGCAACCTGAGAAAATGAACAAGAACATACAAGCTAAAACAGAATACAAACTGAAACAGAATCATACTGAGTAGCAGAAACAGCAACAGCAACAACAACAACAACAACAACAACAACAACAACAACAACAGAGGAAGCGAGCGAGTGAAAAAAGCACGCGTCTAAAACTAAACTACACATTTGTATAAATTTGTAATCGCATGCGATTTATTTAGCTAGACAGCAATCTCTCTCACACACCGCAACACAAACACCGACATCGACGCCAACGCCGACACAGACGCGTGCAAAGATAAAGCACCTGCGGTGCACAGTTAGCTTTAAAAGTTTACCTACGCATGCTAATCATGAAAATTGTTGAGTATTTAGTCCCAAATGGGAGATTCTTTTTGAATGGAATAAACAATAAGATTAGCCTAAATTTATATAAAACTTTGGGTACTCACACGCAGCTGAAGTTTTTACCTGTAATGTGTAGAAAAAGTAGCTTTACAAATTTAATTATAGTGGAATACTTTCTATTAAATGTACAGTGTATTGGCTTGTAGTTGAGAACTGTAATAATAATGGGGACACTCCTTTTTCAATATACCTGCTAAGGTAAAGAGGTTAGGAAGGCTATGAAAACAATAGCTATGGTCGTACTTCTCTCCACTCTTTTGTTTGTGCACTGTCCTATTAACTTGACCTATCACTTGGCCTAAGTACTACATGGCTTGTAATTAAATACTTTTGTTACAAACTAAATATACATTTACACACGTAACATAATTATAGGATTAAATTAAAGAGCACAAAGAAAAATTCTTCAACATTGTTTGTTATACAATATTTTTTGGATGTCGTGTCAAAAACACATTTTGGTTTCGATGACAGTTTAGATTATTATGTTAATTTCCAAACTAAACCACACAGCGGTTTCTTTATTTATAATTGAATCGAAGTTGTTATTTCTATGCAAATTTTGGCATAAAAACAGTTTTGGCCATAATGCAATTTATGGGTCGGAAAAGGAACTTTTGGTACAGACTGTATTGCAACTGATTAGTAATGCAAATATGTGTAATTTATGTCTGCTTAAATAATGTAGAATTTTTGGGCTTTTTTGGGATTGGTTGGTAAAGAAATATTTCATTATCAAATTAATTTGGACTGTATTTGAAATTAATTTTTTTAAACTGCTAATAAAATTAGGATGAAGTAGATTTTTAACCAAAGCTTAAATAAATGTTTTTAAATACTTCTAAATTCACACCTTCCTCACTAGATAGTAATCCCGTTAAGAGGATTTTCCATGATTAAATGTACACAAAGTTGGACACGGTAAATCAAATATCTAAACATGTCTGTTGTACAAATGTATCAACATAATAAAGTGTTGTTGCAACTTGCAACCGGTTTTACTGTGGCACGTATCCCAGTGCGCCCATTCAACGTTTGTACCCTCCTCCCTTCTCCATGTTTATTTTATTTTTTATTTTTAGGGCCCTTCAGGTGCATTGCAATTCATTAAATAATGTGTGGGTAAAACGCTCAGTGTCATGTATTTATATAATGCTTGACGTTATTTGCCTAGCTGGATTTTAAGTGTTGCCAACTAACAGTGACAGTAACAGCAACAGCAACAAGAACAGCAGAAACAACCGCAATGCGAACTTGGCCTAGGAAGCTGCACAAAGGATGCGGCGACAACATGGGAAAAAAACACTTAGCGCACAACTAGCGTCGATTTTTGTTGTTGTTGTTGTTGTTGTGTCCGTTGTTGTTCTTTGTGTTGTTAAATATAGCATCAAGGTGTGCTCCACTTTCATACAAACACAAAAGAACACACACACACGCATACTCTCGCATGCATGCACACGCCAACACACTGACAACAGCACTTGGACAGACTGAGCGAACAAAGAGCTAAAAAAGGGTTTAGACGAGTGATGGAACTGCAGAAGGCCCTGTAGTGCTCTTGCATAAGTTATATTGAATAAGTAAACAATACGCCAGTTTGATAGAAACAAGCTACAGTAGTACACAATTTACATATCTTGCTGACAGAGACTTAAAAAACTTACTCAACTCAACTTAAACACCTTTCTTTTTCAACACACTCAATAAACTCTTCATAACTTCTGCTACAGGGTCTCCAAACAACGCCATAACCCCCACAAACTGCAAATAGAATACGTTAAAAATAAACCCAACTCAATTTAAAGCATTTTGCAAATTAACTGCTATTATAAGCGACCCGAAAGTCAATCACATGATTGAAAATTTAATCAAAACTTTAATCAAATTATGCTCGTTCAATTATGTGTCTAGTCCCTCCCCCTAACCCCAATTCCCCTACCCAACCACACCTCGACCTTCGCTGTTTGAATTGGTGTATCTTAAAGTGAGCTTTTATGGCCTGGTCAAATATTTGTTACCAAAACGTTGTAGCACGCAACAAGACTACACGGCAAAACGGCAGCCACAAATTGCCTAATCACTTTAGGTGTTAGATGTTCTTGACTATCAAAATACACAGGTAATCACATACCTGGATATGCTACGACTACAAGTAGTTCAAGTGGACGCAACACAACCACACAAGACTTAAGGCGCTTGTGGTTAGTTAACAGCTAAAGCTATAAAAAGCAACAACAGTGGAGGAAATTAATTAAAGCTTCAAATGAATTAATTAAATTTATAAAGCAGTGTTTAGATTTTATTGCCAAATTAATATGCCATTAAAGTTATAAACTTAAAAAAGCTGAATTAATGAACAGCAAGAAATATTAAAAGAATATTATGAAAGATACAATTTTTTTGTGAACTTTAGTTACGTAAATCTTTTGATTTAACTCAATTAATTTAATTTAAAGTATAACTAAAACTTAATTTCTTTTTCGCATTTTAAGTGAGCAATCAATTCTGAGAAGTGTTTCTTTTAGTCCCCAAAGGAAGTATGGCAATAAATATTTCTTACTATAATAAATAGCTATAGTATAGTCTTAAAATTTTAATATTTATTTTATAATTTTAATATTAATATTTATTTTTAAACTAAAACACAATAACGACAATTTAAGTGAGCAATCAATACTGAGAAGTGTTTCTTTTAGTACCCCAAAAAATATGACAATAAATATTTCTTACTAAAATATATAGCTTTAGTTTAGTCTTATAATTTATGAGCACAAAGAAAATATTTGCCATAAATTAAAGCTCAAAACCAAAGCTTTGTAGTGACGCCTTTTTGACTGTTTGCCTGAAATATGAGTGAATTCCATCAAGTTTTATGAAAGACGCTTTCAACAATATTGTCGCATTATTGGTCAACTTATTAAACGCAAAATGAGCCAAAAAGAGGAACACAAAGCACCAGTAACAAAAAGATGCCCATGTAAACGAGTGTACGGCACAGATGTGCCAATAAAACACACACCGACACACACCCACACACACTCCATCACACACACACACTTGCGTACATAGACTTATGTACTTTCTATATTTTTATGTGTCGTTCGCTGTTCGTTGTTGTTTTTTATGGCCAGCTGATGAATGCAAAGTTGTACAAAGTTTTTGTGCAATACGCATACGCCATGTGTTACCCACGAAAATTAAAGAACGAAAAAGTCTGCGTAAGCGCAGGCAATTTTGTACCAAAACGACCTTGATACACAAGTTTTTGGTAACATTTTTTTAATTGCTACACATTTTGGACCAAACGTAGACGAAAAAAAAAAAAAAAAGAAAACTGTTCGCAGTTAGATGGAAACACATGCTTGAAACATGCAATTAACAGGCAGCCATCGAAAAAGTTGAGTGCTCAGCACAAAAAAGCGCTCAAAATGTGGCCACACTGTGCACACAAACACACACACACAAGTACGCACACACTCAGAGACATTTAGTAAGACGAGTGGCACTTACAAGCATTAATTACTGTGCCGGGACTGGCCGAGTATAAGTAAGACCAGCTCGACGCCGAGTCTCGAAAGTCGGCTACAAAAAACGTAGCATACTTTTGCGCGCTGCTCACAGTTTTTGTGTGCATTTGAGCCCAGTGTTCAGGGCTGCCGCAATTTGATGAGCTAAAACAGCCAAGCTGTATGAAAATATTTGCTAGAAATGGCTAAACAGCATTTAAAAGGCTATTAAATAGGTTTACATAAAATTTTAATAAAAAATGTCTAATAAATTCATTAAACTTTAGAAACTCAACTATTTTTGTTGGCTGCAAAAAGTATACAACTCTTCACCACGTAGCTTTAAACTAGCAAAAATGCCCACACTGCTTGCGCTTTGTTCCTTTATTTTATTGCCATTGTTGTTGTTGTTGTTTTTGCTCTTCTTGCTTATTTTTAGCTGCAAAAGTTTTGCACAATTTTTTATTGTTCTCGTCTTGACGTCTTTGTTATTACTGTTGTTTGCTTACGAGCATGAAAATACATAAAAAATTGTATGCCAGCCAAAAAAAAAAACCAAATTATAAAAACAATAAAAACATGTTGAGCATTAGGGCCAGTTAATATTGTAGTACATAGCTGCAGAATCCGAAAGTTATGCGAATGTATATGCAAATTTTAGAATACTTGATGTGTTTGTAGTTGTTGTTGTATTGGTTGAAAAGCTAGTTGAATTTTTTCTGTTACCACTTGAATCTATTCGTATCAAGAGCAGACACTTGAATCAATCCAAAGCCGAAGACTTGAATTGAGTGAAACGGCAATCAGTTTCATGATACTGTGCACACAACAACACACAACAAACACACACGTTACACAACTGCAAATGTCAAGTCATTTGTGTGTGTGTGTGTGTGTGTGTGTGTGTGAAAACGGAAACTTGTTAAATGCAATTGTATCGCATTCAAGTGGCGTTTCTTAAACCTTTTCAGCCCGCCCACTTGACACGCTCAACGAATCCAATCAAAAAACTTGTTTTCATTAATTTCATTAAAAACGCTGGCAAAATTTTAAAGCAAAAAACCTTTTCAACTGTTCGTGGCAGCAGAATATGCAAAAACACAAAGGCAGTTGGAGGAAGGGTGGTGCGGAAAGGCGAAAAAGCGAAAAACTTGGTAGTTGCTACGAAAAAGTTGGCGCTGCATTTCCGTTACCAAAAAGTTTTAGTAACTCCCACAATGTGAAAATGACTTGGCACTGGCCGTGGCCAAGCGGCTAAAAACTGACTTCATTGTCGACCAGTCAAACTAACAAACTGCCAAAATAGTTGGTAGTTACCCCTTTTCCCTCCCTAATCCGCTCGTGCCTCACCCACTAGGCAAATAGTTCTTGTACAATTGTGTACTTGTGAAACTGTGCGAAATGCTCAACAATAAAACGCCATTGAGCGTCGTCCTGCTGGCGGCACACACACAAACACCCACACAGCTAAGTCGCCCGCTAGTTTTTATGACCCAAGCACTTCCGGTTCGGCGATATGCGCCAAGTTTTAGACAATAATTTTCTTTATCGGCCAAGAAAGCAAAAGGCGAAACGCAAATGCTTAGCAATTTCCATTGAGCCAAAAGTTAAAGGAAGCAGACAGAGACAGCCACAGAGTGACAGAGCGAGACAGTAGTTTTTGGTGTACACTGTACACTAAGCACGCCCACAACACTGCTCGGCCCGACTATAAATGCGAAACCACAAAAAAATACGTCCACTGGACAACCATATTTTTTCCACTTTAATTTATGAGCTGGCTTAATTTATTTCCGGCGTATATATAAAAACAACGCAACCAAAACGTCAAACAAATAAAAATATAGAGACAGAAAAAGAAAAAACTGAAACAGAATTCATGAATAATTGCCAGTAAATCTGCAAAACTATTTCTCCAAAAATGTATTTCCATTTGTTTGTTTTTTGGTCCTACTCAGAAACGAGCGCAAATGGTCTTCAAACTGATGTGATAATTATTGAAACTACTCTTTATAAAAACTACTACTACCACTACTACTACCACTACTACTACTACTACTACTACTTCTACTACTCCACTTCAACTATTATTTTTTTGGATCTACTTAGAAAAGAGCGCAAATGGTCTTCAAACTGATGCGATAATTATTGAAACAACTATATAAAAAAACTACTACTAATACTACTACCACTTTTACTACTACTTCTACTACTCCACTTCTACCATTATTTTTTTGGATCTACTCAGAAACGAGCGCAAATTGTCTTCAAACTGATGTGATAATTATTGAAACAAACATAAAAAAAACTACTACTATTACTACTACCACTACTACTACTACTTCTACTACTCCACTTCTACCATTATTTTTTTGGATCTACTCAGAAACGAGCGCAAATGGTCTTCCAACTGATGCGATAATTATTGAAACTATTCTTTATAAAAACTACTACTACCACTACTACTACTACTTCTACTACTATACTTCTACTGCTACTGATTACCACTAGTTATTTACTCTACTTATACGGCAATTAGTGCTAATGTTTTGCAGCATTAAATTGATTTCGGTTAAAGCTTGATTTTGTGGTGACTTTTGTGCAAATTTACTTCACAAGCCGCAAACCAAGAAATTTGCCTAATTGCAGGCAGTGATTTGGATGTGAATTTGTAGATAAGGCAAAGTTTAAGCAGTTTAAAGCTTTAAGGCATAGAAAGTAAACAATGAAAGAGTGAATTCACATATAAAAGTATTTTCCAAACGGATTTTACTCTAAAAATGGATGAAACAGGGTCTAAAATGTCTGGTCTACTTAACAGTAGCCTGTTATATTCCGTATATTTTCTGTATAAAGTATAAACTATGACTACTTAAGAATTTTCTGTATTTTTTCTTACCCTACCGACTATTCTTCAGTCGAGCTGACTTCACTAGGTCCCTGCCCTTTCGAGGTAACCAATGCTTGTATTAAAAATAGTTACAACCACTAGGTGAGGCGGCAATTAATTTAGCCGAATTCCTTGTGCATGTCGGAAATGATTTGTAGTTAGTGGTGGTAGCGTGACGATGATTTACACACACGAAAGAGGCGTCTAAAAAATCTGTTTACCCAATAAAAGCTTTGGAAATCTTAATGATAACTTAAACAGTGCTACCACTTAAAGTATTTAAAGCTATTCCAACATAATTCGAATGCCCGATCACGTGAGTGTTTCTTTGTTATCCCTAATAACAGAACTGGGTGTCGTTTGTAGATTTAAGATAGAGATACGAATGGCATGGCTGGCGTTGTATCTTGTTTATTGGGCTGTCCAAATGGCTTTTGGGCACAATATTTAACTAAAAAATGATTGCAAATGTTGTAGCTCGCAGTTGGGAGCAGTAACTACAAGTTAGAGCAGGCAATTTAGCAGATTTGTAGCTAGATTTGAGGAAAAGAAAATTAAGTATGCGTATGAGTTTTTAAAGAGACTCAAGTGAAACTAAACTACAAATCTTTACCCCTACTATTTACAGCCCCAACTTGTGCTTTCAAAGTAGCTACATTTTGTTGCCTAATCTAGCCATTTTGGCGCATTACAGTTTGGCAGCACTGCCGAGAGGTAAACAAGGACAAGGGCAACGAATACACTTCAAAAGCAGGCGACAAAAAGAACAACGACAAGTACAACAACTACAAGAGCAACAGCAACAACAACAACTAGAAATGTTGTAGCTGCTCTAGGGAGTAATTTGTTATTGTTTCTTGGCTTATCTTAAAGCTCCATTGGGACGAAAGTGCTGCGTGCATGGCAGCTGCAAAGCTGGAAATTGTGCTCTTGAATTATCATCTTTCCTTTGCTCTTGTGCTGCTGCCCTTCACTGTCCCCCCATTGTTTTTCATTAGCCAACAACTAACTGAATGCGAAACTAACAAAAAAGTTAACGCACAGCAGAAGTTTGCCATCAACACTTTTTGCCTGATTTCCCCAGCGATTAAGTTTAGCATAAAACTTAAATTTTAAAGCTCTCGCTAGCATATTACGCATACGCACAGTCTACACTGTCTACACTCTATAATTGAATATAAACTATTCAATTTAAAGCAACTCTCACCTTTTGCTCAACATATCCAAGTTATAATAACTAATGGCATCCGGTCTGCCAAGGCATAAGTATCTTTGCTAGGCCATCATCGGGGTAACAGTGTATCCTATCAGCTGGCAGTTGGCCAACTTCCGTTAGCAACTTTCTGGCCAACTCTTTTGGCACATCAGCGAGCTTTAATTATGCGTCATGCCGTCACAGTGATATATCCTAAAATATTTATTCACACCACACACACATAAAGTTCAAATTAAATTGTTGGTTTAAAGCAGTCACTTTATTTGCCTTTTGTATTTAAGCCCAACGAGAGCTTTAACAAGTCAATAAAATCACGTCAATTAAATATTGATGAGTGGAAAAAACAGTGATTATTCATAGTCGCTGTGATTAATTTAGTTGCAGCACAAAGGCAAACAATATATATCGTCATATATCAATGACAAGCTGATAACATAATCAAAACTATTAGTTTGCTAGTTTTTGGAACAGTTGGAAAAGTTGACACGTGTTAAAGAGAAAAACTC
This sequence comes from Drosophila dunni, assembly GCA_018152125.1. Classification (NCBI taxonomy): domain Eukaryota; kingdom Metazoa; phylum Arthropoda; class Insecta; order Diptera; family Drosophilidae; genus Drosophila; species Drosophila dunni. The sequence continues at coordinate 12,563,279 of JAECXC010001917.1, read as the reverse complement.
ACTGGTTAAATTCTCATTCATAATTCAAAGGCTTGATTTTATTAAACTGTGAAACTTTCTGTCTCTCAATCAATATTAATCAGTTTCTACATACTTTGGGCTAGTTTAAAACTAAACTAGACTTAAGTGCACAACAAGTTTAAACTTGTTCGCTCAGTTTGCCAACTAACTCAATTATCTGTAATGGATTATGGATAATGGGGTGTGTATGCATTTAGAGCTTGTTGTTCATGAAGTTTGAATCAATTAACGTTTGTCTCGCTAGTAATTATGCCCGTAACGCTTTGATGAACCTAAATGCAGGCATAAATCCCCTAAAGGCTTGTGTCAACAGCAGCAGTTCGCTGACAGTTTGATCGGCTAGGGGATACTGTGTAAAAAATTAGTTTGGTAAGAAGTTTAACTGTTGACAGCTAGCGAGAAAGTACTTCACTACACTGCTAAAAAAGGTTAAAGTTTGTTAGCTTCTTAATAGTAGAGAGCTAGGAGTGATACAAGATAAGAGTAGCCTCAAGTTTCTTAAAAATAAATAAATATTTGTATAATATAATATTTACTTTATACTATGATCAATTTTGTACTTTTATAAATATTTTATAATGCCAAATATTCTCCATAAAATCCGTCTTGGTAGCAGTCTTCAAACCTGCCTTTGTTACTCCTCTTTCCCTGCTACTACTACTACTACTACTACTACTTTTATCAAATTTTTACCATAAAATTCCTCTTGTTAGCAGTCTTCAAACCTGCCTCTGTTACTCCTCTTTCCCTGCTACTACTACTACTACTACTACTACTACTACTACTACTACTACTACTTTTATCAAATTTTTACCATAAAATTCCTCTTGTTAGCAGTCTTCAAACCTGCCTCTGTTACTCGTCTTTCTCCCCAAGTCCTATCAAGTCCTCTTTCGAAGGCATAACAATGGTGCTATTATTAAGATCTCCTGCAGTCAATCCCAGTCCAACCACACGAAACCAATCTCAGAAGTCACACAATAGAACTCTCATGCAAATTCCTTGAATTGCGATTGCAATTTCAATTTACTGCAAGTATTTCTTACATGTCGTCACGAAATCTCTTTCTCAGTTCATTATTCGCTCGTTTCTCATTGGCCAAGAGTGCTTAACTGGTTTTAGTTTTTCTGCTCGTACTCGAAAACATTCAAATCATGTGTCAGCCAATCTCAAGCAGGCAGATTGAAAAGTGTTGCAATTTTCTGTTTGGCCTCCGCTTCAGCACATTTTTTGGGCTAAAAGTCGTTTATCATTTTGTCGAGGCGTGAGCTGAAAACTTGGCCAAGACCGCAAATGAAAAACAGAGAGAGAGAGAGAGAAGAGCCAGCAAACTGTCTATAATTGGCGTTGATTTATTGTTTTGTGTGGGCGCATTTTATAAGATTTGTTATCGTCCTTGTGGGCGTCTGCTTTTTTTAGCTTTTGCCAAAAATTCAATTGTGTAATTGTGTAAAGCATGTGATAAAAATAGACACACAGCCAGACAGACAGTCGGGCAGCCTGTCAGTCATACAAATATCAGAGTGCATTAGCGAGTGTTTTGCCTTGTATCCACAATTTAATAATACTTTCTACACAATTGCGGTTCACCTGCTGCGGTTGCGTGTTTGACGCTGTCAGTCGCCTTTTCAGTTAGATACAAGTGCCAGTTGCTCTGGTTAGTTTGGTAGTGCCATTTGTTGCCTGGTTGAATGGTTGCCTGGCTGGTTCACTGGTTAGTCCACAACTCATGTCGTATGCCACGCCTCAATCCGAGCGCCTCTCACCCCTTCTGGATGCCCGTGAAAGTGGCATGAAAGCAGTGGCAAATGACAAAGACAAAGGCGACGTTGCCAATTGCACAGTGGGCTAAAAATAAGTGAAATATGTGAGCTACAAGTATTATAATAAAATTTTAACAAAATTAATAGATTTTGATTTTATAAAAAAGTATTTTTGTGGACCTTTGAGTGTTGTATGCTATTTTTAAGTATAGCTAAATAGTTAAGTAAACAGTTTTATTAAATAAATGATCCTTCATTCCAATTAGACCAACTTTGTTTAACAGAGTTCGAATTCTGTTAGAATTTTACAATAGCTTATATCACTACTAGTTAACCACTAACAGTGCCATCGCTAGCGTTAACAGTGCCACTATGAGTTTGCATAAATAAGATAGTGATCTCGCTCTTACTAATAAGAGAAACAAGGACAGAGCTGGTTTTAGGAAAAGACATAAGAAAAGAGCAATTGAAGAGGAGACGCAAACAAAAGAAGACGCCAAAAGCACTAGTGAAATAAAGAAGTCTTAAAGAAATAAGTTTTTAAGAAAGTTTGTTGTCCTCACAAGTAACTTACGTAGGCTGGCGTCTCTACTAATGGAAATTTCTTTACTTTTAATTGTACAAAATTGCACACAAATGATTGAAATTTCCTTTCTTTCCTCTGTCTTTTCTTTCCCCCTTTTCCCACTGCCAAACAATAGCACTTTTGTCTCTGTTAAGTGTACTACTTACTTAAGCCCACTACCTCAGTTGCCACCTTGAGTGCTCTTGATTTCAATGCAAATAACTTATTGTCTGCTTGAACCAATAGATCCAAGCATTGCTGCACTTTCATCACCAGCGATTCCCTCGATAGTCGTTGCTGCTGTCAATGTTTGCCAATTTCGAAGCGTATTAGTCTGCCCCCAAAAGCAGCTTGTAAACTGCAGCAATAATAACTAAATTAGACTATGTATAACGTTGGTATAACCCCAGTAATTTAGATAGTTGCTTGCACCACTGTGGGGAGGTGGGTGTGCAGGAGTGGCAGAGTGGTAGAGGGGGGCTTGGTTTTTGCTTCTTTGTTTAGCTTTTATTCGAGTCGAGTAGCATTGCATGTCAGCATGCAAGCCGTGTCCTTTCGGATCCTTTTTGGTCCTTCCAGTCTTACTGCTGCCATTGTCGCTGGCATTTAGAAGTTAAAGGCTTGACATGCACACCAGTCCAGCTGTGGCAGCAGCAGCAACATTTTCATTTCCATTCTCATTTCCATTTGAAATTGTGTTTTCATATTGCTCGAAAAACACAATTAGACAAATGAATAAACATTAAATTCTCAGCATTCCTGCAGTTGCAATTTGCATAGACCAACATATAAGTTGCTCTGGCTTTGTCTTCGGCTTTAAAACCCCGAATCGCAATTGTGTGTAAATATTGGCTTAGAGCAAAGATTTGCGCATTAAATTGTTTAAGCTTTTGACCCGATTTAATATTTAATTAGCCGACTTTGCAGTCTGGCATTGAATTGTACTAGTGCTTTCCCAGCGCGTTCGTGTGCACATATCGTATACGTAATATTTGACAAACACGTTTCAAACATCGCCCACCCTTTTGGCCAACTGTGCCACAGCTGCAGTCAAAAGCGTTAAATGTGCGCTTGGCTTATGGCAGTTTTTCCGCCTCCCCTTCCCCCCGTGAATTTAAGTGTTTTAAAAATGCTGGAAAATGCAGTTGCAGCTGCTTTGGTTCTAACCAAATTGAGTCTGGCAATTAGTCCCTCTCTTTTTCTCGCTATCTCCATCTCACTTGCTTCCTTTTCCCTGGGCTGCTGCCAAAGCTAAAAAGCACATTGTTGGCCATTATGGCCTTGCTTTACTCAACGTGGCCCTAACCATCGTAAGCTGTTTATGCTAATAGCATAACATTTACTAAAATTAAATTGTTGTTGCTCATTTAGGCGTTGATTTCAACTGAGAAACAAGACATCAAAACCTCTAATTAACTGATGCGTTTGTGGAGTTTGTTTGGAGTGAGAAATGTTTGCAGTAAGCTGGATTTGTTTATTGTGGGACTTGAGTGTTGCTGTGTGTGTTTAGTATATAATTTGGAATTAATTCTTGAAAGATTTCTTGTGAAAATAGCTACTAATTGCATGGTTTTGTGGCTACTATTAACATAACACAGGCAGACATCACACAGTCAATCAGCTGTTAGAATATAAGTAGAAGTATAAGTAGCAGTATAAGAGTACATGTATGATCAGGAGAACGATGAGTAAGAAGAAGAGTAGAAGCTCACAACTACTGGCTACTACTTACATGGCAATAGAAGTTGTCCTGCAGGCAATCAGCGGCGAGAATATAAGTAGAAGTATAAGTAAAAGTATAAGAGTACATGCATGACCAGGAGAACGATGAGTAAGAATAAGCTCACTACTACTGGCTACTACTTACATATCAATAGAATTTGCCTGAACAAAGTACTGTAGTAGGCCAGGCAGCATACAGGCAATCAGCTGTAGTACTTAAGTATAAGTAGAAGTAGAGGTATAAGAGTATATGCACGATAAGAGCAAATGTTAAAGAAGAGCACCACGGCGATGAGCAAGAAGAAGATTAGAAGCTCATGCTTTAAAATCTGTTCTAATTTTAAAGCTTGTGCTTCTGCTCTTCTTTTTGCTCATCGTTCTGGTGGGGGGAAATATTATGTGTGCAACTGCAAAAATTAACTTGTGACTAAGTGAGAAAGAAATCCACAATTAAGTATAAAACTAAACTTGTGGTTCAATAGGAACGAAATAAACACTTAAATATAACACTACAATACTGAGCTTGTTTATTGTGTAATCAGAATCAAATTATAAATGAATTTTATAAGAATTATGTGGTGAATTTAGATTTCTAAGTAGTGTTGTAGTAGTAGTAGTAGTAGTGTAGTAGCAGACGTTCTTATTCGATATTTCAATTAACATTTCTCTACGCTTGCTACCTAATTAAATCAATTAAAACTAAAACAACTTATTAGTGAAAGGCAATTGAAGGTATATAAATAACACTCTACCCGTAATTATCGATTCAGTGGCATATATGCTATGCATAATGTATACACTCTGCTCTCTGCTCTGTGAAGGCTTCTCCAAACTTGATGCATTCCCAAGTCTCCCACTAGAGTTGAAACTAAGTCAAATCTGAGGCATTGGCATTGATGAATTATTTATTGAAAAGGCTGCAACTCATTTGAATTGCAGAAAAGCTCACGTCAAGGTTTGGCAGCAGAGCAGCAGCAAAGCAGAAAGAAAATACACGTAAATATTTATTTTTGATGGTAAACTGAATACTCGTGGCAAAAGGAAATTACCGTAGCAAATTGGAGAGCTGTGTGAAATATTTGCTTGGATTAAACTGTCAAAGCTATTTCCGACGTAGCGCTGACCTATTTCCTTGCCCACACTTCAATCTCACTACCCACACCGCCCACATTTACCAATCCCCATTTTGCAACACAATCTGTTGGATTTATCAATTCCAACTGAAAAATAGCCTCGACTTCGGAAATGGAACACGCTGTCTACGGTTTGATGGCATTTCTCCTACCCTCACTCACAGTTCTCCCCAACTACAGCAACTAAAAGAACTCAAAGTATATATATATTGGATAAGTTTTTTACTCTGAAGCGTCATTGCATTTTGTCAAGCCAAAGAGGTCAAGCTATTGACTCAAGTGGACGAGAAATGCATTCAAGTTTGTTACCACTGAAAATATCTGAATTTCATTCCTCAATAAGTAGTTAAAGTTGACACACAATGCAAAAGTTTCACAGTTTAGCAAACTCTCGGTTTTTTGCTTTCAAGCGTCGGTATACTCATAATTCTCGTTGGCTTAAAAGTAATGCATCAAACTCAAAATTGTCTGTCAACTCAATTTGTCGCTTGCGCCAATATATCAAATGGCCAAGCTTCAATAAACCAATATCCATTTGTGTTTTGTTAACATGGTAAAGCGACCAGCAGGTACCCATTGTCTTTCTTTGGGGAACTAGGGGGACTCGGGGACCATAGCAAAAGAGCTTCTATATTTTATAAATTAATTTAAAAATAACATTTTCACATGATTTCCTGTTTTAATTTTCTAAGCTAGTAATTTATGTCAACTTTTAATGCTTATATAGTTAGTTATGCTATACAAACTTTTAATCCTTTTTTTTATCCAAGTCAAACTACGCTAACTATGTTTAAACTTATGACAAACTTTTAAGCTAACGTTCTCCCTCGTTTACTTGCTTAAAAGCACTTTAGCTCTTCGGCATACCCTATCTGGTTACCCCTCAGTACGCGGTATCTTTGACGACGCATACTCAATTCATCTGCATGCAAAGTGCTCATTAATATCATCTGAGCTGCTTGATGGCTAGTGGTTGCCGTACACATTCAGCAACTGCAGCGCCACCCACTGTTCCACTGGTTAAACAACTTCCGACTCCATTGCTGAATCCCTTTTACACGAAGTCCCCCATCCCCCACTCACCCTCGATCCATCATCGGGCGGCGTGCGAAAATAGGAGGTGCATACGTTAAGGCGCGCGCATAACTCGATTCGCTTTGATTTATGGCACGCAATAATAATCAGCATTTGCATGTTGACGGCAAACAATTCACACACACACAAACTCATAAACACACACACACACACTCGTACAGAGACGCTCAGTGTAAGCGGCTAGCAAGTTTTTGCGTTTATGCAACAAGCAGACGCTGCGTATACTTGATGTAACGCATATGCGCGCAGCTTTGTAGAGCAAGAAGTTGCAAGTTGTGCAAAGGGGAAGTCATGGGGATTAATGAGTTAATTATTTGACTCACTTAGTGTTAAAATAAAGTAATCAAACTTTAAGAGTATGTAAATTTAAAGTCAGTAATGGTTTTTTTTTATGAATTACTTTTTGTTTCCTGTATATCTAGTCAAATCGCTGCATAAATAAATTATTTATCGGCCACATGTGCAATTGATGGCTCATGTTAATTTAGTATGAAATTTTGAGCCATAAATATTAATTATAAAATGCTGAAAAAACAGTTAATTTATCATAGTTTTAAATGCAAACCAATCCAAACTCATTTTTATATATACAAAGCTGATTCTATTAGCTAAAATGACTGTCAAAATTCAAACTAATAACTTAGTTTAAGTATAGATATATAAGTGCACCTACTATGCTGCCCAGTGCTGTACCTGCTGTGCGGTTTTTAGCTTATAAGCTGTGTATAAAGTCGAATACTGATAGCTAGCTGGTTAGCTGCAACAGCAACAACAAGTTGCACTTCCGACAGCTGCAAGTTGGCCTTAACAAGCAGTCAAGAACCCCAGCACACACACACACACACACACGCTGACAGACCGCAAGCAGCGAGCGATGATGAGCAGCGCGTCCTTGTGCGCGCAACGCTTTTCCAGCTTTTGCAGCTTTTCTCGCTTTTGCTCGCGACGGGCTAGCAACTGAGTTTGGTTCACTGATTTATGTAACTTTTTATTCTGGCCCATTGCTCATGTCTCGCTCTCCTGTCTCTGTCTCTCTTTGCAGCGATGCTTGGCTCATTAGCGGCTTAGCGCGGCGTAAATGCAAAAAAGGTGAAAGCAGCGCCCCGAAAAAAGGAAACCGGAAAAACCGCCAAAAAGGAAATGTGTAGCAACACAAATTTAATATATATACTAAATATATAGTAAACACAATTGCATATGAAGAATGCTAAATGGAAATTTAAAAATGGAAAATGATATTATGAAAAGCAGTTTCAAGTAAAGGAAAAGCGCCAGGAAAATTCCAGAAAAGCACGAAAAGAGCAGCGAGAAAAATTAAATCAAATTTAATTGAGAGCAAGATTTGAAAGACGATTTACAGGGTAGATTAACAACCATGGCATCACCACCGGAAAGTCCCATCGAGGAGGTGGTCTATGAGTTGGAACACACACGCGTGCCTAAACCCATTCCAGTGGCACTCGAGGATTTGTGCCGTCAAACCAAGTTCACCAAGCAGGAAATCCGAGTCATGTACAGAGGATTTAAAACGGTAAGTGAACACGGAGAAAAAGATTTAATTGAATATAAAAATTTATAATAAAATAATTTTAATTTAGCTGACAACTTTTAGACCCAAACAAGTTTAAACTTTGCGCTGCTAGAAGTGCCTTAATTTTTCTCTCAGTGTACTTACTACACACTGCCATTCATTTAGCAGAAAACACATTTCTTTACTACTAAATAAATGTGAATATGAATATTAATGCTGCGTCTTGGGCAGAGTAATACACTCCACAACTTATGAGCTCAACTGCCAGCCAAAAGGCGCAAGCTCAAGTGCGGCCTGTGCGAAAGAGACAGCAAGAGAGGGGGAGCGAAAGAGACGGCGCGCAGAATGCCAGCCAATTTAGTGCATACGCATTTGGCATTTCATTGCACACTGCCAGTGAGTGTGTATGAGTGTGTGTGTGTGAGTGTGGATGTCACAGCATTTTGTGTACGAGTGCACTCACAAATACACACAAACACTCATCATTCAACGCTTCAAATGTGGGTCAAATCATTAAAATCAAAATAGTTGGCAAAATAAATTGAAATCTAGTGTCAGTTATATTTTTCTTCATTTATTTTTTTGGGTCATTATTTACAGCTGATCTGTCCCATAAGTCATGTGGTCAAACTTTTTGATTTGAACTCATAAATTAATTTTAGTTGCAGTTTAAGCATTTGAAAAGTTGCAGACAAATGTGTTGAAAGAGGATTTTTTAATGCAATAAATTTAGCCTTTCCGCACTAGCCAAAGTAAAAGGATTGTGGGGCTGGTTTATGGCCTTAGCTTATATTTTAAATTTATTGCTATAAAATATACAAGTCTAGAATAAGATAAGTTAATTAAAGACTTATCTTTATTGTTGGAAACATTTATTAGCAAATAAACAAATAAAAACTATCTGTACAGCAGTTGGCAGAGTAATGTGATAACTAGGAGATTTATAGTTATATAAAAAAAATATATATAAATATATGCCGCTACATATAAAATAGTTAAGACATATATAAGTTCAATGGATGATTTATAGTTGAAAAGAAAAATAGACAAAATTATTAAGATTTATAGGTATGAGAAGCAGGTTTAAACTAGTCTTAGCCCGGCTAAAAATGTCTAGCTTAACACATTTTTTATATATGGAAAAGTTTAAGCTTTACAAAGACCGACAATTAAACCTATCACTAAAGTATTACATATAATACTTAAATATATCTTAAACTCTACTTTAATTGCTTGCCACAAACACAACTCTTTTTGCACGCGAATCGAAGTCAGAGTTCAGTTCCCCATTGATATGAGAACTTTATCAATTTGCTGGCAATGAGCATTTTATAGAACTCTCTCTCTCTCTCTTTCTCTCTCTCTCTCTCTCGCTGTCTCCCCCAAAAAATGAGTTCAAAGCATACTTTGATAGGGATTCATAACGCGTAAGAACTCAGCTTTATGAGCTCCGACATTCCCAGTCTCAGTCTCGTTTCGTTTCCCGTTTCGCGTCCCATTCCCAATTTCCAATTTCATGCGCTTTCTCACTCCTCTCCCCCCCTAACTCCGCCCCCGCAAAGTCTTCCCCAATTTCAGTGCTCATATTTTCATAGAGATTTCGTTTTGCTTTTGCAGGAATGTCCCGAGGGAGTGGTGCACGAGGATTGTTTTAAGGATATTTACGCCAAATTCTTTCCACATGGCAGTAAGTATTTAAGTGTACAAACACATATATCTATATGCATTTGTATGTGGTGTGTGTGGGTGTGTGTGTGTGTGTGCGTGTGTGTGTGTTTGTGTGATTTCAATGTCCTTGCCGGCATTATTTCGGTTCTTATGCTGCTGCTTCTTATTTCTTTTATAGCTGCGCGTCATAAAGCGCCACTTAAGCCAACATTTCATTTATGTTCGCCAGTTTTTGGCGCTTGCACTTGCAGCCACTTCCCACTTCCCCCCTGGATGCCCTACTCCCTAAGCTCCACCCCCTAACACTTGAAGTACTAAAACGTTTTTCTATTTCCACAGATTCCAGTTTATATGCTCATTATGTGTTCAAAGCCTTCGATGTTAATTGCAATGGCGCCATTAGTTTTCGGGTAATTATGTTCATATCACAACATTTATATAGTAATCTATCACATTTAATAGCTTATGAATTTAATAAACTTTTATAATACATTTTAATGGCATTCTGCAGGATTTACTTGTTACCTTATCGACTCTGTTGCGTGGTTCGGTCTACGAGCGTCTGCGCTGGACCTTCAAGTTGTATGATCTCAACGGAGATGGTCGCATCAGTCGCGGTGAACTGAGTGAAATCGTTTTAGCCATTCACGAGCTTATGGGCAGGAGAGCACATCAGCCAGAGGACGATCGCAAGGCGAGGGATCAGGTGAGAACAGGTGGAGTGGGTAGAAAGTAAAGTAGAAGATATTTATGGAGAGTTGTTATGCTCTAAAGTTAGTTGGTATATTAAATTTGAAACACATCTTGCTGCCACGCCTCTTTAAAATGATAAAACGCGTTGGTTGATAGGCAACAATCGTTGTCTTTCTGCTCTTTATTGCAGCTAAAACTGTAGCAGCACAGACTGTCTTTATTTAACACACACTAAACACTGCGTGTTTGCTTTTGTCACTAGTTTGGTTTGTTTTTAATAGTAGTAACTAAAGTTATAGCTTTTTAAAGTCTTTTTAGTCTTTAAGCAATGCAAGCGCACAAAAGTATGCAACGTTTTATATACAATAAACTCAACGTTCAAGTCATAGACTTTCTAGCAAACTAATGGAACTTTAATGATTACAATAAGCAAGAAACTTATGCAAAATTTCGAAACTTGAAATTAAATTAATACTTGAAAGCAAAACGATTTAATCAGCTAGTAAAGTTTTGACAAGTTCAGTTTCTCTGTAGACGAAAGTTTTCTTAAATGATAAATGTAAACATGTCCCTGCTGTCATTAAGTTAATTTAAATTCAACTTATACATCCATTTACTTGCTCATCACACTTAAGATCAATTTGAGCTTCACTTCGTCACTTCTTGTGACCAATAATCGGCATAATGAGCTTTAAATCGCAACTAATTAAAAGGCAGCTGCACAAACGAATCCTGAGTGTATTTAATTTGTGTTCAACATCATCGAGTGGAGGCTTTATATGGTTTCCTTTTGTTTCTTTTTATTATGTGCATGAAATGTTATTTTTTATGCAAGAAACGCACTCGACAGAACGTAACGTGCAGCATCCGTTGACGTTCACGCTGTCGATTCTTTATGCCGTGGCATACGTTGCGTATGAGTAATTATTATTGTGCACACAGTGACGTGAAATACACACAAACACTCACACACACACACACACACGCGTGTGTGGTTAAAGCTCTGGGGAAATCGGATTGAAAATGGTTGAACGGAAGCTTTGTGTGCGCCTAGGAGCGGAAACTGCAGCGGAAATTTTATTTAATGACGAAGGCTTCATGCCCGCAATATTGATAAGTAAAGTTGGGGGTGTGTGTGTGTGTGTGTGTGTGCGTGTGTGCGTAAGAATTGATTGAGAAACACGCTAGTTAAGTACAGTCGAGCTGAGTAGCTGTAGTGGACCCTGGAGCCCAGTAAACTATAGTTCCTTCTTACTAACCGATGTTACCCTCGCTACGGGGTAACAAAAATTGATTTCGTATAAAAATTGGGCAATTTAGCAGCGAGATTTACTTATGTACACATTTTCTCCGTATTTACCTCGCAGGTGGATCGAGTTTTTCGCAAATTGGATTTAAATCAGGATGGCATCATAACGATAGAGGAGTTCCTGGAGGCGTGCCTCAAGGACGATTTGGTAACGCGTTCGCTGCAAATGTTCGACAATGACCTTTGATGACAAGCGGACGAGCCAGTGATACGCAATACCAGGACTATTATACCGCTTATAGATCTATAAATTGATTCAAATAGCCCACAATAAAAACACAACAACACACAACATGCCAACAAAAAACAATGGAAATCAACACCAGTTAAAGCATAATTAACAACAAATTAATGAAGCAGCAGAAGAGAAAAACATATTAGCAATTAACATTAGTTTAGGCAGCTACAAATAAAATATAAAAAACAAATTGAAAAATTAATAAAATCGATCGAATTGAAACCCCAAAACTTTCAACATTTTACGAGTGTTTAATTAATTGTACGGATGGAATTAATGAACACAATTGAAAGTAATTAATATAGATGAATAACAAATATGTCATTTTTTAAGCATATTATGAATTTAATCCTGCCGTTAAGAACGAATTGGTCTTATACATAACAATATACTTAATAAACCTATATAAACATACAAATCTAAACTAAATTTCATGGAATTAAATTAACTAAACGAAACCACCAAAACACACAAACGATTAAAACTAAATAACTATGAAACGGAATTGGTTAAACAAGTTTTTAAAAATTGTGCAATGCGATTTAATTAGTTTAACACTAATTAAAATTACTAAATTTGTTTAACAGTGCATAACTCTAGCAATTTCTTAACCTTTTGTCACTCGGCTAGTGTCAAGTTTCATTGTTAATAAGAAAGTTTAAAAGAAAAACATTAAATTTAAATTAATTATGGTCTTAACAGCTGTTAACATTACAGTACAATTTTTCTGTTACCCTGTTTACTTAAAAGTCTGTTAGTAATTATGGTCTTAACAGCTGTACACAATATACTATTTCTGTTATGCTGTTTTCTTAACAGTCTGTTAATACCAAGCAAAATGTTCACATAAATTTCATTGCAATAAATTTTCCGTTTAATTTTGCCGCAGTAAAAAACCGTTTGCTGTATGAAATTTATCGGTCAATTAAACAATTAAATAAATTTAACACACATTTTTAACGACATTATGTTAAATTATGCAAATGCTACGGTTATTTTTTAATTTAATTGCCAGCACTTGAGGGAAAAAACTCTCTTTTTTATAAACAAACGAGTGTAAAGGCAAAACTACCACCGATAAAGCAAAAAAAAATGAAATTTATTAAACGTGCAGAGCGACGGAATGCTCGACATGAGTTTTCAATTAAATTGCAATTTTTATTAAGTTATAAAATATGCATGCGCAAATCAAGCATACGCCACGTTGTGCAAACAGAGTGTAATGAAAACAATGCACACTTGGTATGTGGCAAGTGGCAAACGGCCTGTGCCTATAATTGCACCACGTGTGCTCTACATAATAGAATTATTTAATTTTTAGCATATCAACGGACAGTTCTCTAAAGCACACACCAACAGCAAAGAAAGCTTGTAAACTGTCCTGGCTTTAGAAATATTAAAACAACAAGTTAAATACGTTCTTTTTACATTGTACCTTTTCAAAGAACAATACAATTGTTGATTCAGTAAAAAGAATAAATGTTTTATACTTACTTAACATAACATAACATATAATACAATTACGCGTCGCGTTCATTGCGTGCCACTGTGCATGGAGTCGAGACAATCAATGTGGTTTGATATATATTACTATTTCCCCTTAGTTAAACACATGTTCTTCCATTGTTATTTTTAACAAAAAACAAAGAAACATAAAAAACACACTGGCATGGAATGAATGCCCAAAGAGCTTAACTATGCAGTTCAATAATTGGCATTCAGTAATTAAATATGCAATAATATAATATTTTTAATATTGCGCGTCTCACGGCATACCAAAATTTATGTTGCACTTCAAGCAAAGACTATAAAAATTAAAGTAAAGTTGTTTCAATGCGTAAGGAATTTAACATGAATTCTAACAAATTCTCTTTAATAAGTGTATTTAAATTAGCCATCACTCCCTTGATTCATACGGTGGTCCTGCTGTAAGGAGTTGCGCTCGCGGAGTGTGAGGTCCATGGTTCGAGCCCCGAGGGTGGCGCAGCGAAAAACACATTTTTTAATTATGTGCCCAGGACTTTCTGTCTTGTCTGCTTCGGGTTTCGAACTCGTAGTTACAAAGTAAATGTCCGTTAAAGTTAGGCCGTGCCTCTACCCACAGAGCTACAGAGAACCCTTCGACAGATTTTGCTAATTTCACATTTGTATTTTAGATTATTAGATATTTTATATAATTCTCAACACATAGTCTTTGCTTTAACTAATCTACCCCATACTATCTTTTCAATAAACTAAGGTGTAATACGCAGCTTTTCTCTTTAAATATGTTTCATTCATTTCTATGACAAACTAGTCAATACACGAAGGAAGCGCCTAATAAATTATTTTTCTTTGACTTAAACTCAACACCTTGACATGGAATGTCGTTGAAAACTCGAAACATTTGAAGATTTGTAAACCTATGCGACCTATATGATAAACCACCCTAAGATTCTATCTAGCATACTACAATATAACTATATATATGTATATTATGCAATATGTATTAACTTACACTGTCCAACAAAGTAATGCGAATGTAAACGAGAATTAAATTACTTTTTAAATGTCTAAAATTAGTAATGGTAATTAATTAAATTAAAACTAAATAATGAAATTGAAACGCTTAAAACTATACATAAAACAAATATAAATATATATTTATTTACTTAACCAAATTGAATGAACTTAAAAAGGGAAAAGTAAAAACGTTGTTTTTAGCAGCTAAATGTTTAGTAAGAGTAACTAAATTGTGTGTAAAGTGTCTACTAAGCTATAACCTAAATCTCAAACTCAAATTCGATATTCTAGCTAGCAAAAAGATTGGAGTTACCCCATCTACGTAGCGCCTAATTTGAAATCGTTTCGAATTCCGTTGTCGCTTGCAATTCGCCAAGTTTAGAACTCAAAACAAAAGATTTCAAAAATAATATATTTAAATTTAAATCGATTCATGTGTTTTTTAGCCAAATATGTATTTAGTTGGAGCTAAGTTTAATCAAACGAAAATGTACCTAGTAAATGTAAATTATGATAATAATTTTTCCAAACCTAAGCTATTTAAATGTAAACAAATTTTGGAAATTAATAAGAAGTTAATTTAAATATATCCACTCAGTTAATTCAACATATTTTAACCAACAGTTCAAATTAATTTCAAAACAAAAAAACATTTTGAATAACTTAAAAAAAAAAGAAAACAAAATATGTAACAAACGTGGTTAGTGATTTGGATTGTTTATACTAAGTAATACCTACATACTACCGTGTATAATGAAAGACCCATGCACATTGATAACATAATCGAATACAAATATTCAACAAAAGTTTCGCTTTTCACGAAAGTGTAAATCGGCGCAGTTTAAACATTAAAATTGTTAAATATTCAAGCCGAGTCTGCGACTAAAATAATTAAAACACTTGTGGTCATTTTTTCAAAAATAAACTCAAAACATTCCAAAACGCCTAAAATCCAATTGAGTTTCATCTGAGCTTAAGAAAAACTTAAATGTAAAATTATTTGTTCATATTTACCATCATCAGTGGCAGATAATTCCATTAAAATATGTGTTAATTTATAAGTTTCAAACAAAATGATAACTAAAAAAACTGGGCAAGAAATAAAACAATTTTAATAAAAATAACAATTTAATAATACAACTTGAAATCTGCTCTACTTTTCTTCTAGTAATAAAAACTACTCTTTTTCGTATTTGTTAAATGTTTATGTTTATTTATTTATGAAATATCAATAATTATGTCACTGCTGAATTCGAATACTCGTAAGTGAGTATAAGTATTCGTTTTGAGCATCCATTTCAAGAAATTCGTTTACGGATTCGGATTCATATTGCTTTCATTCGCTTCGAATATATTTTTTTTTAATTGCGATTAAAGTTTTTAGATGTTTTTAGTTTTCTTTTAAGAATTAGACATGATTCACACATTGTATAACTAATTCTCTTTATGACATATCTTTTGATGTAATTGTTTTTTGATTTTTATGATTTGTGAGCTTCTATAACTTGATTTATCGGTGATTGGATTTCATTGAAGTTCTACATATTTTATTATGTTTTTATGTATTTCTTTTTTCTTAAAATGATTCGCTACAATTTGGGGTTGATTGGTTTATGCTCGTATTTTTTTTTTTTAGACTACATTTTTTAAAATTTAACGCGTTTTTGCACAAACATTTTGTTATACTAAATCAAAAATTTGCTTAACTACTATCGAAAAGTTTGTAAGGTAAATAAATGTTTACTTTTACTTTTCGTGTAAATTTCCATATATATTTTGTATATTTTAAATTACTTTAATTAAATTTTGTTCATTTGGTTTCGTTTGTGTAGATTTCATTTATTTTGAACGGTTTTTTTTTAAAAGGGTACAAAGTATGACGCTCAGCTACATTTAAATCTAACAACAAAATTCATTATAACAACAATTAAGTTACAAAATTCGTTATGAGAAATGAATAAAAATAAAATACAGAAAATACATGTCGTATGGCTAGTAAATATTATTTTCATTTTCTTTTTTGTTTTATTTTACCATATAAATTAAAGGTACTTAGATCGACAATGAAAATATGTGTGTGTGTGTGTGTGCGTTATAAAAATAATCCAGATAAGTTGGGTGTTTTTGTGTCAGTGTATGAGAAATGTTAAAAATATGGCAGGGTATTTTACATGTAGCTGTTAGTTAACAGCATGTCGAACAGTGTAGTGCATTAACCAACACTAACAGCAGTCGCTAGCAGTGCGCTGTTACTTAACATTGCAGAGTGTTACAAAACATAATTTTGTAAATACATAAAATATTTGGCATTTAATTTCGCGAAGCTCAACGAATTTGTAATTTCTTTTTCGATTTTAAGGTTTTTAGCACAAAATTGTACACAAGAGAATTGATAAGAACTTTTTTTGTTTTCTTGGGTTTGGATCTTTGGATGGCAATTTAATCATATTCACTTGTGGAATGCTTTGCTTAATTTGATTATTGTTGCTAATTTTTCTAAATTATGTATACACGACAAACAGATATAGTGTTTGATTGCTTTTCGAATTGCATAATTTGGCAAATAAGATTTTTGTTTTGTTTTGTTTTTTTTTACTGTTTTGTGCTTAAATTTCTAATTGATTTATGATTTGTAATGTTTATGTGTTTAGAGATTTCTTGTATATAAGTATGTATGTAATCGTAATACTCCTAAGTTTTATGTATGCTTTTGAATTTGAAACGCTGTTAGACTATCCTTATAAATGTATTATTATGAAATTTTTACTGCTTTGCTTGTCTATAGAGTTTATGATTTTCTTTTTGTTGTTTTGTAAAATGTTTTCGGTTCTCGTTTATGTATAGAAATGTTTTTAGAAAAGTTTTGTTGCTCATATAAATTTCATTGACTCAATTGCCAATATCAAATCATTGCAGAATTGCTTCAGTTTGCTTCTTTTGTTGTTTAAAGTACTACAAAATGGTTTTAAAGTATTTGCTTCTGCTTTGCTGCCATCACTGACAACCATCAAATGTAGCCAAAACAGCAGCAGCCACAAAAATGCTAACTGCATTTCTCAATCAATCGCTTCCAAAAATTTGCTTTAGGCTTTTAGGCTTAAGTTTAACATTTGGTTTTGTTAGTACTTCTCGTCGTCTGTTATCTCCCTATGGGAGTTCTGTAATTCTCAGGCCTTGTAATGTTGATTTCGCACCGCACAGCAGAGGCTCAACGCGAATGCCAGCGATAACAGTTCCAGCAGTATAACAGCGGCAGAGATGGCAAATATGGTCACCCAGTTCTCGTAGATGATTTCAATCAGTTTATCCACACAGCCCTGTAAAGAGTATAACAGACAAAGAGAGCGTGTTATTATTAAGAGAGCCAAGTTTCGTTTGCACTATAAGAGTGTGCGTGTAAGAGTGTGTGTGTTAGAGGCTTGACTGTGCGTAAACATCGTCTGCTTCCCATTTTCTCGATGCAATGAAAATGTTTATTGTTTTTTTTGTTTATTTTTGCAAACATTTTCTATTTGAAATGCGTGCGAAACATCAATAATAATTAACACAATTTTATTGCCTGCTGCCTTCTGGTGTAGAATTTTGTTATTAGCTTGCGGCCATTGAGTAACCGTTGAAAGACACAACGCATATAAAAAAGGGTTATTAATTTTATTTGAAACAATCGGAAGAAATCGTCGGTCACAAACAAAATTAATTTTGTTTGGACACACCTCCCCAAAAAAAAGGTGTTGACACTCGCTAATGAGGCGTGATAGATGTAGTTAACTAAAGAGTGGGAGGAGAGGCTAAATAGAGCGGGTCTACTAAAAATTACCCTGTGCTTATCACATGAAATAATATTACATGTGCAAATATTAATATATTTATAAGACATTTTTTTCTATGAGTTATAACCTACACTAATCTGATTTAGAAAAATTGGTTTAGGATAATAAGCAGATATTATTTTTATACAATTGGAGAGTTTGGTCGACATAGTTCAAGGATTTCTCACGTCAGTGAAAGTTTACCATATAAAAACTTGATGTAATCGATTTCTTTACCTGCTGATAAATGAACGTGTTTAATGGACCACCGAATTTCAAATGTCGCGATCTTTCGCAATCGTTATCCTTGAGATCGTCGCGACAACACGATTCGGGTATGTTGTAAAACACATTCAACGATGAAACGGCTATATCCACAATATTTGTGCGATCCACATTATTGAAACGACTCGTTGCCCAGTCTCCAGGTCCATCGGCACCACAGCATTTCAACTAAATAGAGAAGAGAAAAGATTAGTGATTAAAATCACAAATTGTTTCGATGTTAAGCATTATAGTTACACTCTTTTGCAGGGTATCAAAGGTAACGGTGCGTGAACTCATGGCCGATTGTCCGTATTCCTCCTGCACTGATGATTTCACAGCAGCCCGCACAATGTCATCCAATTTGTCCTTGTTGTGGAACGCCCAGGCTCCGGCTGCTATTTGGGCCACCATCACAATCAAAATGACACAGAAGAACTGTCAAAAGATTGGACAATTGAGATTTATGAATGAGCATTACGTGTGGGTGTCAACATATGGTATGTACAACATACTACAAGCAATATGCATAATTAAAGCAACTGCAAACTCGCAAATTTGCAATTTTCGGAAAACGATTGGCGGGTGGGCGAGACTACAGAGTCAACAGAGTTTTATAGACTGCAGACTGTGTAGGAAGTTTCCCCATTTAATTGAGAACTGCAGCTGCTTTAACTTCTGCACAGTGCTGGCATTGGTTGGCCAATTTGTAGCCAGTTTTAGCTTTTTTATGTGCTTTCTCTTACCGAAACGAGCAGACACTGGGACTCGCGACAGACGCCCATGCAGCCAAAGAATGCACCCAATGTGATCAGTATGCCAATGGCCAGGAAGACATAGAGGGCTATGTGGTAATGGTTATACGATTGTGTCATCGACAGCATAAATGTGGGATCCGTTAGCATCCATAGCGAGGTGATAACAATTGTCAAACCAATTATCTGAAAAACAATTAAGAGTTCATAAGTAATATACTTAAAATATTATGTGATCTAATAAATATATTTTAAGCTATACAAAAATGGAATTTAATGAATGAATTGTATATTTTGTAAATATAATTTACATTATTTTAATAATTTTCAACGCCTCTACGTAGCCATAGTGGTATGTTCAGTCGCTCAGTCTGTTAGAGTTTTCCAGTTCCATTTGAGTACAAAGTTCCTAAATAGGTCAAGCGTTTGTTCGCTCTAAACGTTCAGTAATAAGAAACACTTTTGAGTTGCTATATGTGTGTGCCACGCCCTGTAAAACTGCTGGGCGGCAATTAAAGCAGGCAGTAAAATTCGTGCCAAGAATTGCCAATCGACTGCCCAGCCCTGCCCCCAGCCACTACCGCCACTCCACCTCCCCCTCTCTGCCACACCACTGCCTTTCTCATCTTGATACAATTGTGTTCTGTTAACGTAACTCATGATGTCAGCAGACAGGCGACAGACAAACAGACAGAAACAGCAAAACAGACCGAAAGAGACAGATAACAGACAGATAATAATTTTTAATGCTTTTCATTTCATGCTCGTTTAAATTTGTCTATTAAATTTAGACAAACATTTGCCGACTCCCCACGCTAATATACCCCATTATTAAACTGCCCGGGGTTATCAGCGAAGCCGTCCATTTGTAGTATTTATTTCCTTATTTGCCTACAAGCCAAACATTTTCAGCTGTGTACTCGAATTTCGCACTGTACATAATCAAACAAATACATGTATATGTATATATTATTGTATGTTATAAATGAACATTAAAGCTGATTATAAATAAATACATCACTACTTATTTTTATTCCGCTTTCGCAATGATTCAAGCGAAAACACGCAATTTATTCACAACATTTAGTAAAACTAAAATTTTCTAATTTAATTATAAAATGTTCACGTTCATTTACTAAAGTGATGTCATTTACAGGGTATGTCTTGGATGTGTCATGTTAAAGCTAATGCTACCTTTGTAACTTTGTTTCATCATGGAAAATTATTCCGCAAACGATTCTAATCTGAATATTGTGTAAGCGGACTTGTCATACCCTCGCAAACCGAATGTAAACTATGCAAATATTCGAATGTTTATCATGTCGCAATTGATATTGTAATATTTGAATATCTGCCGCATTGTAAAGTTTGTTCTTACATCTTGTGCTACCGATAAGATTACGCTGCTTACAAGCAACAAACGAAAATAGTTACTATAAGGTATACCCTTCAGCAAAACAATACAAACTGAAGCATAAAGCAACTGTAACTGACTCTCTTAAACCTGTGCGCTCTTTCATTGTTGCACTAAGCGAATCAAAGTGTGAAGCAATTAACGCAGCAGACAATAAGCTAAAGCCGAAACAACAACAGCATAAAAGCCGCAACAAAAGCGCACACACAAAAGTCTAACTTTGTCTGCGGGTGGTCTCCCGCAGAGAGCGCGCGCTTAGGACAGACAGATAAAGAGAGCGCGCGCTCAAGAGAATATGGCGTACCATGTGACAGAGGCAAAGTGCATTCTGCTGACAGTGTGTACCGTTTACACAAGTGTGAGAGTTTCAATGAAGGAGGTTAAAAAAGCATAGAGTTGGGAGACAAATGTTGCCATTGGTAGAAAATTATGACACGCTATGCATAGCTAACTAATACATGCATATTTTACATGTATACGACTGTCGCGTGCATACAGAATGTATGCCAATTGGTTAAAAAAGTGCAAAGTCCTTGCATGACCTACATTTTTGCGTCAGCATAACACAAGAAGAGAGAAGCAAGCAGCAAATAAGAGAAAATTTATCGATAATCCTCCTCGACTCCGCTTCATGCGTAATTCGCCCAAAAAATTTAACGCATTCATTTTGTTGTCTCTCACAAATGCAAATGAATAACTGTGTGAAAAATAGCACAGTGAATTATGACGAAGGTGACCGAATCATCTGAATTAATTGTTAGGCGGGCGGACGGAAGAAGTGTTTAATGAATAGCAATCGGTGTCCACCACCAACAAGCACAGCAGTCACTGTATGGTCAAAGCAAAGCAAAGCATCTGTCTAAATGACGACAGCGACGACGAGAGAGCGAGTGCAGCGAAGATGGAGGAGAAGGTAGAGGGAGAGGGACCGGCAATATCATTGGAACGGCAGAGCAGCAGCGTCACATGAACCGAAATCGTGGCGTTTGATCACGAAGCCCCACAGCAGTGATGATGAAAATGGAAAATCATTTGAAAATCTATGTCACACTGTTCACAAAAGTTAATGGAAAAGTCTAAAATTAAATGTTTGCAAAAATCAAAAATTATATTTTTTTTTATTAATAGCAATTACTATTAATTTAAAATATATTCTCATAAATATTTACTTATTTAAGAGAATCCCTACCGCTGCCAACAACAACCACATGAATTGGTCACCTCCCACCTCTAGTATAGCAGCAACAACAACACTGAACGAAAGCCAAACATTTTGTTGGTTTGTTCGAAAATAGATTTGACTAATAAATACTATAGGGAAAAATCAAAGAAAATAACAGAAACAACAACAACCAAAACAAGAAAAATTAAAATTAAAATGTTGCTCAAAAATCTTCAATGGGAAGTCATTTCGCAAGCGTACAACTCAGAAACACAAACAAAACTAATTGGAATCGATGAGGAAATAGCGTAAAAAGGAATATGGAAAATACTACGAAACCGCTGTGTTTTAACTTTAAACCCTTTCGAAAGAGAGAACTCATTTAGTGGGGAGTGGCGCACCTAAAAGGCGCCAAAAGTAGGTCCTGACTCTATAACATGACAGACACACAGATACATACACGCACACACATACAGACGCATTTTGTCAAAGGAATGAATGAGTCGTTGCCTCACTTCACGTAGTAGATAAGAATACGAGGCGAAAGAAGGTGGAGAAAGAAGCAGAAATCAAAACTAACAACAGCAAAACGCACGCACATAAAAATAAAAGAATTGAAAAAACCAACAGGAAAAGGCCAACAGAGAAAAAAACAAGAAAAACAACACAACTTGAAATGTGTGGGAGCCACAAATCAGGGGGAATAGGGGAAAAAGTGTACGCGATGCTTTCGCTATCTGTCTTTCTGTCTGTCTGGCTGCCTTCTTGCTTGCCTGCGTATCGATGTGTGGGTGTGTGTCGCACGCTCTCCATCCACAGCGGAACTTCTATTGTTTATTGGAAGTAGGGATTGAGCAGCCACAAGAAGAAAAAAATACAGAAGAAGCAGAGAAAGAGAGCGTGCGCGCGATGTTCAGGTCGCCAGGCAAAATGCACAGGCCCACAAGAGGCGTAGGGAACATGCACACACACACACATACACACATGCACATTTTACACAAGCAAATGCCACTGTGTATGTGTGTTCCAGTTGCTGGTTGTGTTGGTGAGTTCTGTTTGTTGTCGTTGTTGTTGTCTTGCTTGCATATGTACATACCCAAAATAAGATGTTTATAAGGACCATCAAATATTTGACACACGAACAGCAGCCGTTAAGACCCATTTTAAAGCAGTTGTTTAACTTATTTTCGCACTCTAAGTATTCGTGTTACTTTGTCGACTTTTTCACCACCGTCGTTAGCGTTGGCTTCCTGCTGCCGCAGCAGTGATTTCGATTCGGTCGTAAGAAACTCAGAAGCTGCGATTGCCCCTTGTGGACAATGCACTTTGATTTATCTCGGCTTGCACTTGCACAATATAATTATTTAATTGGTTCGTTTCGTTTTTTATTAAGAAGTCGGTTAAAATCACTTTTAGGCTTAAAACACTAATATCCGTTTATCCGTTAAGCGCGTTACATTTAGCAATAATTTAAATTTTTATTTGTACATCGAAGTAGCATCGGCGCTCTCTCAATCGCGTCTGAAGCAGTGTGACCGTGTTGAAAATGCATAACAATACTATTCATCGTTTAACTGAGTGGTGTTGTTACCGATATAAGCACGACCTTCCGCGCGTTAGTCAGCACTGACTCAACCGGTTAATGTTTCAAAAAGTGCCATAGTTCAATCTCTATTTAATGCATTTAAGAGTAATGAGCTTACAATAAAAATATAGACGCTCCTCGAATCTCGTTATTTTTAGCTATTACATATTTCGATAATTGCACAAAAATCGAATATGAATTAGAAAAAAATCGATAATACCAATAAGACGACATTTATGGCTTCGCTCGGTTGGGTCACACTACACAGTTCGTTGTTTTTCTATCAGAAAAAAAACAGTGAAAGAGTGCAGAGGGAAACAGTGAAGAAAAAAAATGCACTACCAGTAATCTGTAATTAAATAACCAGTGAAAAAAGTGCAAAGGGCTGCAGCCAAATCACAAATAATCAAAATGTATTCACAAAATATGTAGCTGCGGTGGCTTTTCCGCGAACGTAAAAAAAAAGAAAGAATCGGTTCAAAAAGGAAAACAAAATACATGCAAACGCGAATGTAAATGTGAAGCGCAGGGCAAAGTAAGCAAAAGAAATCCCCAAGCAGGCGATACCCTAAACCGCACCCCCAACACCTCCTTCCCCAAAATCCCGCACACCAATGGGGACACAAAATAGTGTACACCAGTTGGAGGTGCAATGAAATTGAAACAGGCTGATGATGGTTGGGGCCTAAGTTTTAGTAATTAAAGACCCGCCCCCGCCTGCGACTCATACTCCCCCGTTTGCCATACACATGGCCCCATAGTGACTGTAAGTGTATGTGTGTGTGTGTGAGTGTCTTGTAATTTTGTTACGCAGTGGAGCGGCGCGTCGACTGTTGAAGTGGAGTCTAAGCATTTTATAAACGAGAGAAAAAAAAATATGTAGAAAAGCTTTGCCTGCGCTTTAAAGTTTGTTGTTGCTGTTAAAGTTGTTGTGTATATAAAATTTCAAAAGTGCTGCATTTGAAGCCAGTTGCGGGGCCGCTTGTATGTTTTCGGTTGTTGCTGTTATGTTGTGTGTACATGTGAGTGTGAGTCGGTGTGTGTGTGTGCTTGGCCAAAAAATAATTGAAGCAGCGCAAAGACAAACAGCGAAACTCAGCAACTTGCTTTTTGCAGACATACACACACACACGCGGGCAGGTACACAACAAAAAATGTTTGTGTTTGTGTGTGTGCGTGTATATTTATTTTGCTTAGTTTTCCGCTCTGCATTTGAGCATATCGTAAGTTAATTTCACTTTCACCTTCGTTGTGGGCAGTTTTTAGAGTGCCGGCCTCGTCATCAGCGACCAATTACTTTGTACTTTAGCTCTTATCAAATTAGAAAGTGTGTGTGTGTGTGAGAGTGTTTGCCTGTTGGTAATTACTTAATTTGAGTTAATTAGATAATGCGCCTACATTGAATTCGTCGATGTTTTAATTCTAATTAGCGCCTTTTGTTTCCGGTTGCCTTTCCCCGCAAGACGTCGTTCTTTCGATGAGGCATGCAACGTGTGGGAACCATTAAATTGTTGCATCCATAAAAAGGGGGACACGCGAGATACACACATTTAGATATTTCAATCATTTGCATTCCAAACACACACACAGACAACAGGCAGACAGAAAGACATTCACACAGACAGCATGTTCACTCCACATTTCCAACAAAGCACACATAATTTAGTGCAAGCAACGGCACTTGGCAACATGCTGCTGCTGCCACAATAAAGCTGCAACAGCAGTGGCAACAACATAACAATAACAATAGAGAAATAAACTAGGAAGTTGTTGGCAACTGTTTTGCTTTTGTCTTTTCTGCTTCTTCTTCTTCTTCATTCTGCAGCCTCAACTTTATTAACGAACGCTTCATTATCTTTAACAGAGCAGAGCACTTAACACGAGCATTAACAGTGCATTAACAGAGCTCAAGTGCAACAACCCAAACAAAACCTTGCCACCACTCGTGCTGCTCGACTGAAATGTACTCTGTACTGAATGTGATTGTTTATGCTTAAAAGTATGCAACACAAAATTTAATTACGTTTAAATTAAGTCAAAGCTGAAATTTTACATTTATTAGAATTTATGTGCCACTTAACTTAATTTATGTACTAAAAGTGTTTACCTACACTTATAAATCTTCAGCATTTATGGTTTTTTGTAAATTATTTGTTTATTAACCGCTAAATTTAAGTAGTCTGATGTTACAGATAACAGCTGACAACAAGCTGAAGCTCTTGCGGTTAATTAAAAGTTGTTTGTCTGAGCTTAGCAAACAATAAAGCTAATATACCCCTTATAAAATCAGTGTTTAGGGTATCCGACGCCAGCAGCAGTTTATAGTGTGTGAATATGTTTAAGAATTTGTTGCAAAACAATAGACAATTACAATAAAGACAACAACAACAAGAACATTAACTAGAAGCGAGCAAAGCATAACAGAAACTGGGTAACGCTTTTATAATTTATTCCAACGACTCTTTCTGGCCTGATTTGTGTTTTTTCACACACACACACACACACACAGCGGCAAAAGTTGTGGCTTTACTTGGTTTTGGGGTGCGAGTATTTTAGCCCGCATGAAAGTTAACCTTTTAGTCACTTAATGCTTTTCTGTAAATTTGTGAGTCGTATGAGCTTTAAACGAGTATTCCCAGCATAAATCATTTAATTTGTTACCATTTTTAATTCTACTTGTTTTGCTTTATTTGGGCCTTGTTTTGTTTGCCCATCTTTATTGCAGCTGTTTAAATTTCTAGCCGAAACAGAATTAAAAAGTAAATAAAGAAGTACAAACAACACAAACACGGAACAATTTGAAACTTTTTTATCACTGTACTAATAAACCAAAACCAACCAATTTCAGTTTCATTTCAGCCCGCAGAGTCAAGCAGAGCGCAGCAGCAGCGGCAGCGATTTAAAGTCGGAGATAACGTCAACAAATTCCCTACTCTAATACTGATAAGGACTCATAAACACATATTCGGCTTGAAGAATTTGTTCTGCACCGTTAACGACAGCGGCAGAGGCAGAGGCAGCAGCTGAGGCAGCGGCTGTGACAGAAGCAGCGGCATTGAATGAGCATGTCGCACGGCAGCGCCGGCGCGCAGACTGGTGGCAGCGGCGTTGGCGTTGGACTTGGCGGCGGCAGCGGCAGTGTCGCTGGCGGCGCAGCAGCAGCAGCGGCGGCAGCAGCAGCAGCTGCAGGCTCCGAATATCGTGAACTCCATTGGACAGTGTCGAGTGTAATGGACTCCTCTCGTGTCTCCACCTGCCTTATATCGATGCTGCTCATTGTCTACGGCAGTTTTCGTAGTCTCAACATTGAGCAGGAGGCGCGAGAGCGTGAGCAAAAGAAACGCAATGAATCCATGACGAATCTGCTCACTGGCGAACAGGTAGAAAAGGAGCCAAGTAAGTCAACAAATCTATCTTTAACTATTGCTCTCTCCTACACGATATGTAAGTGTACACCATTTAGCATCTGGTTTATTTGCAGCGGATAAATTCGCCACATTGGATACGATGCATGCGCTGTGCTTGCCACTTGGTGCTTCCATATCACTGCTCATTATGTTCTTCTTCTTCGACTCGATGCAGTTGCTCTTCGCGGTCTGCACAGCCAGTGAGTATAAGTTGAGAACTCTTAACAATCTCAAAAGCTTTGGAAAGAAGTTGGAGAGCAAAAGGCTTGTACTTAGTCTGAGTACGAGGCTCCAATTTCCTTTGAAAACGATATCACATACCTAATACCTTTTTTTACTTTCCGCTCTCACCTGCAGTCATTGCCACCGTGGCGTTGGCATTCCTGCTCTTGCCCATGTGCCAGTACATCATACGCCCGTGCACGGATGGAAAGCGCTTTTCCTTTGGCATCTGTGGACGGTTTACGGCAGCAGAGCTCTTTAGTTTCACGCTCTCCGTATCGATTGTGTGCGTCTGGGTGCTAACTGGACACTGGCTACTCATGGATGGTGTGTACCACTATAATTTATACTTGTATACCCCATTCCTTAACTATTTAATTTCAATTTAGCTATGGGCATGGGACTGTGTGTTGCGTTTATTGCATTTGTGCGTTTGCCCAGCTTGAAGGTGTCGACGCTGCTGTTGACCGGTCTGCTGATCTATGACGTCTTTTGGGTGTTCCTCTCATCGTATATATTCAGCACAAATGTGATGGTCAAGGTGGCGACCAGACCCGCCGAGAATCCCGTTGGCATTGTGGCACGCAAATTGAATTTGGGCGGCATTGTGCGGGACACACCGAAGTTAAATCTACCGGGAAAACTGGTTTTCCCCAGCATACACAATACGGGACACTTCTCAATGCTGGGTCTGGGCGATGTCGTGATGCCGGGACTTTTGCTATGCTTTGTATTGCGTTACGATGCATACAAAAAGTCACAGGGCGTCACCTCGGATCCAACGCTATCGCCGCCAAAGGGTGTTGGCTCCCGATTGACGTACTTTCATTGTTCCTTATTGGGGTAAGAGTTTCTTTATGCAAAAGTTTTGCAAGTTATTCTATATGTCTTCACTCTCTCATAGCTATTTCTTGGGTCTGCTAACGGCAACAGTCAGCTCGGAGGTGTTTAAGGCCGCACAGCCTGCCTTACTGTACTTAGTACCGTTTACGTTATTGCCACTTCTACTGATGGCCTATTTAAAGGTAAACCATTTCTGTCTCTAAACTGAACATCTGCTAATCCTAATCTGATTTACAGGGAGATCTGCGGCGCATGTGGAGTGAACCGTTCATAACGCATCCACCATCAAAACAACTGGAAGTCTGAGTGTACTCTATCTTAAAACAGAATTAATCAAAACTAAAGCAGCAAAAAAAAACGTATGAAAAGAAAAGTAAACAAAATAACACTATGAATTCTCTCTTAATATATAACAAACGTATATATATTTGTTTAGTTTTACATGCGTATCAACGTTTTTGTATTACATATAAGTTAGGTGATTCTGTTTTTTGGTGATGTAACAGCAAAACCGAATAATAAATGTACGTAGTTTTAGCATATAATGTGGAAAAGATTAATAACAATATGTATATGTTGATGTAACTTGGCTGAACAAAAAATAATAGTTACCATTTTATGCTGGCCGTAATATTCAATTGGAACAATATTGAAAGAGATTTCAGAATAGGACTCAAAAGCAGATATACAAAACTATATATATATATACGACTAACCTGCAAATACTACACTTAGTAAAAGGTTTAGTATTACGTATTAATAATTTACAAAAAGCTGTTGAGATTCAACTTTCTTCATTAAGTTTTTTTTTAGCGTATTTTCAACATTTCCAAACAAAATGTTAAAGATAGTATACAAAGAACCACTAAATTGCATTAATCAAACAGTTTTGACATTTCTTCTGTAAATACTTAAGTTAAATTAACAATAACGAATAATAGTTAGTAAGTGCGCTCGCATTTTTCACACTTCAGCAATCAGTCACAATCACATTATGATTATTTGGTTGTCGCCTCGATACGGTTAAATGAATCCTTTTAAATTTATTATTCTCAACCACATTTCCGTCCCCATTTTAATTTCATTTCCTCCATTCATTTTTGGAATTTCATTTATAAATACTATACAAATAATATTTTGCCAAAATGCATGTGTTCGTTTTAAGCAAAACTACATATTAAAAAATAACAAAAATTAAATAAATAAGTATGCAAAAGAAAGAAAAGGAAAAGCAACTGTTGCACTCCGTGTGTTTCACAATTAAGTTTCAAGAATTTTAATTATTTGTAATGATAAAAGCAAAACTAACAATAATACATAATTATAAATATTGTATGCATAGTAGTTACATAATAATTTTAAGTAAATGCAATTTCGAAACATATAGAAACAATAAAAATGTGAGATTTGAACATAAATCGTTTTAAACTTATATCACTAGACACAAAGTATCATTTACAATTTCAAAAGGTTATCGGAGTTCTAATTTTATGCGCCAACAATTAACGTAATGCTTACTATCGATATATGTAATTCGATGAAAGTGGCGGCTAGACGATGAAAACGTGATAATTGGTCGATTAACGATACGTTTCGCGTTTAGACGATAGCCGATTATATTGCGTTGTGTTTTTCTTCCCGAAAATGAAAATATAGTGAAAAAAGAAGTAATTAAATATTAAATAAACGCTCGACTGAATGCAAACAGTGCGCGTTTCATAAAAACATACATAAAAACCGTGTAAAAGTAAGTGTTCTCTATAGAAGAAAAAAAGAATGCCGAGAATAATTGTGTAGGTGTAAAACACACACATGCATATTTGCGGAGCATGGATCGTGTTGCATTTTAATAACAAACGGCACACTAATGGCATTAATACATTAAAGTGGCCTTGATTTACCGCTGAATCCAGCTTATCATCAAATCTGCAAAACAAAAACAAATCAGCAGCCATATCACACACAAACACAAATACTACAAACGTACGTACATACATAGATATGTGTGTTGTGTATGGAAGTGTGTGTGTAGATACGTTATAACGCCTACACGCTACGTAAAGTGAAATATTACAAAAACACGCAGCGTAAAACTCAAAAAGCGTAAACGCAAAACGAGCAACGTAAACGCAAATTGACCAACATTCGCTCCCCAACCCAGTGGAAATTGAGTCGAATAATGCACTTTAAATTTCCTTCTGGGTGACTACACTGAACATACAAGGAACTGCTATTAATCAGAATTGAACTAAATAAACAAACGCATTTATTGTGAAAACCATTTGTACTTGCAGCACAGTCTACAGCTGGGTAATTCGTGTACCAAACTGAATACAAACGGGGTAAGGGAACAGGAGCAGCGCCACCACCCACGCAGACAACAACAGTCCTTTGTCCACATGGGTGGAAATAGCGCAGCTGCAAATTCCAGCGCATTCAGCGCTGGCGGCTACATTGGACCGACGACAAGTTTAGGTGCTGCCGGTGGCAGTGATTTAATACCAGCACCAATTGGTACCGGCAATGCCATGGGCAGCACATCATCATCCTACACGTATGGCGGCACAAGTTGGGAGGAATTCTGCGACAGACATGCACGCGTGGCCGCTAGTGACTTTGCGAAGGCGTGCATAAATTACATTAATGGCAATCTGCCGCCGGAGGAAGCACGGAATATACCACATCGCAGTTTTGCATTAAAATTTATCGAATATTTTTCGGATCACTATGACAAGGAGTTCTTTAGGCGGCGCAGCAATCTAAAGACCGGAATTGGTTCGCTTTTCGGTGAAGGCGGTAGCGGTGCTGGTGAATTTGATACAGAGGAGCACGAAGTGTCACGTCTGTTTCCAAAATCACTGCTGCGTCGCCTCTCCTTCAAAGGATTGCGCAAGGGCAAGGTGAGCGGGTGCCGAGCACTTAACTGAACTGATGATTAGTTAAAGTTTAACATTAGAAACTACTCTTTTTGCAGGCGTTCTTTCTTAAGAACTCAGATGATGTCGATGGCGTGGGTGGCAGCAAACAGAGTGGCAAAACAAAGCTCGCCAAGATTGTGGTGGAGTGCCGCAAGGAGGGCATTGTCAACAACATGACAGCCGAGAGTTTGGATCAGGCAACAGGCACACAGAAGTGGGAGAAATGCCGCCTAGCACTGGTCAAAGCTGTGGGTGGATATATGCTGGAGTTCTACACACCGCCCAAGTCCACAAAGCCCCGCAGTGGTGTCTTCTGTTTCCTCATATCGGAAGCACGGGAGACCACGTCACTGGAGATGCCCGACAGAATGAACACATTTGTGCTCAAGGCAGACAACAACATGGAGTACGTGATTGAGGCAGAGAGCGCGGAAGATATGCGCAGCTGGTTGGCTACTATACGCTACTGCATGAGGACACCGCCAACGCAGCAGCCCATGCTGGACTCCGATGTGATTGCAGCGGCAATGCAAACATCACCGGTGACCACAAATCCAAATCCCACTAGCACTGGAAATGCTTTGGGTGGCATACAGAATCCCCAGTATCAGCAGCAGGGTGGACTCGGTCTTGGTGGCTCCAATGGCAACCTAATGGTTAACTCACAGTCGGCGGACAGTGGTCTAGTGGCAGCCACGTCGAATACGAACGCAAATGTAGCCACATCCTCGAATGATGTGAATGCCATAACGATTTCACAGGCCAGCAACGAGTTGAGTAGTACGCCACCCGATATACCGTCGCGGCCGTCTCGTGGGGATCGGGGTGAACAGCGCTTGTCTGCCTCCAGTAATTTCGATGGCAACGAACTGCTTGAAACGGAATCCGATGTGAATGTGGCCGATCTGACGGCTGAGATGCGACAGTTCCCCTGGTTCCATGGCACATTGCCGCGTGCTGAGGCCGCACGCATGGTCCTACAGTCGGAGGCAGCTGGTCATGGTTACTTTTTGGTGCGTCAAAGCGAGACGAGACGTGGTGAATTTGTGCTCACCTTCAATTTCCAAGGACGGGCCAAGCATTTGCGTCTAACCATCTCGGAGAAAGGACAGTGTCGTGTGCAGCACTTGTGGTTCCCCACCATCCAGGAGATGCTCGAACATTTCCGCACTAATCCTATACCACTAGAATCGGGTGGCACATCGGATGTAACACTAACCAATTGGGTGCATCATACTAGCAGACTGAATGATGTTTCCTCGAATAATACAACGCTTGCCACAACATCGCATGATCCGATTGGCGATGCTGGAGGCGGAGGAGGTGGCGGTGGAGCAGGAGGCGGAGGAGGCAATAATATTGCCGGCGGTTCGGGCAATGCCAATGGGAATAGCAATGGACATCCATCGCCGAGACATGTGAGATAGCCAAAATTTTGGAGTCAATTCAGTGTCAGTGATGGTTTTTATTTTCCTTTATTTGATTTTCAACTTGATCATTTTCATTATCGAAACTTAAACGGAAACGGAAACAGAAAGCTAGACAAGACAACTAGAGTATCAGTTAATTTTAGAGAGACAATAGATATGTCCATATATATAGTTTAAGTGTATTACTCCGTCTGTCCGTTTGCTAAACAAATCTCGAGATTTAGAATTGTTTACTGATAATTTGTTAGTTTTTTTAACATTCGAATTTCTTTTCCTTTGGTTCGATGAATATTGTTTTCCTTGTTTGTTGTGTTTCCAAAACTTGTGTTGCATGCTTCATGTTTAACCCCACCACATACATACATACATACCCGGAACAAATAGAACACATTTTCTTAATAGATTTTCGGAATTAATTAGTAAAGATCGTCTTGAACCATTCATTAATTCACAGTGCAACGAAGTGATTACCATGAATCTAAGTGTTCGCCTAAAGACAAACGAAATCGAACTGCCACAACAAGAGCCGACACACGTCTATTTTCCGGATCAAGTCTACTTTCATTTGGATCCCACAACGCTGACCGTGCACAGTTCACCGCCGTCAGGTCATGGTTTTCTCGATCAACCGCATCTGCGTGCCTCGAATGCTTCACTCCAGGCGTCCACGTCGCGACATGGTGCCGATAATAGTAGTGCTGCCGCTGGTGGTGCCGGTGGAAGTGGTAGTGGTGCTGGCGGTGGAGCCGGCGGAGCAGCAGGAGGAGCCGAGTGCACCGGACGCGCTATTGATAATCAGTATAGCTTCACTTAAGGCGAATATTCATTCGCCAAATGATTTTGATTAATTTCATAAATTTATCCTTTTCTTTCTTTGCGCGGAATTTATTTTTTGTGCCATTTGCGTGTAGCAGCAGCGTAATTATATAATTTGTTAAAAATTCTTCTTAATTCATTTATTATTTTTGTTTTTGTGTGTGTTTTGCAAGCAAAAATGTCATGTATTTCTTGTTTCTATCGAAAATGTTTAGTTCATTGATTTTGTGTTGGAAAGACATGAATTAACTGAATATTATTATGATTATTATATTTGTATACTACATTAAATAGCTAAATGTGCGTGTGTGTGTTCATTTTAAGTAAATAAGTAAATGTTGTAAGTATGTATTAAACAACAACAACAAAAAATGTGTAAAATTTGTTGTACCAAAGGTGCAACACTTGCGAATCCTAAAACTTCCTGCTTTACAAAAAAACAAGAAAAATACATACATATATACATAATATATTATATACATAAAATATATATATTATATACTACACTTATAATTATAAAAATCATAAATATATATATTTAAATTATATTTAAACTGGTAAACTACAATAAATGAAGTTATAAAAATGATTTACTGGCTTATGTTTTTAATAGGAAAACAGAATAAGTTGCTAGCATAAGGGTTAAACAAAGAGCTCCAAATGGATTATCAATGCTTGTTAATCACAAAAGGGTTAAAGATAGATATGGTTTAATAAAACACGATAATGTTTACAATTGTCCCGATAGTATTAATAATTTTAATACGTGCCAATTTCGGTTAACAAATTTTGTGCCAAGTTCAAGATGATTTACTTATCCCCTTCCCCCACAAATAGAGTTTTAATTAATTCTCTTTTTTGGTGTCGTCGGCAGTTGACGACTCAATTGCTTTCGTTGTTGCTGCTGTCTCTGCTTCCGGTGCTGCTCCATCTGCCGTCTTCTTCTTGCCACCGGACACAAGGGTACCAACGCCGCCGTTGCACTCAAAGGGAACTTCAGGCTCCGTATTAATCACATCACCTTGTGCATCCTTTATCTCCCAGGGATTCCAGAAGAGCAGTAGAATTGGCTGTACGAACTTGTGCCAAATGTGGAGCACCAGCGGTATTACAAAGCACATAACGCATACCATCTTGCTTGCTTGATAGAAATTCTTTTTGTTATTTTGTCAGTTCTGCAGCTTAGCAGTTTCAAAAGAATATTTGTTTAAGCATATAACGACAAGCGATATCGATAACTAAACTGTCAAACGTCTCCGTTGTGTTTCTGTTATGGCGCTGTTGCTGCTTAACAGCTGTAATAAAGAAATACTGACTGCTGTTATTTACGCTACAGAAAGCTGTTAAGCATTTGAGGGTTGCCTCAGTGTGACCAGAAATCTTGAACTGTCAGCTGGTAAAACCTATTGAAGCCGGAAAAAATAAGAACGACTTTAGCCGGCAATGGATCCCGAATTGGATATTATTGACTCATTGGAGGCACTTGGCTATAAGAATGTGGCGCAGAAAACACTGCAGCAAGCGCTAGACGGAGGCATTAACTGCGCCGAACTGCGTGAGCCGATTTATTGGCTGGCGAATCAATTGCATGTGCTGCGAAAAACCGACGAACATGTGGCGTCCAGTAGCGTAGATCACGACGAGTTTGCCGTGGAGTTATCCCTGTTGCTAACAGAGCTAGGCTGTCCATATCGTCAGTTTGTGGCTGTGCCAATGTCCGAGCGCTTTCAAACACGCCAATCACTGCTGGAGCTAATGGACTATCTGACGTCGGAGCTAATGGCCACAAGGATGTCACTGAAGCAGCAGCCGGTGGAGCCACCAAGCAAGAAATCCAAGACTGAATCCCATTTGCAGGAGGCTATGGGACAACTGGCCATCGATCTGCAACTAGGCGAGATACCCAAAAATATCAATGTAAAGATGCTTTTCGATCGCTTGACTCCTAAGCTGGAACAGCGCCTGAAGCAGACCAACAAGGCCATCATCAGTGAGCCGCTGTTGCGCAACAACAAGCCATTGAGTGACGCCCAGTGGCGTATCCTGGATGTTATGCACAAGGATCTGGACGCAGAATACAATCTGCGTCGACAGATGATGCTGACCCGCCTGGAAGCGACCGTGCAGAGCTTTCAGTGGTCGGAGAGCATGGCAAAACGTCAGAACGAGATTTCTCAACGCTTTCAACAGAAGTTTCAGGAACTTGAGAAGCTGCGCTTCGGAGGTGGTGATACCAACATTGTGGCCCTACTGGCAGCACGTGCCGATCTGGCCATAATCGAGAAGACCAGCTCGGTAAATGTGCGCAAATATACGGCTTCCAAGATAGAGAAGCATGTGATTGGCAGTGTTCCCGACCGCGGTGGACGCGCAAATGAGCATGCACCGCCACCGCCAGAGATGCCTTCCTGGCAGCAACAGCGAGCTGGTGGACCTGGTGGCGGTGGACGAGGCGGTGGTGGTGGGAACTTTAGAGGTGGCAATAGGGGACGCGGTGGTGGTGCCGGTGGCGGAGGAGGTGGCGGTGTTCAGCACTGGCAGCAGCAACAACAACCGCAGCAATATCAACAACAACAATATCCACAACAGCAGCGAGAGCGTGGCGGAGATCAGCAGTGGATCAACAGCAGTGGACGCGTGCAGGGCACAGGCTGGAATCCTCAAGCTGATGGAGGAGGTGGACGCGGTGGTTATCGTGGTGGTGGCGGTGGAGGTGGAGGACGAGGTGGCTACAATCAACGCCAGCGTGGAGACTATCAACGCGGTGGCTTCCGTTGACTCCCCATCCCCTCTTAACACTTAAACTATTCTGCTAGCTGATTACCTAAATTGATATTTATACTATAGTATATGTAAATCTAGCTAAGATTGTAATTAGATACATTTTATTGTTTATTTAAAACTCCCTCAGCTGTCTCGTCACCTAATTTAACATAAATAAATATCCACTATTTCTAATGACTGCTAATAGTAATTAAAACTCGAAATCTGTGTCATCTATACTAGAAAAGCTCGCATGTCATGACTTTTTTTTTTATTTAAGGTTAGGTTTTCACTTTCAATTGGTCGTTGTTGATCTAGTATTGCATTTTGTTGGGTCAAATTAAAATCCAATCATGTACAGAGGCGTCTATTTGTGGGTTCAATGGGTGCTATGCATTAATTTTGTAGTTAAAGTCAGTGGCTATATCAAATTTGAGGTTAGGTGCACTTGTAAAGTAAACCAAATGAAAGAATTTTAGTTATGTAACTAGAATTAGCATATTAAAAAGATATAACCTTAAGTTTTTTTGTCTTAGCTAAATTTTTATAAACTTCATAGCCTCTAGTCATTGGCATTATTTTATTTGAGGTTAAGTTTGTTGGAGGGCATATGTTGGGCTACAATGTCTCCGCCTCTGGGCAGGTAACCAAGCATCAAACACGCGACACTCAACAGCGGTGCAATCTGATCATCGTCCATTTTAGTGGGATTCGCATTGTCCAATGCCCCCTGTGAATGACTGACTGACAATTAACGTGTTCAATCAGCATGAAAACCATGTCGAAGTCATCCGAAAATGACAACTATATGGACGGTTCTGGCCCACAAATAGTTTAGTTTAAGTCAAATATTCATCTAGTGCGGTTCCCTTGGTAGTTTTGTTGTTGTTGGTCATTCGATAATTCCGAAAGCAATTTACCGCCATGATCAGCGAAAGGTTCATCCCAGTGTTTATCATATTTAGCGTTTTTAGTGACATTTTTGTGCCTGGCAGCGCACAAAATCTGTTGGATCGCCTGAGACCCGTCAGTGCAGTGAATTTGACGCGCTTCGATGACGTCAAAGTGGTTTCCGGCACCAAAGTGAAGCGTTACGAGCGGCTCTCGGTGCCACTCGGTGGTGTAGGTCCCATTATCGGTGGTATTGGAGCAGCCGCGCTGCTTAGTCCTCTGTTACATCCACAGCCAGCTTACATGGGATACGCTTATGTAGGTTGAAAAAAAAAGACATTTAAAAAGTTGTTAGTTGGAATATATAGAAAATGTTCGACTGGAATAACCCTAAAGGCAGAAAGGATTCAAAATCTGAAGGAAAATAGTCCAGATATAAATAAACTTAGGAGGAGCTAGTGTCCTGGGATCCTAGTGATATTAAACTCCCAAATGAAAACTAGTGAAAAAAATACAAACTAGAAATCCGACCTTAAGAGCCTCCTCCCAATCCGTGCCAAAATTTAAAACACACATATTAAAAATATGTGAACTTAGTTAAGATAGCTTTAGTACAGTTACCATACTTTTAAGCTCTCAGTAAGCCTTTGGTTTGCTGGGCTAATTCAAAGTTAATCGCTAATAATGAGGGACTTCCCCTTTTAGGTACCACAGTGGCAGGCAGCAGCAAAGCTCGTGGGCGATGGCGAATCTGCGGGTGCCATGGGCATGATCAGCTTCCAGCAGTTGCCGTACAACAGTGACATTAGGGTGACCATCAATGCCACAGGTTTGCCACCAGGCAAGCATGCGCTGCACATACACACCTACGGCGACATCAGCGAGGGATGCAAATCAACGGGCGGACAATTTCCCAACAATTTTGTAAGTTTCGAAATAATTTGAAATCTCAAAGAATTCAACTCTACCTTTGGCCATACTTCTGCAGCTGGGCAATCTGGAGGTGAAGGAGGATGGCAGCGTTTCATCCGTTTTTATGAGCATTTATCTGCAGCTTTTTGGCTTTAATGGCATCATCGGACGCTCCGTTGTGATCCACAGCAAACCCATTGATCTAAACACGGCTCTCAATGCGGAGGTCTTTTCCTCCTCCCTCTCGGTCATGCCCAATGCCATCGCCTATCAGAACGAGGAGATATCGGTGGGTGCTCCCATAGCTTGTGGCGTCATAAGTCTCATGAGCACTTCTGTCTCGTCGCCTCCTGTCATAATGCCCACTCCCCCTGCTGCAGCCGCTGAACCGGAAGCTTAAGTTTGCTGTACTTGAATCCTTTTGTATTTTAAATCTAACAGTTTTTTAAATAATCTATAATATAAATAAATTTGAAGAAAAATAAAAAAGTTTAGGGTCTGAATTTTTTTAGTGCTTGCAGGGGGAAACTTTATTTTATATTTATTTTTAATAAAAGATTAAAAGTAAAGTGTTTCCAAATGTACGGAAGGAACCTGTCGATTTGTTGAAAACGGGAAAAACTCAAGGGTTTTGTTGAAACAATGAACTACTTTTCAGAAATGTGTTCTAAAGTGCAAAATAAAGTTTATAAATCTACTGAACCATCCATTCATAAACTTAAATCCCAGTACAAACATTTGTTAACACTTTAAAAACACTTATCTGGAAAACGT
The DNA here is from genome assembly GCA_018152125.1 of Drosophila dunni. Lineage (NCBI taxonomy): Eukaryota > Metazoa > Arthropoda > Insecta > Diptera > Drosophilidae > Drosophila > Drosophila dunni. The sequence goes on along the minus strand of JAECXC010001917.1, from coordinate 12,525,074 downwards.
TTCGTATTTAAATATTGAACTACTTTTATGAAATTGGAAGTTCTTTACCTTTCTATCCGACGAATTTTAAATACGCTTTAAATAAAAATTAAGAGTAATATTTAAAATAAATTCAGAAAAAAAGCTTTCAAAAACTTACATTCATTCCAAAGTTTTTAAACCACATGCGTATTCTAAACCCCCTTTAAAAATTTATTAATTGAGCCAACACTAAAACTAATACAGTTGAGAGTATCTAAAAGTCGTCTGTTTCTAGCTCTTATTTTGGCTACAATTAAACTGTAATAAAATTCCGCTCAGCTTTATGGGCGACGCGTGCTGCGAATTTGAAACTATTGATGGGCTTCCAGATTGGATTTCCAAAACTTTCTTCGTGGGTCAATTCGGGCGATTCATGGTCAGTTGACGCTGGAGATTCGTGATGTTTGCAGCGACTAAAGGTGATGGCTGGAGGCAATGGCTACCATGGATTATGCTGCTTATCTGTCTGCAGCTGAGCCAGGCAGAGGACACCAGCCAGGAGCAGCTCAAGGTGAAGACTGGCGAATGGTTTAACTTTCCCTGGTCCAAAAACAGCACATACAACAAAGGAAATGGGGCAGCAGGTGGCGTAGAAGGTGTGCAGCTAAGGGACGACTATGGTCAGGTGGATGTGTCCAATTTCCGTGACTTTGAGAATCATCCGTGTCGTCGCGTTTGCCAGCAAGGACAATCCATGACCTGTTACTATCAGATGGTGGTGCACAAGTATCAACGCCTGGGACCCGAGTGCCAGCGGTGTCCCTACGATGAGCGTGCCTGTGCCGAGGAGCACTGCATCTATGGCGATGGAGTGCCCACGCCCATTATGGCCGTGAATCGCATGGTACCAGCACCAACAATCGAGCTCTGTGAGAACGACACAGTTATAGTGGATGTGCTGAACTACCTGGAGGAGTCCACCACAATGCACTGGCATGGAGTGCACATGAAATACACGCCCCACATGGACGGCGTGCCCTATGTCACCCAGCATCCCATAGAGCCCACTCAAGTGTACCGCTACAAGTATATACCACGACGCACGGGAACCCTTTGGTACCACAGTCACTCCAACTGGCAGCGTGCTCTGGGCGTAGCTGGTCTCTTCATCATTCGCCAGCCGCATCAAACGAATCCTCATGCCTATCGCTATGACTACGATCTGGCCCAACATGCCATCATAATCCAGGACATTTTGTATGAGTACAACTTTGATCAGGTGCGGAATATACTCATCAATGGCATGGGACGCAATCATCTCAACCAGCTTCCGGATTCGGATTCCAGACATCGCTATGCCCGTCAAACGGTGACCGGCGGGAAGCGCTACCTCATGCGGGTGGTCCTCAATGGCGTCTTTAACTGCCCCATTGAGTTCTCCATTGAGAATCACAAGCTGCTGATTGTTAGCGCCGATGGCAATGACATTGAACCCGTGCTCGCCGATGGTTTCTTCCTCACCTCCGCGGAACGTTTCGATTTCGTGCTGGAGGCGAATCAGTATCCCAAGAACTACTGGATACGCGTGCGTGGCTACGGACAGTGCGAGGGAGCCAAACTCTACCAGGGTGCAGTTCTGAGCTATCGTGGAGCTGCGCGGAGTGATTTGCCCCAAGGTGACATTTTAGTGGACTCGCAGGCCAGGGATCTGAAGACTCCTCCTCCAGTATATGTCAACGATTTCCGCTATAAGTTCAACAATAATTCGTTGTCCTTGCTGCGACAAACGAGTGCGGATCGGGATGTGGGCACGGTGTCCTTGCGCTCCTTGGAGCCCATGCCCTGGCCACGATACACCAAGTTCCAGAAGTACTACACCAGCCTGAGCCGTGCTCAGGCACCTAATGGCGAGCAAATCTTCAAACTGGACGACATTGGCTTTGATCTACCACTGATTCCTTTGCTCCAGGCACTGAACATTTATCCAACCAAAAACGAATGCAATCGCACCTCGTTGATAGCCCAAGGACGGGACTGCAGCCGGGAGACGTGTCAGTGTGTCCACATCATTCGCCTACCCGCCTACAAGCCCATCGAGCTGATCGTGTACAATCTCATGGAGCCCACGCATCCCATACACATACACGGCTTCACCTTCCGACTGGTCGGACAGGGAGTGCTGGGAAACCTCAACGATTTGAGAAATGTACGTATGAGAAATGTACGGATGACGGCGTAGAATCGATCCTAAGCTACCTCAAAAGGGGACTAGTAGTACTCCTTGCCTCTTATAACTCCTGCTTCTATTTCTTTACAGATTAGGGAGCTCGATCGACGTGGACGACTTCCTCGACTGCCGGATGACTATGCAGCTGTGGCCAAGGATACGGTGCAGGTTCCTGGTCTGGGCTATGTTATCATGCGATTCATCTCTGATAATCCTGGATACTGGAGCTATCATTGTCACATCGAAGCCCATTCGGTTCTGGGCATGACAGCAGTGCTCAAGGTGGGCGAGGATTATCAAATCAAAAAGGCTCCAGTTCGAGTTCAGTGCTGAATTCCACATAGATTAATACCCAGATTCATATCTAAATGAATCCTTCATGCCGGAAATCAATGCCACATTTCATAATATTGTGGAAACTACTGTATAATTTAATATTTATTTTTTATAAATTTTTAAAATAAAAAATAAATTCAAAGAAGATTTTCATACTTAAACGATTTCAGCTTTGTACCTTTAACCGTTTTGTCCACTCGATGATCAATTTTTATGCCAGTTAGGGTAGACAAACAGTTATAAAACACCTATCGTTTTCGTTGTAGAAGCAAGTTATACTGCCTCTATAAACCAAGTCCATAAACATCCCATAAATACACGTTATAAACAACTGAAATATTCCAAAATCGGTTCGGTGGGGAAAAAAAACTTTCTAGCTACCTAAAGCTGATAAGAAAGTGACTTACTTGATTTTTAGTGCACACAAAGTTGTCGCTAGAGATAAGAATTTTTATTAATCAAAACTTTTAATAGAATTCGTGGGGGTTCTCAGACTTACAATGTTTTAATTGATTTTCTGAGTAGATTCATGCTCACTTTAAGCTTTAATTAATTTCCAATTGGCATTTACAGCTTCCGCACCAATTCTTATTTGCAGGCACATAGGTCTTTCCACGGTGCACACATTCACAAAAAAAAATGAACAACCAACTAAGTAATTAACAATAATAACTTATGCTTTATAAAGTTAGCACTAATTATATTTTAGAATAAGCGTTGCAACGTTTTAACATAAACAAATTCGTTAACAGAGAGTACAACTTTCTTATTGGAGTTAAACAGCACTGGCTAACACAGCAATAGGTCTCTCTCGTATAGCGTGGCCTTTAAGGCATGCGAACATACACGCACACATACAAAGGCACCTAGCAGACATGTGTGAGAGAGCGAGTTCAACATTGTTGAGATAGCGCACATTTGAGATTTAGTACTTATCTGGCAGTGCAGAGGAAAGCATACTTGGTGTCTGCTGCTCGAACACACATCACCACTTTTAACGTGTCAAAACTGTTAATAAACATAACATACTAAAGTAAACATATATGTTTATAAAGTAAAGTTTTACGATCTATGTATGCGTGATTCATAATTATCGAAAGCAATTATCGATTTATATTGCGATCAGTTTACATCATACATACATATACTTCAAATAACATGTGTTTTGCATACACGAACAGATGATTGCATGTGTATTAGTGAGAGATTTGCCGCCTTTCGCCATGTGAAACATTGTTGTTAAAATGCGGCATTTAAAAAACAAACAAGCTGAATAATAGTTGATAGAGCTTGGCCTTGAAATATTGTTAGTGTATTCCTGGCTTAGATGACCATCAGTAGTTCAACTTGTGCAGATAAGAGAAATCTCTTTGTGGTTAGGAATCGCAACCGACATGGAAACAATGCCTGTGACGTCAGCATAGTGTTTTTTAAGCTTCAAAAACCCAATTCAATTACATGTGTGGACAAAAAAATAAGTTCAGGGCCTGCCTGACCCCTGACCTCCTATTACTGATTATCTGCTAGATGGTAATTGCAAAACAACTCAGGAAACCAAATCATTTAAGCACGAGCCGGCAACGGAGCAGCACACACTCGACGCGCTTGGACAATTCTAGTTCTTAAAAGTGTTTATTCATTTGCAGCCATGTCAGCGAATAAGAGCTACACACGCCCGGCGGATTTCATAGATCCTGGTAAGCCGTCGAAGTGCAAATGGCATCTGGGCACCAAGGAGCAGTCGCCTCACACTCAACGTGGCATTGCGCACCGCCAGAAGATTACTCCGGATATCTTGGAGGTGATTGGATGCACACCACTGGTCCGACTCAACAATATACCCGCCAAGGAGGGCATTCAGTGTGAGATGTGTAAGTAACTGCCTCCCAGTCACAATAGTTTTAGTGGCCTTTAATCATTTCAATTGTTTTTTAGATGCCAAGTGTGAGTTCCTGAATCCAGGTGGCTCGGTAAAGGATCGCATTGGCTACCGCATGGTCCAGGATGCAGAGGAGATGGGACTGCTCAAGCCGGGCTACACCATCATTGAGCCAACGTCTGGAAACACTGGAATTGGATTAGCTATGGCTTGTGCAGTCAAAGGATACAAGTGTCTCATTGTCATGCCCGAGAAGATGTCGAACGAAAAGGTGTACGCTCTGCGTGCACTGGGTGCCAAAATTATACGCACACCCACAGAGGCTGCCTACGATTCTCCCGAGGGTCTCATCTATGTGGCCCAACAACTGCAGCGTCAGACGCCCAACTCAATTGTATTGGATCAGTATCGTAACGCAGGAAATCCTTTGGCGCATTATGATGGTACAGCTGCTGAAATTCTCTGGCAGCTGGACAACAAGGTCGACATGGTGGTGGCTACTGCCGGCACTGCTGGTACCATTAGTGGCATTGGACGCAAAATCAAGGAACAGGCTCCAAATTGTCGCATTGTTGGCGTCGATCCTTATGGCTCGATACTGGCACGTCCCGTGGAGCTCAACAAGACTGATGTGCAATTCTATGAGGTGGAGGGCATTGGCTACGACTTTCCACCCACCGTGTTTGACGATAAGGTAGTGGATGTATGGACCAAGATCTGTGATGCCGACTGCTTCCCCATGAGTCGTCGCCTTAATGCAGAGGAGGGTCTCCTGTGCGGAGGTTCCAGTGGTGGCGCCATGAACGCTGCCCTCCAGTATGCACGCACTTTGAAGGCCGGTCAACGTTGTGTGGTCATTCTTCCTGATGGCATTCGCAACTACATGACCAAGTTCGTGTCCGACAACTGGATGGAGGCACGTGGCTTCAAAGAGATCGTCAACGAGCATCGTCACTGGTGGTGGAATGTGCCCATTTCCCAATTGGACTTGCCTACTCCCGCTGCCGTCCTTAAGTCCAACACAAGTGTTGGAGATGCCATCGCGCTCATGAAGAAGCACCGCGTGGAACAGCTGCCCATGGTGGACCAAGAAACGGGGTAAGTTATATAAACAACACTCGATTAGAACTTTTTCTAATCTGTTTATCTCTCCCTGTAGTAATGTTTTGGGCGTGGTGGGTCAGGAGACTCTTATCAATCAAATGGTCAGCATGAACCGCGGATTGAATGAACCAGCTTTGAAGGCCATAAACAAACGCGTCATTCGTCTGCCTGTGACTGAGGTACTGGGCAAGCTGGCACGTGTCTTGGAAGTGGATCCCAGCGTGCTCATTATTAAGAAGGAGACTGACAAGGAGACGGTGCTGGCACTGGCAACTAAACTGGATGTCACCTCGTACATTGCCACCAACGCCGGGGCCAAGCAGAATGGCAATGACAGTGGAGATCACTAGAGTTCGCTAAAGGAAGGGATGAAATCCTTTTCTCTATATTTTTATGCCTAACTTAATCTCGATGAAATTTTAATGAAAATGAACCAGTTAATTGCATTTTACAAATTATACAATATTTTAGCAATTAAATTTTTGGATACAGTTTTAAACGTAATAATCATTAATAACTACTGTAAGCTACTCAGATTTCTGCAATCAGTAAGCCAAACACAGACTTTCTGCAGAAATCGGCTATGATTATAGCCAAAGTCTGTTTTAATTGGCACCCCTAGCACTATAAATAGTAGAAAGTAGATGGATCAACTTCAGTTCGATGTGTATATTGAACAAGAAACAATCATGAAAGTGTTGATTCTGTTGGTTGCCTTGGCAACAATTGCTGGCGCTGTGGACTACTGTGCTCTGCCCACCTGTCTGGACAAGCACGTGGCCTGCAACAACAAAGGAGTAAGTTCAGATTATAAACCCTATTCCAACTCTATTATAGACCTGATCGTTTCTGCTTTAGAATTTCAGTGAGGAGTGTCCTAAGGATGTGCGTGAGGTGAAGCTAGACTCCCATCAGAAGTTGATACTCAGTCTCTTCAATGAGCTGCGTAACACTGTGGCTGGTGGTGGCATTGAGGGATTACCGAAGGCTGCTCGCATGGCCAAGATGACGTGGTGTGAGGAATTGGCCCATTTGGCGTTCTACAATGTGGAGACCTGCCTATCACTGCCCGACAAGTGCCGCAGCACCGAACGCTTTGCCTACGCTGGTCAAAACAATGCGATCTTCAGTTACAGTGGCGCCGAATCCGAGTACACCGATGCTGAGATCATCAAGGAACAGATCGAAAAGTGGTTTGCTGAGCGTAGCAATGCTACTCCCGAAATCCTTGCCAGCTTCCCCGAGGAACTGCCCAACAAGGATGTAGCCAAATTCACAATTGCCGTTGCCGAGAAGAACAGTCATTTGGGTTGTGCTGCCGTGCGTTTCACCCGTGATTACTACAATCACTTTGTGCTCACCTGTAACTTTGCCACCAGCAATGTGATCGGACAACCTGTCTATACTCCCGCAGAGAAGGCCACCTCGGGCTGCAAGAACCGGTATGGCGCCGCCTACGATTATCCCAATTTGTGCTATGCCAAGGAAATCTACGATAACGACAAGATCATTGCTGACATCCATTTGTTCTAAGTTTTGCTGTTTAAACGGATAATCTTATGACAAACCCTCATATAGTTAAAAGTTATTTAAATGTTTATCTAACTTTGAATAAAGTTTAATCGCAAGCAAAGTAAATAAACTTGATTCGCTTATCAGCAACTCTTCACGGCTCTTATCACATAAACACGCCCATTTTCATAATACCGGTTACAGATACCGTGTATCTTTTGAAAACGGGTATGCCAGAATTACAGAGCGTGGAACAACTTGATTTTAATTAAAATATAACTTTTTCTCCTCCAAAGTTAAGGACTTAAAGCCAAATATCTTTCATAAAATCACATTTCATGACAGGGTATTTTCCAGTCGACCCTTTGCGAGAAAAGGCTATTATTTAATTAGCGTGCTCCACAACACTTATCACAAAATTCACGCACGTGCCACTGAAAGGGAAACAAGCTAAAACAATAACTAATTACAGATAAGCAAAAACAGTAAAAAGTAAATAAATAAAGGGATTGTTAAATGAATGCTAATTTCAAGCGTGACTCGCACTCACACACAAACAAACGTGTTTGTTTAGCTTTGTTTTAAGCTAGCGATCACTTACTTGTAAGCTTTTCACACACACGCAGAGCTTTTCAAATTAAAAGCTTTTTCGTTTTATTGTATTTAAACCGGCTATCAAACGCAAACTGAAAGTTGTGGAATTTTTGCAGCTTTTAAATGCAAAGTGAGCTTTTCGAGCTTTTGTGCACTAATACATGAAAGAATTTGTACGTGTATTAGTGAGCTGAACATCGGTGTGAACTCACCACCATAAATTTCTGCCGTGGTGAATTGAGCAGCAAGATGATAGTAACTTAGTGATAGTGCGAGGAGTATAGAACAATCGATCTTTCTCTGTTGCACTCACTTAATTTGATTTAAACAATTTCACAATAAATTAAGATTGTTCCTAAAATTAGCGTATTTATTCGAGTTTACATAGTTCGTTAGGTGTGTTAAGTTTTCAAATTTCTGAGGGCGGCTCTTGGGTTGATATAAATTTCCTGAAAATCGGACTAGGAGCTAGTTACAATTTGGAAGTCGGAACGACAACAGTGAAGTGAACAGTTTTAATAATTAATCTGGTTTTTGTGAGACACAATAAGGTATAAAGTTTTATAAGTGAAAGGCCAATTAGTAGTTCAATACGTTTGTAATTGAGTTTCTAATAATTAATTCGGCACTTGTAAATAATAGAATAAAAGTATGATAAGAAAGTAAGAGAATATAGGATAGATAAGAAAGTATCACCCGATAGAAATCAATTGTTTTTCATTTTAACACGTAACCTCGCTGGGAGTAGACTGGATTAATCTATAAAAATCTATCAATTTAATTAACTTACAGCAATGGCAAGCTACACACGTCCTGCGGATTTCGTAGATCCTGGTACTCCTTCGAGATGCACATGGCATCTGGGCACCAAGCAGAAATCACCACACAGCCAACATGGCATTGCTCATCCCCAGAAGATTTCCACCGATATCCTTAAGACAGTCGGATCTACTCCGCTGGTCCGGCTGAACAATATACCCGCCAAGGAGGGAATTAAGTGTGAGATGTGTGAGTAACTGCCTCCTAATCCCAGTTGTTTCAGTGTCCTAAAATCATATCTGTCGATTAATTAGATGCCAAGTGTGAGTTTATGAACCCGGGTGGTTCGACCAAGGATCGCATCGCCTATCGCATGATCCAGGATGCCGAGGATAAGGGATTAATTAAGCCAGGATATACCATCATTGAGCCAACGTCGGGTAATACAGGAATCGGACTGGCCATGGCATGTGCTGCCAAAGGATACAAGTGCATCTTAGTCATGCCTGAGAGAATGTCCAACGAGAGAGTCTACACAATGCACGCACTGGGTGCCAAAGTCGTACGTACTGCCACGGAGGCACCCTATGACTCACCCGAGGGTCTTCACTACGTGGCACAGCGTCTGCAACGGGAAACACCCAATTCGATTCTCCTGGATCAATTTCGTAATGCTGGCAATCCTTTGGCCCACTATGACGGTACGGCTGCAGAAATTCTCTGGCAGTTGGACAACAAGGTGGACATGGTGGTGATGGCTTGCGGTACGGTGGGTACAATTGCGGGTGTTGGCAGGAAAATCAAGGAGGAAGTACCTAGCTGCCGTGTTATTGGTGTCGATCCATATGGATCGGTACTAGCACGTCCCGAGGAACTTAACAAAACGGATGTGGTGTCCTACGAGGTCGAGGGCATTGGCTATAAGTTCCACTCAACCGTCTATGATGGCACGGTGATTGACGAATGGTCAAAGGTCTACGACAGGGACATCTTTCCAATGAGTCGACGACTAAACGCTGAAGAGGGTCTCCTCTGTGGTGGTTCCAGCGGTGGTGCCATGCACGTGGCCCTTAAATATGCTCGCCAACTCAAAGCCGGACAACGCTGTGTGGTTATCTTAGCAGATGGGATCAGAAATTACATGACTAGATTCGTGTCAGACAACTGGATGGAGGCCCGTGGCTTCAAGGAGATCGTAAACGAGCATCGTCACTGGTGGTGGAATGTACCAATTTCTCAGTTGGACTTGCCCACTCCCGCTGTCATCCTAACCTCCAGCACAAGCTTCGGAGATGCTATTGCGCTCATGAAGAAGCACCGCGTGGAGCAGCTGCCTATGGTGGAAGAAGAAACTGGGTAAGTGATATAAGACACACAAAGCATGGTAGTTGAATATTCAACAGTTCAAATTTTTTAGTTCGAAACTAAAAGCTCCCTCACCGATACTGTACCTAAAGCTTTTATACGTTTATTGGTGTACAGTAGAGTACAAAAGGCTGATTGATGTTATGTAATTCACTTAGCTTCAAGTATCGGCCTACGTGGCCCACTTAATCTTTGAACGCACACCTCCACATGCAAAGCTAATTAATTATATGATTTCTTTGCAGCATCGTTTTGGGCGTGGTGGGACAGGAGACTCTTCTCAATCAGATGGTCAGTATGAATAGGGGATTGAATGAACCAGCTGTAAAGGCCATAAACAAGCGTGTCATCCGTTTACCCGGGACAGAGGTTCTGGGCAAACTGGCACGTGTCTTGGAAGTGGATCCCAGTGTGCTCATAACCAAGAAAGAGGGTGACAAGGAGACAATTCTGGCACTGGCAACCAAACTGGATGTCACTTCGTATATTGCAAGCAACTCGGAAGCAAAGCAGAATGGCAATGGGCGCAGTTAAATAGTACAAAATAAAAGTTTGTCAAACAATTAAACTGTTTTAATTATCTCAGTTATACAATACTGCGCAACGAGAACTTTTCCATAACAAACCGTTATCGTTCATTTGCTCTAAGCTCAAAAGCAGTCAACGATAGAGGTGTCACCAATACAGGCATGTGTATGTGTGCACATGTTAAATTACACACACGAAGAAGATAAGCAATTTGTTTACGTTTTACAAAATACGCGGGGAACTAACTGCAAAGTCTATAAATAGATTTTAACGAGTATAAAATATTCAAACTACAAATAAGCAGGTGTAGTTTATGGATCATAAAAACAAATAAAAGCGTGCGAAACTGTTGTTGCTAAGCTCAGAAAGCGACAAAGGAGAATAAAGATAAGTAAAACGGTAAAAATTGTTGTTGTACTTCGAACTGACCTACGTGAACACAAAAGCATGAGCATTGCTTACATTAGTGATGCTCACATCTAACGCAAACCATTTGACAATACAAGCTGATTTAGTTTGAGTTTTAAATAACTTACGTTCTTTGCTGTTGTAGTTATTTTCCTTCTAGCTCTAGTTTCGAAACGGTTATAAACTTAGCGATGACACGATTATTAACGTGATACACAATAATCGACTACTTTGCTCCTTTTGTAGGTAAAAACATTCATCGATAAGCGTTTGTAAGCCGATCAGGCGAGCTTCATTTTTATTTAATCCTCCTGTATTTGTTGTCAACGCCTGAAAGGAGGTGAGAGTGCGCAATCCATGGTCATTACTGCGTTAAATTAGGCACTCCAGTGGCGCCGGAACGCCTATTCCAGGCAACAGGTGTTCAGGCTTTTGCTGATAAGACTAAACAATCGCTTAATTAATCTTTTTTGTCATCACTACATAATAATAAAGTAAAGTAAGTAATAAAGTTGAAATATATATTGTTGGTTCTTAATTTTAAAACAAAACAGTAAACCAAAACTAAGCTGATAAGCTTTAACAGTAATTAGACATTTCTTGATAGTAACAAACAAAATTAGGAATCAATGTATATGATAAGATTGAAAACTTGAGAAGAAAGAAACGACCGATGGAAATCAGATGTTTTTTATTTAAGTTTATTAAGTTTTACAATGTTGCGAGATCGAGAGCTTTTCCATAACATATCGTTCATTAGCTCTAAGCTTACAAGCTGTTAACGATAGAGCTCTCCCAACATACATTTATTGCAAAAAACAAAAAATGATAATAAGTTCATACTTGTCTTGGATAAAACTATGCCATGGTAATTGTACTTTTGGGCGTGCCTCCTCTTGGAAGTGTCTCCTGTTTCTTATGCGATTTGGTCGTAAGATGCTGCTGATAGTGTTTTTGCAATTTAAAGCTTTGTTCACAAATGTCACAGTAGAAATCACGACTCATGGTGTGAACAACTTGGTGCGCTCTGCAGTCGCCTTTGGTCACAAACGATTTATCACAGTATTCGCACTGAAAGGGACGTAAACTGCTATCCATGTGCACTCTGTGGGCAAGAAGCGTTTTTAGAATGAAATATTTGAATATATATTTTTGTAAGTTTACCTTTCGTGAGTGCTGCGATTACTGCAGTGTCTGAAGGACTTGCCACAGCCATAGCGGCAGGGATATGGACGCACATTATCGTGTGTGCGCCTATGATTATTCAGTTCCGCTGTGGTGGAAAACGCTGCGTTGCATTGTTTACATTTATGTGGTCGAGTGCCGGCATGACGGACTATATGATTTCGTAGATTGAAGCCTGTGGAAAAGTTCTTGCCACAAATGTGACAAATGTGCTCATCGGCCTGCCCATGTATGCGTCTCTTGTGCTTCTTTAGGAAGTGTCTACTGTGGAATTTCTGACCGCATTCTTCGCACTTATAGCCAAAGTTAACGCCTATGCTCTTCAGATGCTCTACCAGGGGTCCCGAGTACTTGAAGTCATGTCCGCAATGCTTGCACACAAATCTGAAGTACAAGAAATTGAGATTTTAACCATTTTCCATGATTTAAAAGCCTTTTGATGCACTTACCTGGTGTGTAGCTGCATGTCGTGCACCTGATGCATGTGCATCTTGAGCAAGTCTTGGCTTGTAAATGTTAATCCGCATTCGTGGCACTGGAAGTTTAATGTTTTAGGCTTCCTCTTTAATTTCCTTCTCACGGGGGAGGATACTGCCGAAGTCACCGGTTGTGCATCAGGTTCTTCGCAACAGTTTTCATTATCAGATTTTTCTTTAAGCTCCAAACGTTCGTCTTCCTCTATGCTGTAATCAGCATTACTTGGATCTGGACAATCCATCTCTGCCGGCTCCTCTTTCATATGTACATTAATGAGCACCTGCGTTTGTGCCTCAATGCAGACCCTTCGAAATTCCGTAGCTATTTCCAGCACCTGCTGACAGTGCTCGCATATAAAGTCGGAGTAGTCTTCATCGCGGTTTAGCTGTATTCAGGTGGATTTTAGTTATTAGCATAACATGGTAGATCATAGCTAGATTTACCTGCAAGTCTGTTAAGTCTTGAATATCTCGGAGAAGTTTATGATTGTGTGGATTGAATAGATTTATGGATGTTCCGGCATCTGCTGGCTGAGTGCAGGTTCTACATAATACATCAATCATTGCATCTTCGTCCTTCAAAGATTGGGTTAAATAATAAATGTTTGTAGCATCATAATTAACATCGTTTTGTCCAGTGTAGTTCGCATCGACATCGCTTTCATTTTGGTCAAACTCGTAAGTTTCCAAGTATTCCATATCTGTATAGTCTTCCGAATTGTTTGTGGGCGTTTCCTTGAAGGTGTCCGAGTCTGATCTACAAATCAAAGACATTAAAGATAAGATGTTTGAAATCAAATCATTAGGATCTACATCTTCTTCTTGGACATGTCCTGCAGGAATGCCATATGATTGGCAAATTCCCACTGAATGTCGGGTGTTTCCAATGGATCCACATCGCCTTCATCGTCATCGAAGTCGATCTTGTTTCGACTGTTTGCCGTCCGGCAGTGATAGCGATAACTCTGGCGCAGGGATCGCCAAGCGACCTTGCAATCGTTAGCTATTTAAGTATAAAACGCTTTAAAGAATATGCTAAGCTATAGTTAATGATTTTGAATAACTTACGCTCCTTGCCCAACTCAGTGCCCACTGATTGCCACGCCTCCTTCACGCCCATGAGATCACTGTGTTCAGTGTCCATCATATCCCATAGTAATCGTCTCATCTTTACAGCTGCTATAAGGCGTATCTTATCGTTCTTTTCGAAGCGTAACAATTTTTTGCGATTTCGACCCATTTCTTTCATTTTGTTTCTTAATATTATTAATTATTAAACAAATTCTAAATTTAACACTCTTCAAATATAAATGTGGTGTAAATTATGTTTAATTTATATTTTACTGCTAATTAACAGATGGTTCAAAACGACGCGTCACTATAATAAGTGTCTTACTTCACAAAGTTAATATTTATTTAAATTTGTTTATAATTTGCTAAAAATTAGATCAGCGTACGCTCCTTCACGAGTAAAACTGCAGCAAAAACCAGAATTGTACCATTCGCACATATCTAAATCAGCTGTCACAGTAGTTGCCATTCACATGAAGACGTCATTTAATTCAAATTTATTTTTTTGCACTACTGTTATCAGTTGACTTAAATAATATTCAATTTAGCCTTATGTAGTTTTGTACGTTGATGTAGCAGCAAATGAGAAGATCTAAGAAACCACTGATCGCATGGCTCGCAGCTGAAAGAAAAATTGTAAAAAATAATCGCTTATAATATTGTGTAATAATAAATTCTTACTGAAATTTGCGGTTGTTAAGATGAACTCGTTCATGCGCTTTACGTACAGACGTGGACCTAAAGGCTTTATCACAATACTGACAGGGAAATGGACGTTCATTTGTATGGGACCTATAGAGAATCAATTAAACTATAACAAGATTACGTTCAGAATGCTATTACTGTGTACCTTTCATGAACCGCCTTGGAGCTGGTGCCTCGAAATGTTTTGTCACAAAAACGACAGGCGTAAGGTCTCGCATTTGTGTGCAGAATCTTGTGTCTCAGCATTTCATTGCGTGTGAAATATTTCTTCTTACAGACATCACATTCAAATTCCTTTTTGTCCGTGTGTCGCAGCAAATGAAGTTTAAAATATGTTGAACATTTGAATTCACCACCGCACTGTTCACAAATCCACGTTTGCATGTGTCGATTGTTTCTGCGTTTTGTCCTTTTTTCTTTCCCCTCCTTTTTACGCAAAAATACTTGCGGTTTTTCTACTTTGCTAGTTTGAGGTAGGTCATTAGAACCTGCTTCTGTAGTTAACAGACTTTCATCGATACTGTTCTGTTCTGAGTTGTTTAATACGAATTCTTCATCCTCGGAAATTATTATGTCGGTTGCTTTATTAGTGTCGTTTTTAATAGCCGCCAAAAGTTTTTTGTGAGTACTTAAGCAGTTTGCTCGAAATTCAATGATTTGATCCAGCATTGCTTTGCACTCAACGCAAATGTATTCCGGTAAAAAGTTGTCTAGTTCAATCTATTGATGTAAACTAAATAGTTGGGCACAAAATTTGATTATAATCTGTTAGTATTAAACTTACCCACATATCGGTTATATCTTCAATTAGAGTAACTAAGGGGTAATGCAATTCTTCAAAAAGCTTGACATCGAGTTGTTCGTTAATTGTTGTACCACATGTACGACAAAGACTATGTAAATCAGTCATCATACGATTTTTCTTTAAAATACAATAATTAATATTCGTAAAAGATTCCGGAAGGGTTATGTTATGTGTCTGGGTGAATGGCAGACAAGACTCTAGCGCACAGCTGATGTTGTTTGCCTGTCGTTTTCTAGAACAGTGTTGGTCGCTAATACTTGCCATATTTTTTACTGTAAAATACTTGTTGCAAGTACTTGCTGATAGTATTTAAGTACCAAAAAGGCATTTTTAGTACATTTTAAATGTAAACAATTTGTATTATGAATAGTTTGTTGAAATTAAACAATGAATATTCTGTGTAGAGTTTGCGGAGAACCAATTTATAATGTACATCCAAGAAACCTTTTTGAGCACGGAAATGAAACTATTCGACGCAATATTGAGATAATAACTGGCTTACAGGTAATTTAACACTATATGGATTATGCCGCCATCTAAAATACCACAGGACGAGGTACTAAAAATCTTGTTTTTTTAATTTTCAGTTATTCAATGATTCTCACATGCCTAAACACATTTGCTCCTGCTGCTATCTGGACTTGGAGCATTCAATATCTTTCCGCACGCGTTGTCTAGAGACTCAAAAACGATTGCAGAATTTGAAGCAAGAAACGAGTTCCGGTAGGCAAAGAGTTTCGGTCTCACCAAACTTTGATCAATTTGATCCTTTGGGTGAAGATGAAGTTGAGCTAAATGAATATGTTAACAGCTCGAATGAAATAACACCGCCGAAGATAATAGAAAGCCCAAAAAGATTCTTACCACGAGTGCGAATTTTGCGCTGCGAGGAATCTACTAAAGAGACTCGTACAACCAAAATACATAGTCTTGAAGATAAACAAACTGACGGATTTTCAAGATCAAAATGTAAAGACGCACAGCCAAAGAGAAGAAATGGAAGAACACCGTACACAAGCCTGGCAAAGAATTACGTATGTGATGTATGTGGTTGGTCGTTCCGAGATATAAGCAATTTAAAAAGTCATGTACTGCGGCACACGGGAGTAAAGAAGTTTGTGTGCAAGGAATGCGGTTGGAAATACTTTGATAAATCCCGGCTAATGCTACACATAAGAGTCCACCACAAAGGAGAAAAGCCGTTCGAATGCAGATATTGCGGCATGCGATTCAGCACAAGTCCCTCGCGGTGTCGCCATGAGCGGTAAGCTAAGAAACTTCGTATAGATTTTATTTTATTGACCCTTAATTTGTATTTTCAGAAAGCGGCACCCAAAACAGTTGCCATTTGAGTGTGATATTTGTAACAAAAGATTTTTAATTGAAACTACCTTAAATTCTCATAAAGAACTTCATGCTCAAGGAAGATTGATCAATCAGTATGTATATAAACCTGACCCCTTTACAGCAAATACAAATAATTATCCCTCTTTTCTACAGTTGTGAAACCTGCAAAAGGACCTTTAAGTCAGTCGAATCCTGGAAAAAACATAATACAACAAAATTCCATTTCAAAAGACTGGCCGCTGAGTCAAAAGAAGACTTTGATCTCAATTCTAAATCAGATGGACTCGATGATGATGATATTGATTTTGATTTTGCAGATTCTATAATTGAAGAGGTTGATGAATAAATCGTTATTATCATTTCAACTTTGATGCTTATTTCATTTATATATAAGCCTCGGTTTAAATTTGCACTGCTATCCAGTGGAAACTTGCCATTCACACATAAGCGATAGCCATTTTATAACATCCCTGTATAAATCAGCTGATTATATTTATTTGCATTTAAAATAAAGATAAACTTATTTGAATGCAAGCATTAAAATGGCTATTCAATGCAGAACTTGCGGTTCAAAGAGTTTTAACCCCAATGCAAAAAATATCTTCGACGAAGAAGACGATGAAATATTGGTCAATATCGAAGTTCTAACCGGTATTCGGGTATGCGTCCATCAACACAAATCGGTTTTCTTAAAGTGTAACAAGTATTTGGTTTTATTTAAGATACAAGATGATCGAAATATGCCCAAGCATATTTGTACCTGTTGCCATCTGGACTTGTATTACTCAATAGCGTTTCGGGAGCGCTGCCTGCGAACGGAGAATGTTTTGCAGAAAGTGGTCCATGGGGCGACGCCGCCGTCAGGCCCAATTATAATGGAGGCGGAATTAATGAACAAAATCATGAAAAAACCAGAGCCACAAAGTAATATGACCTTGGATATGATGGAAGAGCTTTTTATGCAACAATTAGCCACTGAAAGTCAAAGTCTAAACGCTTCGACTTTACCGAAATGTAAGCCACTAAGCAAACCAGTTTTATCTAAAGAAATATCGGGAAACGCACCAAATTCTGCAAAAGTTGCTCAGGTTTCAAAGGTAAAGACTGATACAAAGGCCACAATTCAGTCTAGGAGTTCCTCGCCGAGGTCCATAGACGGTTACAATGATAACCAGAGTGTATCATCGGAGGAATTCAATGAAATTGAAGCTGAGAACGTAGCCAATGTCTGTTGCGAAAGAGAGTTTGAAAAAGAATTACTAGCACCTCCTAAGAACGTAAGCCAAGAACCAAGCGAACGGCGAAGTCCACGTCGATGCACACAAAACGATTACAAACTTAACTCGAATAAAGATTCAACTGTTGCAAAAGTTGATTTACAGCAGAGCAAAATAGATGATTTGGAAGATAAACAAAGTACATCATCTGTGGAAGACAACAACTCTAGTGTCAAGGATGGAAAATCCCCTTTCTCTGAATCTGAAGACGAGTATCTGCCATCTCCCAGTTTACTAAAAAAACTAATTAAGACAACAAATGAAGATTCAAAAACGACTCATGATGAGCCATCTACCAAGCCAGTTAAATCAAAAAGGGGACCATATAGGAAAAGAGAAAAAAGAGCATCATGGTCCTGTGACATTTGTGGTCAAATATTTAGTAGACGTCGTTTTCTCGATGCTCATGTTTTGTACCATAAGCGCGAAAAGAATTATAAATGTACTGAATGCGACGAACAGTTTTATACAAAATACAGGGTGGACCTTCACATTCGAGTAGCGCATCGAAGTGAGATGCCGTTTTCCTGCAGATTCTGCGATATGCGGTTCCCCTATGTACACACTAGAAAGGTTCATGAAAAGTAAGTCTTGAATTGATGTTTTTGTTAAAATATAAAATTGTTTATCATTTCCCTTCTTTTTACAGAAATGAACATTATAATGATTTTAAATTTACGTGCCCGGTTTGTCACCAAATGTTTGCAACCACTAAATGTCTGGGCGTTCACTCTATTGTACACACAGACCAGCGGTCATACAAGTAAGTGCCACGCCCCATAGCTTACGACTTGAGTGTTTAATGTTATGTATATTCAAGCTGCTCATTGTGTAAAAAGTCCTTCAAAGTAAACGACTACCTTCAAAAACACTATGCCACAAAGACTCATCTGACAAACCTGCTGGGAAGGAAGGAGTACAACAAACGAGCCAAGCTAAAAGCAGAAACCTGTCCAGAAACCGGACCCAAAAAGACATCAGCGGAGACTGCAGAGGATGGTGTTCCAGAACCAATAGCCAAGCCAGAAAAGAAACCCCCAAAAAAAGTAAACAAAGAAAATAAGAAAACAAAAACAGATGCCAAGATTTATATATGCGATCTCTGTGGCCATCAATCCCAAAATACTAAAAACCTGGAAATACACATATTGCGGCATAAGGGTGAAAAGAATTTCGAATGCATGGAGTGCAGCGAAAAATTCTACAACAAATATCTGTTAAAACTGCACATTCGAGTGAAACACCAAGGAGAAAAACCATTTGCTTGCAAGTTTTGTGGGATCCTTTTCTATTCATGCAGTGCTCGACTTAGACATGAGAAGTATGTTAGAAAGTTCCATTGAGTATCTCGAAAATTTAAACTTTTCACTTTATTTTAGAGTTCGACACATTAGGGATTTCAAATATGAGTGCAGGACTTGCGGTAAAAAGTATTTAACCAAATCATGTCTGAATAAACACGAGTTTCAGCACACAGGTCTGAAACCTTATCGGTGTGTATATTAATATATATTTATTATTTATATAATTTAAATTATGTTAATTTCTAGCTGCGAGTTGTGTAATATTGGCTTTCCTCGGCGACCTGGTCTAAGAGTGCACTGTAGAACAAAGCAACATCAAATGAGAGCAAATGAGGCGTTAAAGAATCAACTCAATGTGATTACGATTCCCGATGAACCCTTAGAAATTGTTAATGAGCTACAATTGGCATAAAAGTCAAGGAATTAGCTGCGCTCGAACACTTGAAAACATTCAACAAGTTTTCTATAAAACTTATCGTTAGACAAACAATAATAGGACTTAAAGTTTTTCTATATTTCTAACGAATTATTTACAATAAGTGAACTTTTAAAAGCGTGAAGCAAAAATAATTTTTTTATTCAATTTAGGCGTTAAATTTGACATTGTTTCTAATGGGCGGGCTTTTCAAATTTTAATATTCTCCCCTCCCTCTCTTTAACAAACTGCAATTCACTTGTAGCAGTTGATTTACCATTCACGTGTTAACTAGCAACTAACAATTTTGATGACAGCCCTGTGTCACAATAGTCCCAAACTTGTAGCCAAAACAAAAGTAAATAAAACAATTTCAAATTTGTTGAAAAAATGCCAATGCAATGCAGAACGTGTGCTGCTATTATTTATAATCCCAATTCGATAAACATTTTCGATGATGACGATGATCAAATATTAATAAATTTAGAAATTCTAACTGGAATTCGTGTGAGTCTTACATGTAAACAAAACGATGGGTTTCAAGTGCATCATGAGATTTTGACAAATTGCAGATAAAGGAAGATCAAAAGCTGCCCAAGTATATTTGTACCTGTTGTCACCTGGATTTGCATTACTCAATAGAGTTTCGCGAACGCTGCCTGCGAACGGAAAACGTTCTGCAGATCAAAAAGTTGACGCCTTCAAATCCAATAAAAAAGAGACTCACAGAAACAGAATCAATTGGCGATATTTGCAGCAGAACAAAACAGCAACGAAAAGCGGGACAAGGACCGGCTGTGGACAAAGCAATCTCAACAAGCATTAACCAACGTCGTAGTCCACGTGCTTCCTGTACCCAATACAGTAATACACTAAGCAAAAAGTGTACAGTTCGAAATGAATCTTGTATTGCTAAATCATCGTCTGTTCCAAAAGTAGACTCCGATTTAAAGTCCATAAAAAGTTCGCCACGGAGCTCCGTCGATGATTTTGAAAACAATCGGAGTAGATCAGCGGATACTTTAAGTGAAACCAGCATCAAAGACGATGCTTCCGTTTCTTCAGAAAGTGAAGTGAAAAATTTACCAGCAAACAGTTTATTGAAAACATCAACTGAGACTAAGCCAAATGAAGAGTTATTGGCTAAAGACAGTGGTATTGTGAAAACAGCAGCAAATCCTAAGGTGTTTATCTGTGACCTATGTGGCCATCAATCCCGGAGTTCTAAAAACCTGGACATACATATACTGCGCCACAAGGGGGAAAGGAATTTCGAGTGCGAGGAATGTGGCACAAAACACTACACCAAATACTTATTAAAACTGCACATCAGGGTGAAACACCAAGGAGAAAAGCCATTTGTATGCAAACATTGTGGACAGCGCTTCTCCTCGGCTACGGAACGGGGAAGGCATGAACAGTAAGCATTACATTAGCTCTGATTAGTCAGTCCAACTAAGCCATTTTCATTTTTTAACTTATGTTCTCATATATTTTTATCAGAGTGCGGCACGTTCGAGATTTTACCTATGAATGCAAGGTTTGCGGCAAAAAGTATTTAACAAAGTCGTGTTTAAACAAACACGAATTTTTGCACACAGGCTTGCGGCCTTATCGGTATGTTGCTATATACAATATTTTGTTGTGTTATTAGACTTGGATTTTAATCTTTCTTTTAGTTGCGACTTGTGTAATGTGGCCTTTCCACGTAGACCTGGACTGAAAATTCACTGTCGAACGAAGCAGCATCAAAAGCGAGCAAGTGAGGCGCTAAGCAGTCAACTTAACATCGTGAATGATATTACGGTGCCTGATGGGACCATTGAGTTTCCAGATTCCATAATAGAGGAACTTGTTGATGTATAAAACGAATAGAGAACAAAAGTAAACAAAGTAGAATGACCTTTGAAAAGCGATAGTCGACTTATCGACATTCACATGGAAACTCGATGCAACAGCTGTATATGTTATTTGTCATTCGCATTTGTTTACAAATAACTATAATGGTGTTTGCACTATTGTTAAAGCTTGGCTAATAAATTAATTTAAAATAGAACTTTAATAATATGTCGAATTTAGTTTCCTGCAGAACGTGTGGGAAAACGATCTATAATCTGAATGCCAAGAACATCTTTGAGTCAGACGACAATGAAATTTTACAGAATATACAAAAACTGACGGGCATTTGTGTAAGGATTTTTTAAATTTCTGTATTCGGGTACAATTATTTATTTATTTTCATAGTTTGAGGAGGACAAGTATCTGCCACTGCATATTTGCGGGAGCTGTAATTTGGATCTAAACCACGCAATAGCCTTTCGTGAGCGATGCATAAAAACAAACACACTTATGTTGGAAGGAAAACGAAGAGCTCAAGCGGCTTCAAGTCCAAAGAACCTTGCATCCAAAACACAGAAACACACAAAAAATAACGTTATGCTTAAAAAGCAAATCAATAAGCCCACAACGTGTACAACAGAAACTGCCCTCAAAAATCAACGAAAACTATTCCATAAGTCAGACGATCTCGTTCGAGAACAATTGCAAGACGATATTGAAGAAATTGTGGTAAATGTTGTGCCACCTAAAGATCCAGAGTATGTAACAACATATGAAACTGGAGAACCAGCTAATAGTAAAGAGAAACGACCTCCGACATCCAAGAATTTAGTCTGTGATCAATGTGGAAAATGTTTCGCAGATGCCAGCAATTTGAAGATACATATTCTACGACATTCTGGTGTCAAGGATTTTAAATGCACGGAATGTGGGGAAAAGTTCTTCACCCGACATCTACTTCATTTGCACATACGTGTGAGGCATCTGGGTGAAAAGCCCTATGCCTGCAAATACTGTGATCTACGCTTCTTTACAAGCACTTCGCGATGTCGTCATGAACGGTGAGTAATAAAAAATGTATATATTGTTACATCGGAGATATAATCTAGCATGCACTTCTGCACACAGGCGAACGTAAATGTCTTTTTATTTTATTTTTATATTCCTTCTTTTTGCGTTAATTTCTTTACCTTCCTCAATTTCATATACGCTATTCCCACAATTTGCAACCAACATTAGTAAACAGAATAACATCCCCGTATAAGTTAAAAGCATAAACAAGATAATGTATGAAGCCCTGAAAAGGTCATAAATTGGGACTTGAGTTTTAGACTCATCATAAAGATTATTTATGCTTCTATACATTTATTTTTTTTTATATTTTATTTATTGCAGAACACACAAGGAGAATTTGGTGACACAAGCTAAGACACCAGTAATTAAATGTTCCATCTGTAATAAAGTCTTTACAAAGAAAACATCTTTGGACAAGCATGCCGTCGTCCACACTGGAGAGCAGCCATTTAGGTGGGTTTAAATATTATTCAAATATAGAACAATTGTAAAATTTCTTATTTCTACAGCTGCGAAACTTGCAATGTTCACTTTAATCGAAAATCCAGTCTACACACGCACTATCGCTCGAAAGCGCATCAAAAAAAGTCTCTTAAGAGGGAACATATTGCTGTGGACTCAAATTGGGAATAATTTTCTTTATCCTGTAGTGCAATTAAAGAATTTAAATTTAAAATAAAAACCTTTTACATACAGCAAAAGTACTAAAGGCGGTGTGAGACAATAAATACTAGCATTATCGATATCTTATCGATATATGTACACTTGAACTAGCTCAGAACTTGTGAATCAAAAGGTTGCCAGCCCTGCGTTACGACGTCACAAATGTTAATAAAATTGTGTTGAAAAAAATGAATGAAGAGAAACGACCTCCGACATCCAAGAATTTAGTCTGTGATCAATGTGGAAAATGTTTCGCAGATGCCAGCAATTTGAAGATACATATTCTACGACATTCTGGTGTCAAGGATTTTAAATGCACGGAATGTGGGGAAAAGTTCTTCACCCGACATCTACTTCATTTGCACATACGTGTGAGGCATCTGGGTGAAAAGCCCTATGCCTGCAAATACTGTGATCTACGCTTCTTTACAAGCACTTCGCGATGTCGTCATGAACGGTGAGTAATAAAAAATGTATATATTGTTACATCGGAGATATAATCTAGCATGCACTTCTGCACACAGGCGAACGTAAATGTCTTTTTTATTTTATTTTTATATTCCTTCTTTTTGCGTTAATTTCTTTACCTTCCTCAATTTCATATACGCTATTCCCACAATTTGCAACCAACATTAGTAAACAGAATAACATCCCCGTATAAGTTAAAAGCATAAACAAGATAATGTATGAAGCCCTGAAAAGGTCATAAATTGGGACTTGAGTTTTAGACTCATCATAAAGATTATTTATGCTTCTATACATTTATTTTTTTTTATATTTTATTTATTGCAGAACACACAAGGAGAATTTGGTGACACAAGCTAAGACACCAGTAATTAAATGTTCCATCTGTAATAAAGTCTTTACAAAGAAAACATCTTTGGACAAGCATGCCGTCGTCCACACTGGAGAGCAGCCATTTAGGTGGGTTTAAATATTATTCAAATATAGAACAATTGTAAAATTTCTTATTTCTACAGCTGCGAAACTTGCAATGTTCACTTTAATCGAAAATCCAGTCTACACACGCACTATCGCTCGAAAGCGCATCAAAAAAAAGTCTCTTAAGAGGGAACATATTGCTGTGGACTCAAATTGGGAATAATTTTCTTTATCCTGTAGTGCAATTAAAGAATTTAAATTTAAAATAAAAACCTTTTACATACAGCAAAAGTACTAAAGGCGGTGTGAGACAATAAATACTAGCATTATCGATATCTTATCGATATATGTACACTTGAACTAGCTCAGAACTTGTGAATCAAAAGGTTGCCAGCCCTGCGTTACGACGTCACAAATGTTAATAAAATTGTGTTGAAAAAAATGAAGTGCGCGGTGCACAACTGCACAAACAGGTTTAAATCCAGACAAAAACACTCACAGCAATTTAGTTTCTTCAGTTTTCCAAAAAACCCGGAAACTTTCAAAAAATGGCTTGCGTTTTGCCGCAAAAACATCAAAGACAAACCAAAACCCTACATAAAGAGCGTCATATGCAACGAGCACTTTCAAGAAGAAGACATTCAAGGGGGATTACAGTTCCAAATGGGTTTGTTTATTTTTTTCACATTCCATAGCTAAATAAAGCAATAATAAAGAATCAAATTAAAAACGCTTTAAGGCTTGTGCTCAAAGAGAACGCTAAGACCGGGAGCTGTGCCGTGTATCAATAAGAACGACATGAGCGAAGCTGAAAGGGAGAAATCGGAGAAGCGAAAGAATCAAAAATTAGTGGCCGAATTACTTGAAGAAGCAGATGCACGCGAAGCAGCCGAAGCCAGTGGAGCAATTACCATAGCCCCCGACTTTGTTCGTAACACGGGCATTGTCTCGGTGCCCGACTTTGTAAGTGCCACTGGAAATGCCTTTGTGCCCTTCACACCTGTGCCCACAGAGCAAGATCCCTTGGCAGAGGAGCAGGCAAAAGTGAAATGTCGCACTTGCTCACGACCATTTGTGCTTGATGAGAATGCTAAAGACTTGTGCAACAAGGAGAACGGCGTAATGTTGTATCACATCGAAGTTATTACCGGAATTTGGGTTAGTATTTAACTGCTAAAGAAGGCTACAGACTTACTTTACTTAATCCATTACAGATCCAGTGCAAAGAGGAAATAGCGCAACACATGTGTTCCAAGTGTGTTGAGAGCTTGCGCACGGCGATTGAGTTCAGAGAGACTTGTATACGGACGGAACTGTGTCTCTCCGGCGGCGATGATCTGAACCTGCCTGATGATGACAGTGCTGCTGTGCCACCCGACTTAATTGAGGACATCAAGGAGGAGGAATTTATTTCTGTATTTCCGGCGGACGTCAACAATGGCGAAACCACTGTAGTTGAGTCCTTGACACGTCCACGAGCGGTTGCTAAAAAAACTGGGCAGGTTACACATCCAGTAGCAGCTGATACCAATAGCATTGCATTGGGTGCACAGATATATGAGGATCTATTGAACGAATATCGGGGAAAGGATAAGATACCACGTCCGAGACAAACTAGACCAGTAGTCTCTAAAATTCAAGTGGTTAGGCCAAAGAAGCAAAGACGCGAGACGCCGCCCAAGCGTATAAAACGCACTCGAGAGGAAAAGAATCGATTACGGCGTGAAAAAATCCGCGCCTTGCCCCTTAATCATGTCTGCGATCAGTGTGGTGCATCTTTTCGGGTCAGATGTAATCTGACTATACATATGCTGCGCCATACTCGGACCAAAAATTACACATGCCCGGAGTGTCCCAAGCAATTCTATGATGCCTACATGAGGAACATGCACATCCGAGTCAGGCACAGAGGAGAAATGCCCTTTGGATGCAACTATTGCACCAAAGCGTTTAGTTCTTCCAACTCCCGTTATTTGCATGAAAGGTAAGTTAGAGTGTTACCAATTTAAACAGTACAACTATAAAAATCATTTGTTACAGGCACGTACATGGAGCATCGCCCCGGATTCATAGAAATGTAAACAAATTTAATCAAAGGATCGAACCCAAAGATAGTCAGACGCAGTCGGAACCGCAGCCAAAGGAAAGTGTTCGTCACTTTTGCATTTACTGCGATAAAAGCTATGCAACAAAGTACGCACTCAACGGACATATCAATCAGCATTTGGGTCTGACTCCATACAAATGCAAGATCTGCGACATGAGTTTTCCCAATCCTCAATCTAAGAAGAAACACGAAATGCGACACGTTAGTAAACGACCCTACGAATGCGACATTTGCTTCAAAGGATTCTACACACGCAGCAAACTCAAGGAACATGAACGGATTCACACCGGTGAACGTCCTTACAGGTTAATACATCTATTTTTTAAATAAAAATAGAACTGTTTTGACTTTATATAATTTTCTGCTTGCAGATGCGATGTTTGCGATGCCTTTTTCCGCTACAAATTCAATTTATACTCTCATCAGTTTAGTAAAATGCATAAGGATAATCTGCAAAAGCAGCAAAAGAAGGAAATGGTCGAAGACTCCAGTTAATAAAGGGAATTTTGAGTTTCTAATGAATATTGAACCAAAAACTTTATGTTATGATGTTTGGTTTCTACGAAGATGACTCACTAATTTGGTAGTTGCTACCCTAATCATTAATAATTTCTTGACTTATTTTAATTTTTTTTATAAGAGTAGTTGTGGATTCAAATAAATCTACTCAATGGACTTATTTTTATGAAGCATGGTGTTTTAAACTATATATATTTGGCTTGGCTCACTGCGGTGACACAGTGTGAACCTGCATTATACTATTATGTCGAAATACAATGGAATAATTTAATTGTTTTTAAAGAAATACAAGTCTCAAATATTTTAAAAACTTGTCTGCTTCATTTGATACTTTTTGTTTTTCCGTCGTTCATTGGCAGTGTGATTGGATGACTTGAGATGTTGAGCCAAATTCCCGGCGCGCAGAAACCAAAGATCACATACGTCACAGCTTTAAAAAGAACAGAACATTTAAATTAGCATTACTTGTAAAACTTATTTAAAACAAAACTTACTGAAATGTGCGTTCTCCGCGTTTGATAATCTCGGTTTTAGATTGCGGCGCTCGTCCCTTTTTGCATGCCTCGCTACAAATATAAAATAAATTAATTTACGCCAGTAGACCCCTATACTTACGTTAGCACTCACCGTTCATGCCGCACTCGTGAGCTGTTTGTGCTGTACTGTAGGCCACAGAAGGTGCATTCGTAGGGTCCTTCCGTATGTTTCAGCTGATGTCGTCGCAGTAAATGGAGTGTATAGCACTTTTCATTGCATTGCTTGCACTCATAGTTCTTGGTGCCAGTGTGACGCAATAAATGCACATTAAGATTACTACCATCCTTGAACTGACGACCACAATGCTCACAAATGCAGGGACGAGCCGTTGACCACTGTCTTTGTGGATCCACAATTCGCTTGGGCAGCTTGTCGTCGGTCATTTTGATATACATTGTTCTTTTACCCACGCGCATCGTGTATTTGCGGTATCCACGCTTTTTGCTGTCTGTATTTAACTGACTTTTGGAGATGTCTTCTTTAGGTTCCTGGTATACATTTGTTTTTGTATCTTGCATGGCATCATTAAACAACAGATCGTCATCATATTCATCGGAATCATGCTCTACATCAAATTGAGACTCGCTGAGTTGTTCTGGTTCTTCAGCCTCAATCTGATTAGGATGCTCCCTCGCTGCTTCTTCCTTAATGTCGTCGTATGGCTCAAGTTCCTCTGTCTCATCGATTCCTAGCGGATCGACAGTTCTAGTTTCTCGTCCTCTGTCAGGTGAGTGCTGGTTGATTGTGTTTAATTTTGTTTTTCGTTTGGAAAGGAAACCCTCTATTTTTGTGCACCGCTTGCGAAAAGCGCTGATCTTTTTGATTAACTCCTGGCAGTCCTCGCATATGTATATGGGAAAACCGGCAACATTTTCCACCTTGGAATAAAATAATATTAGTAACAACAAATCGTTTGAAATCACAGCATTACTACCCAGCAATTTGTTATAATGCGAATACTACGTAATAGTCGGCGACCCATTGGAGAAAATATACTCTTCTTACAACTTTGTTCAGTTATTGTTTTGCCGCAAGTTCGGCAAAAATCTTCCATTATACAAAAATTAATTGAAAACACTTTTAGTTTACGAAATATACAAATGCTGAGAGTGTGGCTGTTTTCGGTAAGCAAAAATATACCACAGCGGTATGGTAAACGTTTCAAACATACTAACAGTCTGTATACCATATTTGGATGTCGCCTGGGCACACTGTATTTTATTGGACTTGGAAAAATTACTTATTTTGAAATTAACGCGATGAAGAAAACCAATTTCTTTTATTATTATTCAGATTCTCGAAGTAAATTCGCGTTGGCTTGTTTTAAAGCATGCTGCTTGGATCGAAGATGAGCCTTTAAGTGTGTGTTTCGCTGAAAGTTTCGGTCGCAAACGGTGCAGCTAAAAAGTGCGCGTGTTAAAGTTATTTTATTTTTTTTTTTATGTGTAACTACTTACAAGTATGGTCGAACACCATTGTGTATTAATAGGTGACGCGAAAGACCGGTTGAGTAAGTGAATGTTTTCTCGCAGAATTTGCAGGAATAAGGACGCACATTATTGTGACCACTGAAAAGGGAATTACATTTTCAAATTTTTGGAAATTTATAAACCAATAAGATATAACAATCACCGTTCGTGTACTATGCGGGACGTGCTGTTCTGAAATCTCCTTTCACAATATCTGCAGGCATAGGGTCGTTCTCCCTGGTGCACAATCCGCTCGTGCAACTGCAGCAAGTGCTCCGTGTAAAATCGTCTTGCGCATTCCTTGCACTCGAAATTCTTGATGCCAGAATGTCGAATCATATGGAGCTTGAAATTGCTTTGATCCGTAAAATGGCGTCCACACTGTTCACAAATGCAGTCGCGTCGTCGTTGTTGACGCTTTCGTTCGATTACCTGCTCCTCCGTTAGATTCTTCCAACTCGAGTAGCGTTTTTTCTTCACTTTTATTTTCCGCAACTCCTGTCCGTTTTCTGTACTGCAAGCTTTTTCTGTTTTCTTTTTATGCATTTCTTCAGCTTCGTTTAGGTAGGAACAAATGACAGGATTAGAGTCCAATTCATTGTCACTTGGACTCAATTCCTTAAGTGAAATCTTTTCAAATTCTTCAACTGAATTTCTTCGATCAGCTTTGAGATTTTCACTCTGATTGGTAAAAATCAAGTTGCCAACATCGTCGTCGTTCTCATCTGTTGTATTTGCTGGCATATCCTCCTCTTCAAATCCAATTAAATCTTCCGATTCGCTGTTGGGAGTGTCATCTAAATTATAACTGGTTTGAAAGATATCATCGCTATCAAAGTGCACTTCATCCTTTGTTATGTTATTTTCAAATTCATGTAGTTTATCATTAGCTTCCCATGAGGTGCCTTGAAGTTCTTTTTGTGCCTTTTTGTAACGCTCCCGGAACACATTTATATGGAACACAGCTCGTTTTAAATCAAGCACACAGCAACCACAGGTGTGTGACGGTAGTTCCGGTTCATTGATAAGCTTTGTATATAAGTAAATTAGGAAAATCCCGGTAAAAATCGTGTGTATATGTACTCACCTTTGCGCCAACTATAAACTGTATGTTTGTTAAAACTTCCAGGTTGTCAAACTTAAAGATATTGACAGCATTCTTATTGTAAATAACACTAGCACATGTACGACACTGTAACGTCATGATTTTGTCAAATATATTTCATAAATCTATTTGGTATCGCCAATCCTTGAGTTTCAACGCTCAAAGATACACAATAACAACTTTTGTTTACGCGCAGAACAGCTGATTGGTAACAGCTGTTTGTCTGTTACACATTCGGAATGCCCTTTGAGAAAGAAGAAGAACGAGCCACTTGAAAGCTTTCATGGGCAGAACAATTTAAAAACGTGTAGCGCTTTTTACTGCAGTTAACTTTTCTAAGAAAACGTCAAATTCAAAGTATTCTTTATCAAATTTCTAAATGAAATTATAACAAAGTAATCTTTCGATAACTAGATTAAATACGACAATGATTGATGTATCCAGCATTTAGTTTTATTAACTAATTTTTGACCTTGATAAAACTATGCACAATCAATCTCTTTACGTTTACTTTTTTACCTTGTGCAGTTTATTAATAGATAAAAAGTTCAATTAACTTGTGTTGAACTACAAATTTGCGTTTAATCAGATGCGTACCTGAGAGTAATTCAAATTAAAAGCTTTATCAGAAGGTACAGGAAAGTGTGGCGGAAACATTAAATGTTTATCAGAGAAAGTACTTTGATCGAATTGAAGTTGACCAAAAGTAGTAAAAATAAAGAAGAACTCGTGTACTTTTGCAATTACATTTAATATTCTTTATGGTAAAGTTTAGTAGTTTAATTAAATAAATATTATGGCTTTAAGAGAGATTTACAAATGCAGTACAATTTGCCAATTTTATCAGTTATACACGATGAGTCCTCCTCATACGAGTTGGTGCGACTTATAGTCTCCACATCGACATTAACGGTATTTGTAACATTATTATATACAACCGTGGTATAGAAATCCGCGCTATTTTGTTGCACTTTAAACTTGGTACGGTAGAAAGCTACATCCAGTTGAGGTAGTTCGTCATGAAAATTTATATCGAGACCAATTTTGATTTCGGTCTTGTGGATGTAACTTAATGTGAGATTCGCGCAGACACTGCTAAAGTTTCTGGCCCAAAGATAGTCGTTCATGCGATTGATGACGCCAGGAGCAATACGTTTCGACCAATCGTTGGAGATCCTTTTGTATGGCTCACAGGTGCAGTAATGCTCTGGTATGCCAGCTTCGCTACAATTCCGTATCTCATTGACCGGGTGGAACAACGATTGGCACTTCGGACAATCGCTGGCTTTGGGTAACTTGGGAGAATTTGGCAAATCACCGATTTCTATAATGTGCTTGAGAGTATTGTGTAGATCGTAATTGGATGTCAAACGATTACGATTAATTTCCAAAGCTTTGGCATATGCTGGATACTTTTGCCGGAACCAAGGTGGCAAGTATATGAACATCATGGGCAGACGTTCCTCTAGAAATCCAGATGGATAATCAGATAGTGTACCATAGCGAGCACCGTGATCCGAAAAGAAGATCACAATACTCTCGTCGAGTATGCCATCCTGTTTAAAGTCCAGCAGATATTGCAGAGTAAAATTCTCCATTTTGGAGGGCATCGAGTAGCTGTCGTGGCTAAAACTACTTGACCAAAAGAGACACCAAATGGGTCTTTCATCCACATATCGTTTCGCAAACTCCTTGGCATAATCGTAGACATAGCTGCTTTGGACTCGCCGTCCAATGCAATACTTTAGTGTACACGTAGAGCATTTCCAAGTTTTCATTTCACCCTCGAAGGCTTTAAGGAATGGCCTATAGTAGTAATCGGTGGGTTTCTCTATAAATCCCGGCTTGACATAGTTAAATGTATTTATGCCACATTCATCCTCCGCATAGGCAGTCAAATATCCCGCACCTTTAAGATACTTCCATATAAACGGCATACGATCGAAACAACCATCGTTATCCGTATCACAGACATGCTCCTTGGCCGAATCGGGTAAATATCCACTCAGTATGGCCATCAAATTGGGAAATGTGTTATCGCCCACCTAAAGTAGATTAAAGTCTGTATTTTTAGTGCAAGTATTTAGAAATAAAACTAACCTTATTATAGCCCTGCATTTCATACCAGCCAGGACGTGTTAGAAACTTGTAAACTTTGGGCATAGTGCGTCGGAAATTGATTCTCGACATACTGTCAATGCCAAACATAATAACACTCGGTTTCCGAGGTGTCCTTGGATCCGCAGGTGGGGGAAGGGGCATATATTGTACCAGTGCGTAGGCATCTTCCTGTAGTACATTTGTTTTGTTGCCAGCCTCATAACAGGCCAAAATCATGCCCTCCACATGATGTGGCACTACGTATCCTTGGGTGAAGTAGATCTTAGGCAGGGGACTGAAGAAATTATAGACTTAAGTTATTTATCACTCCATGACTATACCACAAATGTAGTAGCAACGAAAGATTTTTAAGCTGTTTATGACTATTTACAATTTCCGACTCACTCGTTGTAGCTATCTCTACTAGCTTTCCGTGTGATTTCCTGGTAATAACAATTATATTCAATATCGCTGGAGTTGAGTTTTTGCGCGGCAAGAGTTTCATTTATATAGAGCACATAACGTTTCCTGTTCATATCAAAGATCGGTCTTACAAGATCCGATTCATTTGAACATGTTTCAAATATCTCCGGCTTGTAATCTTCCATAACATCAGCAGAGAATGGATCAATATAGGGTATTTTACACTTGGCATTTTCCACATAATACAACTGAGGTTTCTGCGTAACATTTTCCACCTTCACATTCTCATCGTACACATCGTTCACGTCATTCACATTCTCGGATTCATTTATCATAGTCTCAAAGGATCGATGACGTTCATTATCGAAAAAGTTTTTATCAATCGTTTGTGTGTTTCTTAAATTATGACTTGGATTTAAATTATCATTTTGGAATGGTATGTAAACTATAATGATCATTGTTAGAAAAAAGATAACAAGCCATTTGTATCGCGACTGAGCAACACCGGAGATCAAATACATGCTTCTTAATGTGACTGTGACTGCGTTCACTACTAGACTAAATGGTAGACTCCCCCAGGTTCCAATATAGTTCAATACTAAAAACTTTATGTGGACTTTATCAGCAGCGCGTTTGGTAATGAAATTTTGTTCAAAGAGGCTTGTCACTAGTGCAGAAAATGTTTTATTCATGTACATATGTATATTACCAATTTGTTGACAATTTGTAATGTCACGTTTGGCACGTTCGGTATGATGAGCCGAAATTCGTTGAACTTTTGCCCTCAAATAAATCAATCAAAGAACAACCTTTCTATCTCGACACTTTTTTATTTTACTATATACTCTCTTAGGTGTGTAGTATTTGAACTTTTTATTGGTCTTTTCCTTTTGATAATTAATGAACAGATTTTATAGACGACGAAGTCCGTGCGGAGAATAAAACAGTTTTAGAAGCACTGTGCAAACCAAGCTTAGTCGAGTTAAGAACCAATGTGCAACTTAGTAGTTAGCCAAGATACTCATAGATGGCGCTGTAGTGTATTTTAATTTCAAACATGCAATAGTTTAAGATTTCAGCATTTACTTTAAGGCTTGTTGTGTGATTTAAAGAAAATATACAAGGTTTTCCAAAATAATTTTAAATTTATCACATTTTCTTTTTCATGCCACATGTATCTGCAACATATTTTAATAGTAGCGCAACATGTTTGTTGCAACATTTTTGGGGAAAACGTATAATGGAAAATACCAAAAATACTGCATGCCAAGCGTATAAGTAAGCGTTATTGTATCATTCAAAACTGGTCACACGGTTAATGCTTTAGTTGATATTTGAGAAAATTTGAGCATGTCTGCGCGTGTTAGCGGTGCGTGAAATATTTAAATTAAATAAATATGTAGTAAAATTATCGAATATATTCGAAGCGCATTACATACAGCCGGCAACTGAGCGTTGGGTTTGCCAATAAAAAATGTTGTTTTACTAATCGTGTAATGTATTTTTGGTGAACAACTTTCCGCATCTACGACCACCACCAAAGCAAAGTAAAAGAAGAAAAGAAAGAAAGAAATATCCTTGCTTGCCCACGCAAAGGATAGGTGTACAAAGCGGAGGCGAGAATAATACCAAGCAGCAGCAATATATTCTGTCGCCGTCATAATAAAAGTGAAATACGTTGAATGGAAACAAAGTTAGAAGAGAAATGCATTCATTGTGATTAAAATAAGTGAAATGTGCACCATGCAACATCGCGTTGTGAAGAAGTAAAAAGCAAAGCGGAAAACCAAAAGAGAACAAACAAAACCAAACAAACGCAACGCAGCGCGAGTGAGTGAGTAAGAGAGAGAGAGCACAAGAGTAACCACTCTTGGTTGCGTCGCGTCTCTGCTGTTCACAACAAATTATCGTTTAATTTCTTTCATTTTTGCAACAACAACAAAAACAACACAAAGCTCAAAGCGGGTGACTTTTGTGTGCTGTGTGTGTGTGTTGCCTGTGGAGTGAGTGTGCAGTTTGTGTGTGTGTGCAGTTTGTCAAAGGGGACGGAAGCAGAGCTATTGCAGCAACCACCAACGCATCCGTCACCCCCTCTTGAATTGTTATCAGCCATTGATAACGTATAAACTGATAGAGAGATCGCCGATCGGTTTGAACCTGACCGTGTCATGTTTAGCTAAAGGTAAGTCTTAATCAAACGCCTACATAAACAAACTTACAACTCCAATGAAACCAACCGTTCACTTGGCTCTTTAAGCCGCGTAGGAAATGAATACCAACTTGAAGTTGATTTAGCCAAAAAACAAAAAAATGAGAAAAACAAAAACAAGTTTGCCAACGCTCTCGACATTTGCCTTCCAATTAAAGTTGCAACAAAAAATATAAAAAACAAGAAGAAGATGAAAATATAACCGACGCGACGGCTGCGACTGTGGTCCAGTGCTGTCAATTTAGCCGTTTTGCTCTGTAAAACCACTTCACTTGTAACCAAAAAGCATCCCCTATTTACAAAAAATCTGGAAGTCTTTAAAGCCGTGATCATTGGACCGAAGAAGTCTAGCAATGAAACAGAACAGAGTAAAAGATACAAATGCTAGATAAATTATGTGATTTGGAAGTCTACTAAAAAGAAATAATAGCTTGTTAACAAATTATTAATTCATTTGGGAACTAGTCCCTTTAAAGCTCTTCACACTTCCCTTTTAGATTTCTAACGTTTTTCTTTCAATTCCGTAAATTTTTTGTGGTAGTTGGCATCACTGTAACCGCAGCTTCCGTTGCACTTCAGCACACCCAACTACGCAGTTACCACTACAAAGACAGCAGTGGTTGGGTGTGTAACTGTGTGTAGGAGCCAACTCGTTGAGTACTTTAAATATTTTATGTAACTGCACACAAAGTTCTCAGTTTGCGGTATTTTATTATTATACTATTTTTTTTTTGCCTGTGCCGGCATTTTTTGTTCGTTTTTAAAAGCATAACAATGCGAGTTTGTGCTGTGCCACGCCCCAAAAGGTTTAGCCCAGGCTTGAATGGATCACATGGCATGAGTTAATCTGTGCAGACAAAGCGCCAACAGCGACGCGACGTCTGCAAAAATTTCTGGCTGATATCAACAATTCTAGCAACAACAACAAGTCGAAGCTGAAGCTTCACCAGAAATTGCAATGAATCACACGCCAAGAAAAATCAAGTAGACAAACGTTGAGTAAGCTTGTATGACTAGAGTATACACTGTGTTTTAAAAGCATAGACTAATT
The DNA here is from genome assembly GCA_018152125.1 of Drosophila dunni. Taxonomy (NCBI): domain Eukaryota; kingdom Metazoa; phylum Arthropoda; class Insecta; order Diptera; family Drosophilidae; genus Drosophila; species Drosophila dunni. Next base: position 12,489,838 of record JAECXC010001917.1, on the reverse strand, counting down.
TTTAACTGCATTTTTCAATAAAATAGAATCCCAACAAGTCTCTTAATCTAAGCAATAATCACTTAATTGTCCGACATTAAGTGAACGTTTATAAAATCTTTATCTATCTCTAATCTCTTTCTCTCCTTGAAATCTAATATGAACTAATGTAATTCCCCAGTTATATTTGACTATTGTAAGTAATGTGCATAAAAAGTTGACTTTTGAAAGATTTCTCTTCTGATGTGTTCTGTTTTGCATGCATATTATAAGATTTGCCCCTTTTAATACCTTTTTTTAGGGTCCGTCTAGCCTTTTTTTGGTATCAATTGTTGACAGCACTGCGCTGCAATGACTCTGCCATAAATTGCACTGGAATTCTATTTAACGGTTTTGTTTGTTACATTTGGACGTTTGCGCAATTGACGTAATTGCCAAAGACCTAGAGAGACAGGGACAGACAAAGAGACAGAGGCAGACGCAGACACAAACCCGACCCAGACACACTACACTCCACTCTACACACGTATTCTCAGTGTGTTTGTCTGTCTGCCTGGATGTCTATATGTTTATCTGACTGGGTGTAAGGGATACACGTCTCCCTGTAACCCTGGCTCTGTTACTGGCTGTATTTCAGTACTTCTCTGCCATTCAAGCTCAAGAGCAGCGACGACAGCTGACGACGCTTCACAGTCAGAGCCAGAGTCAGAGCCAGACCCAGACCTGTTTTCTTCTCGGCCTTTTCATGAATTTACATTTTGCATTTTCATTTTTGCATTTGCATTTTGCGGTCGCCGTTGCCAACGCCATTTCCACATCGCGTCAATGGCGCATTTTCCACTTTTCTATGTCGTTTTGCCAGTACTTTTCATAATTTGCAATGCGCTCCCTTTTATTTTTTTTTTTTGTATACTTTTTTTCGCTGTTCTTTGCGCCTTTCTTCGTCAAGTATTTTTTGGCCAAAGTTGGCTTCTAACAACAGTTTTCGATTCAACAATTTTTATACTCCAAAACATTTAATGAGCTTGCCGTTCATTTAAAAAGCTTTTACGTACTAAACCTGTTTCAAAATTTACCCAAAATATAGTGAAAATTTACCCAAAAATATTTGAAATTAATATTATGCCGCTGGTTGGCAATTTATGCAAACCTCAGGCAATTAAAATTTCATTAGCTTCTTGTGCTGATGAGTTGGGGAGCAAGTGGAGCACGTGAACCACAGAGCATTAAAATTTAACCACAAAGTGAATCCTGACGGATGGCACTTAGGGATACGGTGCTCCAAATTAATTGAATTGAGACACATTTTGCGACCAGTCAAAAAGAAAATAAAAACGACACTGATAAGTGCACTCGAACTCAACCGACTTTATTATGCCCTGTAGCAGTACTGTCCTCCAGTTTGTGGAAGAGTCGGCTCTTATACACAGTGTGTAACTTACTTTAAACAAACGTATTATGCTCTCGGCACAGAGTATACAAAAAAAGAGAAAATGCTGACGGGAAATTTGTTATTGGTCACAGTAGAAACATTTATAATATTATTAGCATGTCCGTAGTTTATTGGGGTTGACTCTGAAGGTCCTTTTTAATGCCTCAAATGCACGCGAACAAGGATACAAACGGCCTGAGTCATTCAATCGAGATGAGGAGTGTAAATGGCACAAGTCATAAACTCAAATGGTTCTTTGTTGCTGTTGTTGTTGTTGTTCTCACTCGTGTTGTTGCTATTCTTGTCTACTGTCCCAGGGTCAAGAGCTGTTTGGTAGGCAACCCGCTGGGCTTTTCCTGGGTCTGTCTGGGAAGTACTTAATAACGAGTGGCTTCTCTCGCACCGCTTACAACTTCATTCGAATTCCGTGTATGTGTGTTTGTGTGCTAATGAGCGGTACTTGGTACTCGGGACGCACTTAACCCGTGTTTAGCCCAAAAACCAAAAAACCGCGCGAAATGTGCAGGTAGCATTGCAAGTGACTCTACATATTTTATGAGCACTTGACAACTCTATAAACAGAGCCGCTTATCACTCTTGACTTTTTCACCCACACGCAAACACCCACCCACTTACACACACTCTCCCACACACCTGTACATTCCGTGATGGCAATTTAACACATAAGCTGCAATTTTCACACGGCTTTAATAGCGCAACGATTCAAATCTGATAACTTTAAGCTGCTCTGACAGTCACGCCCCCTTTTACGCCCCCAAGAACTCTAGACTTCAAGGTTTTTTTTGCTTTTGGTTTCGACTGTCTGCTGGATACATAAATAACGCCTTTTTCCAGCGAAAGAAAGCATTAACCATCCCATTGCCTAAAAAATAGAAGAAAAAGCGAAGAAAAGAAAACTGGCAAAAGAAACTTTTCTCGCTTGTTAAAAAATCGCACAAAGCGTTGCCAAGCTGTTCTGCGACTTTGTCTACTTTTTTGCGATGACCCTACGAGAGGGTATAATTGTTTCAACCTAAAGTTTGTTGCGAATTCAGTTCTGAAGGTTTGGTAAAATATGTGTAGTTATAGATCGTAGACAAGTGCATTTAAATCGTAGGATTGTGTTTTGAACAGCACTTGTAGACAAGATACTCAATAAACTACAGTTTGAGGAGCAGTCAAGTGCATACACACATATTTATATATATAGATAATATTAAGTATACGTAAACATTGAATTTCAGTGTCTGGAATTTATGAATCATTTCTTTGTAGAAATCTTTTAAATAAAATTTAATTTAACCACGTAAATCTTTTATGTTAAGTAATAGTTTTATGTGTCTATATCGTAAAAGATACCAAAGTACCAAAGTTTTTTTCCTTTCCAACCCAACTTTTACAGGGTATTAAAAAGAACAAATATCAAATATAGTTTATTACATATTACGTTTTCTTAGCAACTCGTCATGCACATGAAGAGAATGAAAAAAAGTTTTCATTTGAAAAGTTTCTTCTTTTCTTTTTTTCCTTACTTTTTTTGTGCCTCCTGCAAGTTGCAAGTTGTCAAAATTGCTTTGACGTTTTATTAGTTTTCGACAGAGCTTGCAGCACACTTCAAGTCAACATCGTTATTATCTTCAGCATGATCATCATCATCATCATCGTCATAGGCATTTGCAGAGAGCAAAAAAGAAACTACGAGACGTAAAACGTACTACAAACAAATTTACATAACATCAGCTGCTTGAAATATTGAAGGATGCTCCAAGCATTACCAACTGAACTAACCATCTCTCTCCTCAACCCTCTTAGCTTTCAAACTCTTCAGACGGTGCTAAAAATAACAAAAAAAAAATAAAACAACTCCAATGCTGACCAAAGCGAAATGAATACTCAGTCGGTCTGCTGAATAGATTCATATTCGAAAATAAAGTGTGTGTGTGTGTGTGTAAGTTCGTGTGTGTTTGTGTGCACGGCGTGTCAAAAAGCCAGTGACCGCATTAAGTTTTTCTTTTTCTTTTATTTTCCTCTTTATTATTTTTTTTCTTTTTGTTTTCCCTACATTTTGGAACATTTCCAGGCCGGCAAAGAGATGATGAAACCGAGTCTCCGATGACGGTGACCGGCCCTAAACAATCCTCAAAGATTTACGATTTCAATTCACTTGTCAAATACTCTTTCTATATTTAGTTTCAATAGTTTTTTAGGACATTATGACATAATAAGAATTTGGTAACGATTTAAACTCTTTATGACCATTCTAATTTTTTGCCAATATTTCAAGACAATTTTAAACAAATTTCAATGTTTACAAAGTTTTGAAAACTTTAAAGACATGTAAATTTGATTATGATAGGAAACAATCAATTATTTTACTTTTATAAAATTGTGAAATTCATAATTTATCTCAACATATTTGAATTTGTTGACTTGTGTTTCGATACAATCACAGAGATACTTTTCGTATCTCATTGAAGCGTATTAAAATTTCGTTTGATTATAGAAATCATAATATTGTTTCACAGTCGTTGCTGCTGTTGCTGTTGTTTCTGTAGTTTTAGTTTTGTGGCCAATGGAGCACACGGCTGCGACTGACTCTCAATGAGATTTGTGTGCGGCTATTTTTGTGGCCATTGCAGCCAGCGACTATGACAAACAGTTGAAAAAGACCCGTATTCGGATCGGTTGGGAGTTTTTCAATGTTTTTTCATCGCCGAGTGTTTGTTATTTTTAGCACAGCTCTTTCTTCCTCTGCCACACTGTTAGCCTCTCCCCGCGGGACGTGCCCAAAAAAAAAGAGAGCTGCTCCACATGTCGGACGTGCCTATAAAGCATACGTAATAATTAATTCAATGCAATAAACAAACAATTTGGTCAGCTGGCTATAACGAACCGAAATGGGTCAACCAATTGTGAGTGACCTGACCCGTTGGATGAACCGTCTTCCTGTCTTTTGTTGGGCATATGCAGTGCAATTGGTACTTGTAGATACATGCCATAACGTTGTTACCGATAACCCCAATGATGCCATAGACCACGCCCACACAAGCACACAAAAAACACCAGACACACATCACACACACCTACACACTTCACAGCATGTGTGTGTGTGTGTGTGTGTGTGTGTGGAAATGTGCCCTTTGGCCTTTTGTGGCAAGCTGGAAACAAGTTGTTGTTCAATTTTATTGACGTGCAAATTGTTGCAGCTTGAGCTGGAAGACTTATCATTGATTTTGTGTTATTGTTGTTGTTGCCAATAAGCCAGACATTGTATGGCAATAATAATATTGCCCAACCATTTTCCCAATCGTATTATATTTGGCCAACAACATAAGACACACCCACAAAACAACTTTTGGCCAGCTCATTAAGCACCAATTTACTTGCAACTTTAACAAGACACAGTTTCTTACGCTTTCTCCGCTTTTGCCTTCTTTCTTCCCCTATTGCTGTTCATTGTTTTGCTTAGTAATTTAACTGATTATGAGATTGTTGACTTGTATACAGTATATAGCAATAGTATATAGCTAGTCGCCCTCATCGGCCAAATGGGAAGTTCCATAGCCGGTGTCGATGTTGATGCCGATGTGGAGTGCTTGCTGTGCTTCGCGCTGCTCCGCTGCTAAATATACATAAATAAAACACTTTTCCGCGTCTTATACCCTGTGTAGAAATTAAGACGTTGTATAGTTTGTTTCTGTAATTAACTTGAATTTTATTTGGTTTACAGTGGAATAAGCTTTTCAAAAGCTAAACGTTCTGCTATGTATAAAAATTAATTATTTAAATAACTGTTTTAAAAGTTGTACTTAATTAATTTAATTAAAGGGTATACTTCAAGTTGTGCACTCTCCACTGCACTTTGACTTACTCGTACTTGTTGTCGCGTCTTGTCTTGTTATTGTGCTTTATTTACATTCTGCTTTGCCGCTGCTCTTCGTCATGGTCAATGGCCGACGCATGGGGCATTATAACAGTCGGAAAGACAGAGAGGCAGTGGGAGAAAGAGAGAGAGGGAAACAATGATGAAGATGATGATGACGATGACGACTGTGTGGGGTGGGGGTTATGATATAATCTGTGGTTGCTCGACGACAGCGGCTCACTCACTCACACATAGGCTTTTCATCAGCAGCTTTGTCGCATCATCTTCATCTTCTTTCTGCTGCTTGCTTTCTGCATCTGCATGTGTCGTGTTTACTGTAAATGCCCCCTTCCCCTAACGGCAGAAACAGAAAAAAACGCACACATACGCACTCTTATACAGATTATGAGCACTTTGCAGCTGCCAACAGTGCGGCTAAATTAAAAACGCACCACAAAAAAAAAACTCATGAAATGTTGGCGTTCAGTTTAACTAGCGGCCTCTTCAAAATGGTCGCGTCAACAGTTTTTCCATCAGCTTTTCCAGCCCCCCTCAAAAACAGGAAGAGCGTCAGGAAGGGGCGTGGTGGTGTTGCTGCACTTGCAGGTCCTTTTTTGAGAGGCAGCACTGTAATTTACATAACACTCACTTACGCTTAGTGGCTGACCCAAATTTGAAGGCACTGTAGGCACTGCCTTGTAGTCATCCCAGCTGTATCTTGCGGCCCCATGTGTAATTAACTCAAATAGATAAAGCAACAGCGAATGACAGAGAGGGGAACAAAGGGGGAAATGCAGGGAGAACGAGAGAGGGCAACCACAAAGGTCAGGGATTTTGTCTGAGCAGCGAACAGCGGTGAAAGCGAAAATATTGTAATGGATTTCTTTTACATTTTTATTTTCCACATGAATGACAGCTGCCTCTTCCTCTATCTCTGCCTCTGCCTTTGAGCAGGTTGTAAAGCTCATTTTTTTCTCATTTACCTGACGGGTCTCTGAATGGCTATGCATTCAGTTTGCTTAGCATGGAGTTAAAGACTTTAAGTCAGCTTTCCATGGAAGTGCAATGTTTATAAGCCATCTATTATATTTACTCTTTTTAAAAAGTTGTGCATTCACTTTGTGTTATCGGGGGTAAAAAAGTTGGTGCGATGAATACAAGATTATGAGCATTACTGATAATGGAATCATTCAGAAAATATTGTTAACAAAGGCTACAGAGCTCTGTAAATTGTTTTTAATAATACCTACAAATTTAGTTTCAATGAGTTGCTGTTTAATGGCTTAACTTATTGGTAATAAAGAGTGGTGAGCTCTTAATCCCCGAATCGTACATAAAGTTGCTTTATTTTAGCTTAAACTATAGGTTCTACTGACCTCTTGTCCTAACTCTATGTTATATTGTTATTATCAGCACTACAGTAGTTTCTTTTGATCTCCACTATAAAATATGTAATGAATCAATCGATAAATTTAATTAGAAAAAAACTCAAGCCATCAAAAAACTATTAAAAAAAGTTTCTTTCTTTCTCACATTGCATTTTATGGCCGATAAAACTATCCAAAAATGCCATTATTCTCCTTTGATAGCGCTTATTGAAGCGACCAAAGAAATATTTAAAAAATTTCGACTTCATCAAAAGTGATGAAATATTTAATTAATTTTTTCCTTCAACACAATGATGTTCATTAAAATTTCTTGGTCGTTAAAGCTTCACCTTCCACCTGCTTGTGCACTTATCGTTCGTTTAACGCAATTGCAAGCTTTTGGAACTTTGGAGCTCAAACCACCCGCAAACTGAAGAAAAGAACCATTAATTTTCCGTTGCAATCTCAACTGGCAGACATTTATCATCGATGGCAGCAGCAGCAACAACAACAATGCCAACAACACAATTTAAGCACTCGAAAGTATTTATGTGGGTGGCTCCCCCGAAACAGTTTTTGAACCAACAAACAGCTGATTGAAGGCCTCTTCAGCCAACTGAGTGGTTGCTATCTTTTGGTATTTTCTATATTTCTGTCGAGTTCCATTTGGGTATGGCTCTCAATTTCGTTTTCAGTGGTGCTCGTAATTCATGGAAAAGTGTGAAGAAAAGACATATGGAAATAGTAAAAAATACTTGAATGTTTCTTAAACCCATGAACAATTCAAAAATTTAAATACTTTTTGAGAAAACTATATTTTTTGCAGCCAAAATTATTCCCATTATGCTCATAACTAAAGTTTACAATATTTCTGTCATTTTCTTTTTTACAATTTATAAATCTAGCTACAAATCTGCTAAAATGGCAACACTTTTCTTCTTAAAACGTGGACATAATGATTAATGTATACATTTTTTTCTGTTATGCAACAGCAAGAAAGTAGTAACTATAAACTTGCAACTTGCAACTTTCCTGAGTCATGGCAGTCGGGAATTTATGAAAACTTGACTCTCCTCAGAATTAGCCAGAACTGCAACTCACAATTTGCAACTGGTGGAAGGAACCCTTCATTGCTTCATTGTCCTACTGGGTGCTGTCAAGTGCGCTTTGCGAGTCTGTTCTGCATCCGCACAATTTCCATTGTATGGATGCCGAAAGTTTTTGGAGTGTTGCAAACATTTTCAGTTCCGTTTCGGACACAAGAATGGTAAAAGGATCGTCTGACATTTGGGGCAGCAGCCTGTCAGCACTTTGTCGTTTGGCATTGTAATGGAGTTTCACTGTACTGACCGGCCTGCAAACCCAAACAGAAGCCTGTGACCCACAAACGTCTGCCATTTTGTTCTGGTCCGGCATTTTGTTGCATCTCCGGTCAGTTATTTTAATTGCTTTGTTTTATAACTGAAATAAAGTTATTTTATGGCTTGGATACTTGACGGGCTTCGTAATTTAGAGCTAGACTTCAAATTGACTTCCTTACAAACATTTTAATAAAAATAGTTTGTTTTTGTGGAAGATAAATGTAATTCAACTATTGTTTTATATATAACTATAGTAGTCTAAATTAAAAACTACATTCATATCAAACTACATAGTAAAGAAAATTTTGATTTTTTGAAACAGATATTACTTTTCTGCAACATTTTAATAGGATTTCTGTTCGAGTTTTTTATTTGAAATTTATTCAATAACAATCTATAATACCCTCGCAAATTCACTCTGCTCAGAAAGGCATGGATTTGATTGGCTTCTTCATTTTAAAGATTAACGTAAACAGAAATTTGAACAAACATGAACCACATTTTGCGCTAGGCAAATACAAAGAGAAATAAGTAAAAAATCAATTTGTTTATTTCTGCTTTGGTTTACTTATGTGCAAATACATACATATATAGTGCTTATGTATATGGCCAATGCTTATTATAAGGTATTTATATGCCTTATAAAGAAGCTTATTGTTGATAAATATAATACTTTGCAGCTCATTGACAGGGGAAATGAAAATGGAATGTCAAACTAACGATCAGCATATTATTATAGGCATATAGAGAAGAATTTTTCCACTCACTGACTCATGAGCAGCACAAACGTGAAGATGTATGAAGCTAAAATTTTTTGCAGTAAGAAAATTCTCTATTTAGATGTGTTTCTTGTTGCAGCTAAGTTACCCTTTGTCTTATGCAACGCAGGGTATGCGCTCAGTCAACAATTATGGCAATAAACGTACTTTAATATGTATGAGATTTGAGTCTAACCATTAATTAGCGCCAAAGCGTGCGCCTCAAGCTACCAAAAAAGGCCAGCAACGAAACAAGCCAAAGCGAAATCAAATAAAAAAGCCAAATGAAGCGTAAACACAAGCAAACAACAAAATAGACACAGAGGGAAGCGTACCAAAGAGTTGCATGAATGAAATGCTTTATATGTATCTGTGTGTGTGAGTGTACGAGTGTGTGTGGGGAGGGGCGGGTGAGTGGCCACGCCCCATACCGGGGTGAACGACGGCGCCACTCAACTGTTTGCCGGGGTTTTATGAGCTTTTCCATATGCGCAGCTGCCGGATAAATCGTGGTCTGTTATTGTTGTTGTTTTTGTCTTTAAGCATAGGCGACGACACTTTGGCTAATTGCTTGTGGCAAACAACACTTGGCCAAAACACTCGTCCGGCAAAAACCGATAAGCTGCATATTAGACAGCCTATTTAGTCAGAGACGCGAAGCAGGACAGAAAAAGGAGGGAGGGAGAGGGAAGTAGAAATAGCCGTAGAAAAAGTTATTCCAATTATGAAAAGACAAACGAGCTGAGCTGAGAAAATGCCAATTCATATGACAATACTTGGGCTGTTATAAAAAGAAAATAAATACAGAAATGAATACTTAATCGTGGAATGTGTGAGTCAACTCATTCATGCTGTCAACTTAATTTCCTCAGTATTGGAGATGGTCGCGTGTGTTTGGGCTTGAGACACGATGCAAAGTGGAGAGTAATTTACTAAAGAAGAAACACGAGAAAGGCACGATATAGAACTGTTCAGAACGTAGTCTATGTGGTCTATGTTTTCCAAAATATTGAAACTCGAATTCTAATAAAATTCTGTCGTCAAAAATGTGTTTAATATTCAAAGTATGTACCAAATTAATCAAATATACATACATTCAATTAACAGAGTTTTCGACTCAATCCCGAGGGCCACAAGGCATGACAGGAAACCTAGCCCATCGCTCACGCTCCCTCGCACTCTGCCTCCATATCTCTTTCTGCCTTCCCTTCCCTTTTGCTTTAGCAGTCTTGTGGATAAGTGTCTTTCCGTCACTCAGTTAAGTGATTAAATTTCCTTCATTTCTTGCATTTCCACACATTTTCCGCAAATGTTTTGCAAGTATTTCGTTGCGTTTTTTGTATGCTTCCGTTCTTAGCCCAAACTTGGCAATGGCTTTTAATTACGATGGCTTTTGCAGAATTTGTAGTTAATTGCTAATGATTTTGGCCACCTGCAGCAAGCGCCTCTTGCCACAAAATGTGGCAATTAAATGCAGCAAGTGCCGATTTTGGTTCGACAGCCAAATTTGCAAATTTGCAACGCCAATCGATTGCCATTAAAATGTGACAGACGGCATAAAATGGTTTTTATGGTGTCTATGGTCATGTCTACCTGGCAATGATGTGCACAACATGTGTATAAGCCACAATTGGGTGTATGTATATGTGTGTGTGTGTGTTACTGGTTGTGCTAATGTTGTTTACCAATGCATTAACATGAGTCGCAATCTGCGCTCATGTTACGCATACGACACGTGTGACGCGAGCAATATGTGTGTGTATGTGTAACTCCATGACTACGTGTGTGTGTGTGTGTGAGTGTCTTTATGCATTTTGCCAATTATCTTGCAGTCTCAAGCGCACTAAGTGTCAGCATAAATAATTGACTGACCAAAGTGCCGGTTGACGAGTGTCGAGACTCGAGAGTTGAGACCCGACTGCCGTCTGTCAATCAAGACAGCCAATATTTTAGATATACAGGCAAACATGTGTACATACAAACACTGCTACAAAAAAGAAGTCTTCATAAAAAATATAAAATATATGGTTTAAAAGAACACCTCAAAGACGAAGTCTATGTAATAAAACTTTAAAGTTTATACATAAACAACAAACTTAAGAGAACAACTAATACGCCTTTTCTTGCAGTGTAGACTCCACTTTGCGTCGCATGCAAATCTTATCAAGTTGACATAGTTAACAGTCCACACTGTCTGCCAGCCGGAAATTTGATTGTAATTATTCCTAATATTTTTATTAAGCATAAACAAGTTTATTTGCTGCAAATGTAGTTGCATTTCCTAACTGGTTTGACTAACCGAATTGATAGCTGCTGTTTCTTTTGTATATCGCCCACTTTGGCAATGAAACAATGAACTGATTAGACAACTGAAATTGGTGGTTGTCAAGACACTGTAAATGAATCAAATTATTTAGTATGAACGCGCACGTGGCGTATGCGTAATTTCTATTAGTAAGCAAGATAATGACTTGTACTCTGATAACAAAAGACTCACTTGCTTGCAATGAGTTCATTGGGCAATGAAATATTCAGTACAATTCCAGAGCTTTAATGATTCAAGCGCGCACAATCTCCAGAAATCATCAAATATTAATAAACAGCTGTGTAGTAATTTTTAGGTTTATTAAGAGCACTTCCCACAAAACACCAGTGTGCCTAATTGTTATTAGGCGCAGAAAGGAACACACACCCACTCACACTCAATTGCACGGAGTCAAACTTAATTGTCGGCTAATTGACTTTAGTTTTCATTTCAATTATTTGGACTGTGTGTGGTTGAAATGCTACAAAAAAAATTGTTGCTTTCAGTCTACTTTTTGTTAAGTATTTCAATTAAATAAAATGGAAAACTTTTACGTTTGTTAGCCAAATTGAACATTTGCATTTGACGCACATAAAAAAATACGAAGTAGCAAGAAAAGTTTTAAAAATTGCAGTGAGCGAGAAAACGACGCAGTCGATAGTAGAGATGGGAGCGTGACATAGCTGGGAAATAATTTATGTTCAACTGTTTTTACAAAAGATTTATAAGCTTCTCAATTAGGGGATTTTTAAGGCTTGCCCCAAGGGTCACGAGGCCTAAACCCAGACACGTCACGGTCCCCAGTCCCATCTCTAGCCTCCAACTCGAGCTCGCAATACAGACAGCAGCGACTGTTTGTCGCTTTTGTGGTTGCAAGCCGCAAAAAGCATTTAACCCACATTTGTTGCAAAGGCAAAAAACTTTGTTTGCCATTATGCAAAGAGCTCTGGATTTGGTTTTGGCTTTAACTCTGGCTCATGTGTAGGCTTTAGCTTAAATAAGTCGGTGTGTGTGTGCGTGTGTGTGTGGCCAACTAAACGAGAATACGGGACTAGCAGACGCTTGCCAGCTGTCCCAGTATGACTGCTTAAATTGCATTTTAATTTCTTATACACTCGCATTAATTAGCCAAAGCCATCCACAAAATGGACATGAACATTTCCAGTTGACCTGGGGAGTGCTTCTGGCCCACGATAACCAGTTCAAATAAAAGCGAATAGCACTCGCTAAACAGATGTAGTAGTACCCTAGTACTCGTAGCAGTTGTAGTCCATGTACTTACAAGTCCAACAATGTGTATCAAGTGACCAATTGGTGAGATGGTGGCCAAATGTGCGGCATTTCCATGGCTCCCGCGGCTGTCATTTGTTTGAAATATGTGAACGGCATTCTTTGTGGCATGTGAAACCCGACAAAACCAGTACAGTGGGGTGAAATCATTACCATTGTGGAGTTATCAAAATAGTAGTACAAATGCAGCATTTTAATCAAAATTTTGGAAAAACTCTAGAGAGTGTTTACGCTATCTCCGATTTTTTAACAGGAATCAATCAATTGTTATTATAAATATACTTTTATCGCTTTAAAAAATTAAAAAAAAGGTTCGAATAGAATTTTATGGATTAATAAACGATAAGAAATAAACAATCTTTAAATTTAAGTTTTTAATCTCATTAAAAATATAATTAGAGTGCTAAATAGTGACGAATGTATAAATATAAATAAAAAGTAATTTAAATTTATTTTATAGGGGTATTTTAAACAGAAATAGTATACTTGGTGAAATCAAGAGTTTTTCCGGTGCATAATTCAAATAATTTCTTGACTTGCCCCACTGTGCAGCAACTGCTGTTTGCCACTTTTGACTTTGAGCGCAGTGGTGTGAAATATGTATCAAGTGTCGGACATGATGCCATTTCCATTTCCTTGGCCCATGACCAGTGCTCAATACTCACACACATACACATACACACACGCTGTATGACAAGTCATGTCATTTGCCAGAGCCGTCAACAAAACCGACACAATTTAAATTTGCAACACTTAAACGCCGCCTGCACTTTCATATCATCCGCATATTACTTTATTCATTTGCAACACGTGCGTGGGTCCCATAAATTTGCACTCGAAATATATGTGCAACAATAAATTAAATAAAATACAATACGGGTTTGCTAAGTACTTAATACATTATATAGATGTATAGGAGTACCATTGTTGTTGTTCCCTTTTAGCTTTTATGCAATGCTGCAGAGACAATTTGCACGCCAAGTTGAGCCTTTGACGATATACTGCTGACATCATGGATGGATGATTGGATGGTCGGATGGATGAATGGTCGGAACGATACCGGAATGACACAATGAATGAATGAATTAATGGGCGTGGTCACATTTACATTTTAATGGTGGCCTCCCCGTTGTAATTTATGCACATTGTTGCTTTATGCCAGCTCAAGGTCAGAATATGAGCACGCTTATATCAGCATATGTACATATATCCCATTGGATAAACTGGAAGTGTTCAAAAAAGGCTCGATAAGAAGATACCCTATGTTTATTAATTACATTAGCGGAATGGAAAATCATTTGACAGCTATTGCGATAAGAAATCAAAAAAAAATTAGAGTGTTATGCTTTTTGACTTTAGTATATTTTTTATTGAACAGAAGACATATTTGTAGTGCAGGTTACTGATAATATCAGCAAACGATAGCATGTGACCCACTTAAATTTTATCTAGTAGATTTTACTTCAAACTATCTTTTAGTTTGTTACGTAGACAGTCGTGGTCGATTATATATAAAGTTATAGTATATTGATCGACAGGGAAAGTTAGAAATGAACAAATCAACAAGTCTGGCATACCCTTTTGTCTGTCGCATGGCAAACTTTATTCACAGCTAATCGATATTCGTTTTATTAGACCCACGCAACATTAATCTATCAGCCGCTTCGCTGTGCCTCGCCCTCGCCCCTTCACCCGCCCCATGTGGCAAGCACACACTTTTACCACAAGCGACAACTCTGTGGCTGGTACATGGCTTGCCCCACTGTGCAATTGAAAGCCTTTGCAAACCGTTCATGCTGTGGCCAATTGCGATTAACGCGTTCATTGTGCAGTCCATGCTCCACATCCTCCGTGATACTGACGTTTTTTATCTGTTGCATGTTGGCGCACATCAACTGCACCGAGTTGATGTAAAAGAGCTGCTCATCCGTGTGTTTGTCATGTGTTCGTTTCTCGCTTTTCTCATGGTCAAAGTAGGAGGCAAAGGCAAGTTGTAGTCCAACAATATCGGACATGCTCTCCGAGAGCAGCGACTGATCCACTTTGTGGACACTCATGTAGCAGTTGGTAAAGTTGGCAAAATGTTCCAAGACGGCCAAACCAGTGGCATTGAAGTTGAGTCTAGCGTCGTAGACAATGTGAAAGAGATCAAAGGCGTGTTGCAGCTCATGGGCCAGCATGAAGCCCAATTGGGTGTGTTGCAGCAGCGCGGAGAGTCGTGCGTCGTACATTGGCAGCTGCAGGTACGCGTGTGGCAGCAACACGGCGTTCTGAAAGATCTTTACAGGCGACGAACTGCGTGCCACAATTGCATCGTGCTGAAAGTAATCCCAAGTTGGTTTATTGTCCAGCAAATGCAGCTCGCGTTGCACGTAAAACTGCAGCACTTGCAACTTGTTGCCGTAGAAATCATCAGCGTGCAAGTGCAGATCCTTATAGTACTCCAGCACTTGTGGCATATTTAGACCCGGTGGCAAGTTGCCTATTTTGAGGCGCAGTTCGTGCAACTCTTCGCGTATGTACGACAATTCCACAGCACTAAGTTGCAAGTGATTTTGTTGCAACAACTGGTCAAATTCGTTGCTAAGTTGCTGTTTCAAGTGCTGCACAGCTGCATCTGTTTGATTGCGTTTCGTGCCGTAAAAATGTGTCTCGTAGATGAAGTGCATCGCCAATGGCATGTGACCACGCAGCTGCAACACACAGTTCATGCCACGTGTCTCCTCGCCATCCTGTGGCAACTCCTCGGCGTGAGCGTACAGCAGCTTGAACATGAAATACTCACAGATAGTCTCATTGGAACTCTGCTGCAGTATCAGCTGCAACTGCTGCACATAGTTTGCATCCAAGGTGGGGACATGCAACAGCTGCAACACATTGGGCGGCTGTGGCAACAACTGTGTGAGGTAGTGATTCCAGTCGATTTGAGGTATTCGTTGTTGCAACTCATGCAACGACCATTCAGTGGCATTGTTCGATGGCTGCACCACCGTTTGTTGCGTTAAGTTTCCTACTTGCCACTCGAGGTTCATGAGATTGGCCGTTAGATTCGTGGCCAACAACTCATCCACTCCGAAGGCTTTGTATAAATCGAGTATTTTCTGTTCCTCGAATGGTGTGGCATCCACGAGCTGTGGCATCAACAGAATCAGGTAGTGTGAACCATTGCTGCGTCGCACATCCACATCCAGTTTGAAAAACACACCGTTTAGGCCAACGAGTCGCAATCTGGCCAATGTGGCTAGCCAATCGAATTCGGTTTCATTGCGCCAAATCTCACTGCGGTTGACCGCAAAGATTGGCCACTCCAGGTGCAACTGCGGCTCCAGACGATGCAACAACTCGTTGAATGAAGGTTCTGTTAAATCACGACAGGAGACATAATAAGCCCAAAGTATCTCATAGATGCCACCTGCGTGTTTCTGTTCTTCCAGCACCTGCAACAGCTGCTGATTGTACTTGTAATCCATGTAACCGGGCATGTCCAGGTAGAATCTGGTGTCATTGTAGTTCTGCCCCCAATTACCACAGGCATAGTCGTAGAAATCGTCACAGGGATCCACATCGTAGTTCACATTCCTCAGCACTTGCTCCACAAATTGTGCACTGAAGTCCAAATCTGCTGTTGTTAATCCGAGAAGCAGCATCAACAGAGGCAACTTCATTGTGGCAGCAAATGTTTTATAACTACTCTCTTGCTCTCTGTGCTGAGCAAACTCTGCAGCATTTGTGGCATTGTTTCATCGGACTTATCGCATGCTATAAACCCTGTACGTCTATTTAGCACAAGGGTATGTTGAACAAGAATTTTGTTATTCATTTGTTATCATGGTTTCAGAATAAGTGCAGGGTCTTTTACGGTCGTCCAACCCGCCTGTGACCTTTTCTTCTAGTTTATCTGCATTTCAACAGAATATTTTTATCACATTCACATTATTTGCATCCTGTTCTATTGATTATAGTGCTGTTTGGGTAGTATACAACAAAGTTATCCGTTGTGCTTTTCAACAGAGCCCATGATTCATTTCTTATAAAATGAGTGAACCCTGTCATTTATTTAACTTTAACTTTTCTCAGCCAAGGGATGCGACATCTTGAAAAGCTTTGGCTTTTTAAGCTCGAGACAATTGAACAAATCGATGCAATATGGGATTGATTTTTAAATAGATGTTATCTGTATTAAACTGAAAAAAATGTTTTCTAATAAGCTTGCAAATGTTAATGTCAATCAATTGTTCTGGTTGTTACGAGGACTAAAGGTTTGCAATTCCAAAGTCGGGACACAATAACTAGTGTAGCATACTTTTGGGCGTCCGTAATTAAAAATATTAAAAAGAGTTGTTTATTTATTATTTTCATTAAAAGTTTCACTCCATTTAAGCCTTTTTCATAATCGATATTATGAGATAATGTATTAAGTATATTAATGAGTTAATTAAATAGTAATACTAAATATAAGTGGCTAAACATCCAGAGTAATCACAATATTTTGTGTGAAAAACACCAAATAAACGCTTGAAAAGGTGTTAAAATTATAGCTGCTAGCTGAAAAGTAAACGCTATTTTAGACAACTCTTTTGCAGGGTAACAATTAGTTCATCATTAGCGACATTATGGTAGATTTAAACTGTTGTTGTTGAAACTGATGATAATTGCTTTTGGTGTGTGTGGTGTGTGTTGCTCCTGAGCTCGTTTGTGTGTTGTTAATTTCCATTAACACACAAACACACACGCCCATTCGTTCACGCCCACCTGAAGATACTGATGCTCTGACATTAGCGTCATCCATCACGACATCTGCTTGGGTTTGATTAGCGCATCGCTGCGATAAGTTGAGAGAAGCTGAAAGAACACGATTTTCATCACACTAAGTGGGTCAGATTAACTGAAAATAGACTATCGATTTTCCTTCACTCACTTTACGAAACACTTATTTCTGTTGAGTTGTGTGACATAATAAATGTGCCAAAATGTGTCCAGTTGTGCTCGTTTCGGCTAATTGAAATGCACTTTTCCTGCTCAATTAACAGCTGCAATTAGCCAAATAAAGTAAAATCCATTTATAAATTGAATGACTTTTGTCTCTGCACTCAATTTCAATATGATTTTTATTATTTAATTGTTTGCTTAATGCACAAGTTAATGGAGATTTAATTAAACTAATCGAAACTTTGTACATTTGATTTGTTTTAAATACAAAATGCACAAATTTTGCATGTTTAAAAGTCACTCTCTTGGCTGTGAATTTAACTGCCGGCTAAACTGCATTGAGTTGGAAATTTTAATTATGCATTTGACAAAATGACAAATTCAGAAAGTGCACAAACAATGCGAAATGCTGCAGGCCATGAAAATAATTCGTTAAATTTAAACTAAAATCAAATAACACGAAAATAGAGCAAACAATGCGAAAAGCATTTTAAATGCAATTGGAAATTGTATTTGAACTAAAATGTCTATAAATTAGTAGAAATAAAGCACTTTAGTTGCTAAATATGTTGGGGATAACGAGTATAAGGCAATTAGTAGTGCAATTAAATGTAGTTTGAATTGAATTCGATTGGGATTTGAACTGGAAAAATGTGGAAATCAGTTGGGATTTTAATCAGCGAATTTATAAAGTGGTTCATAAAGATTACACTGTTAATTGTCCACCAAAAACAGTATTTCACAACTCCAACCAAAATATTTCCCGAACTTTTACTATGTATATTGCTTTGTTGGCATTTTCCCAGTACACCCAAAACACAAGTCAGCTCAGTTTATTGTAATCCTAGGACTTGAAAATCACTGACGCCCTCTGCTTAATCTACTTAATGTCAGACTCGGACCTGCAATGTTCTCAGATTGCACTTGATTAGTGGAAATGCCGTAGAAATGTGGAAAATGTGGCAATTAAACGACAATAAGCTGACCCAAAGCTCACGCACGCTTCCCGTTACGTCACGCCCCCTTTTCCTTTTCTTTTTCTGTTTTGCAATTTGCCATTTTGCGTTTTCCGCTTGCCACGGCACGTGTCCAAATCTCGGTTTGAAGGGAAAGAGACTGCGGTTTAAATGTATAAATCAACGACAAAATGAGCAACGTTTTTAACTACCAACAAGAAGGATACGTTGTGTATGAGTGTGTGAAGATGTGTTTGTGTGTGTGTAAGTATAATCAGTCGTGGCATTAATTAAGCCAGACAGATGCAGGACATGGTCATGTACGACTACAAGTGCCAGCAGCAAGTATTTGAGCCATGACAACGTGCTCTTGCATTTCTTTGATCATACACTGATAAAATGGACGAGCTTAAAATCTAGCAGGGATTCTTCAAGTCTTTTCTTCATGAATTTTAAACTTCTTCCACTTAAATTCCAAATAAAAGAGAAACACTAGAAAACTTTCTAAACACCTAAATGCTGTATTGTCTATAGTTTATTTGTACAAAACAATAAAGTAGTATTTAGAATTTATAGGTATTTTCTTTAAGTGTAGAACTCAACTCAAGTGGAGCAAACTCACAACATATTAGTCCAGACGTCTCTTTCAGGCAGGTCTGCCCTCAAAGTTTTCATTCCAATTGGATTGCGAGTGGGATGGCAATCCTGAATGAACAGGACAATCCATTGATTGAATTGCCAGCTGATGTTCAAGTCATGAATTCCATTTTCCTGTATTTCTTATCCCGCCCACGTCGTTTGTGCGCCAATAAAGAAAGTTAAGGACGAAGTCCTTTTAAATGTCAGGCAACTGTCAAGCAATCTTTATATTTATATGATTAAATGTAGCTGAACAAACAGAGAGTACATAATACATCATTTACACAACGAGGGTGGCATTAAGCAAAGGGCAAGTATGTGTAGTCGCTTGTGAGCAACTACTGGAGCACACCTCGCTTACAAGATATACACGCAGTTATTGGAAGACAAACAGGAAAACAAGCAAAAATGTGCCAAGTTTTTGCTCGGAGGAAACGGAAATGCCAAAAGGTTCCATGAAGTGCGTGTGTCTGCAAATGTCACAACGAGCAGAGGAGGGTAGGAAGAGAGGAGGACTAGAGGGACCGGTACAAGGACCTGGGGTAATGGGAGGGGCTGCATGTTGTTTGTCAGAATGATGTCAATATGCATACAGCAACACCAAAGCCGACAGTAAACAAGAGACCAGAGACCCAAGAACAGGAGAGTAGGGAGGAGTGGGGCGGGAATGAATGATGTGTCACGAGAGGGATTCAAAAAACAAGGGAAAATATCGTGCGTGAACCAGCATTTTGACATAGATAAAGAGCAGGTCGCGATGAGGGCAAGATGCGAAAGCTGCGGAGACAATGCAACTGCATAACAAGCATGTAAACAGAGAAGAGACAGAAATGATAGACTAGTAGATGACCTATAAGAAATAAATTTATCACAAGTGGAAGGAACCTTAAGATTTATTTTAAAACAAACTGATCTTTCCAAGAAAATCTAAAAAGTAACGCATACTTTGATACACCCCACGTGTCTTCACTTTAGCGACAGGGTATTTAAACTGTAGTTGAACTAATTTCAGTGCGTTCGCTGCTCGGAAAACAATGAACCGTTTGCAGTTTATCTTCTAGCTCTCGACTTTACAAATGTGAAAAGTAAAAATAAAATAAAAACGGAAAAATTCACAGCGAAGGAAATAATTGCATGGAAAATAACTTTGTTGATGAGCTTTTAAGGGCACACACAGGAGTGTGTGTGTGGGTGTGCTTTTATCACAGATACACACCCACACACAGGTATGAAAAAAACGGCGCTTAAATGATTTATGAATCTGTACTCACAATTCAGAAATTTATGAAAAATTAAGGTTTAATTAAGAGAGCAGCGGGTGGAGACTGGATAACAGCCTGTAACAAGCTATCATTTCCTGTTCTATGCTGTCCTGGCTCTGACATCCTGTTTTACAGCAGTGCAGTGCATTGTCCTTGTTCCGAGAATGCTTTTTTTTTCCTCTTGTTTTTTTGGGTGTGCCCGCATTGAATTAACTTCCTGCTGCATTTAGAGAGCAAAAATCAAACCAAGGCAAACCAGAAACCCAAAACGCTAAACACAATGCCAGTTCTGGTTTCTGGACACGTTGTCGAGGCCCAACCCTCGCCAAAAGCCACCAAGAACAACAAACGAGCGAGCAGATTACTAAAATGTGGCAACGTCCAAGGGAGGAGCAGGGAGAGGGACAGCAGTAGGAGCAGCCATAAGCACTTTAGTGCAGCATCCGGTGGCAACACACACCGTACACCACACACTGCAAAAAATTAAGCGCATTTAAAACCCAAGCAACATTCGTTTTGATTACGTCTCTGGATATTTTTACAGGCTCTTTCTCTCTCTCTTTCCCTCCCTATATATCCCTCTCTTTTTTGTACACATGCCTGGGGCAGTAACAAAATCGATATGGAACTTTACAGCTTCAGGTGCTCGCGCTCCTCCTGTTGCTCCTTTGCTTACATTGCCGACATGTCTGTGCACGTTCAGCGATTTTGTAGATACCTGCAATCTAGCTGCCTGCAAAGGGAATATTATATTTGCACAATTGTAGCGCAGTCACTAAGCTCTTAATCAGCTTTCGTTTTAAAGTCACATTCGCTAAGAATCGCAATAAGAAAGGAACAAACATTGTGGATCGTGAAAACAATCTAAATATTATTGAAAATTTGTTTTACTGTAGTATCTGCTATAGATACATTTACAGTTTTAGATAGACTCGAAAAATTTAAAACAACTGTTTGCGGAAGTCTCCTCCTTTCTTATCCAAACACCTCTCTAATCAGAAGACGTATCTTAAAGTCGTTCAGTGCTGCTTTTCTCACTATTTTGTAGTTACCTTCAACTTTTTGCTTCAGTACAAAAATAAATTGTTGCCATATTTGATTTGCTATTTGCGCTCACAATTGTCGCGCTGATTGAAGCCAGAATGCAGGCGCAAATACCAATAGAAAGTATCTGCCAGATACAAAGATACACATGTGCTACAATTTCCACAGTTGTCGCATTTGTAATGCATGGAATACATTTTGCTTGAAAAGTTTAAAGTTATTGCAATGCATATTTTATAAAGCAACTTAAATTCAAAAGTAATTATTTAAACATGAGCAGAAAATACAAATTGAAAAGCATAAACATACACAAGAAAGAATGCTGCAGACGCCTCGCGACTTTAAATTACCCGTTACTCTCTTTTTTGCAACGACTATACATAATTTACCCTGCGGCGAGCTGCATAGCTATCGAGCAGCATAAATGTCTCTAAAATACCAGTAAGAATGCTAAAATACCAGGCTAACAGAAAAGTCCGTAGGTCGCAATGCAAAAATTCAAAATGTAACGGCTGCTACTGTTATTTATCTGTTAAAATTCAAAACGTAACAGCTGCTACTGTTAATTCTCTGGTAAATCTCAGCAGAGATCGGAAATAACAAACATTTTTGCTAAAATACCAGGCCAACAGAAATGTCCGTAGGTCGCCATGCAAAAATTGAAAATGTAACGGCTGCTACTGTTATTTATCTGTTAAAATTCAAAACGTAACAGCTGCTACTGTTAATTAACTCTCTGCACATCTCGCAAATAACAAATTTTTGCTAAAATACCAGGCCAACAGAAATGTCCGTAGGTCGCAATGCAATAATTCAAAATGTAACGGCTGCTATTTTTATTTATCTGTTAAAATTCAAAATGTAACAGCTGCTACAGTTAACTCTTAGCAGAGCTCGCAAATAACATAAATTTAGCTAAAATACCAGGCCAACAGAAATATCCGTAGGTCGCAATGAAAAAATTCAAAATGTAACGGCTGCTAAAATTCAAAATGTAACAGCTGCTACTGTTAATTCTCTGGTAAATCTCAGCAGAGATCGGAAATAACAAACATTTTTGCTAAAATACCAGGCCAACAGAAATGTTCGTAGGTCGCAGTGAAAATATTCAAAATGTAACGGCTGCTACTGTTATTTATCTGTTAAAATTCAAAATGTAACAGCTGCTACTGTTAATTCTCTGGTAAATCTCAGCAGAGATCGGAAATAACAAACATTTTTGCTAAAATACCAGGCCAACAGAAATGTCCGTAGGTCGCAGTGAAAAAATTCAAAATGTAACGGCTGCTACTGTTATTTATCTGTTAAAATTCAAAACGTAACAGCTGCTACTGTTAATTAACTCTCTGCACATCTCGCAAATAACAAATTTTTGCTAAAATACCAGGCCAACAGAAATGTCCGTAGGTCGCAATGCAAAAATTCAAAATGTAACGGCTGCTATTGTTATTTGTCTGTTAAAATTCAAAATGTAACAGCTGCTACAGTTAACTCTTAGCAGAGCTCGCAAATAACATAAATTTAGCTAAAATACCAGGCCAACAGAAATGCCCGTAGGTCGCAATGAAAAAATTCAAAATGTAACGGCTGCTACTTTTATTTATCTGTTAAAATTCAAAATGTAACAGCTGCTACAGTTAACTCTTAGCAGAGCTCGCAAATAACATAAATTTAGCTAAAATACCAGGCCAACAGAAATGCCCGTAGGTCGCAATGAAAAAATTCAAAATGTAACGGCTGCTACTGTTATTTATCTGTTAAAATTCAAAATGTAACAGCTGCTTCTGTTAATTCTCTGTTAACTCTCTGCAGAGCTCGCAAATAACATAAATTTTGCTAAAATACCAGGCCAACAGAAATGTCCGTAGGTCGCAATGAAAAAATTCAAAATGTAACGGCTGCTACTTTTAATTCTCTGTTAAAATTCAAAATGTAACAGCTGCTTCTGTTAACTCTCTGCAGAGCTCGCAAATAACATAAATTTTGCTAAAATACCAGGCCAACAGAAATGTCCGTAGGTCGCAATGCAAAAATTCAAAATGTAACGGCTGCTACTGTTAATTCTCTGTTAAAATTCAAAATGTAACAGCTGCTTCTGTTAACTCTCTGCAGAGCTCGCAAATAACATAAATTTTGCTAAAATACCAGGCCAACAGAAATGTCCGTAGGTCGTAATGGAAAAAATTGAAAATGTAACGGCTGCTACTTTTAATTATCTGTTAAAATTCAAAATCTAAAAGCTGCTACTGTTATTACTTTGTTAACTCAAGGTCAAGTATTTTCTCTTAAAATTTGTAAACAGTCGCTTGCTGCTGATTCTGTTCTCCTGGTATTTTAAGTACAAAAATCACTTTTGACGCCTTCGCTGCCGTCATTTGGAACGCGCTCTGTACAGCTAGCTAACCGTTGTAGTTTCAAAAATATATTTCGTAGGCTGATATAAATAAATTTAAGCTTAACGGTTGAACTCGAAGTAAACGAATGTGTTGTATTTTACTGTGTATTTCTTTTCGCCTGAGAATCCAACTGGCAATTTGATTATTCCAGTTAGAAAACCAGGCGAACAGAACTTTCAGTAATTCGCGATGCACAAATTCAAACTCTTCTAATTCTAACACAAAACCAGAACGTTTAGAGTATACCCTTATAAACTATGAGTAACGGGTATAATGAGAGAGCGCTTAATAATCACAAATGAAAATGTAAATACAAAATAATGGCGTACTTCCTGCCAGACGAAACTGGCAAAAAGGCATCCTTAAAAAATATATGTAGTATTTAAGTTTGTATATATGTATCTAAAGCTGTTGTTGCAACATTTCAATTATGCCTCGCCTGTGAAAAGGGATGTTTGTTGCAAGTTCAAACATTTAAATGCGCCAGGAGCATTTAAAATGCTGCGAATTTGCGAGGTTCCCACGCTGCCAACGTGCCTCAAGTTCGGGCAGCTGCCACTAACAGTTGCAAGCTCAGATGCAGATACACAGATACAAATAGAGCTAAAGATACTGATTCAGATAGTTTTACGTTTTGTTGCGCCATGTGGACCATTTTTGTTCGTTTTGTTGCCGAGCGCGTAATTATTTATTTATTCGCAGTCATTCTTAGACCCGGTAGTACAGAAAACTTAAAGGGTCGCTTAAGTTTGTCCAGGAATCGTATAATTTCAGAAACTTTTCTACCAAATTCGTGTTTATTTTGAACTAATTTGTATCTTATGATACACAAATGCCAACAGCACAACTACAGGGCTCTTTGCAGCTGTGTTCCTTGACAGTAGCCTTTCCTGGCAGCGTGTGTTTACATTCCTTTCATATTTGTTTTCATACTCTTATTTTCTTATTATTTATTTGACGCAATTAATTAAAATTGTTGGCGTTTGTTAAGACACATTTGTTGTTGGTTTTGTTGTTTACATTTCATTTCGGCAGCTTGTCGATGATATTTTTACAATGTGTGCACATTTTTGTAATTTTATTATTATTTTTGCTTTGCTTTTGGTTCTCTGAACTCTTTGCCTCAAGCATTTTAATAAAAATCTTGTGCTTTTCTTGGCTCACCACATGTGAAAAGTGTTGGACTATAAATTGTTTAAAGAGCAAGAAAGCTTTGAATTATGTTTTGACCTTCTCGAATTTGTGTGTGGTAGTAGAGTGGATTGAATATCATAAACAATTCAGTGTTATGCTATTAAAAATAAACACAAACTTTTATTTGGTTTTCTCTTTCACCACAAAGTTAGAAATGATTGAAAGGTAAAAACTTTGTGCAAAGAATTTCAACTCTATTAGCTAATTTAAACAAGTGCAGAAGTGCGTATTTCAAGCGTGTCGTATGTTTAATTAACATAATTGCACAACCAATCCAATTAAACTTTTAAAAGCTATGAAAAACTCATAGGAAACTTGCTCAAGTTGACTTATTCCCGTCGCTTTTCAAATTCCAATTAGCCCAACTTTGCCATCGACACGCTCTTCTGCTCCCCTCCCTTCGCCCTTTTCTATCCTCTTTTCTCACTTACCCACTTGTAATTTGCTCTAATTTCTAAGACCGAAAACGAATTCGCATTTTTCTTTAATTACAAAATTAAATTATGAAACCTAATTCGTTGAGCTTTTCTCGCATTTATTTGTGAGCCATTTTAAATTGAAATCGTAAGTTTCATTACAAATAAAACCACTCTTCGGAGGAGCGTAAATATGCCTGTGAATCTGAATATATATGTACATATATCCAATGTGTATTCCCTTATCAAATTATAAATGCAATTTGCAAATCAAGTACAGGGCGGGGCAGGAGAGAGGAATATGCAAACACAAATTGCATACGATGTGTGTGCAAAAGGGAAACCGCAAGAATCAAACCTGATTTCAGAGAATAATAACAAGAGGAAGACGAGGAAGAGGAAAATATTGACGCAGAGGAAGAGGTAGTGGAATGTGGGTGTTATTTCCTCCTTACATGTTGGCACATGCACAGGAGCGTTTTGGATCTGTAATCAGTGTTGCTATACTAGCTATTGAATATCAAACTTAGCTGCTTTTTAATTGCAAACATTGTCACGGAATTTTTACTTATCGTGTATCGCGAACAAAACTGTCGAAAGATTGTAAGATTAAAGTTTATCGCAAAATTGGGTTGATTTTTAAATTTTTCAATACTTTCAATCGGAGCATGAACTGTCTAGGGTTCAAAAATGCATAACTTTTCAAGACAACTTGATTTGACTGATTTGATTTGATTTTTTATAAGTATTCAAAGCTGGACTGTTATAAATTGGTTTCTATTTAAATACTGTGCAAGTGTACTAAAGGTATCAGGACTACTTAAAACTACAGAAATAACAGCAGAAATAAAAAAGTTGATTAAATTTCTATAATAGGGCTACTACTTTTTATAAAACCGTTCTATGGTTATTATTACTATTATTACTATAAATTCACACCAAATCCGACAACAAATCAAACTTTAGAGACAAACAAAAATTAGTATTTATGTCATTGTTACACGAGTTGCCATAAACACTAAATTATCAATTAAAATTGAATGACTAATCCGCTCCTGGGAGCAAAACAGAACCAACCGATAAATAATTACCAAGTCTAAACGGTCCAAGGAGCACTCACAAAACTCATGAATACTCAAACGTGTGTGAATGCTGGACAGCAATCGGATTTACAGCAGAACAGAATTTCCATTTGGATTTGACGAATGACAAATGAGAAATGACGAACGCTTGTCGTCGGAACAACGTTTGGTTAATCAAAGGATTTTACGTCTGACTTGCTTTCATTATGGCCATTTATCAAATGAGGATGTTATTGTTTCGCTCACTTGGCCACACTTTGTGGCACAACCACTACCACTACAACTACCACTATTTTAATTCTTACGACATTCAAGCGGTAAATCATTTGGTGTTTTGCATCGATTTTTATGGCCAGCATAATAGAGTGGTGGAAAGACTCTTGGCTCTCCACTGTTTGCTTGGGTCTTCAGAGTATATCTCAGAAACGTGCTGAATTTGCTCCATTTCTGTTTGAAACTTGAACAACAAGCGCCTGGCGCATCATTAGTTACATTTGCCCCCCCGACACCTAACCGCCCAACACTATCCTCCCGCACAGTTGCCCCCACCTAACCCGTTAACCCACTGCCAAACACTCGCGAATTGTTGTCGAGCCACGTCTAAATTGAAGTTTAAAAATAAAAAAAAAAGAAATAAAAAAGAGAACTTTGGTGCATAAAGCTTGTTATTTGCGCAGCATTCAGCACGGAGATGCGAGTACACATAGTAGTCGTGTATTTACGAGTTGTCCTGCCAAATGTTGCTCCCAAACCTCCACGAAACCACATTGGCATTACACATAAACGACTTAGATAAAAACCGAGAACAAAAGACTCTGGGCAGAGACAAGCTCTACTGAATATAATGACAAGCGTGTGGAAGAGCGAGGGTGGTTTCAAGAGTATTGCACAAGTAAGGGACTTTACTATTAATCACTATGAGCATCATGGAGGATTACATTTTAATTGATTGGAATTTTGACTACGATTTGTTGCCTTAAAATGCACAGATGGCTCATGATAAATGTTTCTTGAACTGACATTATTTATTGAAGCGTGACAAGTCTAACAGATACTACTCAAGCTGCCCTCGCACCGCTATATATACACCTTATTACAGTATGTGTGCTTAACGCTCTGCCTGTCTGTCCACGTGTCTTCGTAGGAGGAGAGTGCTCGCTGCCAAAGGGTTAAGAGTGTGCACAAAATCAGGTCAATTGTTGGCAGCAGATACTAAAAATGAAAAAAACGAGTCGAAGCTTGGCATAAAAAAGCAGCAACAAGCCGAGAAGTAAAATCAGCTTAAAGTGCCTCAACGCGTTAAAAGGAGTCAAAGGACTCAAAGGAGCTGAAGGAAAGGGAGGCACATAAAAGCAGGCATTAGATGAGAGTTAGTTGAGGGCCAATTTCGAAGTATCTTCAAGGTGTAACTTAATAATCGAAGCCTGAGAGCAACTTAATGGAAATTGCACTATTGAGTTAACTAGACTTTGAAAAACGCTGTGAAATATAAAGTGATTTATATTTGAAAAGAAGTGCGATAAGTCAGATTTCAGTAGCTCAATTATTTAAAGGTTCGTTCTTAGCTTTAAACAAACACTTCAAACAAACCTAATACACACCTTCACAGGGTATAATGACCCAGCTGCAAATTGAAATTAATGTTTATTTTTACTGTGTGGTTTCATTGCAGATAAAGGATTTGAAAATAGTCAGGAATCATGTCTAAGCACACGGACAACGAGAATCTGCGCAATGACATCTACGAGAATCTGCCGTGTCAGGCGATGTACAACGAGTCAGTGCGCAAAATGCAGCAACAACAACAACAGCAACACCATCTGCAGCAGCAGCAACAACAACAACAGCAGAAATCCTCACAGCATATCAGCAACAATTCCAACTCGAATTCTGTGGGAAAGTGCAGCAATAAGGAGATGTTGTATGCCACGCCCCTGCGCAAGTCGGACCGTTACAAGAGCAGCGAACGCAGCCGTCATGTGGCAAGTGTCGAAGGGGGCGTGGCACTCACCACACAAGCCCATGACACAAAGCTCTCAAATCTGAGGGACTCGAATCGTTTGGCCAGCGTGCGCAATGGGAATCCGGTGCAGGTTACGGACTTGGATGCCAACGATGAGGATGAGTTGTTGCTGGAGCGAACGGAAGAGGAGGAGGAGGATATAAATGCCTCTACGAGTGCACTGGTGGGTGTGGGCGGAGCCAAGGGCGGCAGCCAGGTGCTGGCTCTGGGTGCCGGTGGTACACCCAATAAACAGCTGGAGGATCGGCGTATACTTAACTTCCTTAAGGACACGACGCAGGTGCAAAAGAAACTGGAGATCACTGGACGCGATTGTCCCAACGCCAGCTTCTCTAATCTGGCCAGGGAGGAACACTTTGCCAATCTCGTGCAGCAGAACTTTCCCCTGGATCTCAGTCAAACCAATGGAGGAGGCGGAGGTGGCTCGGCACCCGAAGAAGATGGCCTGGAGGCGGAGAAGCAGCCGGTTCGGGATACCGACGACAATCTGGAGTCCCAAATGCAGCGCAAGCACTCGCCGGACAAGGAGGTCAATGGATTGGCATCCGGCGGAGAGTCGAGCAGTCAGCGGTTCGTGAGCACCACTGTCTGCATCCACCGGGAGTGGGTGCTCAAGAAGATTGCTTTGTGTCTGGAGCAGCGGACGGCTGGAAAAAAGCCCTTGCCAGGTGCCCTGGGTGCTGCCAGTGCTGGGTATGTGTCCTCTCGTGGCAAGGCAGCGGCTATATCCACTTCCAGCTACAATGGTTGCCTGGTCCTGGGCTCCAATGGTTCCGGCAAGACGTCAATCTGTCAGGCCATCATGAAGGGTAACTCTGGCACCAAGGGTATCCTGAATCGCAAACTTCTGGCGTGCTATCTGATTGAATCCCAGAATCCCGAGTGCCATAGTCTATCGCTGTTTCTGCGCAAGATCGTGCTGCAATTGCTCAGTCATGCCTCGATGATTGGACGCGAGGATAGCCAGCGGATCATCGACGAGGGTTTCTCCTTTCTGCGCGAGGAGGCACAGCAGCAGGAGTCCAAGCTGGACGAGGCCATGCATCACATCACGCTCAGCGATAATGCCGAGGAACTGCTCATCGAGGAGTTGAAACGTGGTGCCAGTGAATGCGACACCAAGGAGTTGGATAGCTTCCAAAACCGACGCACTTCCACCGCCCAGAAACCGGGCAAATCCTGTCTAACACGTCAGCAATCGGAGCCAGCTCCCGCTCAGAGTTTGCACTCCACCGAGCTGGCGGATCTGGCCGAGAAATCCGCTGGTAACAGCTATGGTACTCATCCACCCAAGCGTGGAAGTGGCTCAGCTCTGCAAGAGAGCGGGGAACAGGACAAGGACACGGGCAGCGAGAAGGAGCAGAAGCTTAAGCAGGAACAGCAGGAGAAGGACAAGGACAAAGACAGGGAAAAGGAGAAGGAAGCTCCCAAAAGCAGTCCGGTAAAGAGCAAGTCCAAGATTCCTGTCAAGCGTGGACGCACCGGCAGCGGCATCTCCTCGCCCGCCAAAGCCTTGAGCTCCACGTCTGCACTGAGCAATGGTCAGGCCATCATCCAGCAGGGAGGAGGCGAGGACATTGCGGACTTGGTCAGCGAGCAGCTGAAGCACGAGATCGAGGCTGCCATCAAGGATGTCAAGCAGAGCGAGGAGCTCAAACCCGAGCTGGAAAAGGAGCCAGAAGAACAGCAGGAGGCACAGGAACAGCAAATCGCAGCCAGCGTAGAGGAGCCGGAGAAATCCGAAGCGGAACCACTCATCGATTTTGAGGATCAAATGGAGCGGCAGCTGGAACAGGCAGAGGTGAGGGAAGAGACAGCCATGGACTTGTCAGAGGAACTGGTGCCACCTGTGCCCGGCGAGAAGCCCAAGATTAACAGCAGCATTACTGGCAACACGTTGCCACCACCGCTGCCCAAGACTAAGAGCTGTCGCACCATCATAGCCGACGGCTACTACGAGCTGCTGCTGTCCAACCCAGAGATCCTCGAGTGCCTCAGCGTAGACAGCATTGAGAAGAATCCGGATGAGTGCTTCAAGAAGGCCTTGCTCTTCCCGCTGCTTGAACTGACGCCACCGAAGACAGCGCTGCTGCTGCTCATCGATTCCATCGACGAGAACTACATTAACGATGGCAATTTGATCTCAACCCTGAAAGGTGGACGCGGCACGGTGAGCAATCAAAAGAGTCGCAATGTCGCCGAATTGCTATCGAATCACATCCATTTGTTTCCCAAATGGTTGTTCCTCGTCTGCACCACCAAGAAGCAGACCAAGCAGATTACCAAAATGTTCACGGGCTTCAAGAAGATCACACTCGATGATCTCCGCAAATCGCATGTGGTCAAAGACGTGCAGGAGTATATCATCAATCGCCTGAACTCGGACTTTAAGGACAGCATTATGTTGACCAAGGAGATAATCGAGTCACTACATCAGCTGTACATCAAGTCGAACGGTTGCATACTCTACCTGGAAAAGGTGCTGCATGGCATCAAGGATAACTTCTTTAGCTTCCGCGAGATCAAGCTAATCCCCTGTACCCTCAACGGGCTATATCTGTATATATGCCAGAAATCGTTCAATAAAAAGCAATACATGAAGATACGACCTTTGCTGAACATACTGCTCGCCTCCTCGGGCTTTGTGGACAAGCTCTTCCTCTTCAACTGCCTGAGGACTCACAACTATGCCATCGATGGCCAGGAGTTCGAGAAGCGATTGCAATTGATGCGGAATATTCTGGCCTACGATGCGAATGCGCAGCGTCTTAAGATCTTTCACAATTCCTTCGCCGATTGGCTGGTGGATGTGAAGTTTGCCACCAAAAAGTTCATCTGCGATGTGAACGAGGGTCACGTCATGATCTCCATGTACTACTTACTCGTCTCGGATACACTGTGCGCAAATACGGTGCGAAAGTTTGCCTACCATCTGCTCAAATGCGGTGAGTATCTGAGCAATCGTCAGATCGAATTGGATCTGATTCTGGTGCTGCTCGAGTCGAGATTGAATCTCTCCGATTGCTTCTATACGAATCACCTGAACTGCTGTGCTCAGTGTGAACATGATTTCAAGACCGACATTAATTTCTTGCCCAAAACGCGTGCGATGTTGGAGCGTTTTCTGGCCAACGAGTTGAGTGATCCTTTTGCGCAGTTCCTCTGCGATTTCTTCAAGCCCAGTCTGCCCACAGATGGCAAGATCCTCAAGCTGTTGATCGAGACGGGCATTAATAATGCGGATGCTCAGACCTCCTGTGAATCCTCACTCATGTCTCCTGAACTGTCGGACAAGTCACAGAACATTGACTTTGAGCTGGCGGATTTGCTGCTGGCCAGCGAGAAGAGTTGTCTGCTGGAGACCCAGCGTGCGGTCAGTCCCTCGGAGCAGAGCGAACCACCGCCGGAGAGTCAGGACGAGAACGCATCGAGCACTTTG
This sequence comes from Drosophila dunni, assembly GCA_018152125.1. Taxonomy (NCBI): domain Eukaryota; kingdom Metazoa; phylum Arthropoda; class Insecta; order Diptera; family Drosophilidae; genus Drosophila; species Drosophila dunni. The sequence goes on along the minus strand of JAECXC010001917.1, from coordinate 12,458,101 downwards.
CATCAATTGTCGGACTCACATCACATTGAGCTGCACAAGGGCAAGGCCTTGATCCACATCCTGGCCAACGATGGCAATCATCAGCTGCTGGAGCGTGCCCTCAATGCCTGCAAGAGTCCCATCGATCTGGAGATTGAGGATTACAATGGACAGACGGCCTTGAATATTGCCGCACGGAATGGTCATTTGGATGTGGTAAAGTTACTCCTTAGCTTCTCGCAGCCCTGTAACGATGGCACTGGACGACAGAAGCGTGTCGATGTGAATCACGCTGATCGCGATGGCTGGACACCGTTAAGATCTGCCTCCTGGGGTGGTCACAGCGAGGTGGTTCGTCTGCTGATCTCCCAGCCGGCTTGCAAGATCGATCTGGCGGATAAGGAGGGACGCACTGCACTGCGAGCGGCTGCCTGGAGCGGACATGAGGACATACTGAAGTTACTGATTGAGTCTGGTGCGGATGTGAACTCGGTGGATCGTCAGGGACGCACTTCCCTCATAGCCGCCTCCTACATGGGACACTACGACATTGTGGAGATTCTACTAGAGAACGGAGCGAACGTGAATCACTTGGATCTGGACGGACGCAGTGCGTTGTGTGTGGCTGCCTTGTGCGGCTCCTCTGGATATAGCAAGGTGATCTCCACGCTGTTGGATCATGGCGCCAACACCGATCAGCTGGACAACGATGGCATGTCGCCGCTGCTGGTCAGCTCCTTTGAGGGCAACGCAGAGGTGTGTGAGCTGCTCCTAGAGAACGCAGCCGATCCCGATCTGGCCGATTTCATGGGACGTACTCCGCTGTGGGCTGCCTGTACAGCCGGACATGCCACGGTGGTCAGACTGCTGCTTTTCTGGGGCTGCGGCATCGATTGCATGGACTCCGAGGGACGCACAGTGCTGAGCATTGGCGCTGCCCAGGGCAATGTGGAGACAGTGCGTCAACTGCTCGATCGGGGTCTGGACGAGACGCATCGGGATAATGCCGGCTGGACACCGCTGCACTATGCCGCCTTCGAGGGATTCCATGAGGTGTGTCTGCAGCTGCTCGAGTCGGGCGCCAAGATCGATGAGTGCGACAATGAGGGTAAGACCGCTCTGCATCTGGCTGCCCAGGAGGGTCGTCTACGCTGTCTGCAGACCCTACTGGACATCCATGCCAGCTTTGTGGATCAGAAGGCTCACGATGGCAAGACCGCGTTCCGTTTGGCCTGTCTCGAGGGTCACCTGGACACCGTGGAATTTCTGCTGAAGTTCTGCTGTGACGTAAACTCCAAGGACGCAGATTCACGCACCACACTCTACATTTTGGCTCTGGAGAACAAGCTGGACATTGTCAAGTATCTGCTGGACATGACCAATGTGGATGTGAACATACCCGACAGCGAGGGACGCACTGCGTTGCATGTGGCCGCCTGGCAAGGTCACTCGGAGATGGTCAAGACACTGATCGAGTCCGGTGCGGATGTCAATTCCATGGATCTGGAGGCACGTACTCCGCTGCACTCATGCGCCTGGCAGGGCAACCACGATGTCATGCATATTCTGCTCTACTATGGCGCTGCTGCGGATCATGCCTGTAAACAGGGTGCCACCGCTTTGGGCATCTCAGCCCAGGAGGGTCACGAGAAGTGTGTGATTGCCCTGCTCCAATTCGGGGCTAATCCCTACAAATCCGATCACTGTGGGCGCACACCCATTAAACTGGCGGCCAAGTCGAGTCGCAGCAGCATTCTAAAGATCTTCGAGAGCTATACCAAAAGTAAGTATCATTTGGTCTTGATCCCATCGCTTACTTAATCCCGACTTTTTGTAGATGAAGCTAGCAATCCTAATCCCAATCCCAATGAGGCGAAATTCCATGCCAGCATGCTGCGTTCTCCGGATCAGCCGCCGGCGCTGCCACTGCACCAGAACCTATCTCCATTTGCCGGCCATGCCCATGCCTCCGCCTCGTCGGTGTGCTCGGCGGCCACGACGGCAACAGTGCACAATGGCAGCAGCAATCTGCAGGTGCTCAATGCCTCCAGTTCGACGCACAGCTCCAACAATTTCTATCAGAACACAATGCAATCGGATACGAGCAGTTTGCACAAGCGCAAAAGTGTGATCTCTAGTCAATCCACGGGCAGCAGCAATGATGTGAGTACTCTATTGAAGTACATAGTTAATGAATCATTCAGTGACCACATTCTGTGATCCTTTTTCCTTTCGCAGCAGGCACCGCTCACCTTTACACAGCAACTGCAGCGTCAGAGCAAACTGAGTTCGCGCAACAATCTGATGATCAACTCGAAGCATGCTTCCGGTTCTGGTTCCGCTTCAGCCTCTGGAGGCGCACACAAATCCAATAGCAATGGACAACGGCACTCGCAGGTGCTGCCCGATCTCAGCGAGCATCAGCTAGGTAAATTAGCTCTTCTATAGCCCACGAGAATTGTATTAACTTTCTGCTTCTTAATCTTATAGCTAGCAACATGACCAATGAGGCAGATCTGTATGACATGGAGTGCATGTCTCCGCTTTATGCCACACCACCGCATTCACCGAGCAGCGAACTGAGCTCTCCTGGCCAGCTGCCAGCACTGAATGCCTTTGCCGATGATGACAGAGCTGGTCCCAGCAACGGAGGCGCTTCCAAGCCCAATTTGCCCGATAATCATTTTGCGCGCGACACACACATGCGCATCATTTTGGGCAATCTCAAGGAGAATCAGCCCAGTTCATCGAGGTAAATATATACATATTGACTTACTTTTAGAACCAGTAACCATTTCTGTTACTTTTTGTAGCAAAAGCAAACGCAGCGGGGTCTCCAGCAATCCGGCAATGAGACTTATACGTAGTCGCTTTGATTCGGCAGCTCAGCTAATCAGGCGCACCAACAACATGCTCTCCTCGAGCAGCAATCAGGGCTCCTCCAGCATTGGCGTCAAGTCGGGCACCTTTCAGTGGCGCAAGGAGAGTCAAATGTAAACAAAGACACAACACAACACACATACAGACACCCACACCAACACACACACACACTGGCATACTCAACTTTTAGTAGTAGCTTGTATTTGACTTAATTGAGTTTGTAGTAAGCGATCAAAGATTATGTTTTAGATGGCAGCACTTGGAAATTATAACGATTTATATTTAATAGAAGTCGGTAACTTGTTGAGCCGAGAGTGTGCTCTGCATAAACGTTGAGGCAGGACCAAGCGCGCGACTAGACTTGTTCCAAAAGATGGACTAACTTGTGTTATATTTATCGTTATAGTCTGAAGTGAAGCAAGTTCATGACACATAGTCTTTGATGCTTACTCACTTTATACTTTATAAAAAGTATTTGTTTATTTTGTGATAGTTTCAATTTTAGTATACAAAACCAATTTTTTATTATGTATTCTTATTTCAATAACTAAACGAAAATACATAAGAAATTGTTAGTATAAGGAATCACGCGCAAAGTATTAACGAATTATGACTAGAACGATCTTTAATTAAATTATTTTCGGCATGCAATCGTAGAAAACTCATTACAAGTAGCAACGAAATTTTAAAATTATAAAAAAGAAACACACACACTTAGAACACACACCTACCCACACTTGAGGTTCAGGCTCCCACGATTGTTTGTTTTTTATTTATTAGGCTGACATAAACCAATTCTAAGACGTACTTTAATTAAACGTTTCGATTTGGAAACACTTTAAGGCGCCATACTAAGCAAGCATTAAGCATTACTACTGATTACAATTATTTATTTAATATTTAGCATTGGAGTTTTAAAATTTAAACATACTAGTATTTTAGAGCGGATTATGTCAATTTTGTCCCCATAACTGCTTCGTAGTTTATTACCAAATTATGTTCCTGTACCTTTCGAGTCACTTATTGCCATTAATTCCAGTAATCCCAATTATTATTAACTGAAACTGAAACTGTAACCCAAAAGACCTGCTGACACAACAACTCAGTCTCAGATGGAATATTTTCTGAAACTCTATTCTCACTGCAAAGCAGCAAAGACACACTCATAGACACAAAAATATACACACACTGAAAACCAACAGACAACGTACTTGGCTAAATCCAAAAAAAAAAAAAAAAAAAACAATATTTATACAAGCACTTTAAAACAGCGAAATGTTGATTCAAAATGAAACATAATAACGTAATTAATTGTTAAATATACAAACAAACATATATATATTTATTTCAAAACAAAATGCATATTTACAAGTTAACAACAAATCAGAGTTATTCAAAGATACATATAAAAATTAAAGTTAACCGACAGAAAAAAACAAAAACAAAACTAAAACACACGAACTACATGAAACCAAAGATAAACATTTAAATTTGGTAGTAATATACACAAACACACACACCCATACACATATAGTACACACGATTACCTATATATAAATAAAATACTACTTAAATGTATTTATACAAACTGTAGTAGTTGTAGTTTTGCAAAACGATTGCATTGAAGTTTAATAATTAATAACTATGGATTATTATTGACGAATTTGGATACAGGAACATTTACAGAAATTCTGAGTGTGTTTTATTTACATTTTGCGCAAAACGACAAAAAATTAAAACAAAAACCACAAAACAAATCGAAGCATATACATACAAAACATAAATATAACAATGAATCTGAATAAAATGTATATTCATATAAATAAACAGCTAGTCTTTAATTTATGCCAAGGAATGCATCTATTTATTGTTATCAACAAGTATCTTTGGATTCGCCACACGAAACACGTTCGGCACCATTCCAGCCAACGTGGTGAACAACTCCTCGGATATATCATGTGGCAGCAACAACTGGAGAGTACTGCAAAGTAAAAGTTGGAAAAATGAGCAAAGGTTTTAACTCTAAGACAGTTCTTACCTCAATTCTGCACCGCCCCAGGAGGCTGATTCAATCATGAATCCCTTGGCGCACTTAAAGACAAGCTCTGCTCGCCTAATGCACCACTGCACGGTCATGTCTTCGCTCATCTCATGCCGCAGCAGAGCTGGAATGGTTAGGGTAGTGATGTCATGCCGACTTGCTGTCTTTAAAATATTTCGTAGTCCCAAGATGACCGGATGACGGGAGTTTATCTCGCTGGGACTGTTGATCGGTTCGTCTGAGATCAAATGAAATATGACATGAGATTGCGAGAGATTCGAGTGTTTTGTGATGAAAAAGTCGCCGGTTTTCAGCTTGGGCACATGCTGCTTTGCGGGTGAGGATGTGGCGCTGCCCTCGGGGCTATTGCCACTTCCACTGCCTTGGCTGGGAGTGCTGCTAGTGTCACTGGTGTTAAGCGAACGTATCTGCTTCTCAATCTTCTCCAGCTGCACATCCATTTGATCGAAATGAAACTCGGTCGATCTATTGGCATTCTTGATAATATTCTTGTTGGCCTGCGCCTGTATGGAGGGTGTCAGCACCACGACGCCGCAGAGGGAGCTTGAGTAGAGTCCCAATGCCATGTTAAGACCATTCAAGCTCTCCTCCGCATGCAAAGGACTGCACAAATCGGTCACATGGGCGCTGAGTATGCGTATGTTGTGCATGTGCTTCAATTGGGAGCCCAAATGAATGGTGAAGCTCTCCTCCATCGATGGCTGCTGTGAGACGAACATGGATGATCGATTGCCCAATGGTGTGGACACCGGGGACACTTGAAACATTTGACTGACTTGACTGGTAATCCAATTGCGATACTCGTTTTTCTGATGACCCATCATGGCCTCGAGCTCAGATTCATAACGTTTCCGCACGAAGTTCTGTGTGGTATATTGTTGTGCCAACAGATTGTTGATATCCTCAGATGTTGTCGTTATATCTAGCTGATTTATCTGGCTGTCCATTTCCTGCTGCTGTGAGTTGTTCAACTGTTCCACCTCACTATCCATAAGATCTGTCATATCCGATATCACCTTGGCATAGCTACGTTCCCTCTTCAGTATATCCTCTAAGGAAGTGGAGTGTACTAAACGATGAAAGCTTTGTGCAAATATGTCTTCATCGCTTGGACCAATGCGATCAGCAAACTGCAGCAACTCATCCTTATACAGACGTTCCGTGTTCCGCACAATAGCATCCAAATCGAGCTCTTCGTTGGCTGCCTGATTAATTAACTTCTCGGCATAATCGTCCAAACACTTTTGGTGCTCCAGGTCAATAAACAGCTGCAGTTCTTTTTCCAATTCTATTTGGGGGCGTTGCATTCATTTTGTTAAAATCAGATGTCCAGCACAAATTATGTTCAGCAGAACTTACTCACGTCTTCGTCCAAGTATCGCATCATTGGATCCATCTGCGCCAACAGCTGAGTAACCAATTCCTCAATGCCGTCATCCTCAAAAGGGAATTTTATATCCAGCTTAGCTTTGCAACCTTTGCCGGCGTAGTCTTTGTAGGCGTATATAAACTTAACCGTGCGAGTGGCATCCATTGTACGCTTGCCTTTCGTATTACAAGAATTCACGCACGGAAAACAATTTTAAAACAAAGAAAATCAATTGTTTTTATGCATAAGTGCAATTAAGTCTTAAGCTTGTTGAATGATATTTATATATCGATAAAATTATTTGCAGCTGCAATTTTTGTCGACGATATTAATATCGATATTTATGTTACTTCAAAATTTTCCACAACTAAACAGGTTCCGAACCAAAATAAGGGTGGCCTAAATTTTATAGGAAAATAATTAAGGTGGCCGTATTAATATTGGGTATTTCAACCAGAGCTGTTTTGATTCGGTTCGAGTCTAAACTACACCTTAACAGAATGACACACTGTATAGCAAATGTTAAGTATCTTCCATTTCAAAACAGACCGCGAGTCCGGTCAACAGCACTTAGCAAACAATAATCGAAGCAGAATAAGTATACGTATACCTTTAACTTGCACCAGTTTGATCACCCAAATCATATTAAATCACAAATGCACGTTAACTTTCACTTGAAAAATATTTTATTGAATTTCATATATAAAAAAATAAATATAAATACACTAAAATGATGGGGCTCCTCGGTCAATCCAATCAATAGCGACAACCTTTAAATTACAACACTTGTGTTGTTTTATGCAGCTACGACTTACCCTTTAAGAAGCTTCCAAAAGGTGACCCAGTTTTGTGAGCCTGTGCCTGAGTGTTGTCCGCTGTGTGGCTGAGTTGCTTGGCGGCCGTCTTTTCAGCGCTTTGCATTACTTTATCAGCCAACTTGGAACAGAAATGATAATAACATATATATTTTAAATGATATACATGAGAGCATACAGATGTGTGTGTGCATTCCATAGTAATGTTAAACCATTTAAATGAAAAAACAAATAAAAATTAAACAAAAAAATGTTAATTATAATGTGCCCGGCCCATAAAACACAACCACTACCCCTTTTGGCTTTCTCTGATTCTGAATTGTTACTCGCTCTTACTTGCCTTTCCAACTTACACATACGAACGATAGAGAATGGAGAATGGAACGTACTCTGGCATCTGCTCTGTTATTGCTTTAGCTCTGCTCTGCGCCTGCTGTGTTCCTGTTCTAAACAAATACAAGACTTAAACTAGGATACGAATAAAATGCAAGACAATCGCTTGAAACTAAACAAAAGTTTTAAATTTTTATGTTATCTTTTTTTTTTGATTCTTTTTCATTTTTTGTCAATTTTACATAATTTCATTGCTGTATGTATTTTAGATCTTTCTTTGCTACATTTGTAAATTTCGTTAAACATATTAAAATCCTTAATTGCGCTGACCTCTGACAACTGCATATGTATATATATAGTTATATAAATATACTGCTAATAAGGTATCGATTACAATTTAAATTTTGTTCATTAGGTTACAAACTAATATATGGGGGAAGGAGATATTTGTGTTCATATGTCGTCATAGTCACTTAATATTTCTAATCCTCGGTTCGCACGGAACTTTCTAAAATATTAGATAGTGTATATATGTAAATATATATATATATTTATATAATATAATGCTAATACAGCAAGCGGCTCATGTGAAAACTCTGAACACGCGCGCTCTACTCATATAAATATTAAGAGAACTTAAGCCTAGTAAAAGAATAAGTAATACATATATTAATGTAGATTTAAATATTTGTGTAAATTTTGCACTGATTATCAGAAATTATGCGCTGCTACCCTTCCAACCACTGGAGAGGTGGTGTGGCCGGGGGCGCTGCTGCCATGAAGTTTTTAGCATTATTCGTTTAATTTCTTTCAATTTAAAATTAGTACTATATAATTATGGTTTACTGAAGAATTTTTTTTAAGCAATGTGAGCTAAACGAATACAGAATTTAACTTGATTTGTTGATGTTTTGAATGATGTTTTTGCTTGCTTATTTTTCTATTTGTTGATTTATCTTAATTAGCTGAACAATCAAACTATATTTTACATTTTTTGCGTTGCTTAAATTGGAGTTTTTCTATAAAAATGTTGAATATATAAATATTATGCTATATATTGAAATATTGAATTGGTTTTGACGTGCTTTTACGTAGTGATAGTGGGTAAGTAAATTTTAATCATAAGTATTATTGGTAACTGTGCAAATTACTCTCATTGAATCCTGGCCAGCTGCTTGTGTGTACGTGTACTGCTGATTGAGAGGCGTGTGTGTGTGAGTGAGGCTCGCTGCTGCTGCTTACTTCTTGTCTCTTCTCTGTATTTCTCTGTTCTGTTAACTCTCTGCTGTGCTGCTGAGCTGTTGTGATGTTGCTGCTGCTGTTTGTATATTTTTTTTATTTCTTTATACTTTCTGCACTGCAACACACACACACACACGAATACACACTGCTCTGCTCTGTACTTGTACTGACTTTCGACTGAACCAATTCTCACACGACTGCACTGCACTGTTCCTGATATTTATCTTCTGTCATGATTTTGGTATTGGTATTGGTTGTGTTCTCGGAAAACTTCTTAGTTATATGAGTTGTGGCTCATATCATTGAATTGCGTATCGTTTACTTGACTTTGACTTTTGGGCATAAACTGCTCTGCTAATTTACCACCTATAAGAATGTCGATAAATGAGAAACGTTATTTAAATCATTTTTGTAATGCAATCCAAATAGTACTTAATACTGTTGTTTGTTCACTAAATACGATAATACGAAAAAAAATAAAAAATACTATAAAATAATATAAACGTAAAAGGATTATTAGTTTCATAAATCAAATGATCACAAAAGGTTCCAAAAGAAAACGTGAATATTTCAATATTCGATTCTAAGATGCTGTTAGAAGCTACCAGGAAAATACCGATAAGAGAATGCGAGTTCCATTTATATGTAAAAATAGATATAATATATTGCAAATATATTATATTAAAACTCAAGAAAGCCTACACAAAATGTATATGTATAAAAAAGAAAAGCCAAACAATATGGACGAAAGATAAGGTTGATTGGTTAATTAGGCAAAATTTAGTTTTGGTTTTTTTTTTTGTTAGGGACCTTAACTAAGTGTATATCTATGCTCACCTCTTATGGGCGCCTCAATATCTGCGATTGTTGCCGCCACCGTTATTGAAGCCCTGATTGTTTCCACCATAATTGCCTTGGTTTCCACCGCCTTAAAAAAAAAAAAGAGAACCCACATTTACTTTACTTTATGAAAACTATTCTCATCTTAAACCCTTTTTAAACACAATCTACACAAAACTGAAAAAATTGTGGTTCTAATTTATTCTTTTTTTGGTTTTTGGCTGAAAGCCAACTGCTAAACTCTAGAGACGCTCCAACAGCTAGGTGTGAAAGGTAAACTGTGAATTTCTATGGATGTTGCTAAAGGGTTGAAAGTGAGAGGTTATGTTTGGGGTGCTGCTTACCTGCTTTGTTGGCAAAGTTGCCGCCCTGGTATGGCTGCATGCGGTTGTTGCTGAAATTGCCACCGCGCTGTGGTCCACCGCTGTAGCCCTGCTGGTAGTTACCAAAGTCATTGCCACCGTTATTACCCCAGCTGCCGTTACCACCGCCGCCGCCACCACCGCCAAAGTTACCGCCGTTGTTGCCCCAATTGTTGTCCCACGGTCCGCTGTTGCTGCCCCAACAGTTGTTGCCGCCACCATAGCCGCCGCCGCCAAAACTGTTATTTCCCCAGTTATCATTGTTACCACGATTGCCCCAATTGCCGTTCTGATTGCCAAAATTGCCCCCACCCATATTACCTCCCATGTTTCCACCACGGTTACCCCCACCACCGCGTCCACCCTGTCCACGTCCGCCGCCACCACCGCCGCCCATGTCATTCTGCTTTGGCAATGCTTTCTTCACATCTACCATTTTTCCATTGAGCTGATGCTGCTTTTGCACTGTAAAAATAAAAGGTGAAGAAAACAAAAAGATTAGTAAATGAATTAAAGAAAAAAAAAAATTAAATAAAGTTGAAAACTAAAGTGTACCAATACTTTTTGATCATTGATGCAGAAACTGCATTCAATAATATATAATATAATACGGGCTGAAAAGTTAATCTTACAGTCATGAAACGCCGCAGAGACACATCAAACATTGCTTTGCGGAGCTGGGACTGTGAACAGGTAGAAAATAACCACCGAAACACATTGAGGTAGAGGTGTGTAATTGTATTTGTAACGAGGCTGCGTGTTACGCTGAATAGGATTAATCAATATACATTCGCATAACATAGCGTAAGCCGACGCTTTGATTTATCTCACAGTATTCGAAAGGAAACCCGATTCAGGCGTTGGTCAAACCTGTCAAGTTGTCAGTACTGTGTATTGGAATTGATAGAAGGAGCCTGAGTGTGGCACATACGTTTTCATCAATTGGGCATATGGAATAGGCCCAGTTAACAAAGATATAATATGAGCGACATTACTTTTACAGCCATGAAACGCCGCACAGACACATCAAACATTGCTATGCGGAGCTGGGACTGTTGAATGTTTAGTTCTTATGAGTTATATGAGGATGTAACGAGGCTGCGTGTTACGCTGAATTGGCATAATATATACATTCGCATAACATAGCGTAAGCCGACGCTTTGATTTATCTCACAGTATTCGAAAGGAAACCCGATTCAGGCGTTGGTCAAACCTGTCAAGTTGTCAGTACTGTGTAAATTGACCAGAATGTAGCACATACGTTTTCATCAATTAGGCACAGGTAGCCTAGTTAACAAAGATATAATATGGGCAACGTTCATCTTACAGCCATGAAACGCCGCACAGTCACATCAAACATTGCTATGCGGAGCTGGGACTGTTGAGAGTAAAGGAACCACAAAACTTTTACTAATACTTACACACAACTTTGTCCACGGGATCGTAGTCATCGAACTCAACGAAGGCAAAGCCACGTTTCTTGCCTGTTTCCTTGTCCATCACAATATTGATGTCAACAATGCTGCCAAAGTGCTGGAAGTATTCACGCAGACTCTCTTCGTCATGGTCGTCCTTCAATGCGCCCACAAACAGTTTCTTAACAGTGGCGCCCGCATTTGGCGAATCAATGTCTTGACGAGGCACAGCGCGTTTGGGTTCGACTACGCGACCATCGATTTTATGTGGACGAGCCTTTTGGGCCTCATCTACCATGCTTGAGTGCGAGTAAGTAATGAAGCCGAAGCCGCGAGAGCGCTTCGTGCGTGGATCTTTCATGACGACCACATCGACAATTTGGCCCCATTTCTCGAAGTGGGCTTTCAAGTTTTCGTCGGTTGTACGGTAATCAAGACCACCAATGAACAGTTTGCGCATATGCTCTGGCTCGGTGATGGAATCCTAAACGGAAAATTTTCATATTGATTTTATTTTTTCACCAATTCATCCTAACCTCTAACCCGCTGACGCACATGAACAATTTCAAAATGGCGGTCAGCGAGGCACGCGTGTGTTTCAACGTATACATACACACGCATAGGGGGTGCAGCCACGAAAAATACACTTTTCACTTGAAATTTGCATACTTACATCATCGTGCTGTCCATTGGAGTTTCCATTTTGATCGTTGTGACCGCCCATTTTATCTTTTAAATGTTTTTCCAAGTTATTTAATTTGTATTTCAACTTTTAGCACAAAGCTGCTCGAAAAATGTAACACTCGCTTGCGACGAACAGTTAAAAGTGAAAAGTAATGCTTGATTGTGTGACCAAATTTCAGAACATCCAAATTCTCTCAATTTCTTTTAATCTAGTATGCTTTTGGTGTTTAGTATTTTCTAGGTTAATCGATTACTTAAATTATATTTTATCGATATTGCCTTCGATAGTTTGACAAGTTAATTACACATAGTTTCAGGATGCCGAAAAAGAAAACCGGTCAGCGAAAGAAAGCTGAGAAACAAAAGTTACGCCTCAAAGAGATAAGAGGACGAGAGGTTCCTCTTGCTGATCTTCCATGCAATGCGCCTATGGACTGTGACAAGTGCGAAAAGAAGCAAAAGTCTCGTGCCTTTTGCTATTTCTGCCAGAGTGTTCAACGATTGCCGATTTGTGCGCAATGTGGCAAGATTAAATGCATGCTTAAAACTGGTGACTGTGTAATCAAACATCCTGGAGTGTATACCACCGGATTCCCAGGCATGGTTGGCGCCATTTGCGACTTCTGCGAGGCTTGGGTGTGTCATGGGCGTAAATGTCTAACGTCGCATGCCTGCACCTGTCCATTGCAAAACGCCGTCTGCTTGGAGTGTGAACGCGGAGTTTGGGAGCATGGTGGCCGAATCTTTAAGTGTTCATTTTGCAATGGCTTTTTATGCGAGGATGATCAGTTTGAGCATCAAGCCTCGTGCCAAGTTCTTGAATCGGAGAACTACAAGTGCCAATCGTGCAACCGTCTCGGACAATATTCCTGTTTACGGTGTAAGACTTGCTACTGCGAGGATCATGTGCGTCGCAAGGGCTTCAAGTACGACAAGAATAAGGCTATACCTTGCCCCAAGTGCAATTATGATACTTCAGTAACCAAGGACTTAAGCATGTCGACGCGTTCCCATAAATTTGGTCGTCAACAGCAAGGAATGGGCAGCGATGATGAAGAGGGTTATGGCGGTTACTATAGCTATGGTGCCAGCAGCAGCGCCGGTTACACGTACGGTGACGAAAGCGACGGCGATGACGACGACGACGATGATGAAGAAGAGAGTGAGAGTGAGGATGAAGACGATGAAGAAGAATCTAGCGGCAGTGATGCTGAAGAAACTGCCAAGGCTGCTGAAGTAACTTTCAAGACGGCTGATAAAAAAGATGATAAATAATCACTGTAATTCATGTATCAAACATGTCATGTACTAAGTAGATAAATCTTTTGGGGCTTTAAAAACGAATCAAGTCTTTTGAACTAAGGGTATTTGAAATACATTGAGGTAGCGGCAGACTTGTTAGCTTTCTGCCCGGCTGAAATCGATATGGAAACTATCGATAATCGCTTGAGAAACCGGTTTTGTGTTTTACAACACTGGTTACAGCACGTGCAGTACAAATAATTGTTTGGATTCGGAATGGATGTGTTTAATAATCGCCCCGGATTTTGTCCAACTTGTGGCTCAATTTTACCTCCCCTGCAAGTTAAAGGCAACGTATTTTGCTACAACTGCAAGCAAGAGTTCAGTCCAGAAGGTGAATAGTTTTCGATGAAAATTAGTTCCTAATTAAAGCATTGCCAAACAGTTTACAGTGGAGAGAAGTCTGAATACACGATACAATTTAACACCTACGATCCCAGCAAATTATTGAGAAAATCCAAACGAGAAGACGATGCCGAAGAGGCAGATGGACCCGTCGTAGAGCGCAAGTGTCCCAAATGTGGCCACGATAAGATGTCATATGCCACACTACAGCTCCGCTCAGCAGATGAAGGACAAACAGTGTTCTTCACCTGCCTGAAATGCAAGTAAGTTTTATATTTGGATATTTCCTTATTTAAGCACAATATAATACGTTTTTTTTTTACAGATTCAAGGAATCGGAGAATTCTTAGAGCTGTTAGTTAACTATAAATGTGTAAATACAAATACTTTAAATTAGTGAAAATAACTATGATCAACGGCCTGAAAATAAACATAGATATAATGAAAATTGTAAAGGATTATAATAATTTAAAAGTGAAAAGCTTACCTCATTGGCTTTAAGACGATTCTTGGGATTGTATACAACCAAGTTGGAAACGAGATCGATTTCCACTGCGTGTGTGCAGCTGGGAAACAAATTGTCCCAGTGTATGCCAACTGAGTTGGGAAATCTAAGCGACGAAAGTGGTCCAATAAGAAACGAATCTTAGCAGTTATGGTCCAGTTGCTTACCTTATTTTACTGTAGTCCGGAAGAGCTGTTAGTTCTGGCCACTCATTGAGACGAGGACTTCCTAGCGTACGTATTATAATGGCCAGTTGTTCAATGTCGGTTGTTCCCGCAAAGAGAGGAACTCCGCGCAGCATTTCTGCCACGACATTGCCACAGGCCCACAAATCAACAGCTGTACCATATTTCTGACTACCCCAGAGTATTTCGGGAGCACGATACCAACGCGTGGAGACCTGTGGCGAGTACAGGCGTGCCTCTTCATCTGGAAAGTAGAGGCGTGCCAGACCAAAGTCGGCAATCTTGAGCACGTCCGTGTGACTGATTAACAGATTTGCCGGCTTAATGTCCCTATGCATGATACCCGCCTCATGGAGGTAAGACATGCCTTTGAACATCATTAGGGAATATTTGCGCACCTGCTGGCGGCTCAAGGGATTCGCCTCGTTCTTGAGGCGACCATACAGAGTGTCGGGCATGTACTCCAGCACCAGCGAGAGTCCAGTCAGATCGGGATATATCTCAATAATGTTGAGTATCTGCAGATGAAGAGCTTTCGTTAAGGTAGAGTTAATGATAATTCCATAGGCTTACATATTCCGAGTTGCAGAGCTGTAGGGTCTTAATCTCACGCAGTGTGTTTAATGAAATGTTACCAAATTTGTTCTTCAGGGCCACCTTCTTGATGGCGACCTCCACGTTGCGCTGCAAATCGATGGCCTTGAACACGCAACCATGGACTCCTTCGCCGATTTTGTCCAGCATTTTGTAGCGACTTGGCGCATAGTCCTCCATGATGTTTCACCGCATAGAAAATTATCGCCAAATGTGTTTTTTTTTTCCATTACGTTCTGTTGTCCATGGCAACATGGTCATAACAACGAACGAGGAAAGCAAAACAAATGTCCTTAACCCTTGTCCTCGCTCACCTGTTGACTGTCGGCTGTTATTGTTTTGAATACTGCTTACCATGATGCGAAGCGTTTGAACAAAGTGAAGTCTGTCAAATCCGGAGACATGCGCATATCCGTGTCCTTTGGCGACTGTCAGCTCAACTGTCAAATTGTCAGGATACACAATTTTTTCGGACCTTCGCAACTTCAAACGCAACGCAAAAAGATACGGAAAATTTTCTAGAAAAAAACCAATCGAAAATGGGTTTAGATAATAAATAAATTGTGTTTTTTGCTCACAGTTCACACAGATCGCGGTGGGTTTATTAAGTATACGACGTGGTGTTAGCATAAGACGTGGAATTATCAATGACTTTGAGCTCTACTCGGTCGAAAAAAATTAGTGTACTATAATTAGTCCAAGAAGTTTTAACTAAATAACTAATGAGAAATTAAAGCACATAACAAATTAAATTACTTTTTAAGTCCATATTTTTTTAAAGTTAGTTAAGGAAGAAAATAAAAATGATGAAGGCTCAGGAATTAGCTGTGTATGTGTGTGTACGTGCGGGATTTGTTAAGTGACACACACATGGACACGCAGTGCTCACGGGCGTAGCAGCGCCTTGAACCAATTTCAATGTAATACTAGTAAAATAGTTTGACTTTGAAAAGCAATTGGTCTGCGAAGGTCTTTGTGTAAAAATAAATACAATTTGTTTGCTTCTACTGTATAAAAGTATAAGAAAGCACAGTTATTTGCACATGACATGCACGCACACATACATACATGTACTTAAATATGTATGGGTGTACACACATTATTAGCGCACACATGCAACCCACAATTTGCTAATGAGATCCACAATTATCGTTATCGATTGGCAGCCCGCGCAGCATCAAACATGTTCCACCCACAGTGGCCGTGGTCACTTTTGCTGTGCCTGTTTGGCCTTTGCCTGGTGCTGATTCAGGCGAGAACTGCAAAGCGTTCGGATGTTTATATCGCTGGATTTTTTCCATATGGCGATGGCGTGGAGAACTCCTATACGGGGCGTGGCGTTATGCCCAGTGTTAAGCTGGCACTGGGACATGTCAATGAGCATCCTCAGATATTGACCAACTACCGACTACACATGTGGTGGAATGACACTCAGGTACGTAGATGCTGCACACCTGCTCTCTGTCATACCCAAGATTTCCTTTTCTTCGTACTTTAGTGCAATGCAGCTGTGGGCGTGAAATCCTTCTTTGACATGATGCACTCGGGTCCCAATAAGGTGATGCTCTTTGGTGCCGCCTGCACTCATGTCACCGATCCCATTGCCAAGGCCAGCAAGCACTGGCACCTGACCCAGCTGAGCTATGCCGACACCCATCCCATGTTCACCAAGGATGCATTTCCCAATTTCTTTCGTGTTGTGCCATCAGAGAATGCCTTCAATGCTCCTCGCCTGGCCCTGCTCAGAGAGTTCAACTGGACGCGAGTGGGTACGGTTTATCAGAATGAGCCACGTTATTCCCTGCCACATAATCATATGGTGGCTGATCTCGACTCCATGGAACTGGAGGTGGTGGAGACCCAAAGCTTCGTCAACGATGTAGCCGAATCACTTAAGAAACTGCGCGAAAAGGATGTGCGCATAATTCTGGGCAACTTCAATGAACACTTCGCACGAAAAGTATTCTGCGAGGCCTACAAGTGAGTGTTTACCCCGAAAGGATTGTTCGCTATAATATTCTAACTGCTTTCAGATTGGAGATGTACGGCAGAGCCTATCAGTGGTTGATTATGGCCACCTACACTACGGATTGGTGGAACATTACGCTGGACAGCGAATGCAGCGTGGAAGAGATAGCCACGGCACTGGAGGGTGCCATGTTAGTGGATCTACTGCCGCTCTCCACCAGCGGAGACATTACAGTTGCCGGCATTGTAAGCATATTGTGGTAACCTTCTTAGCATCGTTAATCCTATCTTATTCTTGCTTATTTCTTGCTGCAGACGGCGGATGAGTATCTAGTGGAGTATGATAGGCTACGCGGCATGGAGTACTCGCGCTTCCATGGCTATACCTACGATGGCATCTGGGCAGCCGCCTTGGCTATACAATATGTAGCAGAGAAACGCGAAGATTTGCTGACACATTTCGACTATCGTGTCAAGGATTGGGAGAACATCTTTCTGGAGGCATTGCGCAATACTTCCTTCGAGGGCGTAACGGTATGTTGGACAGATATAAAGGTTCCTCAGTCCCTGATACCTCTGTTTACCTCTTTAGGGTCCTGTGCGCTTCTACAACAACGAGCGTAAGGCAAACATACTGATCACCCAGTTTCAAGTGGGTCAAATGGAGAAGATCGGTGAATATCATTCCCAACAAGCGCACTTGGATATGACGCTTGGCAAGCCGGTGCGTTGGGTTGGCAAGACGCCGCCCAAGGATCGCACGGTAATCTACATAGAGCACAGCCAGGTCAATCCCACCATATACATTGTGTCAGCCAGCGCCTCAGTGATCGGCGTGATCATTGCCACCGTTTTTCTCGCCTTCAACATCAAGTACCGCAATCAACGGTAGGAGCAGTGCAACTTCTTTGCTTTGGGTTTACCCTGCTAATCCGCTTGTTTAACTTGGCAGCTACATCAAGATGTCCAGTCCGCACTTAAACAATCTCATTATTATTGGCTGCATGTTGACCTATCTGAGCATTATATTCCTCGGACTGGACACCACGCTGAGCAGTGTGGCTGCCTTTCCCTACATCTGCACGGCACGTGCTCTTATCCTCATGGCCGGTTTCAGTCTGGCCTTTGGTGCCATGTTCTCCAAGACATGGCGTGTACACTCCATCTTCACCGATCTGAAGCTCAACAAGAAGGTGATCAAGGACTATCAGTTGTTTATGGTTGTGGGCGTGCTATTGGCCATCGATATAGCTATAATAACCACCTGGCAGATAGCTGATCCCTTCTATCGCGAGACCAAAAAGCTCGAGCCAAAGGTAAGCCCTACAACAGCTGCATTCAGTTATAATTTTGTTATTTTTCCTTGGAGCAGCACCATGAAAACATCGATGATGTGCTTGTGATACCCGAGAACGAGTACTGCCAATCGGAGCACATGACGATATTCGTTAGCATTATCTATGCCTACAAGGGCTTGCTGCTGGTAAGTACAGTCAGCGATGCTTTCACTCAAACACTTAGTGCCTGCTTAGTGTGGCTGCTTTGGTAAAGGCGTCATTTATTAGCTTGACGCACCTGGATCACATCACTGACTATTCCTTTTTTGTTTCCAGGTTTTCGGCGCCTTCTTGGCCTGGGAAACCCGGCATGTCTCGATACCAGCCCTAAATGACTCCAAGCACATTGGCTTTTCCGTATATAATGTGTTCATCACCTGCATCGCCGGTGCGGCTATATCGCTGGTGCTATCGGATCGAAAGGATTTAGTTTTTGTCTTACTCTCGTTTTTTATCATTTTTTGTACGACAGCCACTTTGTGTTTGGTGTTCGTACCGAAAGTAAGACTGGTAGTAAGGAAGTTTTGTAGTTATTGTAGCTGTCTATACAGACATATGTACAAATATTGGTAATAGCGTTAACAATAATGCAGATAATAATACAATTACTATTAATATTATGTACATTTGTTGTATCAATGTTGTTGTTAATAACGAATGATTGTTTGATCGCTTCAATCCTTGAATACTTTGGATCATTCAATCATTTAGCTATATTTAGCTCTAAACGCACTTAACTAAGAAAATTCAAAAAGTTTTGAATGCGCTACATAACACTACATACTAACTATATGCTATACTTAAATTTAACCTTAAACTATCCACGTTTTATGTTAATTTATGTCTGATTATCTAACTGTCCTATCCCAACTCTTATAGTTGTTTTATCCTTGCTGTGAAGTGGTTTCCTATTGCCATCCACTAACCCTTTGATTCTCTGTCAACTTGTAGCTGGTGGAACTCAAGCGTAATCCTCAAGGTGTTGTGGACAAACGAGTACGTGCTACACTGCGTCCCATGTCCAAGAATCGTCGCGATTCCTCGGTCTGTGAGCTGGAGCAACGTCTGCGCGATGTCAAGAATACCAATTGTCGCTTCCGCAAAGCTCTCATGGAGAAGGAAAATGAACTGCAGGCATTGATTCGTAAGTTGGGACCCGAGGCACGCAAGTGGATCGATGGTGTCACTTGCTCTGGTGCCACCGCTGACATGGAGCCCATACTAAGCGAGGATATAGCTCGGCTGTCGGCACCACCGGTGAGACGAGAGATGCCCAGCACTACAGGTGAGTGGTTAAGGATTCTTGGTCCAAAACATGTTCATGCATTGCTCACCGTTTGCACTTAGAAGTTACCGAGCTGACCTCCGTGGATAGCATAACCTCTACCCACGTGGAAATGGACAACTCCTTTGTCTCGGTACAGTCCACAACGCTGGCTCCGTCTTTGCCACCGTAAGTAGTTCATTAGGTGTGGTCCAGGCAACATATAAGGCATACCCTTAATTCTTACAGCAAAAAGAAAAAGCAATCCATTGTGGAGCATCATGCGCCTGCCATGATACAACCAATAACACAGCAGTTGCAGCAGCATCTGCAGCAGCAGCAGCAGTTGCAACAACAGCAGCAACAGCAGCAGCAACATCAGCAATTGCAGCAACAGCAGCAACAACAGCAGCATCAACACCATCGACACTTGGAGAAACGCAACTCGGTCTCGGCCCAGACCGATGCCAATATTGGTAACATAACGAGCACAACCGGCAAACGCCCCAGTGGCGACTGTGCTGCGATGCGTGAGCGTAGACAGTCCACTGCATCGCGGCATTATGACAGCGGCAGTCAGACGCCCACGGCAAAGCCCAAGTACAGCAGCACACATCGAAACTCATCCACAAATATATCCACCTCACAGTCGGAGCTGAGCAATGTGTGTCCGCACAGCAAGCCCGGCACGCCAGGCGTCACCAAGAGTGAGTTATTCAACTGGCTTACAAATTAACCTGTCTTATCTACATCTTTCGCTTCTTGACAGCTCCCACTGCCTCGGATCATCGACGCACCAGCATGGGATCGGCATTAAAGTCCAACTTTGTGGTCTCGCAAAGCGATCTCTGGGACACACATACGCTTTCGCATGCCAAGCAGCATTCCCGACAGTCGCAGCGCACCTATGCCAGTCCACAGCGCTGCTCGGAGCATCATGGTCATGTGTTGGCCTACGAACAAACGACAACGTCGCCCATACAACGATCCGTCTCGGAGAAGAATCGCAATAAACATCGACCCAAGCCCCAAAAGGGCACGATCTGCCAGAGCGAAACGGACAGCGAGCGTGAACGGGAGCCAACACCAACCAGTAGTGTCCCACAGTGTGCTCAACCTCGCAAATACAATCGTAACTCCAACATACAGCATGCTGCACATCATCACAGTTCCCCCAATGTAGCTCCCGACAAACAACGAAAGCAACGCAATAAAACCGATCATTCCATCTATGGTGCCAGCTCCGAGACGGAGTTGATTGAGGGGGAAACTGCCATATTGCCCATATTCCGTAAGCTGCTCACCGAGAAGAGTCCCAACTATCGTGGTCGCAGTGTAGTTGGACAGAGCTGTCCAAATATATCCATAAAATGCGATATCGTTGAGTACTTGTAAGGAGGTGCAGGAAATGCGTATACAGTTTTTAGCCATTTAGCTTGATTCGTAGAATTACAAAACTCCTTCAACCCATACATAAATATTGATGAGCTACATAGTTGAGAATTGAATGAATAAATCAATTATTATAAGTTAAACTCCTTCTGTTGTCTAATTACTGGTAATACAGGGTAGTTGTAAGTTTGTTTCACAAGTAACATTTATTTAAATCACTTCAACACATTTGTTTAAGTTCAATGAAGGAAGTACAAGTTTGTTTATCAGTTTTAGTTTAAGTACAATACGTCATAATATTTTTGTTGTTTTTTGATTTCTTTTTTGCATTTTTTTTAACTCTCATTGTCTGTATAAACAAGGAATTGTTTTCTTTTCTAAATATTTTCAATTTGTCACCTTCTGTATCACAGTTACATGGTTATTATAAACGTGAGTGTGTTGTGGGTGTGTAGTGTGTGTGTTTTGAACGTTTACATCTAGGATAGACAACACATTTAGTACAACAATGTACATAATACTTTATAGTGGTGTATGCATGTGAGTGTGTGTAAATGTGTGTGTGTATAACTACCATATATGGTAACTACATATATAAATATATGTTCTCTTACATATATATAGTACTATATGGAGGGCAGCAACATAGTTGAACCCAAATTTAACAGCTAATAAAAATTCAGAGTATAAATAGTTTTGATTACAGTTAATTAGTACATAGATAATAGTACATAAAAACATTCATGAATGCTCTCACTAAAAATAACACTATATCAACTAATAATACCGACATCATATATAGTATATATGTATATATAAATATTTTGGACGTACACAGTACTTTCCGCTAATTGCTTCAGTTTACAAGATTTTGAGCCAACACATTGCTTCGACTCGGGGCCTCTAACCTCTCCCACCCCATCAACGCCCCTCCATCACTTGTCTATATCTCTAGCTAATCTGAATAACTCTACAGCTCTCACATAATACTATTAGCAAAGTATAAAATTTGCAATTCTTCGAGCGATTCTTAATGCTAACAAAGTAGTTTTCTTTTTGGCTGGAAAGCTTCTCCTTTCTCTAGCTTTGCCCTGTGTATAAAAAATGCAAATTGTCGTAGCTCCTCTCGGACAATAGTTAAGACGGTTCCATTTCCATTGCGATACTCAGCGCACAGTCTGAAATGAGTGCTCAAAATCAACGGGCAGAGCTGGCAGAGTGTGTCCACTCTCGGTGCCCGATATTGTTTTGATCTGACTGTTGGAATTCAGCGACTCCAGTTCATGTGTCTCCGAATTGGCCATCTCAACAATGGCTGAACTGGTGGGCGTAAGCAGCTGCTCACTGGCAATAATTTGACTGGGTTTGCTGCTAAGTAGAGTACCAATTATTTTAGAGTTAAGTGCAATTAATATTTTACTTACCGTTCGTAGAATTTGTTGGCCTTTGCCGTTCGCCGTTTACGTAATTTTGGCCATCTCAGTTGCATGAAACCGTATTGAGGACCAGCTACTCTAAGCATGCTCATCAGAAAGAATGTAGCATACATCCAGCTAGTAACCATGACCACAACCAGAAAGATACCGATCTGTATATATGGTAGTATATTCGAGGTCATCATAATGCCACCGGCAAAACCAGTTGTTGCAGCGGCCATAACAGTGGGTCCAATGATGCGGGACAGCACAAACTGTGTGGCTGCCACACGCTCCTTGGAGGGCGACAGACGATAGTGTATGCCATAATGCAAGCTAAAATCCACAGCCAAACCAATCGCTGTGGTCACCGCAATACTCTCGAGTATATTCAATTGCCAACCGAGTAAAATAAGCACAGCCACGGTGTTGAAAATAGTCAGAGAGACGGTGATGACAGCGTAAATCGAGATGACGAAGTTGAGTGTAAAGCAGAGCAGAACAATCAGCGAAGCAGCCATGGCCAAAACAATAGCCACAATGGTGTCATGCGACAGTGTATCCTGTACGTTGTAGAACTTCAAATCACTGATAAACCAACCACCACGCAGCTCCTCAGGTGCTGTGCTCAGCTGCTGCTGAAACCAGAGTTCAACACTCTCATAGAACACTTTGATGTTGGTGTAGATGGTGCTATAGCTGACATTCGAATCGAACTCAATGATTAGCGCCTTGGCAATCAGTTGTGGCGTGGATGTCGCCTCAAGCCCCAAGCTTAAGCTTTCATTACTGCTGCTGTTGCTCTCCAAGTACGTGTCGAGACGATTGGGTGCAGCAGGAGCAGCTGCAAATTTGGGTCCCGCCTTGCCCTGTTGATAGAAGCTCGTTTCACACAGATTTGATATGCATTGGGGCAGGCACAGCTCAAATATGTGCGGCTCGAAAGGGAACTGGGCATCGCAACACGGCGTGCGATCAGTGCGCGTTGTGTCCATGTCATCAATGCATCTGTCAAGCAAATAAATCAGTTAAATATAACTATATACTCCTAATAAGTCCACATACATACCTGCGTTCCATGAATCTTATAAAATTCTCAATGAAACAATTGGGCAAGAGAAAGCCAAATGTTGGCTGATAGAACGGCTGCTGTCGTATGTTTTGGCAAAAGTTACGCACCCAAATCTGTGACTCTTTGCTAGATATATTAAAATTATTGTCATAGTGTAGGTTGCCATATGAGTTTGGGTTCGTATAGTCGCCATCGTCCACCGGTTCCACGCCCCAAACGAAACGCATGCTCATGTTAAAGTTCTCGTATCCTTGCGACGGTTTTTCAAACCAAAACTGATGTCGAAGCCTTGTATAAACTTCGAATGGATGACGTGAGACAAACAATTGAAAATGTGGTTTCTCTGGCAGCTGTAGTCCCGGATACCAGAACACAATGAACGCACTCGCAGCGCCAAGGCTGGCAAAGATTATAAGCCATAAAACGGCATAGTTCATGATACTTTGTGTGATGCGTTCCTCAAACAATTCACAGAATCGATTAATTGACTTCTTGATGGCGTTAATCAGCCTCTGCGTCAAGTGCTGCTGGCAAGACATGCGACTGGCAAATAGACGCTCCATTATTGAAACCGAAGCGGGCAGCCAAGTGATCATAAGCAAATAGTTGGTCACCACAACCGTGCCGGCAAAGATGCTAGTAAAAATAATACAATAAATATATTAATAAATAGAACACTTCTTGAATATCACTGAACAGACTTACCCAAAGCATTTGATAGCCGTTATGGAGCTACTATAAGATGAATAAAACGCACCCGCTGTTGTCACAGAGGTGACGAACATGGATGCAGCCGCATGACGCATAGTCAGTGCCATCAGGTTCTCCAGTGTTTCCGTATGCTCGCTGTGCTCGAGTGGTGTGGGCAGCGTTGATTGTGTGTTAATGGTGCTGCTTTTGCTAAAGCGCTCGGCAAGCACGCATTGCCAGATCTTTAGGAACAGGAAGACATCGTCGGCCCCAATGCCGATGATAACCACCACCGCAAGCAGATTCATATACGGAAAGAATGTGAACTCAAAGACCAAAGTATACACAAAATAGGCCAATCCCAGGGAGAAGCAGATAGCACAGGAGGACATGATGGTGATGAAAGCGGATCCAGTGTATAACCAAACGCAGGACATAACAAAGAGACCTCCCAGCGAGACCAACCAAACATCTGTGAGAAGTAGTTCGCTAAAAAGCTCATTTTCCACACCCAAATCCATGCCAATGACTTCAACCAGTTCGTTGCTCAGATCGCTGTAAATATAAAGGAAATTATATATTAATAGAGTGCTTGTCATTATACTTATAAAAACTATATACATTATACAATTGGAGTTCCATTCCCATTTACAAATTCTAGCAATTTAAATACTTTAGCGCCATGGCAACTGATAAAGAGTCCGAAACCAGGAGTGAACGCCTGGCAAAGGTGGATGTCAATGAGCTGCTGCCCTCGTGCATCAAGAAAAAGACAATAACCAAAAAGGACTATATAAATCACATGTCCGATGGCCGTATACACAAACCAAAGCGCATCTTTAGGCATCAAACCGATGGAGCCTTGATCTCTGGCCACTATGCCAATAATTTAAAGGTGAACAATATTGAAATGAAGACACGCTCCTGGCCGTACGCCATGGATTGGCGTGAGGAGTATCGTCAGTTCTTGATGCGCACTAAGTGGTGCAACGAGGAGATCTACAAACTCTTCTTCGAGTATCCACCCGTGCGCTATGATCAGGTGGAAGCTTTTCTTAAGGATTTACGAAAGACTGTCTACAGTTCGGACTTTTCACCCAATGAATATGTCTCCCTGATGAGTCAGAAGAAAATAAAGGCCGATATTTTGGATCCCAATTGTAAATCCAAGGATATTCAAACCACCTATGGTAATGCATACAATCGTCTTGATGAACTCATGAAAATCAGTGGCAATTTGTATAGCCGACCGCCACCGAAGGACATGACATTGGAGACATTTTTGAAAAACATGCGCAAATTGTTTCGCAAATACGATTTGACCACATACTACGAGGATATCTGCATTCCAGCTATAGTCACAGCCAAAGATGGCAAGATGCCGGCAGGACCCATCGATCGTTATACTTTGCGGCGATACTAGAATAGAGTTAAATGAGAATATAGGCAACTTACACTTGTTCCCATTCGTGAAAGAGCGGCAGAATGCGATTGGATCGGACAATGGGCACAAAAATCATTGCGTACTTCAAATAAACACTTGTGTCCTGTAAAGGAATGGGTTGTTAAACTATGTCTTAAAACCTTCGATTAAACTACTCACATTTGGTTTAATAAAATTAAAATCGCTGAGAAAGTTAAGCACATTGAAGACCAAATTGTGGCGCGTACACTCCTCAGGCGCGTAGCAACGTTTCAATTCATTACAATTAATATCAAGCTTCAGAAAATGATAGTATTCATAGCAATTTAGGAGCAGGCTTTGCAGTAATGCAATATCTTCGGTGGTCAGATCAAAACAGGAACTCTTATTGGCCAACAATGTGGCATAGTTTGGCAGCGACCAAGGTCGAAAGCAGTTTGAACTCTCGTGCTCACAGTAAGCCTGATAGCTGCTTATTGATGCTATTTGATCTTGCAACTGGCACATGGCTAACATGCTGTTCAGGTCGAACAGTGAGTCAGTAGCATTGGGTCCAATGCGTTGGACAACAAAGTGCGAGTAGTCCTTGTGCGGTGAGGAATCACAGAAGAATCCATCGATGGGTTGACGCACCTTGGAGTCGGACCAACCGTCGTTGGGTAACGAGGCTTGTTTGAGCATTCGCCAAGTGCTCTTCTTGGTCTGGACACGCTCACGATGCTCATCCTCATCCACAAACGTTGTGTTATGACCGTATTCGATTTGTTCACTGCGTCGTGTCGGCTCAAGCATGGATGGACTGCTGCTGTCGTTTGTCACCTCGTAGTCACGGAACACTCCGCTGTCGCCTGACCATTTGTCACTCAGTGGAATTTTAGTTGCCTTCAGTCGCTTGTTGATGACCATCATTTTGTATGCGATGTCGTCGTGTTGGTTTTTCTTGTGTTCCTTGCGTCGTTTATTATTTTTATGCTTACGTCGTTGGTTTTTGTGTCTACGATGATTGGGATGTTGATGTCTCACAGCACCGCGTGTCTTTTCGTATAGATGCTTTTGTAGCAACAGTTCCGTGGGATTTGAGAACAAGGCACCATTGCCATCGCACTCCTGTTCCAGATTATGCCAAGCCGTCAACCTCTTTCCAATTTCCGTGCCCCTCGTCTCAAAGCCCTGCAAATATGTGGGTGTGTGTGTGTGGGTTAAAGTATGAGCATGCGTAGAATTGATTTATTGCCCTGGGCCACACATAGCTACTTACCAAGGTGGGGTCACTAAAATCAGGCAGGTCGTTAAATATTAAAGCCACTATTATGCAGGCCACACAATAGACGGCTATGGATACGACCACCAGGTAAGGTCGTCGTGCGAGGACATGGTAATACCAGTTCATCTTTTCCGAGTCGAAGCACAACATGCCAAAGCAATAGCAACGTCGTTCGCTTGACCAAATATATATTTTCCAATTAACGCATTCAGTTTGCTTTCATTTTGTTTAGTTAGATGGCCAATTGTAGGAGCATTCGCAGCTTGTAGAATTTGCAAATAACCTTGGGCCTTGTCTGATGCGAACGTCCTGGGGGGCAATGCTATTGTTGTTGTTTATGTTATACAGATACAGTCTCACGACTTGTCTTGCAAAAATTTGCTGTTTATCTGGTGGCTTCATTCACGATTTGCTCTTGATGTGAAGGCAAATGAATTAACATTTTTTTGTAAAATGCACGCGAAATTAACCACGCGCTGGGAAATAAAACTAAAATGAATAAAAAATGCAAATGCAAAAAATGCGTAAAAACACAAGCAAAATGCACTAGTGATGTACATAAAGAATATCGATTTTATAACAAGTATCGACAAATGAACACTAATATGGCATATCGATATGCAGTCTCTAGTTCTTAAATTGCATACATGCGCTTTAATTTACCGATAACTTTACCAGCGTTGCCAACTACCATGCGCACTTTGGCGCCACATTTAAAATATGATTTATAGGTAGAATAGAATAAAATTTTTATTTTATTGGATTGGACAGGTAAACATTAAGCGATATTATGCATATGGTATTCATTGCTAAAATTAAACATTTTAGCTACGCAAACATTTATGGATTGCAAGTGTCTTTATTCCTGGTTAATACTGTATGATTTCTAATAATCGGGCATTTCAATGTATGATCATGGAATAAAGTATAATATTAGCTTATGCGTTACAAATATATGTATGTAGTCGAAATACAACCCATTTTCTGCTTAGTAATTATTACAACTCCACTCTCCGTGACAACCCATGACATAATATAATTATAATGTAGCACAATATCTTAATTAAATGTTAATGCGAATATGCTTAATATGTAATACTACGTAATACACAATGCATTTTTCAATGCAGTATATGTAATTTTGAGTTCTTATTGATGCTATGCGCTTTTGATATGAGTGAGAAGTTTTTATCCAATTGCACAAAAGTGATTAAGAATAAATAGTACATAGTTAGACACTTTGTAATATTGCACAAAGTAAATTGCAGTTTACACAACAACAAAAGGGCACACAAGTAAAAAATTAATTTAATTAAGATTTAGAACATTTTTGTTAATGCGCTGCTTTAAACATAATTTAAATATCACAGACTTTTTGCCAATTGAATTAATATGCTTTGTTAATTTTGTTTATGCCAAAATCATAGAATGGAACGAATTCATAAATAAGATAAATTATAAGCGAGGATTATTCCTACAGTTATCAAACATACGATATTGTAGAGTGCATAGGATAAGATTAGAACTGTAGCTTTAACTTTAACTCTAAACGGGACTTAAGCGCATAAATCTAATCGATCCAAGACACTAGCTTAAACACTTTCTACAAAATACCAATCGATTTAGTCTGGAATTTAGATATATAGCTGTTTTATCGAAGTGAATTTAAGCTAGTGTCGAAGATTTATTAAAATCAGTCAAATATTAAAATGAAATCAAGTCTTGTGTTGAACATGGCACATAATCATTAATGGAAAACCATGAGCCAAGCCTATGAAGATGATATTCTATTCTATATAAATACTGTATTGATGTTCTTAATCGCAAGGCGATTAGTCGGGAATATGTTGATTTTGTTCAACTCAAGGTATAATCTAATTTTCATTCGATTCAACTTGAGCTCTTTAATACTTAGTGCATGTTGTCCACTCGACTGGATTGCAATCCAAGCGCATTTAATGCCATGCCCGGAGGAACGCCAACTCCCACGCCTACGCCAACTCCACCGCCTACGCCTACACCCACGCTTCCCTCACTCTCGCTCTTCCAGGACGACACTGGAATGTGTGGAGCCGGCAAACAATTACGCAATGTTTGCACAATTTGTATGGTGTCCATGAGAGCTAAAGAGATAAATAAATTGTAATTAATTGTATTGTAGCTGGAGCGGATCGACTTACTCTTTTGCAGACTTTCACTCTGCTTGCCATAGGGTTTGCACATTGAGGGTCGTATGTAGGTCTTCATTCGGGACATATTGCGCATTAGCTCCGAGAATATGCGCACTATCTTGTCCTGACCCACGCCCATGTGATCCAAACGATTGGCATCGTGACTCGCCCAGGCACCGTTGTGTAGTGCCAACAGATCCTTGTTTGATTCAATCGAGTCCAGATTAGAGCTGAAAGAAAAGGAAACAAAGGTTACAAACTGAATGCTGACGAGCTGATAACCATTATTTTTTAATCCTATTTAAAAGTATTTCAAATTTTGAAATAGAATAGAATAGAGACAACAAAATTGATAAGATACATTTTATAGCCAAAGCTCACCGCAAAGATTCCGAAATGTTCTTGTGTGTAAGCTGTTCCATCGAGGAGTGCGAGGATGACGATGACGACGAGTGTGGTGACTGTGAAGGCGGCGGCAGCGAATGATGACCATGATGCACCTGTGAGCTGACTACATTTGAGTTAACTACAGTCGATGTAGTGTTGGTTGTTAGTGGAGTTGGTTGCTGTTGTTGTTGTTGCTGCTGCTGTTGTTGCTGATTGGCAGCAACTGCTGCTGCAGCCGCAACTGCCTGGGACTGCATCATGCCTTGGATTTGCAAATTGGCGGCAGCAGCTGCCACTGCCATGGGATCAAAATGCTTTGGATCGAGTTGTGCAAATACACGTTGCTTCTCCAAAGCACTCAGATTGTTAAGCTTCTCCAGACTTTGTTGGGCAAGTACACGATTTTGCTGTTGTATTAATGCTGCTGTTAATTGCTGTTGATGCTTGGCCTGAGCTTGGGCCTGAGCTTGTTGCTGTTGCTGCTGTTGTTGTTGCTGCTGCTGTTGTTGTTGCTGTTGTTGTTGCTGCTGTTGTTGCTGTTGATGGTGTGCAGCTGCAGCGGCAGCACTTATCTGCGAGAGTTGTGACTGTAAGCTACTTTGTTGCTGCTTACTCAAATGCTGCAACTGTGGTGGCACCTTGGAGCCACTCGACTTGGATAAATCAATCTCAACAGCTGCCACCACATTGTTGTTGGAGCTAGAGACTCCGCTGGCGGTACTGCCAGCTGCTGAGCCGACTGCAGCACTGCCAGCTGCCGCACTTGGTGGTAAGTGCGAGAGACGTTGCAAGAAATCGGGTGTATTGACACCTGGATATTGTTGCTCCATAAAGGGCATCGGGGAGATACCCATGTGATTCTTGTAGTAGCGACAAGCAGGACTTGGGCAGGACTGCACCACCTCAATGATAAACTCCTTCTCCATTCCAAACTGATCGCGTCCAATGGTATACGATTCGATCACCGCTCGCACCGTGGCATCCACACTCAAGTGCAGGCCATGTGGTCCCGACATGTGCTTCAGCATGACCGCATTGGCAAAATGTTCGAATGGTAGGACAATCTTGCCATTGTCGCGGAGTATCAAGCGTCCCTGGGAATCCAGAGTCAGTCGATTGGCCAGCACTCTGCAGGTAGAATAAGAGATGAAAATAGTAAAACAATTTTAAGCACAGTAGCGTTCTGAAGTGGATAGTACTCACTGCAAATATGCGGCGCTCGGAAGCATAGCGTTGTCCTTCAAATCACTGAAGCACTGCAGCAGTTCGGCACTCGGATTCCAGCCCTTGTTCTGCAGATATAGCTGCAAGAGCATATAGAGCTTCTCGGTCACATATCCAACGCCAGCGTTGGACTGTTGTTGTTGCAACATATCGCTGTGGCTTGGTGCTACCATCGTATTGGAGATGCTGGTGCTGCTGTTATTACTGTTCACAGCATTGATTGCACCCCCGGCCCCACCAGCGCCGACGGGCACCTTTGAAAGAGCCGCCTTCATTGTCTCGGCAAGATCCAATTTATAGTTGTCTGTATAAAAGTGCTTAACGTGCTCCTGCAATCAAGTTTATAATTATAATAATTACAACTGCAGACACTCACACTAACATACACTCACACACACGCGCATTTTAAAACACAGACTCGCACACAAACACACAGAGACTGCGAGATTCGTATACATGCACGGCAACACCTATACACACCCACCACCCACCAATGCAGACTCACCAAATTGTTCATTTTTCGGCTATGGACATTTGTGTCTGCAGCAGCATCTGCATTTATTTGGACTCGCGCCACCAAAGCATCTTTAAAACACTAACGGTTCTATCTAGATGCTTATTGCTAACAAAATATGCCTATAAGCATATACACCGAAATAAAAACGAAAAATTTTATGTGTCTGCCGACTATTTCTGTTGTCCTTCGGCAAGGAAGTGGGGATTGTTGATACACTCGAGTTATCGATTCATCGCGTTGTTGCGATGCATTGCATATCGCGAAGTGTTTTGCACGACGATATAATACTGCATATATCGATAATAGAAAAAGTTAAGATTTTTAAACTAAAGAATTGTTTACATGCATTTAGTTTAAAATAATTATAAATAAAAAACATGTGCCAATTTATTATTCTGTTTAATTTGAACGGATTCTGTTAAACAGCTGTTTTTATACAGGTTTATGATTTGTTCTTACTTAAGTCGTGAAGCAACTGTTTAGAAATATTGATATCCCAGCGATTTCCATACGTTCGCTAATTTAAAATTTTCAGTGCAAACTAATCATAATTTTAACTTCAAATATATTTTCTACAGATAACATGTAAGTTAAAAAATATCGTTGCGTAGTTCATGGCGAATTTGCAAATGTTATTAAGCACGGTAAAGTGCTTAGAGGATCGCACAACACATTTCGTAAGCTTAGGTCCGAAACAATTTGATTTAATTTCCAGCGCAAGCAGAAAGCTTGCTTCCTTCCTTCCATTTTTGTTTGCAAAATAATAATAATAAAATAAATGGGCTAATCATAATTTACAGCACGCAAATGGCAAGAAAACTTTCTTCGACACGCGATTTACAAAAGCCAAAGGCGTAACAAGTGACGCTCTCCTTAAGTCCACTGCTGACCACAACTCAAGTCACACGCACACACACATAAACACAACAGTCCAGCATAAGCACGCACAAACACAAACACACACTTACAGCGGTTGTAATAAACATTTTGCATGCGTTGCCAGACGTCGCTACTACCGGATATGATTGCCTTGAGGGGGTTGGGTAGCTATAGCAACTTTTGGCAAACAATAAAGGACATACATATATGCACACCCATTCCCAACTACGTACCGCAACTTGTTTACTTGCCTACCTACCTGAGGGCACCTGCAATTGCGACTAGCAACGTCTAGACTTCAGTTTAGATTTGAAATTCGTTGAGTTTGCATCGCATAAATAGAAACCAAAAACTCTATGTACTTATAATTCTAAATAATTAATATGTGCTTCCTTTTGGTCAGTTGGTTCCTTCCACTGCTGTGGACAACTGTTTTCCTAAAGCTGGGAAACTGTACCGTTCCCGATTCGAAACAATCGCCAACGCCTCACACATTTCGTTTTCGAAATCCTCAACAGTGCCTCAAAAACGAGTTCTACAGCGTGAACTACTTTGACTGCTCGCCCTGCAACGAGGGGGCATCCACAGACGGTGGCATCAACGAGTTGCAGCCCACTGCAGACAGTAAGTGGGTCTATTGATTAAACAAATTTATGTAGAGCTCAGAGGGGGTCCCAAGGGGGGAAAACTATAGTACAATGCAATTACATACACTGAAGAAAAGTACTGAACTTCGTTCTGATATCAGAAATTAGCCATCTTGAATTTACTTAATCATTGATTCTAGTATTTGATGACAATTAAGACCGGCTTATAATTTTTTACTAAATTTTAAAAACAATGGATGTATAAGGTAAAGCGATTTCAAGGACTCTTTTAAAACTGATTTCATCAATAAGAAATGCTATCCTCAATACATTTTTGCAGTGTACCTTTTTTTCATCAGATTTAAATCAATAATTTCATTATAAATCTTTTAAATACTTGTTAATATTATTCAAAAAGACTAGTTAAAGTCACTTGATATAATATATTCCTCCTTGCACTTTTTCTTTCGAGTTTTTAGGACGATTATCTATTTCTTAAATTCAAAATTTCCTAAAATGTTTCTAAATGTCTGTATTTACATTCAATATTGATCAGCCTCATTTCTGGAATTATCCACAAAGATACTGAATTTCTCGTTTGCTTTTCAGAATTCTCTTGCCAGTGCCCAATTGGACATGTTTCGATTTTTGACAAGATCAATCGTTGGCCAATCTGCGAGGAGTTCTGCCAGAACTCTACAAATGCGACTGATAACTGTACCTCGTTATGGCCAACTGAGTTGCAAAATTGGCACTGCAGCTATCAATATCTCAATACCACCGCTATTTCACAGCATGGAGTGGGAATTGTCTTGATCAACACGAATCCCGCCAGCAGCAACAACAGTGATTGTCAGAGCTGTAATTTGGCTCATAACTTTCGTTACCAGGATTACTGTATTGCCAACACACTGATGCGTCCATATTTGCATTACAGTGCCTACTGGCAGACTACGAACAGCTTGAAAGGCCAAGTCAATTCCAAATTGCATTTTGGAGAACTGAAATTTGTGGCGTTCTTTTGTTTGGCTTTAAAAAATGACAGTGCCTGCCAGCAGTTGGCGAACCTCTGCGTACTCTCACACTACTCGCTGGAGAAGCATTCACCATGCAGTGCATTCCTGCTCAACCAAATGTCCGATGTGGTCATGAAATACGCCCAGTCCGGAGAACAGTCCCGTGCTCTGGAACCCTTTCTTTTCTACAAAAAGGGAAAGTCCACAAAGGAATTGCTCACAAAGACTCTACATCCGGCGAATCGTTCGAAGGTGGAAATCTTTAGCACCAACTATGATCTCTCGGGACGTCTCAAGCGCTGGGGACGCTTTCAATTGGATCAACTGAATCTGTGTCCGGACCAAAAGGCACCTCAACTTCAACTGGGAAAACGCCAGCAGGAGATTCAATGTGATCTAAGTCTGGAGCAGCTCATAGACATAGCTAATCAAGAGGCCAACGATAACTACTTGACTTTGTATCTCAACTTTAGCAGCAACTGGGAATTCCTGCTCCATCAGTTGCCTGTACTTATAGAGACTCTTACGCCGGAGAACAAGGTAGTCTTACCAGAAACATTCTTCACTCCCACAATTTCATTCTTCCTCTAACTTCTCTCCTCTCTACCCTACTCATCTTAACACTCGCATAGCGTTCTCAGGCGGAGGATTGGCAGTTGGTCAAACGCTTCCAGCTCATCTCAGCACATCCCCGAGAGAATCGTCATACTCCAAGTGTGCCACATTATGAAGACGCCCATAAGTTGCAACTCTATCGATCTCTGCGCTACGTGGAGCAGGTGCAGCTCGAGTACAGCATTTTGTCGGAGAATCGCATGGGATTGCCGCTGTTGAGGCTTCGCTTTCGTCACATTGAACTCACTGGCAATACTACACTTACCCAGCTCTATCCCTTCCGCATGAGCGTTAGGTTTCAACGCCCTGAGGGGGGCGCGGCTGCCCAATTGCTGCTTGAGTTGGCATTGCCGCTGCTGCTTCTAGGGGCTTCTATTGCGGCTCTTCTGCGTCTGCAGAATCTACGACGACGTCGTCAGGTGGAGCTCTGTCAAATCAGTAATCTAGTTGAGCTACTGATCCAGCTGGCCGGCAACGTGGCGCTGGCTTTGCTAGCCACAGCCTTGCTGCTCCTAGCACTCCAGGCCTTTAATCCTCGTCAGCTTGTGGCGCTTATTTACCCGGCTTGTCTGCTGCAACTGATTTATCTGGCGGTTAGTCTCCGCCGTGCCAGTCAACTGGAGCTGTTTCTTATCGACTGGGAGCGTCCCCGGAGCAACGGTGAAGGCCAGCGCCTCAATCTGGACAGCAGCTCCTTGTGCTCCAGTGTGCGCACCTTTGTCGCCGAGAGCAGCGTGTCCGCCTGGCGTGTCCTATTCACCGCCAACGCCTGGATCCGCCTCAGCGCGTCCCAGAGGTATTCCACATTGCTCCAAGCAGCTGCTGTCATCTTAATTCATCGACTAGCAGAACATGTTGTACAATCTCCCTTGGACTTTGGTGGCAGTTGCTGTCTCATATCCATAGTTTATCTTCTCACTTACCTACTCC
The DNA here is from genome assembly GCA_018152125.1 of Drosophila dunni. Taxonomy (NCBI): domain Eukaryota; kingdom Metazoa; phylum Arthropoda; class Insecta; order Diptera; family Drosophilidae; genus Drosophila; species Drosophila dunni. The sequence goes on along the minus strand of JAECXC010001917.1, from coordinate 12,423,038 downwards.
AATTGTTGCTCGGACGATTGTTCCAATCGAATCCTCTGCAAAAGTTCATTGATCTTTGCAGCTTAGCTAATATTTCGGTGTTCTCCCTGCTGGAGCCCGGATATGGTTACTATATACATGGACGCTCGCCTCATGGCTTTGCAGACACAGATATGTCCTCGATGATCCTTCAGCTGCAGCGTGAGGCGCAGAATATGTGTGGACGGCGTGGTCTCCTCATGGACTCCGACAAGCAGGCCTACATTATTCTCCCTCCACGTAATCTGCGGTAAGATAACTCTCGATATATTATCACTGATTTTCATCTGATATTTTTCAATCCAACAGCGTCTACTTGGAGCGCTTGCTGCTGCCATTCCAGCGCACCCGGCATGGAAGTCTCTCCCAGACACTGCTTTACCAGAAGGATCTACAAGTGCCCAGCATAGATGGTCAGGTGGAGCGCACCTCCATTGCCTATGCGAGTGTGAATCGTTTCTTCTGCGCTTTCATAGATCACGTAAGTTATATTTTCCAAACCAAATTTTAATTATAGAACTAATTCGTGACTTATTTGCAGGCCATCAAGGATATGGATTACATAATCAAGGAGAAAACCTTGACGGAAAAGCTCTTCAATTGTGAAATCGAAAATTATTTAACTGAAAGTACGTAGAATGAAATTTAATTATTAAAATCATTTGTTAACCCTATTCTTATCAGATAAGGGAACCTTCTACATAGACGACTCGCTGAGCTTCAGTCGACTGCTCTTGCTGGGAAATCATCTGAACATCTTTGTGCTGGAAATACTTGTGCTACTTTCCATGTATTTGCTTACCAGCAGTTTGCTCTTTTCACTCATCATAACCTGTGCCATTAATTTGGTAAGATCATCAAGATTTTTCCAATACAATCGATGTTATAGCCTATTATCTTTGTAGACATTACGTTTTATCTTTCGGCTGTGGGTGCGCCGAAATGTCTCGCGTAAGACATTGATAGATGAGCGATTTCTGCTCTAGCCCCGCCAACAGTTGGAGGAACAATATATGCGGGAGGATGGCTTTTTTGATCTATAAATAGAGTTTATAAGCTGTAGCAGAAAGAAATTCATTAATCTATTTATATCTAAACTTAATCAGTTAGCAAACAATAGATTCCTTTTCTACTACAACTTATAAACATTTAATAGCTTTCATTTAACATAAAACGTTTTGTTTTATTTAAAAATCCACTTGATAGCTAAGTAGTACATTTATTAGTTAATTTTGTTTTGTTTTTTAAGTAGTATTCATATCATAAAACTTATGATCTAAAACAGATGAAATAATTTCTATAGTTTCGCATTCAACATATACAAAAACACACTTAAAACTCTTAAGCATGCTTTTAGTTATCTTTTTTATTAAATTTAGTTATTTGTTTGCTGTAATTTCGTTAGGATAGCACACATTTATGTTCCTCTAATACATATAGTAGTCGTTTATTTAATACATTTATTTAATTTCAATTTTATATTAATATATTTATTTCAGTTTATTGATTTGATTTTCGAGTGTGTGTGACATGAATAGTTTTAAGCAGCCCTTTTGTTTCTTCTTCTACTTTAGTTGAAAGTTTTTTTCAGTTAGTACTGCATATTGGTTTTGTTTAAACATTTATGCATTTTGTTTCCAGTTAACAAAAAGTTTAGGTAATAAGCACAGCATTTAACTGGTTGATTGAAGTGTTTCGGAAATTATTATAAATACATATCGTACTATATAATACATTGCATATATACTATATAATGTAACGTAGCTGAATGGTGGATTATATGTTTTGAGTGGGGAACTTCTAGTAGACTGATTGGCTGCTCTTTTTTTTATGCTAATATAAAACGACAAACATACACAACATTAAAAAGATCTATATCTGTCTCATACATAGGTATAAATATTGTATTGATTATTGCGTGCTGCTCTTCTTCTTCATCTTCTGCTTCTCCAACTTATAACACTAATTTGCAAACTTATTACAAGTGTCTTCTTATATGGTAGTATACGAATGTTTTGTTTAAATATGAAAATAATAGAAATGCCTTGGAATTATATTAAAATATAGTAGTGGGCAATAAATATCATACATAGCATTAGAGAGAGAGATGAAAATAAAGTGAAGTAAAGAAAGCAAATGAGTTGTGTTTTCTATGCAAGAATACATATTCTACATATTTATTTCATAATTTGATCATAATTCTTTCTTCTCCATTTTTGTTTTTATCACAAAAGTAAATACAACTCCAATAGTTATTTTTCCAGGGTAGGGGAGTAGCATGGTTTAGGTGTCTAGGGGGATTACCCTTGAGTTTAATCTGAAACTCAGGCTCGTTTCATGCATAACTTCAACTAAGATTTAATCTCTACTTGGTATATCTGATTTACATATGTATATTCAACACTTAAGACTGTAGTAAGTATAGTTTAAAATTATTTCCCATTGATATTAACTTTATAAAGGTTTCGTTATTCAAATAAATCATATCAAATGACTTTGTATTATTTACAGTTTTGTCAATTTAAAACTAAATGTACACCAAATTGTTTTCTTTTTCTTTTGATCTAAATGCTTAAAATGTAATTTTATAGCTATATTTGTTTTTAGCGCCATCATTAATTTACAAAACAATGTGTGGAACTCCTACTCATAACTTGTGATATCTAACTGCGAGTATCTCGGTCGCTCCGTTTGTTTGTCTGTCAATCTGTCAATGGATATGTTCATCATTCGTGAACAGCTAGCTAGTCTTCTTAGAGTCCAAAAGCGGCTGCGTAAGCATGCAGTAGTTGAAGCACATAGTCGGCACTCTCCTGTATTGCATTGCTGCCCAGACTACGCGGTCGTTGTGGCAACTCCAGCTCCAAATCCGCTAAATCCTGTTCATGCTTCTGCTGTGATTCCTCGTCCTCTACTTGCTTCTCCTCTTCATCTTCTTTATTTGACTTTTCCTGCTGCGTTGTCTCCTTGTCCACTGACTCCCTTTGCTGCTGCTCATCTGTGCCCTTAACGTTGGGCAAAAGCTCGTTCTATTCGTGCACCGTTCGACGAGCACGTTTCGCTGGCAAGCATGATTCTTCACTGTCCGCCAACGAGGCGGAACCACAACTCTTACGACCATTCTCTAATGGCGCCGGCGAGCCAGCAGCTGCTGCCGCCATCAGGTTGGGTGAATTCGATGATGTGGATGCTCCACTAGCGATTTTACCACCAAAGTTAGGTAACCATTTGGCCAATTGCTCCTCGAAGAAGTTTTCCAAATACTTGGCATTGCTGTACGTTTTGGAATCCTCCTGTGTAAAGGCAAGTGGCCACACATGTGTAAAAATCTGAGCTTTTATCAAATCGAAGGCATGATTAACTCACCTGATAGAAGAGATATGTGTTCTTGAAGATCAGGCGTACATCGGCCACAAAGCCAGCGATATCCTTGTAATGATTTTGACTGGAGGGATCCAAACGTGTGCGTATAACATCCAAAGACATGGGGCTGTTGCGAAACAAACAAAGTTTAGACTCTGACGATAGAATAAATAGTAATTTATTTTCGCTACTTACTTGCAAATAATCTCATAGTATTGCGAATTTGCCGGCGATTCCGGTTCGCGGAAGTTAAGACTTTGCTCATACTGACAGTATAGCTCGAGACAGATACGTTGCAATATTCTTAGCTCCACGCTAGTCAGCTCACCGGGCTGTGACTTCTCATTGGCCTCGGATTTGGTCAACTCCTTGAGATTGACACACAACAGACATTGCCAGCTCTCGCTCTCGTCCGGCAATGAGCTAATCGCGGGTATATGACAATTCTGATGGAATACTTTTGGGCATTTGTCGCAGCACATCAATTCACCGCCATCCAGGCAAACGGCACACCAATCCTCATTGGGGTCATCTTTTTGTTCATTTTTATTATTAACTGATATGATTAGTTTGCGGGTATTGCATTCAGATGTGTGTTGTGGTATGTGGCGTAGTGTAGAGTGTGTGTGTTTTGTGTTTTTTTTTTTTTCGTTTTGATTTGTTTTCATTTGATTTGGTTTTTGGTTAGTAATTGATTTCGTACGATTTATTGCGCGTTTAGTTTGGTTTTGATTTATTATTTTTTGGTATTTTGGATTTGGTTTCGAAATCGAGTATTTGCAGTTTTTGAAAATAGAAACAAACAAAGCAAAGTTATATGAGAATTGGGTATAAAAACAAACAAAAAAACCAACAGCAAAGTAAATATTAGACATATATCAAAATTCAACGATTCTGTTGCTCTCACATACGATTTTTCAAAACATTGAAGTAATGGTTTAAAATAATAGTTTAAAATAATAAATTTTGTACTGTAGCGAGAGCAACACACGCACACACACGCATACACACCCCACAGCCCATTACAAAAACAGTAGCCAAGAGCCAAAATAAAAAGGTATTTGGAAATAAATAAAATGCGAGTTTTAGTTGACACTCACCTTCCTGAGTATTGGACAGATCCGTTGAGCTGTGCACCTGCGGTGATGTGGTCTTGGTGCGTCCCTCCGGCAGCACCTGGACACCATTCGAGTCCAATTTGGCAATTGTGGCAATCAGATCATTGATTGAGTCGTCACGCACCTTGTCAATGGGCTCAGTAAAGTCCTTTGTATTCTGTATGCCAAAAGAAAGAGTTGTAGATTAGTAAACTAATCAACTGGAGCATTAAATAACTCGTACTTCGTGCGTGCTGGGACTGGGTGTCTTTGGATTCGTCGATGTGACATTGGAGAGTATTGAAACAGCTGGACCAAGACCCAAGGCAGCAGCATTTAGCTGTGCCATGTTATTGGCATTTTGTGAGCCATTTCCCAAGCCAGGAACTGTCGGTCCGCCTATGCTCAAACTGGGCGGTGTGCTGTTCTTAAGAGTATTTGGAGATTTCAGTGAGATTTTAAAATTTTCGGATGTTTGTCGACCGTTTGCAAATGGCAATAGTGGACCCTGCTGTTGGCAAACTACATTAAAACAAAATAAATATTAATTTTCATACTATTAAACAACTATTAAACTTGATACAACTTACTGCTCGATTGCTGCGCAGATTGTGGTATGTGCCACTTGGCAAGACTGTGCATGGCGCTGCTCAATTGCGGTGATGTCTGCGGTGGGCCAGCATTAAAGCCAGCCTGGCTCCCATGAAACCCCAACGCCTGCAATTAATTATTTGTTAAGCAAATTAATTATTTAAAAGTAATTCACGCGTTTATTTCTTACATTCTGCATTGGATTTGGCATCATTTGTGGTCGTTGCAGTGCACCTGGTGAGGGTATCTGTCCACCTCCACCACCACCTCCTCCTCCGCCGCCACCGGCCGCTGCTCCAGCCATGGCAGCTGCCGCCGCCTGCTGTTGAACGTGGTTTGCCATGCGTTGATATTGCGATTGAAATCGAGCATTACTGTTCATAAAACTGCTATTGTCTCTCGGACCGCCACCGGGGCCACCCCCAGGTTGGCCAAAATTTTGCTGTCCGGGCATAAAATGTGGGCGCATCTGTGGCCCAAGCTGTTGGTGTGCAGGCGATGGATTACCTTGTGGTCCACCTGGATAACTGGGCGGACCATTAAATCCCAGATGGGCGGTTGGACTCTGCGCTGCCTGATTGTTCAGCAGACCACGCAGACTGATGTCTGTTTGGGGTAGAATTAAAGTTTAATTAATGCTATTTGAGTGATGTATTGTCATCCAGGTGACTTACCCATATTCTGCGGATGTGTGGAGGAGCTCACATGTGGTTGACCCTGCCGTTGCATGCCCACAGGTGGCATGCCGCCAAATCGCACTGCGAAAACAGTCATAATGTAAAAATACTTTTTGTAAATAATATTTAAATCCAATAATGCTTACCTGATGCATCCCCTGGAAAGGACCGGCTCATTGAGAGATTGTTGAACTGCTGTTGGGCTGCGGCATTGCTGTACATTGGCGGACCATTCTGTGGCCCAAAGCCACCCGGCGGTCCGTTGGGCGACAGGCCTGACGTCATGCCTGGCGGTAAACCGGGACGCAGTGGTGGTGCCATGTTTGGACTAGGCTGCTGTCGTGGAGGCGGCGGCGCCGGTCCATTCTGTGAGGGCGCTGGTGTCGGTGGATATGGCTTGCCATCGACTATAACAATGCCTAGCTGTGAGATGACCTTCTGAAGTTCAGCCACCTGATTCAATTGCACCTGGATCCGTACGGGTATCTCGGGATTGGGTATATCCGCTCGCTGACATTTTAGCTTCTGCAGATGACGAACCAGTGACTTTTTGCTAGATAAAATAGCAAAGTCACTGCCCTTTTCCAGAGCATTCTGCATAAATTCGATGCAATGATCAGTGTTATCAGATAGCAGCTGCAGTGTCTCCTTCTTCTCCACTAGAACCTTTAGTTTACTGTCACAGACCTCGTTGAGCCGCATCACCAGCTGCTTGCCACGCATATTGACCGTGTTGGTGATTTTGACCACCATGGCTGTGATCTCCTTGATCAAATCCTTCTTTTTGTCATGTATCAGTTGCTGGCGATCATCGATCACCTTTGTGGCGGACGAGAGTAGGAAGCGTTTGTAGTTGATTTCGGAGACAAGTGTGGACAGTGCTTGTCGCGATTCCGTTGCAATCTCATGAGCAAACTTATACTTATGATCCCGATGATCACTCAATTGGCAATCGCGACAGGTTAACTTATCGCATGTCTCGCAGAACAGCGATAGCTTCTCCTGTGGGTGCAGCTGGCACATGTGGAGCTTATCAACGCCACCAGTGCCCACTAGTTGCTCATTGTTGGCCTCATCCTTTGGCTTAATCGTATGATCCTTGGTGATCTTGAGCCTCTGATGTGCCTGCACACAATTATCGCATATGTATTCCGAGCAATCCACACACCAGGATGTCGCCACAGCTCCATCAGAGCAGCTGCTACACTGTACATTGGCTGTCAGGGAGCTTTTTAGACCGTCGGTGGAACCATTACCGTCGCCACTATCCCCAGACGCACACTGTTCGATGAGGAACTGATTCTCGATAATGTATTCACTCTGTGAGGCGTTATCACACACCGGACAATGGATTAACGGTGGCAACGAGCGATCAATTTCCACAAACTTTGTGTGCACACACTGGCCACAAGCCACATGAAGGCATTCCAGCAATTTGGGTCGATCGTTTATGCCCAAAACTTGGGCACAATAGACGCATTTGAAGAGTGTAAACTTTGCGGATGCTGATGAATTTGATTCCGACTGCAAAGTAGAGGAAAAATAAAAAAATATTTAATTAAAAACTTGTTTATAATGTAGATAAAAATTTAATTTAAGTTTATTAATTGTTTGCTGAATTATTGGCAGAGAAAAACTAAATTTATTCGGCGGTTTTGCTCACAAAGCTCGCACCGTTAGTTTTTCGTAACAACAAAGTATACACAAATGAATGAAGTTAAGGAACGATAAGAGTGAAATTCAGTTTCTATCTCTCCGTTCCGATCCACAACAAAATTAAATCAAATTTAACTCGAGTGTTTTTAAGAGGCAATCATATATTATGGATAACACAATCAGGATAATAAATCGGACAAGTGCCTCTTACATATTTGATGTATTTACGTGTATTGCTACTTCTAAATACTTTCATTTAAAATGTTGACATATTTCCTGTACAGTTTATATGATTGAAATGTTAATAAACTTATCTAATCTTATCTTATCTACACTTTTTTATTATTTGTGATAAGCTGAAGCCTGGTGAAGTGTCGAATTTCTAGAAATGACTCCAGGCTGCTCCAAATGCAGTTATATTTCTCTACTTTCATTTAAAACAAAAAGAGGTTTATGTATTATCAAAAGAATTAAGTTATAAATAAAGCTGTGCAGATAAATTATAAGCAAACTTTGTTGTTCATAAATACAAAAAGTTTATCACATTTAATTCCAAATCAGTTTGATAACTTAAATTAATCTTTGGAATAAATGCCTTTAAACTTGGGCTGCAGTACGATTATTCGGCAAAGGATATTAATGAACGATCCCAGTTGAAGTTACAGTTGCTCCTTTTTGTAATTAATCACAGTAAGTTTTAAACGAGACAAGAGAGCATAAATACTGCAATGCACAAAAGATAAAAAACCGAAAGAAGAATAAGAGCTCGGAACAAAGCGAACAAATAGCATTCTATAATGAAATTGGGGGATACGATAGGGAGGTTATAAGGCAGTAAAGAGAGGGAAAGAAGCGAGGAGGGAAAGGCGGCTGCTGTTGGTTGATTTGGTTTGGTTGGTTCCATCGTCTCCGACTGTCGCCGGGTAAGATTGATTAGTTTTATCTTGAGTTGGAGCACATAAATCCAATTGATTGATTATGCTTTTGGCTCGATAAAGATTACTGCATTGGTATGCGAGAGTTTTACATGCAAGCCAACAGAGAGCGTGAGTGTGTGTGCCAACAACGGAAGCGCCATGGACATTGATGAATGCTCCACAGTCCGAATCCCACTGGCAGCTGAAAACACACACAGTTTATTGTGCAAAAAATAAAAAAATTTCTGTTAAAAATACGCGGATCCAGTTCCTAAAACTCCTAATGCAACCCAGACGATCCGAGTGATCCATCTGCTGACGTCACAGATACATTCAGAGAAAGTTATGAGCTCCAAGTTTCTCTCAACTTTCAAAAACGCCTCGGCAATCATAAATCATCAAACTGCCATTTTATACTTATAGTAAAGTATATAATATATAGTTATACATATATATATATCTATATATGGGAAGCTTTGCCACATGCTCACGCGTGTTGCAGATTCAAAAACAGGGGGCGTTTTGAGGGGAATACGCCGATGTTCCACTTGAAAGCCATTCATCATAATATACATATATATTCCATGGTCATATGGTTGTAGTTGTTGCTTTTCTCGTTCACATTCTCCTCGCTCGCGGCGCTTGTGCGCCCAATTTGTGGGCCTCGAAAACTGGTCGGAACTTTCGGTTATAGTATAACTCTGCTCGTTTGGTTTCGGCTCAATTCGGTTTGATTTGTTGCTTCGTTTTTTCACTTTTTTGGCGCTCGGACGACGCCGCAACCCACTTAAAGTTGCTCAAGTCCACTGGGACTGACATACCATTAAAATAATAAATAAAAAAAAAGATATATATAGTATACATACACCTACATATATATAAATATATTTCGTATGCAGCTGCTACCCCCATGTTTTCAAGCTCGGTGGAAAATGACTTGCCATAAAACTGGAAATGGGTAGAAAACTCGTTTATTTCTTCTTCTTTCTAGCCCGCATCCCGTAGCCAACAATTTAGAGTAATGTAACATAGATTCTGTTTTATGCAAGTAATTGCAATTAATTGGATTTTCAATCAACTTTAAAGGTAACCCAAAAAGTTTAATCGATTTTTCAATCATTTCCGGTGAAATAACAGGTAAACACAAACTTTGGCAGGGGTTGAAATGAAACCGGAAATTGTAAAACGGGAAAAGCTGTTACAGCAATCTACAGATGTGGATGATTTGCTCAAAATACTGACACAATTTCACATACATTCGCTAAATGCTATAATTTCAAATCAGCTTCCGTTTCAGATTTACTTTAAGCTATATTAAAATTTGTTAATGTCAAGCCTTACGGATTACTTATAGTTATAAAACATGTTTGAATAGGCTTTCAGAGTTTATGAACCTTATCACGGAAACAAAATTTGTTGACGGATTCATTTAGGCAGCCTTGGCAAGTCTAAAGCTTAGGCAGAATGACTGCAAGAGACCCTGTACTTATTCTGAAACATTTTGTTTTCGATTTTAAGATTTGAGTTTTATATAAATTTTAGCATCTAGAGATTAAAGATAAACATATTTTCTTCACTCAAAACATTTTTCAAAAGTACAGGTTTCAAAAATAATGGCCCATCATAAAAGCATGAGCAATTTAATGGCAATTAAATTTGTTGCCTGCTTTCATCTAAGGCTCCAATCAATCCTACATTTGTACATTAGGGTAACGGAAGGAAAACTGCCTTTTAGCCTTATTTTTTGTTGGCTTGGCCATTAAGGCTTGACTGCCACGCAGTAAGGGTAGGAAAGGGATTCAGCAAACGAATGTATAAATAATTCTAAATCAATTTCAATTAGAAAATGTTGAAAGGATGCCACAACAACAACAAGAACAGCAACAAGATGGCCCCCAACAGGCACGAAGCTCTAGAAATGTTGCTGACATGATGGAATGATTGCATGACGTCTGGCATTGAATGAGTGCATTTATGATTGATGTAATTTTGATGAAAGTAATCACATTTTCATCCGGCTTTGCCGAAGCCTTTTAAAGTCGTTTCACATTTCACTTTTTTCCATTTATTTTCAAATTTTTTTTTTTTGCGAATTTTGTTTGCAATAAGTTTTGCAGTAAAAACTTTTCTCCTTGTTAGTCACACAGCAAAAGTTTTGTTGTGAAAATGAAAGAAGTTCTACAACTATATTTCATTCCCCATGCCACATCGCATTACATCTCCATTCCAATGGCTTTATACTCCCCTTTAAAAAAAGGAAAATCAGTGGAAAAAGTCATCGCCATCACCATTGCCGAACCAACTTTCAGACACACATCTCACATGCCAAATTGAGTGTTTTTCGTTTTTTTTTTTTTTTTTTTTTTTTTTTTGATTTTCTCAGTCAGGCATAATTCCATTAATTTGCGTGCTCACATCAAATTGGATTTTCAGTTAAGCCGTCGCTTTTCCTGTTTCAAAAGAGACAAGAGAGCAGGACTTAATGTTTGATAGACGCCCCATCAAAAAGAAAAGCTTTTTTCTATATTGAATATACAGAAAAAACAAAAACCAAAAGATTTAAGAGCTTTTTAAAACTTACGCAGTTTCAAGATTTTAGGTAACAGATTTAGGTAATAGATTTTAGGTAACAGAAATTCTTCAAACATTCTTTTAAAAACCTACTTAATATTTGTTTCAAGACAAAATAGTTTCGACAAACTTAAGGTAGTAGCCCAGATTCATAGAGATCAATTGGGTTATCCCGTATTTCACACATACATAGCACTGTAGCCAAAGGGAAAACTATATTTGAGACGATAGAACAAACCATTAAAAGTATATATAATATTCTTAATCAAAATATGTTAACAAACTTAAACTGATAGCCCTGTATACAAATCCAGGGCCCCTTTCAGCAGAGTAACTTTATGTTGTCGATTATTATTAATTTCAAAATCATACACCGATAAAATTATACATTTGATTTCATTATATTTTTGCTTCTTTTTATGTTTTACCAATTTTGCCAGTTCTCCTCGAAACCAGTAATTGGTCTATCAAATTGTAGGTCCCAATTAGAGGTACGTGCAGCAAATATAATAGTGTATGTAGTCAAAAAATGATTATAAGGATGGAAATATACGAGGTAGTTTTGTGAGAAATTCACTGAATTCCATTAAACTGAATTAAATGTTTTTAATGTGTGTGCATTCAGTTCTGGGTAATTTAAATGCAAATGTCCTTTGACTCGTATGTCATTTGATGTGAATTCGGTTGGAAAACTGCAGACTTTTGGTCTTAAATTAAATATAAGCTATATAATTACAAAGAAAATCGATCTCAAAGCGAAATGCATTTTGTATTCTACATTTCCACAGCAAGAAAACAAATTGAATAGCCGTTGAGTATGATAAATGTCAGAATTCATTCTTCTTATTGTTGTGTTGTGTACGCCTGTGTGTGTGTGTGTGTGTGTGTGTGTGTGTGTTTGTGCGTGGGTGTTGCTTTCGAGGACAGTCCGTGCAGTGGGACGGACAACTTTGCTGGCTTGCTGGGCGCATAAATCAGTGCAATATGAGAGAGCGAGCATGCATCATCTGTGTGCGTCATGAATCCTGATGGACAGCGGGTGGCAAGCAGCGGCCATTTTGTTAAAATCCCAAACACTGTGTGTGGCATGCAGCACGTTCCTATACCTGTTATTTGTTCACTTAGGGTTGCCTTGCTTAAGGCAAACAGTCATTATAAAGTATGTAGAACTGTGCTTTAAATTGATAACAGCTGCTTAAGCTCCCTGAAGTATGCTATACTTTCTATGGCGTTAGTGTTTTCTGTTTAAACATAGGGTATTTAATAGTCCAGCACTAACAACACTCATAGTTATTGCTCCAGCCTATTGTATTTGTGTTTCAACGGCCATTTTGTGAACATCCTTTGACGTACAGACACAAAACGCCTTTCGTCTGTGTTCTTTGGGTTTCAACTTTCATGCCACGCACACAAGCACACACACACACACATACGCACAACAATATTCACAAAATTTAATTGTTTTTATCAATTTAAAAGCAAAGTGCAATTTTGTGCAATGCACATAAAAGCCAAACGTCCTTTGAACACACAGGTAGACACACACACACGCAGAGCTTTGAAGCGAGCAACACAATCACAAGAAGAGACAGGTTAATTAATTGCATTTCAAGTTTCCGATTCAACGTGAGGTTTTTGCATATCGATTTCTTGTTCAGACTTGGTCGTATCAGACGCCAGCATTCTAAATACCTTTCAAAAACATCCTAGTTATGCCAAAAAGCTTAATTTATTATCTTTGCTCATATCTGTATCGGTCTCTTGGTTAAAATAAATTAATTAAATTAGTTTGGATATGCACTTGCACAATGCTAATTAAATTATTTCACATACCGTTTCCCTGTGAGCAAAACGAATCCATTTGTCGTGGTGCTTGGAAAGAATTAAATTACAGAACCGGTCAGAGAGCAGCATTTCGAAACAGAAATTTAAAAATTTGAAATAAAATAAGATAACTTTCAACCTTCGGGGCAATGGGCACACAGTTCAAGCGAGCAAAAGTGGTTAGTAATAGTTATGATTAATAACGTAAAAACCACTTTTCAAGATAAGTAATGCGAAATAGTCTGAGTCATCTCTAACGACTATAATTTACTGATAATAATCACAGTGAGCTCTATTGTCTGATTATAGTAATAATTATTTTATGTGTAGCATCATTTTAAATCCCCATAGTTAATGCTCCTGTGTGCAAACTGTAATTTCGGACTCAGGTGTAATTTCACAACATCAAAGGCAAAAAAAAATTCTTTTTTAAAGATGAAGAAAAATAAGTTGAAGGAAATATGTGCACCGGGAGTAATGAATAAAAGAAAACTTGGCTCTTGAAATATTTATGAGGCTCAGCAATAAACTAAAATTGCAAAGATATAACACTCGAAATGCCAAACATAAATTGCACCAACAGACTGAGTGGAAGAGAGGGAGAGAAAGAGAGACAACGAGCGAAAGGGACAACCTGTTTAAAAACGTATAAAGCGAGAGCGAATAAAAGAAATAGCCAGAGATGAGCAGATGGCACCATAAAATATTTTATACTCCCCATAATAAAAGCGAAAAACTTGATTGTGACTGAGAAACTTGCAAAACAAAACAAAAACAAAATAAATAAAAATAAAAGGAAAATTAAATGTACACCAGACCATTAAAGGTGATGCGATTTATGTGATAGCATTGACCAGGATCGCAACTTGGCCGCAAACCGTCACTTTGCCGGCTGAAACCATTTTTAATGCCCCGAAGCGGTCGATTGGTGTTGAAACCTTTAATTGAAGCACTCCAACCAAAAGAAAAATCGAATAAAATATAGCTACAAAATAGTATATCAAGTCGGTGAATAGCATAGCAAATTGTACTCTTGAGAATTGCAATATAAACCGATCCTTTTTCTGCTGTTTCTCGTATCTATTTAGAAATATCCCAAATGTTTTACAACAGGTTGTATTTAGCTTGTATCGATCATAAAGGAACTTTGAGTAAAACATCGCTCCAAATATATATAATCAGTGAAATAGTAGAGAAATTTATTCTTTTATCACTCAAGTTAGGTTCGAAACTGCTTCTGGGGATCTATACCTCTTCGATATGGTTTACAATAGGGGTTATTTAACTTTAATCGATCTTAACCCAAGTTAGAGTAAATTACAACTACATAAATTTATTACTTCGACTCAAATTTTATGTGATTCTGGGGACCTGGGGACCCCAAATGATTTGGAACAGGTTTTTTCAATTTTAAATTAGATTTTTACCACTTATAATTCCGCATACCAGCATACACCCTTATCTGCGATTGCTAAAGGGTTTTGAGAACAGCTACTTAAATTCTCAGTATTGTATAATATTTCTAGTGCTAGTGACTGAAGTTCTAGTACAGTTGACCCGTACTCTAAAAAAGAGAGAAGGGGTCTATTAGGTTTGTCAGAAGTGAAATGTGTGTAAAAGGCAGAAGAAACCGTTTCCGACCCCATAAAGTATATATATTCTTGATCTCCATCAACAGCCGAGTCGAAATAGTGATGTCCGTCCGTCTGTCTGTCCGTTTGTCTGACTGTCCGCCTGTATCTTCCTAACTATAAAAGCTAGAGACACCAGATTTGGAATGAAAGTCAGCTCTTATGTCAGGCAAATCAAGTTTATTTCAAATTTTTGCCACGCCTGACAATTTGTAAAAAACCACATAGCTTGGAAACAGCTATCGTGACCAAATTCGCACTGTACATGTATGGTACCATTATAACTATCATCACAAAGTTTGATCCGGATCGAAGAACTATAGCCTATAACTCTCATATGACAAATCGGTTGAAAATATGTATGGAAAATTTCGCATTCGAAAGAGTGCGTGGTCTTTTTACTTGTTCTAACTCCCCACGTGTTCTGAATTTATTTAAAGCAGAGAAAAAAACATTCATTGATTCCCTTTTCTGAAATTTTTAATTTATATACGGTTCAATCCTCGGAATCGATAGTTCAGTTTACCATACAGAACAAATATCCCAACTAAATTACTTATTTCATCAATGTCAACAGCAATTCCAATTTTTGGTCAAAATCAATCGATGATGAGAAAATCAAATCAAAATGTGAATAATCGCCGACAGTTTAAATAGAATCCTGTACTACATTTAGTATATATTTTATCGAGTGATATGGAACGTAGTGTAGCGGTTTGGGCCAATGGCTTAAATCGCAGACATTTCCGGCAGCGACACTGCAATTTCCGTTGCGGTAGAGCTGAAGTTAAAGGGGAAAAAAGCGGAAGGGAACAGGAAGGGCAAACCCGACCTAATGGGCAAACCCTAATGACCTGACATAACATTTCATAACGCAATTTAAGCTACCCAGAGAGAGAAAAAGATATAAAAAAAAAGATATGAATTGCTACAGAAATGATGCTATAAAATTGTACGAGAATGTATTTGATTGCGGATTAACATAGAAGGATTTCCGGCGAAAGGGTAAAGCTCCATTCCAAAACTTTGATAAACAGCATTCCATTTTATACACAGAAAAAAATGATTACTAAATTTTGATAAATGATATAAATACTACATTATAGTTGATTAAAAAAATGTGTTTAATTAAATTCCAATTCAGAAAACTTATTGTCTATGGAAATTCTTGTTTAAATCTCATTGAGATTCGAGGCTCATTAAAAAAAACTCAGACCTACAGAACTTTTGACTTGAAGCCCATATAAATTTAAATTAGGAACACAGAATATTTCGCTGTGTACGATCCCTTTCACATCGTCATCAACAACCCACAATGTAGAGAAATGTATCTCTTTGGTTGTTTTTATTTTCTTATTATACATTTTTTTGGACAAGTGCTTTCGCATCAATTCCCATCGTCGCAGTCGTAAAGATTTAATTGTATGGAAATCGTAAATGGCACGCAAAAGAATCAAGAAAAACTTTTTACGAGCATTGTTAAGGAGTACAACGGAAAATCAATGGACGCCGTTAAGGTAACCAAAGAAACTCCCTCGCCAAAAATAGAGGGAGAAAACAAAAGTGTACATATATTTTTGTTCATTACTATTTACAATAAACAGCTTAAATTTGATAGCTCCTTTTAGTGTTTAGCATTTTTTGAATGTGACAGGAACACGATAAGTTTCAGCAGTTTCAGTGATGACCTCAAAATGTGATTCATAACGACAATGACAACGAATCAAGCAGTCAAGCAGGCAAGTAATCAACCCATCAATCAGACAGTCTTTCAATCAATCAATCAGTCTGCAAACTAATGAGTTATGTCATGTCAATCCATTCAAGTTGATTGCTTCGACTGGTCGTCTTGTGGTTTATTAAGATACATTCATACACACTTAGCGCACAAATTGAATCCTATTAAAGAAAACATGCTCTACTTTTATGCCAAGCAGCAAACATTAATTGGAAAAATTATCTTAGTTAATGGCAGTACTATTCAAATAATTATATGATTTCTTTTTTATGCAAAGAATAGATATATTTTGTTAAATTATTCATTGTTTTATTTCAAAACCGCCCTAGGAGCACTCAAAACTTATAGAGCCTTTTGCTAATTCCACCCGTTTTGAATTGAGCACGAACCAACAAGTATTTGGTGTCAAAATACTAGTATATAGACACTGACTTGTATTAATCACGCTAATTTCTCTTAAGTCATGTTTCGAGTTTCAATTACGTTACAAAACTTCGGTAAATTGAACTACTAATTGTTTAAAATTTAATTCAAGGCATTTCGTATGAAACTGGAGTTTAAAACCGGTTGGATAGGAAAGTATTTAAAAAAATATTCAAGCCGCCAGCTAAAACCGCAAGCTAATGAAGCAGCCGAAATATGGTCTGAGTTTCAGTTCCAGTTCCTATGACTGGGGATATATCGTGCGGTTTTCATGGGCCCCTGCAAAACAACAACGGCAACGACGACGACGACGAATTGGACATTTGTGGGTTTGACGGTTCAAAGAGTTGGTCTCGCTCTTGGTTTTGGTCTCTGGAGCTTACCAAAAACCGCCGACGATGTTGCTCCCGTTGCCTTTGGGCGCTCTGCTGCTGTGGTTTGCGGTTCTTTCTGTGCCTGATGCAACTGTTCACGCTCCCGGGGCCATGACACATACACACACAGAGGCACACACTAACAAACTCTCAGATATATTTTACAAAATGGCGTCGTAGTCTGCCGCTGATGTAGATACAAAACAATAAAGCCGCAGGGGTCCAAAAACGTGATGCAGATGCAGCAAAAATTTTAACTCGGCTTATGCCAGAGGATGAAACAGCAAATGGGACGGGGGCATTAAGATTGGGGGCGTGGCACAGATGTCGAATGCAACCGTAAACGTAACCGTAACCGTAACAACGTGTGCTTGGTAAATCTGCTTATGTCTACACAGCAAGAAAAGAACGCATACTTAAATTTAAGTTTCAAACTCTCGACTTAAGCTGTTGTTTTACCATGTACCATATATATTTCTCACAGAAACAAAGTTTACTTTTAGTTATCAACGAAAAAAGGGAAAGAGTCATACTTAAGTTGTGGATTTGAAAAAGGTTTCAGTATTTCAAAATTCTGTATTCAATTCCGGATTGATTTTGGCCCAGAATACAGACTTTTTTACTGTGTACAGCTACGATGGTCTATGCTCCGTGCTTATTCAGGATTTATATATACATAATACGTATATATACACAGAGCTTATAAAACTTTTGGCCGTATACACAAATACTCTTGCGTTATCCCCGCCCAAGTCACAATGGCAGTCGCCTCAATTTAGAGTTGCGTTAACTTTTGTGGTGCTGCAGCGTTGAACCACAAAATTTATTTTTTCTTTTTTTTTTATCTTTTTTTATTGTGCGTTTTAAGCCGATTTATGTGATCGGATTATGTCCTGTGCTGCGCCTAATCCCTCCACAAAGCCTGTGTGCATAGGGTATGGGGTCGTGGGTCAGTCTCCTCCATAAACACATAGGTTCAACTGATCCGTTCGCGTAGTCAATTTTAATTACGCACGGCTCTGTGGCTGGATTAAAAGTCCACGCCACTGTCTCGGCCACGCCCAGCATCGTTGTCCATAAAAGCAATTAAATTGTGTGTATCTGTTGGATACACACAAAAAAAAAAAAAAGGAAAATTAAAGCCGACAGATGGGCAGAAAGACGGACAGGTATTCTTGGCTGAGAGCTGTGTCATGAAAGGGAAAAGCGGCTTTTCCAAGATCTGTTCGTTAAGATTACCTAGCAATAAAGTTAATTAGAAACTTTTTTTCGTCTTTCCATTTCTTCTTTTATTTTTTATTTTGGGCAGCGTTCGTTTACATGAGTTCCCTACCACTCCCCTTCCTACGCTTCTACTTCCCCTCTACGTCCATTTTGTTTGTCCCTCACTACGGTCATCGGCATTTTGCTTTGCTTGCATATTCTAGTGAAATTAGAGTTAATTGCACATCATTAAAAGCAAATTCTTGGAATTAATTTTACGTTTCGTCGAAAAAAAGTAACAACAAAAAGGGCAATAAACAAAATGGCCGTCCAGCACAGTAATTCGGCTGCCTCATTCATTATAGTGTCAGATTCAATAATAAATTACAACCTGCAACACAGAAGCAGATAAATACTCACACACACACCAGTCGTAAGTGACATTAATGATCTAGCGGAAGAAATAACACATGGAAATGCAACCAGCTGTGCTATCAATTTGACCAATTTAGATAATCATTTGAATACAGGCTGTGCAGACAAACCAAAACATATGTTGCCGTATCGTTAATTTAATTCCAAGCCGCCATTTTGTATTATTTGGGCAGCCATTTTAAAGTTTAAAATGGTACTTGAGTGAAGCGGCAAAAATGCGAAGTTTCATGAATTCCGAAACGACAGGCAATGCCAAATGAAGAGCAAAGGCAGATCGAGAGCACACATACGGTCACGATGCAAACAAACAAACAGACAAATAAACAAACATACATATTCATAGGAAAAGTATGGTGGCAGAGTACTTGCATGACAGACAGCTTGGACTGAATGAGAGTGCATGTCATTTGCAGACAAACTACGTGGATTCCATCTATTCTCCCTTTCCCTCTTCCACCTACCACTTTAAAGCACTCAAAGCCAAGCACTCGGTGTTTTTCTGTTTCTGAATCTGAATATTAAAAAAAAAAAAAGTCTCACGTTTGTGGCGCTCAAGCGCGACGAGAGACGGCTGCACATAGCATAAGTACAAAGTAGACACACACTTACAAAGAGACGAGTCATTCGCAGCCGTTGCAGCTGATCTTGATGGAGAGCCCTCAGTGCCAATCTGAGTGTGAGTACGACTGAGTGAGAGCGAGAGAGCCGGAGAGAGAAAATGAGCGTACCTTAGTGTGCTATCGCTGTCTCTGCTTTGTATAAGTGTAGTTACATATTTGCTTTGCCTTTCACGCTAAACGGCAAAACCAGAAAACCGAACAATAAACAGCACGAGACTTCAACACGAAAGTGAAACACAATTTTAGCAAACGTCTGCTACTGCATGTGCGAGTGTGTGTACGTGTGTGCTTTTGCATCTAAACATATGTATGTGAGTGTCTGTTTATATGTAGGTGCTTTAGCATTTGTTTGTTATTACTGCTGTTTGTTTATATTTTTAAAGCATGAGAAAAGATAACATACAAAATTGCACGAGACAATACTCGTTTAGGATTTGCTGATAAGAATGCAACTGATAAGAACTTAAGTCAGCATTCTCTAATGATTTTTTGAACTTCCTATCGCTGTGTTGTGCAGACAACTCATCGAGCACGTGCGAGTCCACCTCTATGTTATTAACCTCAACAAAAAGGTGCGTGAGCGTTTTTTAACAGTGACATTTTTGATGGTTTTATTGACTTACCCGCTTCTCTGCACTATCGCAGGGATTGCCCACAGAAGATGACGATGATGAGGATGTCGATGTTGTTGCTGCTGTGCTTGGTAAATGGTTTTGTGGTAATACATCTGATGCAACCGAATCCAATTGCTCTTGCTTAATGCCGGTGATCAGTGGCAGAAAGTCATTCTTAAGATTCTCCAATTCCGAATCCATTTTTGAGTTTTTCCCGTTACACGTTGTGTTGTGTGTAGGCGCGCTTCTAACCACTTTGGATGTGTGGGTGGGGGGCGATTAAGATGTGTTTGTTATACGTTGTGGGCGTAAGCTAATTTTAGCGCGTGAATTTGTCAGTCGACTTCACCAGCAGCTGCTGCCCTTGGTGAACATTTTTAGTTTTTTTAATTGCAGGATTTATATTCCAAAATATCATTATTTATCCAAAGAGAAGAAAAGCAACCACAAAAACAAAGCCAACTTGGCTGCTTGCACACACACACATATACACAAGCGGGTATATTAACACTAGCACACTTGCAAACAAGTTATTTTATGCA
The DNA here is from genome assembly GCA_018152125.1 of Drosophila dunni. Classification (NCBI taxonomy): domain Eukaryota; kingdom Metazoa; phylum Arthropoda; class Insecta; order Diptera; family Drosophilidae; genus Drosophila; species Drosophila dunni. Next base: position 12,402,744 of record JAECXC010001917.1, on the reverse strand, counting down.
CAAAGTAGTTTCGCTTTCGTACGGAAAATCTTATGGTTTTATGTTTTCAACAACAGCGTTTATTTGGTTATTATTGACATATTTTTATGACTTTCATTTGTTTGCAATAGCATTTTCACCTTCAACTTCGAACGCTGCAAATTTTTTTTTTTCTTCTCTCTACTCTTTTGCGTAAATTCTCTCGGAGGCGAAAACTTTCATTTAAATGTTCGCATTATTATACAGTCTGTTTTCAGTTTGAAATCACGTTGCACGACATCAACTAGGTTTATTTACGATTGGCGTGCGGCTAACACAATTGTTTATTTGTTATTCGAATGAATATTTGTATTTTATTGGCAATAAATTGCTAGGAAAACACACGGTCACGGCGTTTACTCTCCTTGGACGCTTCTTCTGTACAAAAATTTTGTAGCCATTTTGTATTCAGTGCTGCCAGACTTTTCATTCACATTTGTAGTCATACACGTTCAATCAAATCGAATATAATTAATTTATAAATTTTAGGCAATAAATGAAGCCGTTAAAATGAATAAAAAATGTAATAAAATATCAATTTTTTTTATGTGTTTTATAAATATTAAAGCTTTTATTAGCAGGAAAACATATGCTTAATAAGCATTTTAGGGTTGTAACTTCATGTGCAGGGCTGCATATGGAGGCAATCATGCAACAGCTGTTTTCTATTGCTCCAGCAGAGAAAGAGCGCACGTGTAAAGTTGAATATAATTGTATTGTGCGTTTTTGAATTAAATTAATGCTACTAAGCCACATACTAAGCAGCTACAGAAAGGCAGGTGAATTCCAAATACAATTTGTTTAATTATCAGCATTAAATCAATTTCATATACCCTCTAGATTGCCTAAAAACGCTGCTAAGAACAGAAATCAATCGGTTTGTTTTGTGTACGCGTCAAAAAACATTCGCTGCTGCCATGAGTGAAGCCCTCGACAAACTGGAACAGAACAATTTGGCACAAAAGGCAGCCAGGGAAGAGGAGAATCGCTCTGTAAAGGAAATGAGTCAGGTGAAGCGGAACTTAAAGCGCAAAAAATGGGTGGACTGGAAGGTAAAAGATGAGGAGGATGCAGCAAATGGTGTAAAACGTGCTCCATTCGATCCAGCGGATCGCATCAAGCGAAAGAAGACCGCCATTCTGCTCAGTTACTGTGGTGCCAAGTACTTTGGTATGCAACGAAATCCAGGTATGCAAACCATCGAAGAGGAACTGTTCAAAGTTATGTTAAAGCACAAATGGATAACGGAGGATTCCTTCGAGCAGGTGCAAATCGCGTGCTTTCAGCGTGCCGCCCGCACCGACAAAGGCGTCTCAGCGGCACGCCAGGTGTGCTCCGTCAAGTTACGTAAGTAAAGGACGTCGAGTGTTTTAGGATCTTTCAAAATTTCATATTGTCCCATTTTTCTATATAGCCGAGGATCTGGATTTAAATGCATTTAATAATGATCTACCCGAAGAAATTCGATTATTTGGCGTTGAGCGCGTAACAAAAGGCTTCAATGCCAAGGATCAGTGCAATGCACGCACCTACACCTACACACTGCCTACTATAGCATTTGCTGCCGCCGAGGAGCAACACGAGCAGGATACTTACAGGATTCCCGCTGAACGCTTGGAGCAAGTCACCGCCACTCTGAAGCTCTACGAAGGCACCAAGAACTTTCACAATTTCACCAGCAAAAAGTAATTTTTATTTTTCTTTGGTTTTAGTTAAACTCTTAACTAATTTTATCATTTGTAGAAACTTTCTTGATCCGTCCGCAAAGCGTTTCATCATGTCCTTCACATGCAGCGAACCCTTCCAGAGTCCGCATGGCATTGAGTTTGTGACGCTTAAGGTGAAGGGTCAGAGTTTTATGCTCCATCAGATACGTAAAATGGTCGGCTTAGCCATTGCCATAGTTCGTGGTAATACTACGACCACGTCGTTGGAGCGTGCGCTGACAGAGGAACGCTTGGACCTGCCCATGGCACCGGGTCTCGGCTTGGTCCTAGACACGGTGCACTACGAGCGGTACAATGATCGTTATGGCAAGGATGGCATACATGCACCACTGACGTGGGAGGCACAGGAGGAGCAGATTAAAGAGTTTATAGAAAAGTATATCTATGCGAATATTTATAAAACCGAAGCAGAGGAGCGAAATCTTCTTGAGTGGCTGAGCACACTACACTTCCACTCGTACGATACCAGACGAGAGACGGATCTAGCCAGCGATACTAGCAGTGGCCAGAAGAAGCAACAAAACGATGACGACGATGGGGAAGAATAGTTTTAAGTAGTTAATTCAAGACAAAATTGTATAATTGCATAGAGTGTAAATTAATAAATGCCACAAAGTTTAGAAACGACCGCCCTTCTTCTTCTTGTGTCCACCCTTGCGATGCTGCTGCCGGGGTCCAGGTGTGGGCTCCTGGTAAACGGGCGTAGCCGGTGAGTTCTTACTCAAATTAGCGCGATTCGACATGTCACTAAAAAAAGGAAAGTTAGAACAAATAGCCTTTAAAAAGATAATACTCTGCATACTATTGATCCGCTGCTCCACTAGACATGCCCTGTGAGCCCTTGATAATGTCCTTGCCACGTGCACCGCCACGCTTCTTGCGGAAACCGGTGCGCTCGTATTTTGGTAGCCAGCGCTCGGGATCGGGTGCCACCTCGGCATTGTAGTTCTTGGGCAGTTTACCCTTTCGTTTGCGGTTTGTGCTCTTCTTCTCGGCGGCGGGTGTGCTCGGTGAGGGTTCGACTTTAGCGTTGGCCGATTTCTTAACCGCCTTCGTGGACATCACCCAGTTGGCAGCCTCAAGAGCATCGATTTCGGAGGCAGTGGTTAGAGTTTCCAGTTTGGGTAAGCGTCGACTGATTTCCAGGGCACGCTTTGGATTAAATTGGGCATAGGCAATGACAAGTTGAGCCAAGACCTTCATGTCGTTCGGCTTCAGCTTGAGCAGTTCCTCCAGCGAACTGGCAGCGGTCTCAGAAGCACCGCCACGCAAATGGAACTCGGCGGCCTGACGCCACATGTCCGACAAATCTCCACTGCTCACGTTGTTCTGCTTATACCAATCCACGGCAGATTTAAGCACTGCCGAGGCGGCTGGCTTGTTATCCGTGCCCAAGTAGAGGGACACCAAGGCGGACACAATGCCCGGCTTGTACTTAGCTTCTCCCAAGGAGAGAAGCGTTTCAATTGCATCCTTACGGTTGCCCTAAAAAGTTAATAAAAATTTAGTTTGTCTGCAGTTTTTTTTGGATTCAATTTAATTATATTTACCTGGAGTAACTGCAGCTGAATGATGGCAAACTTGCTGACAAATTCATGAGTCTTGTGAGCAGCTGCAAACTTCTGCAGCTGTTCTATGGCTTCCTTGTGCTTCTTGTCCTTGGCTAGTTGGCTACAGCGTATAAGCAATGCATCAAATTCCACCTGTGGATAGCTCTGCACCAGCTTTTGGGTCAATTGCTGCACCTGGTCTCCGGCATTGGTATAAAGCGCAAGTAGACAATTATTAAGCGCAATAATCTGTTTTTGCCTTGAGGTCAATTTGGGCTCACAGGCATCGGCCATGGCAGCACGAATCTTTTTCTTTGAATCAAAGACATTCTGATCCTTGTTAATGACCACGGAATTATTGCTGGCCACAGCCACGAGAGCGGCATCCTTAGGTTTGTGGCGCAAACAATCGGCGTAGATAACACCAGCCTCCTTAATCTTGCCTTGCTGTTGCAGGCAGTAAGCGAGTTGTACGCGGATAACATCCAACTCCTCCACGATTTCCTCCTCGCTGGCACCCTCCTCTTCCAGAAATTCGCGGCACAATTTCTCACTGGTGCGTAGCTTGCGTTCGGCTTCCACATATTTCTGACGATTCGACTGAATGCAAGCGCTATTGAAGTATTGCTCGTACGTATCCTCCGGCACATCGGGCACATCCTTGTTCTTGTCCAAAGCCAAATTAGCAGCGACCGCGCTAAGATTTGTGCGACGCTCATCTTCGTAATCGTCGCTGGTGTTCTTAATAATGTCCTTGTAAGCCTCCAGACAATCCTCGTAGCGCTCCAGACGATACAAGATTTGAGTGCGCAGCTCCTTCAGCTTGGACGGCAGTGGTTGAGGCAGTCCAGCATCGTCGATGGTCTTAAGCGCTTGCAGTTGCTTGTTTAGTCGATACTCACAATAAGATTTCTCAAAGACGAGCACGGTGCTAAGACGATTCTTCTCTATGAATTTGTGGGCTTCATCAAACTTGGACAATTGCATGAGACACACTACTTTGCAGTGCAGCGCCGTTTGATCTTCTGGAGCAACGCCAAGAACTTGAAAAGCAAAAATTATTGGTAACTTCTATTTGGAGACACTCTTGGCACATGATGTTGAGACTTACTGCGATTTACAGCCTTTACCGCCTTGTCGAACTCTTGGTTGCTGCCAAACTTGTGTACATCAGCGTAGGCTGCTTTGATAAGCGCTTCTTTTGGGTTTGTGTCTTTCGACATTGTAGTTATAAACAATTGTTAACAAGCAAAAAATTTATCAGACAGTGAACTTTCGCCTCGTTTGTAACTTTGACAGCTGGACACATCAGCAACACAAAACTAAAGAGTTGCCACCCTATCGAGCGACTGTCAGACAAAACAGTATAACCAAACTCGTATTTCGATAAATCGATATTGTGGCAGCACTATTTCGATAACGATATTATATCAACAATCTATCTCGCTGGCGACGCCTTTGCCAGCTTCTTGTCTCCGTGTTTTTTGTGAAATTTCTGTAAAATGTCGGCTGAAGTTGATTTTGTAAACAAAAAGGAAGTGCATTTACGCACTCTGAAGCAATCTGGACATGTGGGATTTGATAGTTTGCCGGATCAATTGGTTAACAAAAGCGTTCAAAACGGATTCGTTTTCAACGTCATGTGTATAGGTGTGTATGTATATACAAATTGAGATTTTACTGCAAGTGTGTGAGTGCGGGTGCTGCTGAACGCGTGTGTGTGTATGCGGCATACCCAATGTATGCTAGTGTGTGTATGTAAGTGGTATAATGAATCAACGATGAAATATATAAAAAGAGTTTCTGAGGAGTCGAGTGCATTGCACACATTTTAAGTCAACAGCAATAGCGCTCCATGACTCACTGACATGCATACACGCACAAGTATGTGTGCCCATATGTGTCTGTATGCGTGTAAACATTGAAATCGGCGCGGCCAAAGTGGATTAATATGCAAAGTGTCTAGCAATCGATTTTCATCAATTGCTTTCTACAATTTCACCCTGACACAAATTTATACTTTTATGTAGTGCCTAATTGACGAAGACACTTGAATTCTAAGTATTGCTTGTAACATGGTTTTCACCCTTTCCCCTTTGCAGGCGAGACCGGCCTGGGCAAATCCACATTGATGGACACATTGTTCAACACCAGTTTCGAGTCTACGCCGAGTCCACATACGTTGCCCAGCGTGAAGTTGAAGGCTCACACCTATGAGCTACAGGAGAGCAATGTGCGACTAAAGCTAACGATTTGCGATACAGTTGGATATGGAGATCAGATCAACAAGGATGATTCCTTCAAGGCTGTCGTCGATTATATTGATGCCCAGTTCGAGAACTATTTGCAGGAGGAGCTGAAAATCAAGCGTTCGCTTGTCACATGCCATGATAGTCGCATCCACATTTGTCTGTATTTCATTTGTCCAACTGGACATGGGCTGAAGTCATTGGACTTGGTCTGCATGAAGAAACTGGACAGCAAGGTTAACATTATACCGGTAATCGCCAAAGCAGATACTATCTCGAAGGCGGAGCTTCAACGTTTCAAGGCGAAGATCATTCAGGAGCTCAACACAAATGGTGTTCATATTTATCAGTTTCCCACTGACGATGAAACCGTTGCGGACACAAACTGTTTAATGAATGCTCATATTCCATTTGCCGTTGTCGGCAGCACCGAGTTCATTAAGGTGGGCAACAAACTGATCCGTGCTCGCCAGTACCCGTGGGGCACCGTTCAGGTAGAGAACGAGACGCACTGCGACTTCGTTAAGTTACGCGAGATGCTCATTCGCACCAATATGGAGGATATGCGCGAGAAGACCCATACGCGGCACTATGAGCTATACCGGCAGAAGCGTCTGGAGCAAATGGGTTTCAGCGATGTGGATAGCGAGAATAAGCCAGTTTCATTCCAGCAAACATTCGAAGCAAAGCGGTCCAATCATCTTGCTGAGCTGCAATCCAAAGAAGAGGAAGTACGTCAGATGTTTGTGCAGCGTGTCAAGGAGAAGGAGGCCGAGCTCAAGGAGAGTGAGAAAGACTTGCATTTGAAGTTTGAAAAATTGAAGCGAGATCATGCGGAGGAAAAGCGTAAACTTGAAGAATCTCGTAAAGCCCTCGAAGAGGACTATCTAGACTTTCAAAGGCGCAAACAGCAGTTGGCCACAGCACACCATACTCTGACGCTGGGCAAGAGCAAGAAGAAGTAAACTAGGAACAAATACAGACACACGAGCAATGTATTTCGAGTATTTTGTGCGTTTTGCTTATCCCAAAGTAATTATTGCTTTTTCATCTCGTTGTATTTCATTTATGCTATTAAGTTTACTTCAAATATTAACATTATATACACCAACATATACACACACATACATACATATTATATGCATACATACATATAAGTATGATTATTTACAACTAACGAATAAACGAACTTAGTATTTTAAACATTTATAAAATCGTTTTTTTTTAAATAAATGACAAATATATCAATCTATAGTGGGCTGCCTATCGAAATCGGTGGAGGTGGCATGCTATCGATGGTCAAATGTGCCAATAGTGAAATGCGCGTTTTGCATTTGTGGCGCCACTTTAAAAAGTTGGTATAAATTATATCGTATAATTATAAATCAGTGCAAAAAATTTCAGTTGCGATTTTTAGTTCAGTTTGCTGAGTAAGTTCAATTACTCATATTTTGCCCGTGAACTAGGTCAGTGAACTCGTTCATCGTTCATTACTGAAAAAAGACCTAGTCATCGATACATCGATAGACCTTTGTGTTTTTTCCACATCTCTACTGTTTGCTATTGCGATTCACCTAAAATTCTGTAAAAAGTTAACGAAAAAGCAATAATTTGGAATTCCAAATTGCTGTAAGCTAATTAAATAAAAGGAATATAATCTGCAATATAATTTATAGAGCTCCGGCTTGTTGAATGGCGTCGTAAAGTGACTGTGGGGTCATACGTTTAAACTCAACTCGTATTTTGTGTTTATTTTTTTTTGTTCTTTTTGGTTTGTCCTAAGGGGTGAACGGGGCGGGTGTAATAGTATTGCAAAAGTTGATTTTTCATTACAACAAACGTCGACGGAAATTCCAGACCCCGATTTGTGGCTTTTGCAAATATGCAAGCCCGTAAAAGTGTGGCACTTAAAGCAATCACTTTATTACTCTACGTTTTTTTTCATACGGGTAAGAGGCGTAATCAATATTTCAGCTGTGTAAATTGTATTATTTATAACTTTTTAAATATTTCAGTTAATTGTATGCACGTTATTATAACGGCACCAGAACATATCCTATTTGGATCCTCAGTCAATGTTACTGCTACACTCTACGATGGCCAAAAAGTGGCGAAGAAGGACAAGTACAAATTCATTTGGAGGGCCAGTGGCGGTCAAAATCAGGTAAGAAATCTAACAGTAAAACACACAGTCATGGACATCAAAATGGGTTAAATTCAAAAGAAAGCGTTGACAGAGTAACATTGCGAATATTATGACTAATTTCTACAAAAACTCACGCACACATGTGCACATCTCATACACACGCGGCGCTCTTTAATTATATGTTGTGAAAAAAACACAAATAGATAATAATTTTTTATCTGTTGACTATTTGCAAGTGCATTGTTCGCTTTCACTAGCTGTCTTCAAGTGTAATAAATCAATACATAGTATTATATTATAGAGTGTTATCTGTGGCCTCTATGTTGTGCCCCCATATGCCAGTTAATAGGTATAGTACTATGCATTTTCCGAGCTATTTTTATTTTTATTTACTCGATATCAAAAATTTACAATGCAAATTTTACAAGTTAGAGTCGTGCCTAGTACGCTATGACACATATAGTATTGGTACAGGCGCTGTTTACCAACCAGAACAAGAAAAATATTAAGATATGCTACACGAGCTATGAATCAACAAATTCTTATAATTATAATGCCAACCAAGATTAAAACTCCCAAAAATATACTTTATTTTACTGGAAATTGACGTACATATACTTTTAATAGTGTTCATGAAATATAAATATAATATTGAAAGCTTTTTTGCATAACACGTAATACGATCACGTATATATGTATAAGAACTAGAATTTTAACGTTTCGTAATTTGCACCATTTTTGTGACATTAGCTGTACATAACCATATAGAACCATATAGATCATTTGGCATGTTTTATGCGCAGTAACGTTTCTCACTAATTATTTTGCGTCACAGCTTGAATAGAAAAAATCTATCGGTCACACCCTCTATTTAAATAAACGCACGTCTAATGTTTGGTTTTATTTACACAGGAAATTGAAACAACCGATCCGATCAGCCATTGGATAGTTAAGTATCCCAGAGATGCCACAAAATTGGGAACACATCGCTTGGAAGTGAGTGTGTGGGAGAACTATATTTTTTATATTCAAGTGGCACAGGATGCCAAAAAATTCGAGTTGCTTGATTCATTGACCGGCAGCATGGAGCTGATACAGCATCGTGAGGTGCGAAGGCAGGACTATGTGTCCACCACGGATATGGTTAATCATAGCGTTTCATTGTGGCCAGCTGATTATGAATATTTGAGGGAAAATAATTACTATGTCAATACCTATTGGTTCGAAAACTGTACATATCTGGGCATGTCGCATGCCTATGACTATCAAGCAATGTATCCCGAGGCGGAGCAATATTATAATATTGGTGTTCTGGTGGTCGCATCACCGTATGCACCGCCGGAACCAACAACATCAACAACAACTACAACTACGACAACAACCACAACAACTACGACGACAACAACAACAACTACTACTACACCAGCACCAACTACCACATCAACAACACCAGCGACAACAACGACTACGCCAGCAACAACAACTACAACACCATCAAGCACTAAACCAACAACAACAACCACTACAACGACAACTAAACCCAAGCTACGTTCGAGACGTGACTTGAATCAGACAATGCATGCAAATGCCGCCTTGTTGGGTTTGGACTTGACAAGCGCACGTCAGAAACAACTTGAGTTGAACAACAACACCAACAACGTTAACTCCTCTGTAGCACTGGTGGATCCACTGGGAGTGCGCAAGTCGAAGCTACTGTCTGTGCCACCACCGCCCTTTACATGCATCAATGGCAATGTAATTGCCAAAGATCCAAACAACACCTACGGCTTCTTTCAAAGACGCCTTGTGACCAAAAGTAAGCTCAGCAAACCCTTTAAGACTTCATTTACTTACTTTAAGTAACATATATTTCTAGCACCCATTTCGAGTTTTGCTACCAGTGGCAAGAACTGGGTACAGCATTGGGAACTCATTAATCTACAGGTCAATTGCAAGGGTTCAGGACCATTTAATGTCTGCTTTTCGACCTACAATGGTGAGTTTTGAAAATGTTTTAGTTGTTTTTCTTACGTACATTGTTATTACAGCGCCTTATAATGCTACTGGCAACGAGACTTGCGAATCATACCATACATACGAAAAATGCGATCTGAACTATGAGCGTTACTTTTCGGACAGTAAGGCAATATTGTTTTTCATACGCAACGATGTATCTGAGAGCGTCAATCAGGTTACAATTAATATCTACGAAGGTGAGCGTTAGCAAAAGAGCTTATGAAAAGTGTTTGCTTAACCTTGTTTCCATTTTTAGCCAAACGGCAATCGCAGCTGTCGGTGGTCGTTGTGCCCATTGCCTGCACTTTGGTAGCCGTTTGTCTGGTCATCTTTGGCGTGGCCTACTACATGCAGAGCCGAAATCGGTAAGAATTGTGTCCGTTAACCATAACAGTTAAGACAACTCTGTTCTTTAGGTTTACGGTGGAGGTGGCTGACTTTAATTTCGGTGATACGCAATCGTTGGACATGGAGTACAAGACATTCCAGCAGCGTTTGATTGATAGCTTACGCGATGCTTGGCCATGGCCCAGATGGCGCAGGTATTCACAGTCTACAACGGATCTCATTGTTGATCAGCCATCCAATTCGGAGGGATTTGGTGATAATGCTGGCGAAGTCGACAGCAGTTTGCGCTACAATACGTTCAATTAATAGTCGAACGTTATTTCATTATATTGTTATTATCTTATATATCATTTAATCGCATTAATTTAATTTCTAGTTTTTAAGTTAACTATTTGATTTTGTTTTATATTGAATAGGTGCGTTTTATACTCTATTTGTTTGTCATTTGCATTGGGCGTTTTGTTATTTTTTTCTGGTAGTGTGCTTGAATTTAATTTTGTTTATTATTTCCTTTATTGACGCACACTCGCTCAAAATGCCAAAATGAAATGCAATAATCATTAGCAAATGGGGGAATGTTAAGGAACGCAGCTGATATTCACTTCATAAGTTGTAAAAAGACTGTCTTTGTTCTAAAAAAAAAAAGAAAATCGAATCATGCTACTACAAAATTGTTTGTATTAACTATAATAAGCATTAAAAGCATGCAATATTAGGGTATTAACGGCTCTAGAAATCAGCAAGACAAAGACAAAGCACATACAAATTGAAACAAGAAAAATAACGCAAAAATATATTATATTCATTGTGATAGAACTAACAGTATATTTGTATGTTTAAAACAAACAAAAAAGAGAAGTACACACTCGATACAAGAAAATTATTATAATTATACTATATCTGTACTGGTTTGTGCCGAACATAATGAAAACTCTTAATAGTGTGGCATACAATTAAATACATATATGTATATAAAAAAATCTTAACGTTTAATTAATTCTTGTCAATTGCTTTTATTGATTATAACCCTTTTTTTTAAAAGACGCGCGCAGTTAACATAAATTAGTTGCGCAAAATGCGCGGACTATAACGCAAACGGAGTCTGTTAACGCCAAATGACACTGTTAACACAGCTCTGTTCTGTTAACTACACTGCGTAGTACACAGCCGGCTTTAATGATAAACTTCGATTTTGTTTGTGTAGATTTAAAATATGTTTTTAAATGACATCGGCCAGCCATTAATTCTGGATCGTCAGAAAACCTATGGACCTTACGAGCAGGTAAAAAGTCTATTCGAAATTCGAATGTGCTTGATTTAAGATAACTAAATGCTATGTTTTAGCACAATGGACCGTTGCTCCTAACATCGGCTGCATTTCGGGAGTATGTGCGTCCAAACAATTGGTGTGGTCAAGTTATTGGATCCGCAGACCATGTTAAAGAATTTCAAAGGACTACAGCCAGCTCAAATGAAACACACAAATATTATACGCTCAAACCATATCTTCCTACCGACTATGAATACAAGGGAATTAAACACATTTTGACTTTGATTCCCGCGGGACATACGGAGTCCATGTATTACATACAAAGTAAGTGACTTAAAAGGAGCACAACTCAAACAGATTATGAACATTTTTCTCTCCAGACAATTGTGTGAAAACCGTAATAGTTGACAAACTAACTGGATTTTTGGACTTTATACCGAAAGCCGGACCCAATTTCCAAAGGGCATTGCAAAGTGGCATCGATGTCATGTATATAGACGATGCATGTTATATTTCGGACGAGGATTGGACAGATACACAAAGAGAAAACATCTATACGTTGGTTGATCTGATCAGGCCAAAGTATTTGTACGGTTTAAGACAAGATAAGTTACCAAGCTGTGTGCTTAATTTATGTGCTCATACATAAAACAAAATAAAAAACAATGACAAAATTATGTTGAAAATTTTAATTTACAAGGAATCGCCTGCGGGTGGAGTTGGTTGAAAGTGTAACTAAAAGCATTAACTAATTTTAACGTAGCGGACAAACGTGAGTTATGCCTTTGTCGCCTTTGCCTTGCTCTTGACCTTCTTCACGCGCTTCAATCCATCCATTTTGCTCTTCATGAACTGTGTGTACATGGCCATAATGGTGGGAACGTCTTCCTGGCGCACAACTGTCGAGATCTGCAAAGAACTCAGTGATCAGCGATATAAAATTTGTTTAAAACGTAAGTAGAATTTACCTTTTTCGACTTGGACTGTGCTCGCATCAGGCACATGTATGTTTTTGGTTTGGGCAGCGGTTTCTTTCCTTCCCGCGGTACGGGCCGATCGTGTCCATCGTCTGTGTGGGAAATGAAAACGCATTTTTGATTAGCTGGAGTCTCTGCCATGCTTGTCACTACTTACAGCGCTTAAACGTTACTGTGAATGACGAATCCTTTTTTGCATCATTTGCAAGCTTCTCCAGACGCAAAATGAACTGTAATTAAATGCTGGTTTATTAAGTATTAATCGTTTTTATTTCTTTATTTACGTTTGAGTTATCCAGCAAAACCATTTCGTGGCAGTATTAGGCACTGAACAATATTACCATATCGCTAAATTGCTGCCAGATGTTGCCAAATTTGGGATTTTTTAGTCACTTTTAACTTACAGTATGTGCATGTTAACTAACATTGTTTCTGACGTCACAAAAAATGTCAAATGCTGCCAACTCGCATTGGATATTAAGTTGGCAGGGCTGGCATTCGGTCTTGCTTCGCCAAAAAAATTTACATTAAAATTTTTGTAAAAATCTACGAAAACTTATAAGTGCAAGCATTCAGTGAGGCTATTGTGCACACAAAACACTTACAAAAGTTGTCAACACCACGGTCCCCCAAACTACACACCCAAAATTGCAGAGCAGCGTGTTCTGGTTGGTGGTGTAAGCAGAAACGATCGAACGAACGACTCGACGACCGCCAAAGGAAGCACCCTCCGCCCGCCCACGCCAGCGCAGTAGTATCCGAAGTTGGCAGCGACAATAACAAAAACGGCGTTGTAGCAACCTTCAAGCCCCTGGCAATAGTAAACAAAAGGGAACTAACAAACAAACTTGCAAACATGGTAAGTACACACACACACACATATAATATAATTACGAGCCGGCTGCTTCTGCCAGCGCCTCAGTTCAGGACGACTTTGATGACGCCGAGTTGCTGTTGCTGTTGCTGCTGCTGCTAAGCAAATTGCACGTCATTTTCACACATAAGTGTACACACACACGTACGCACGGATTGTGTGAATAAGCAAAAGCCGCGCAACGTCGTCGTCGCCGCCGTTCATGCAATGAACTTTGACCGAAACTATGCCTATAACCAATTCTAATGCCAATTTTTGTATTGCAGGACGTGTTTTTAATGATCAGAAGGCAAAAGACAACCATCTTTACGGATGCTAAGGAAAACACATCAGTTATCGAGCTGAAACGCATGATCGAAGGTGAGTGTAGGAGTGTTTGCGTGTGTGTGCCTGTACGTGCGTGTGTATGTTTGTATTTCGTTTGCTCTGACTGCTTTTACTTGTGTGTGTGTGTGTGTGTGTGAGTGCTTGTATGTGTTTCTCCTATTTATAGAAAATATTTTGATTATTAAGTAAATTTTATAACCATCAACCAGGCATTTTGAAAGTGCCACCAGGCGATCAGCGATTATATAATCAGGACAATGACATCATGGAGGACGATAACACGTTGCAGGACTACGGCGTTACAGTATCAACGGCAAAGGCGCAAGCACCAGCGCAACTGGGCTTAATGTGCAGGTGAGTTGCGATTTAGTTCCGTTTCACATCCAATATTTTAATTCAACTTATGTTCTGTGCTTGTGCATGCCGTTATAAAAGCCGCCCTTTGAGTCAAGCTGATAACTAGACATAAGTGCCGGCTACAGCTACAGCTGTTGTATTATGCTGTGTTCACACCGAGTCAGAGTGAATCACAGCTAGCACTTACATTTGCAAAGCGCTGTGTCGCAGTGTGAACGTAGCATTACACGCACATACACTAGTGCATACATGTATAACACATCTGCTATCGCTTGATGTTTTACCGCACGTGTCTAAACTTGATAGTGAGTTGACATTTTACTGATGAACTTTTCCATGTTCTCCCCTTTAGGAACGAAATGGGTGATTTCGAGACGCTTGATATCACACCGTACTCAGCACCGCCAGACTTACCAGAAGTGATGAAGAATCAAGAGGCCTCAAATGGACAGGAACAAGTCGCATAAAACTGATGAAATGACAAAACATTAACAACAACAACAACATAAACAGCGACAGCAGCAACACAAACTAAACTGAGAATTGAGAATCGCTAATTGCTGCTGGTTTGCCTGCGAGGAGACAAAACTAAAATGTTGAGAGTCAAATGTTTTTTTTTAAGTATCGCTCGCTTGTGTCACCCCCGCTTCCCGTTCCCTTCCACCCCTCAAAAACCATTACTTCAATCCATTTAAAAAGTCAACTTTGTCGATGCAAATGCAAAATGTTTCGAATTGTACTACAATTTCTACTCTGCCTGGTCAAAAACATGAACTAAACAAACAAAAACAAAAAAATTTAACTACAACAAAAAGGAAAACAGTAAAAATAGCTAAATATGTATGCATTTTTTCGTTGATTATATAGCAAGGAACAATTTAATTATTATTATACAAAATTTGTAATTTGGAAATGGGATTTAAACGATCTTGTTTTATTAATCACCCCATTTATTATTTTTTGTTTCTCACGGAATTTGAACGAATTTGTTTAAGCAGAAAAGTTAAAAAATAATAATTCAAATATTTCACACAATTTTGAAGGTAAAAAACAAAACAATTATGAAATGAAAAAAGTCACATTTTGAAATAGCTTATTTAAATAATTGCAATTGATGAGATAATTGATAATTGAGCAAACAAACGGTGAATATTTAAAATATTGGGATTTAAATTTATTATAATTTATAATCAAATTATGATTATTATTATTATTGTAATAATAAGATTTAATTATTATTAAAAACGAAAAAGAACAATTATACCAACTACTTAATCACTATCATCCATTCCTGATCCCGCCGCTGCGGTCACGGCAGCAACTTCCGCATCGTTAGCGTCTGTGACGCCGCCATCGTCCTCCTCGGGACTGTCGATGAAGGAGGCATTGCTGCTCTGCTGCAGCTCCAAGTGTTCCAGGTACTCCTGTAGACGGTCTTGGAAGAAGTTGATATACGCTTGCTTCTGTTGCGCTGTAGCTGGAAAGTAGTGACCTCCATTGTGCTCTAGCACTTCGACGTTCTTGAAGTGTGCCGCCAGAGCTTGACTCATATCCGTGGGTATAATCTCATCGGTCAAGCCGTAAACATGTAGAGTTGGAATCGTAATGCGTTCCTCGTAGGCGCTCATGTGGACCAAACTACCGGAGATGAATCCTGAGCTGAGCACTGCGAACTCAGGTCGAATAGAGGTCACTGTTTTAGGCAGGAAAACAAATGGTGAAAACTGTTTGTAGCATTTATTAGCCACTTACGCTTCTTCTTGGCCAGACCACAGATGAGACCCACAAAGCAGGCACCTTGGGAGAAACCCAAGAGTCCTTGGAATGGTCCCTGCGTTTTCCAAGCCTCTTCCACAGCGTGCAGACTTTCCTGGAAGCCATAAGCTGGTCCTGCCTTGTTGGTGCCCTTGAATGTGCCATCGTCTTTGTTGGCCCACCAGCTGCGCTGCTGTTCCACAACCTCCGCACCGGGCTCCAAAGGAGCCGCTACATGTGGCGCTGAAATGAACACAAAGTCTGCGTATTTCCCCGCAAATTTCCTAAATGATCCCAGTTTATTTTTAAATGAGTCAGCTGTAATTAAAAACTAATATTAGATAAAAGATTAAACATGGCAAAAAGCGTCTTACCATCTTGCCGGTATCCGTGTAGGCAAAGAACGCGCACTTTTTCTGTAATTTCTACTTTGGCTTCGGAAGATGTGGAGGCGCCGCCTATACCGTCTCCCGAAGCTCGACTTGAGCCAGCAGTTTCTTTTTCATTATTCGTCATAATATATTAATAATAAATGGACAGCTGCAAAAAAAGAGCGACCAAACAAAATATTTTTAAGGTTAAAAAACAATCGAACAGCTGATTTGATTTTAAGCACTGGTAAGTGTATCGATATATTATCGATACATCGCTTTTGCAGGTTCGCTTTATTGATATATTTAAAATATGCGCTGCATACGTAGTGGGTGTGATACGTAATAAAGTGGGTTTGAGTATCTGCTACGGTGCAAAACTTAGTTTCTGGCTGAAGTCGTCAAAATTTTGTAAGTTTAAAAAATTAACACATTTATAAAGAATACACTCATATAATAGATTTTTTTTTAAAAAATGATTATTTATTTGATCGTCTGTTTATTGGCAATAATATTAAAATCATCGGTCATCATGATGAGTCTTTGGGTCGATGTGTTTTGAGGTTATAATTGACTTAATGATCAATTAGTAGGGAGCTTGTGGGCCAACGGTACGAGATCCAGTTTTGTGACCACCTGGCTTACGACCGCTTGGGACTGGTCTAGGTGCAGGAGGAGTTGGTGGTTTAGCAGGAGTAGTTGATGGTTTGGCTGGAGGAGTTGGTGGTTTGGCTGGAGGAGTTGGTGGTTTGGCTGGAGGAGTTGGTGGCTTAGCAGGAGGAGTTGGTGGCTTAGCAGGAGGGGTTGGTGGTTTGGCGGGAGGAGTTGGTGGCTTAGCGGGAGGGGTTGGTGGCTTAGCGGGTGGGGTTGGTGGCTTAGCAGGAGGGGTTGGTGGCTTAGCGGGAGGGGTTGGTGGCTTAGCAGGAGGAGTTGGTGGCTTAGCGGGAGGGGTTGGTGGCTTTGAGGGAGGAGTTGGTGGCTTAGCAGGAGGAGTTGGTGGCTTAGCAGGAGGAGTTGGTGGCTTAGCGGGTGGGGTTAGTGGCTTAGCAGGAGGGGTTGGTGGCTTTGCGGGAGGAGTTGGTGGTTTGGCAGGAGGAGTTGGTGGCTTAGCAGGAGGAGTTGGTGGTTTGGCAGGAGGAGTTGGTGGCTTAGCAGGAGGGGTTGGTGGCTTTGCGGGAGGAGTTGGTGGCTTAGCGGGAGGGGTTGGTGGCTTAGCCGGAGGAGTTGGTGGTTTGGCAGGAGGAGTTGGTGGCTTAGCAGGAGGGGTTGGTGGTTTGGCAGGAGGAGTTGGTGGCTTTGAGGGAGGAGTTGGTGGCTTAGCAGGAGGAGTTGGTGGCTTAGCGGGAGGGGTTGGTGGCTTAGCGGGTGGGGTTGGTGGTTTGGCTGGAGGCGTTGGTGGGCGTCCACCCTTCCGTGGAGGCAAGTATGACGGAGCTGGGGCAGGTGCAGGAGCTGGAGCTGGTGCAGGAACAGGGGCTGGTGCAGGAGCTGGAGCTGGCGTCGGGGCAGGAGCTGGAGCTGGAACAGGCCGTCCACCAGCTGTAACTCCGTATACGAGGCAACTCAGCAGAAGAATAAATGATAATTTCATCTTGGAATATGAAGTTGAACCGTTTACTTCAGTTTTTCCAAGAAAACTGATACTCTTTCAATCCCAACCAGACGCTTTTATAGGTAAATCTCCTCAGAATATTTTGTCCTAATGGCTAATCCATATCTCTCATATTTCATCTCAGCCTAATTATAGCTAATTTGGGTTCTGCTTCAACAACACATTTAATCCATTAGTTACACATACTAAATTTATTTAGTCTTCAAATTAGATGACTTACATGATAAACAATCTTTGCAAACCAATTAAGAGCAATTATATGAACTTTTCGAATATGTTTGACCTACTTTTATCCCATCATAAATTCAAAACAATAAATTTCGGCCGAAAATATTTGTAACAGGGAAAAGGAGACAATAAATATTATTCTTGATCAGCGTCAATGGCGGAGTCGATATAGCCGCATATAGACGGCACTCTCTATGAACGCTGAGATCTCAGAGATGGTAAAAGTAAGAAGCTCTACATTAGTATCAAGTCCCCTTATATTTACTACTTATAAATACTTTTAAAAGCGGTTCATAAAAATTCCAGTAAAATGTGTCTTTGAACACAAAAGTTAGCAAAACCCCCACAAGGGTCTCTTTCAGCTGACGAAATGAAGTTGAATCGCGGTTTCGAGTCCCCGTCAGGTTTTAAAATTTATTTTCTATTAATCAAATAAAAACCAATGTAAAATATAGTTAAATATATTTATTTACTTTTATTGAAGTGCGACCAACTGTTGCATAACCTAAACGATTGACGCACGGTTTGAGTCCATGCTAAGGTGCCATGCTAAGCTTAAAGGTCCAGACCTGCGAAATCGCTAACCTAAAGAAAATATAAACATTTACAAAAATCGAGCTCAAATGTTTTTTTGTTAAAGCTATTTATTTGACAGTCTGTTGATTGGATATTATATTAATTTCATTGCTGTTTATTTTGGGTCTGTGGATTGATATTGTTTTAGGGTATGATGAGGTTGAGTTCCATTGAGATCATTTAGTAGGGTGCGTGAGGGCCAACGGTACGAGATCCAGTTTTGTGGCCGCCAGGTTTACGACCGCTTGGGCGTGGGATCGGTCTCGGTGCTGGAGGAGTTGGTGGCTTAGCGGGAGGCAAGTATGACCGAGCAGGTGCCGGAGCAGGAGCCGGAACGGGAGCAGGAGCTGGTGCAGGAGCTGGGGCAGGAGCTGGGGCAGGAGCGGGGGCAGGAGCTGGTACAGGAGCCGGGGCTGGAGCTGGAGCAGGGGCTGGTGCAGGAGCTGGTGCAGGAGCCGGAGCTGGAGCAGACCGTCCCCAAGCTGCAACTCCGTATACAAGGCAACTTAGCAGCAGAATAAATGACAATTTCATATTGGAATAAGAAGTTGAACCGTTTACTACTGTTTTTCCAAGAAAACTGATGCTCTTTCAATCCCAACCAGACGCTTTTATAGGTAAATCTCCTCAGAATATTTTGTTCCAATGGCTAATCCATATCGTTCGTGTTTCAAGTGAGGTCAATTATAATTAATTACGCTTCTGCTCAAATTACCCCATATGACCTCTAAATTACAACCCAAAGACCAGCTTAGATTTAGCGGAGATTTGTGATTGTAATAGAAAGCAATGTATGAATGCGTCATGAAGCTAAGTGGGATTTTGGTAGGTCATTGATACTTTGAATTCTTACATCTGATAATATTTTGGGGTAAGCTACAGAACTCTTAAATTAATTAACACTTTTGATGAAACTGCTTTTTGTTAGGATTGTGTCTAAGAATTCCACTTCAGGTCGACTTTAACAATATCCAATAAGGGTTCAGGATTTAAGAGAATATTATTTTCTAAATAAGGTAATCCTTTAAACGTAAAGAAAGATTTTATTTTTTAACTACAGTATAGAGTTCTGAATGTAAATTTGCATTTTACTAAATATAAATCCGGTAAATAAATTCGGCGAACCACACACACCTAAGTGTATATATAAATATACCAAAAATTGAACAACAGTTGTCAGATATTGGTATTTTTATAAGTTAAAATAATATTGACATAACTTATGAATGTCAATAAACATAGTGAAGCATATAGCAAAAGGGTTTTAAAAAATAAATTTTCGATTTCAAGTTTATTACAAAAGTTTCAGTCAACGATCAAGTCGAAATATTCGAAATGAAAACTAAATTATTTTTTAATACTAAACTTGCTGTGGTAATATTTTTAGCTGGAATTGGTATTATCAATGGACAGTTTTTAAAAGGTTGATTAAACCTTAAAATTCTAAATTAAAACTTTTAATAAAAATTGTAGTGTTTTTTTTTCCAGTGCAGAACAAGTGTCACGATGTTTGTCCCATGGTTTATCGCGTGGTGTGTGCTTTGCATAACGGTAGTCTGCGCACCTTTGCTAGCAGCTGTGTGATGCGAATCTACAACTGCAAGTACCAAATGGGTGAGCTAAGCCCAAAATAAACTATAAACTAGTAAAATATAAATATTATATTTTAGATTATCGAATAATATCTAATCGAGCGTGTGAGTTTGTTAGCAATGAGGAGCTACGAAAATTGGAGCTCTAATACGACAAAGGATGTAAATAGGTACAAAAAAAGACGCTAGATGGCGCCCAAACCATAGCTCAGCGCATGTGCCGGAATGTACCAACACATGTACGCGTGAGTGTATGTGTTTGTGTGTGCATACATACATACATCCTTCAACTGCTGTTTTTATGTGTAACCCTCTGTGTAAACTGTAGTATCATCACGCCACAACGGAACAGCGATTATTAAATTTAAATGCAAATTTGCACTGTTTAAAAATAAATAATAAATTAATATAAATATCAATTGTTTTTTCGTTAGTAACAAAAACAACAAAATCAAATTCTATAACGTTAACATTAGCATTTAAGTTATAACTGTGTTTGTATCTACACACACGTACATCAATAAGTGCATACATAGACAACGCGAACAACGGAAAGCAAAAGTGAAACAAATCAGTAACAAAGCACAAGGAATTTATAGTACAAAACAGCTCCTCGAATTGTGGGAGCAGATAAACAGGTCAGTTATCAAAAATAATTAAGTAGTTTTGAATACTATTTGTATAAAGCAATGCATAAAGCATTGTATCATATGTGTTTGTATGTATGCATGTTTATGTATAACAGTCTATTGTAAAGTTTGCAAGTGTGTGTGTTTTACTTCGAACAATTGTGTGTGTGAGTGGTTTTAAAAAAGATTTATAGTAACAACTTCAGTCATTTCAAGCATCATAATAAAAATTAATTCGTGTATGCAAATATTTTTAGAGATTACCGACTTTATAGACGTGAGTCCGTTTAAATATGTACTTTCTCAGATAAACTGCTATACATATACACAATGACATATGTAAGTATGTATGTGTATGAAGACATTTGTCTGCTTCATATGTAAATGCGAGCTTGTGTGTGAGTGCACTACTGTATAACAGTGGCCACACTCCAATGACCTAGACCTAGACCACAAAAGATTTAAATGACACCAAAATGGGTGTTAAGCCGTTGAGACTGGCAAACCCTAAAATATCATTTAAACTGCGCAATTTAAATTAACTCGAGGCTTGTTAATACGACAATAAATAAAACTAAATGCTTTTTTAAAATCAACTGCGATTTTTTGTGATAACAAATCTTCACTGCTTGTAAAAAAACAATAAGAATACAGCATCACTATTTATGTTGCATAGTTTTAGGCTGAACCTGATATTAGAGCTTCGTGTTCGGAACCTGTTGAGTGAGTGACACAGTTAATATATACATATGCATTCCAATATGTTTAATCAAAAAAACTTGCACGTAGATGCGGTCTTCTCATTTTCAATATTTTCACTTAAAAATTTAATTAAAGTAATCGTAATACATAAATTTATCGCATAGTCACATTGGCGCCATCTATAGGATGGAGCGCATAACATACATTACTTGCGTTTAGTTAATTGCCATATCAAATGAACAAGTCTTTATTTAAGATTTGTTATAATCAAAAATAGTTCTGAATAAAAGGAATTCTTATAAAAAAAACAACAAACAACAAACATATCACAGCCACCCTTATTTATTTTCAGAATAATACTATAGTCACAATTATTTTTGTTCGAGGTCACCACTGAACACAAATAACAAAAAAATGCCAACGATTCGTGACTAAGCGAGTGGGAGAAAAGTTTTATCCATTGCGGTAGGTTGTGGTTAGTGTGTGGTTTCTGTAATTTTTAAACTTCAACTACTACTTTGATTTTAATCGATTCGTAGAATGTTAATCGATGTATCGCGCTTGCTATAAAACATCGATGCATCAATTGTGGAATCGATTTTAGTTCCAGCTCTAACCAATGGCGAACTAAATCTTTCACGTTTGCTCAGGTCGTGGCCGCCGTTTTAAATTTTGTTTATTATTAACAAAAATAGTATGAATTTTTAAGACAATCGGTGCAGTTAACTAAATGGCTTCTTGAACAAAAGTCGTAAGTGTCAATTTTGTGTTTATACGCCTGTGAGTGTACGCCGAGTTGCTAGAGATGAGCAATTGCGTGATTTTGAAATCACAGTGACATATAAAGACTGATAAAAGAAATTAAAATGGATATGTATATGTACTTGGCAGTACAAAGATAAGCAATTGCAAAAGTTAACTTCTTTATTGTTACTATGGGCACGCTGTTGGGACTTTATGGCTTACGTTGCGACCGTTATCTTAAATTAGCAAAGATACAATGTGCATTGATTTTTGTTTGCGTCCAACCGCCTCCACAGCGTAGCGCGAAAATATTTATGCGTTGATAGTATGACAGTCACAATGATGATGAAAGCAATAATATTTTAAAAAGATGATGCAGAATATATACAAAAGGAGTGCCGCACAATGCCCCTAAATTATCAAGCCAGATTGACAATACAATGCAATGAATTTTGTATGAATCAGAACTTGTCGCACGATTGTTTTGTATATGCTGCTATATGTGTATGCGTGTGTGGGTGTGTGTGTGTGTGTGTATGCTTCCTTTTCTTTTTATCATAGAAATTTGTTGGGCATTAAGTGCTGAGTGCTGCTGAATTTTAAAAAGGAATACGCCTCTGCAGCTTGTCTTAATTTATTTGAATTGTTTTTAATTAGTATGTTACCGATTTGTTGATATGAGTCGCCATAATAAAATTATTTAAGTAAATTATTGCTGCACTGGGTTTTTCCGAAAATTGTTATTCCACTTCCCGACCTTGACAATCGCTGCGTAGAGCGATAAGATAAAAATATAAATATTTTTGACTGGCTGATGCATACCGTTTTTCTAATTTAGCTAGTGACATACATAGTTGTATTTTGAATATATTAAAGAATCGATGCAGTTTTGATTAAATATCACTAAGTTTCTGACCAAATTTGTATTTTTATTATTTAATTTTTACAGGCTAACAAACAAAAACAACGAGTGCCATTGGCTGCGGCCGCTGCTGTTGTTGTTGTCATTTTGGCATACTTCTGGGCAACATATTGTCGCCGGCGACCGCAAGACTGGGCAAAATTATGAACTTGTGCTCCTCGGCAGGTGCAACAGCATCGAATACATCGCTATCGTCCACGGGTCACATCGAAAGTAACGGGAGCGGCCCATCAGAAGCCACACATTGCTTTGGCGGCGGCGGTGGAGGAGGAGCTGGAGGCGGTGGTGGAGGTATTAGCGGCGGAGGAGCCGGGAGCAGTGCCACAGACACAGCAGTCAGTTCGAACAGTCGAAACGCTATAAACGGCAGCGGTGGAAATCCAACCAGCAGTAGCAGCAGCAACATTCTCAGCAGCCAGACACACAACGAAACCAACACAATAATGCCACCAGAGACGCGTCCAAAGATGGTAACGGTTAAGCACCCGGAATCGAATAAACCCAAACCCACCACAAAAAAGATTGTGAAAAATATTCAAGCCGATCAGGATGTGATCAAAGCATTGCAACGCTGCCGCGATGAAGGTAAGCGTAATCACCTAAAAGATTCAAATTTATTAATGTTTGATTTCTTGCAGGAATTAAGCGTTTGGATCTCAGCAAATCGTCCATTACTGTGCTGCCCACAACAGTCAGGGAATGCGTGCATCTTACCGAGCTTTACCTGTACAGCAACAAAATTGGCCAATTGCCCACAGAGATTGGATGCTTGGTGAATTTGCGTAATCTGGCATTGAATGAGAATTCGTTGACTTCGCTGCCGGAATCACTGAAGCATTGCACCCAACTCAAAGTGCTGGATTTGCGGCACAATAAGCTAGCGGAGATACCACCAGTCATATACAAATTGCGCTCGTTGACCACTTTATATCTGCGCTTCAATCGTATTCTGGCTGTGGCCGATGATCTGCGTCAATTGGTCAATCTAACGATGCTCAGTCTGCGCGAGAACAAGATTAAGGAGTTGGGTAGTGCGATTGGTGCGCTGGTAAACTTGACCACCTTGGATGTATCGCACAACCATTTGGAGCACTTGCCGGAGGACATTGGAAAATGTGTTAATCTTAGTGCACTGGATTTGCAGCACAATGAACTGCTCGATATACCCGATAGTATTGGTAATCTTAAGTCTCTGGTACGTCTGGGACTGCGCTATAATCGCTTGAGCTGTGTGCCAGCATCGCTAAAGAACTGCAAGAGTATGGATGAGTTCAATGTGGAGGGCAACGGCATCACCCAATTGCCAGATGGCATCTTGGCCAGTTTGAGTGCACTGACAACCATCACATTGTCGCGCAATCAGTTCACCAGCTATCCAACTGGTGGACCAGCGCAGTTCACCAACGTCTATAGCATTAATCTGGAGCACAATCGCATTGATAAGATTCCCTATGGGATATTTTCACGGGCCAAGGGTTTGACTAAACTGAATATGAAGGAGAATATGTTGACTGCAATGCCGCTGGACGTGGGCACCTGGGTGAACATGGTGGAACTCAATCTGGCCACAAACGCGCTACAAAAACTACCGGATGACATTATGAACTTGCAGAATCTGGAAATACTCATACTATCCAACAATATGCTCAAGAAGATACCCAACACAATCGGGAATTTGCGCAAGTTGCGTATTCTTGATCTCGAGGAGAATCGCATCGAAGTTCTACCTCATGAAATTGGACTTTTACACGAACTGCAGCGTCTTATACTACAAACGAATCAGATCACGATGCTGCCACGTAGTATTGGACATTTGAGTAACCTCACACACTTGTCGGTCAGCGAGAACAATTTGCAGTTTCTGCCGGAGGAAATTGGTTCACTGGAGAGTCTGGAGAATCTGTATATCAATCAGAATCCCGGCTTGGAGAAGTTACCCTTTGAATTGGCACTGTGTCAGAATCTTAAGTATTTGAACATTGACAAATGCCCATTGGGCACCATACCGCCAGAGATTCAAGCCGGTGGTCCATCGTTGGTACTCCAATGGCTTAAGATGCATTCACCCTATCGGCAGATGTGAGATGTCGACG
Organism: Drosophila dunni; assembly: GCA_018152125.1. Classification (NCBI taxonomy): domain Eukaryota; kingdom Metazoa; phylum Arthropoda; class Insecta; order Diptera; family Drosophilidae; genus Drosophila; species Drosophila dunni. The sequence goes on along the minus strand of JAECXC010001917.1, from coordinate 12,377,661 downwards.
GCGTCTGGCGTACCGTCTATGTGGGCAGTGACTGCTACTATCAGTACGAGCTGCAGACGGTGCAACAGACGCACGGAAAGCACACAGATGGAACCAGCGACCGGCGCTGAACACTTTCAAGCTGCTTCCAAACCCGCTGACTGCCAGTGGATCCCAGATTCTTGATCCTACTGGAGTGCGTTGGATGGCAAGCAAAAAAAAAGAAGAAATTTTTAAAAATAACAAAAAATAGCTTTAAATTCTGATACCAATGTCCCGCGTATTGTAATACTGCCCCCGAGATTTGCTTTCAGTTCTCCACTTTTATATTTTGAGTTCGATATTTAATTATATTTGAAGCTCTGTTTTCTAAAGACATAAGCATACAAATTGTTACAAAAGCTAGCTAAATCAAATGTTCAAAAAACCACACTCAAAAATATACGCAAGCGCCAAGGAATTGTTTGAGAAAAAAAAATAAATATATATATAAACAAATATACATATAACATAACGAACCGCTTATTCTATATAAGTGAAACTATATATATATATATATATATAAATATAAAATGAAAGTATTACAAATAATTTGAGTAAATGTTGAAATTGTACACTTTTTGGAGCGCTTTGAGCCAAGTATTAAACAGTATAAATTATAGATTAAGGTGCTCATTATGCAAATGTTGCACTTGAACAGCAAATAATAATAACAAATACACACAAATGTACTTAAAGAAGCAGATTTAGTTGCTTTTACGGATAAACCAACTACTAAATTGAAAACATAGTATAAATACTTATTATAAATCGCACATGCATTTTGTGTATGTTAATTATTTGGTGTTAATCTAGTCGGAAAACAAATTTCAAGAACTATCAATATGTGTGTGTGTAACAATATGATTATAATTTATAAACTATATAATAGAACTTTAACTTTATTTTATTGTTTTTCGAAAACGAAGCGCATAATACGAAATTTTCTATATGTTGACTGCCGAAGAAATAATTTCAAAGTTTTTTAAAAAACTTTTGTTTAAACCGAAAGTAAATCAACTATAAATTACAAATAAATATTATATACTTAACGTCTAAATCAACGAAAATATGTAATCTATTTTTTAAATAATTATAATGCAAAAAGTATACAGACAAACAAACTGAAATTTATTTTAACTATAAAAATCTGTATAGTTATTTTATTTTAATGTATGTTTTTTAAAAACAATCATACAAAGGAGCATAAATTATGAATTAAGTAAGCAAAGCAAACGACAAACAAAAAAATGTTTTACAAAACTTCGGCAGAGTAAAAAAAAAAAAAAAAAAAAAATATATAAATATGTATAGCTAAATAAAAGATAAGCTATGGAAAATGTATAAATATCTAATACATACTGATAAGTATTTTTGACGTGATATTATAGCCAGTTATGTTGGTTAAATATCACGGTGCTAAGCACTGGATTATTTTAAACGTTGATTAACTCCATCGTAACTGATATTTGATTTTCAAAAGTCCGGCATTATAAACTGTTTTTATTTTGGGATCAAATATAATTTTTCCGACCCGAAGAGCCAACATATCCAACGTATAGAATTGGCAAACCTAATCCCACAAAGGTTAACGTAGTCTCCGTTAATATAATGCTACCGATCTGTTGGAACTATAGCTGTTAAACCCCGATACTGTGTGTAATGTAAATAGAAAAGTGCAAAAGTTAAATGAAAATTTAAATAAACTTTAAACAAAAGTACAAGCAAAAAACCATTTATACAAAAATGTATGTAAGGCAAACCGGGAATCCCAAAATGTTCAGATTTTCTTAGACCTAACAATATAAACGTACTATGAAGCCAAAAAAAAGTTTGAATTGTTTTTTAAAATTAACTTTAAGAAAACCAAGTGACAAGAGGCTACGACCAAGTTAAGAAATATTATCTCTCTTCACTTTCGCCTCTCACATAAAATTTTTCTCGTCAAATTCAGACCACCCCTTCACTTTCTTAAGCCAGGGTCTAGAAATCAACAAACTCGACTGTGCGTCTGTGTGTGTGCATGAGCGTGCGTCTACGTGTGAGTGCGCGTGTGTGTGCCGTGTAAGTCAAATGTTCAGAGAAAACAAATGTTGACGCTCTTTCTCGCTCTCTTTATGTGTTCCCTTCTCGCTCGCTCTGTTAGCGCGATAACAAAGGGGCAAGGTGGAAATTCTGCAAGTCAGTCTGAAAACAAGCAACATCAGCACAACAAGCAAATCTCTCAGATAAGAAAAGATAGTTTATTTTTTAATACTCAACTAACACTACACGATAGCAGATAACAGCTAGAAAGGCAGGAAAGGTGAGCAGCTGAGAGCTTTCGAAAGTAAATAAAATATTGCAAAACTAACAAAGAAAATAATCGAGTGCATAAATTTGAGATTGAGAAAGCGACGCTTGAAAGACAATTCTTTGTTCTTATAATCTGCGTATTAAAATAATCAATAAACAATAAAAACAAGTGTGGAAAACTCAAACGCAGTTATAAACAACATTTCCAGAGGTAACTGAACAGTTTATCAGTTCAAAATGTTGCTGCTACTGGTGCTGTTCGGGGTGTTCTCGATTCCACAATCGCTCGCTTACTCGGCCCATCGAGATGCTCAAATCATTGCGGAGTATAAACGGGAGTTAGCACTAAATCATGCCAAGATCGCTCGAGAATTGGTCCATCGTGCCAATTGGGCTTCAGTGGGTACCATATCCACCGACGAAACCGTGAAGAACTATCCCATGGTCAATATAATTTCAATCGACGACAACGATGGCAACTTAAAGTCAACGGGCTTAATACGCTTTCTGCTAACTGATCTGGACTTTACGGGCATGGATTGGCAGCAGAATAATAAAGTGACTTTCCTGTTTTCTAAGGAGCAGAATATGTTATGTAGTAATGCCCAAACGGATCCCATGGAACCGACCTGTGCTCGTGCCATGATCAGTGGCAAAGTTAAAAAGGTTTGAATAACTTTAATTCATTTGATTTGATATAACTCTTACCATTTGCACAATTTATAGCTCCAGCAAGATACCAAAAGTTACAAAGATGCTCTTCAAGTTTTTATAGCTCGTCATCCGGCAGCTACTAACTGGATTAAAGGTAAATATCGATGATATTGGGACCATAAAATTAGGACTACAAAAATACTCTCGGAAATCATTTCAGAACATAATTTCTATCTCTGTGAGTTGGACATTGAAAACATCTATGTACTGGACTTCTACGGTGGCCCACACAACGTCAAGCCCGCGGACTACTATGCCATTGACATTTGATTCCCATTTCGATTTGAAATTCTGAAATATTCAAATTTTTTTTGAATAAAGCTCATCAACATGTAGTTAAACAGTAAACGATATCCAATCGCAATTTTATATATGGAAAACACATTGTTAAAATTAAACAAAATATTTTAAATACTATCATCAAGTGACTAATTGATTTCTGAAAAAATTTATTCATTTAGAGTGACTCCTATGGTAAGTTTTGGAGTCTGGAGTTTTCAGTGCGTTACGCTACTGGCTCGGGCATCACGCACAGAGTGGCATCAATTTTCTGCAAGTGCGGCAAAATGTCACGTAATTTGGAGCGATAACGAACATCGGTCGCCACTGGATTGTGTTCCAAATAGATGGTTTGTAGAGATTTATTACTTTTCAAAACTTCCAGATTCTTCCAGTTATCAATGCCGTTGTCGTTCAACCAGATCTCCTCCAGCTGCTCGAGTTCCTCCAAATTTCCAATGAGCTTCAATCGATTTTTAGCCAAATCAAGTGTGTCCAAGTTCTTGTTGTTGGACAGATTCTCAATGGTTTCGATACCATTCTCTGATATGTACAACTCCTTCAAACTGGTCAGTTTATCCAGATTTTCGATTTTTATTATGCGATTCGCTTGCAGGCTGAGTATCTCTAGGTTGACCAATGCATCGAGATTTTCAATTTTGGCTATTTTATTTTTACCCAAATATAGCTGACGCAAATTCACCAACATTTCGATATTCTCAATTTTTTTCAACTTATTGTCACCGAGCTCTAGCATGGTGAGATTAGTTAGCATGCCAACATTCTCAATCAAAGTGATTTTGTTTGCCACAAAATATAGTTTCTCCAATTTTTGTAGCTTATCCAAGTTCTCGATTTTGGTCAAACGATTGAAGCTTAGATCCAGAATTTCCAGGTTATCCAGTTTATCGAGATTCTCAATTTTTGTGATTTGATTATCGTACAGCTCCAGTTCCACCAATTTGTTGAGCATATCCAAGTTCTCGATCTTTTTAATCAGATTCCATCTCAAATACAAGCGTTCTATATTAACTAGAGGCTCAAAATTCTCCAGTTTATCAATCCGACGATGATTCAGATCCAGCTCGTAGCACTCGGGATCGATCATCACAATTTCCTCAATTGAAGCCACCATTTCACCATTTATTATCTGCATGCCAGCTGTGGATTTGGTGTCACCACTTTTTGGTACCACACTGTCGCCGTCAGCCATATTCATAAGATTGCTGTTCACTGTATATATGATTTATATAAATTTACAAAGTTTTAAATGCCGCCTGGCCTGCTACCTAATTTTCTGATTGTTTTCGGTAAATTTATATAAGTGTTGGAAAGTGCTTACAACATGCCGCCACAACACACAGGGTTGCATTTTCACCTGGTACGCAGCTGAAATTTTCAGCGACAAAATGAACGCAACTAGTTATCAAAATTTTTTTTTTATATTTTTTTTTATCATATTTGCTACAAATATGCTTAAGTTTAATTTAAAGTTATAAAATATGTGTTAAAAATAGCTGCAGTTTATTTATATATTGTATGCTAAGTAAGTTAAGTTGTTTATTTTAAAAACTATTTTGCTTTCCATAGCTGTGGCCAGCGTACCGCGAAAAAACAGTTGTGATTTAGTACTTACGACGATCGCAACGCGTGCGACTTTTTTTTATTGTTGTGCCTGTGCAATTGTTATGAATAATAAACAAATAAATAAGTGAAGTGCATAGCTTGTTAAGAAGCTAGCTTTAATCATGTCTACGGGTTTAAAGTGCCGCAATTGCGGCTCCAACGAAATCGAGGAGGATAATGCCCGCGGTGACCGCGGTAAGTTCCATAGTCCCAGAGTATTGTTTCCATTAATATTAAACAAATTCCATTTGTTAATAGTGTGCATGAATTGTGGCTCTGTGCTGGAGGATTCTCTAATCGTTTCCGAGGTACAATTTGAAGAGATGGGCCATGGTGCCGCCGCCATTGGTCAGTTTGTTTCCGCCGAGTCCTCCGGTGGTGCCACTAACTACGGATATGGCAAATTTCAAGTGGGTTCCGGCACAGAATCACGTGAAGTTACTATAAAGAAGGCTAAGAAGGATATTACACTGCTTTGCCAGCAGTTGCAGTTGACCCAACACTATGCGGATACTGCATTGAACTTCTTTAAGATGGCATTGAATCGACACTTGACTCGTGGCCGGAAGAGCACACACATCTACGCAGCCTGTGTCTACATGACTTGTCGTACCGAGGGAACTTCACGTAAGTTTTTTTTTTGTGCCCCTGCTTTCAAGGTCAATTCATGTATTGATTATTTACTGTTGCCTTAACTAGATCTACTAATCGACATAAGCGATGTACAACAAATTTGCTCCTACGAACTGGGACGCACTTACTTGAAGCTATCGCATGCTTTGTGCATCAACATACCATCCGTGGGTGAGTAAATGCATCTATTCATTTATCTTGAGATAGTTTAGGGGTAATGGAAGCTGTTGCTTGCCTATGTTCTAGCTTCAATGGACAAAGGTTAAGATTCGGTAGATTCCTCTCAAATTTGATTAGAATGTTGCCCGTCTGGTGCTTAAACCTAATTAAAAGGGTTTAATCTGTGAGAGATATCTTTATCTTTAATGAGCTAGTCCACAAGACCACCTAGACACAGGACATCAGTTACCGCTTCATTACTTTCCCAGAAAAAGTCCGTACGCTTCATAATATCGAAATATATCTAATGTATTTTATTGGTTAGTAATTAATAATGCATAATTCAAAGATTCATGCGTATAATATTGTTTTTCATAATAGGATAATATATTTTTTTAATCAAAACTTTATTCAGTTGTAGAAATAATAAAAATCAGTACAATTTCGAGAGGAAATAAACCTTAGTTGATGCGTTGCGCAGCTGCAGACAAATAAGTGCAATGTTAATCGATATTTATATATTATCATATATAGTATATAATAAACCCATTAGGAGTTATATACTTTGTTCTACAAATGCACAAATACAAGGTATAAAGAAGAATGATGATTTTAGTGTAGGGTTTTGAGGGTTTGGCAGATTCCTAACTTTAAAGTATTGTATATTATAGAATATATGTTTAACATGGCTTTCAAATTCGTATGCAAACTTCAACATGCCTCAAATATACTCTTTAAGTGTATACATATGTTGTATGTCTGTATATATATAGTACTATATATGTATATGATTAGTATATGTTGGCAAAAAATATGTTTGCTGTTTTATGTCGTGTCTTTCGTTAAATTGTTTCCTTGTCTTCCTTTAATATATATTTAGTTATATTCTTAGCTTGACTGATTGCCTGTTGTTCAAATTGCTTATTGAAGTTGTCTATATATTATAACCAATTCGCTGGATTTAGCAACAAAGAATATAAGCCGATTTCTACAAAATATGTGACCATTTTAGTTGGCATGTGTATACTCTATGTATTATCATCTTTCTTTGGGTTTGCTTATTTAGTTTTAAAACTTTGTATGTATTTACCAACAGACTATATACTACAAAAACTAAAGCACTCTACTGTATCATGTGGTTGTATAGGTTTTGCATATAACATATAGTATATCATAATATACGCTCTTCTATATCTGTATAATATCGTTTTTCATTTCTTTACGTTTTGCTTAAATCTCCGATTTGTTTTGTTGTTGTATTGCACTGAAAACCCATGAGTTTATATTTTGTGTACTATGTTGCATCTGAACCGATCTTTTCTCTTGTTGCTGCTGCTGCTGTTGTTGTCTGTAGTAGCATGCTCCCTGCCATTCAGCGCAGTAGAGCTGGGCACATCAGGTATTGCTACCATCACTGATGCTGCTGCTGCTGGTTGCTGTTGTCGTGCTGCTGTTATTGGGCAATTCCTCTGTAGCATTATTGGCATTACTGCTGCTCGCAGTCTCGGCAGAAACATTATTCATATTTGTTATAACTGGCGTTGCTCCAATATGGTTAGCACATATGGAGTTTGTTGGGGAATTAAGGGCCGTAACCGTAGTGGGTCCATAGAATATTAATTCCGGTATTTGTCCACCTTGGACACCTGTACCGTTTGTACTCTCGGAGGAGCACTGGAATTGGAATGTAACATTTCCCATGAGTACTTCGGACATACCCTCCTGGCCAAAGAAGCTCAGCTCATTGCCATCCAAGATAACGGAGGCAGTGTAGTAACATTCGGGTTCAATTTGTATGGGATTCTCGAAGAATACATGGAACGTATTGCTCGAACCGTCTGAGAAGAATTTGGTGTCATTCTCTGCCAGAGTTCGTCCTAGACGTTTCAGTTCGATCTTTACATTATAGTTGGCTGCACCAGTCGACGAGCCATATAAGCCAAAGCCAACAATGAAAATTCTATAACAAAAAGAGAGTTTTAGTTCTGGTTTTAAAGATCTTTGCTTTACATACCTTCGATCCACTGAAAACTGTATGGAATCACAGCGGCCTCGATAGCGCCACTGATTGGAGCGATAGGCACACGATTGAAAACGATGGCAAACTTGTGTCTTGAGTCCAGCACGTGAGCGTGTTGGAAAACTGAGACTTGGCTTTTCTTTGGCCGTAAAGTGCAGAAACATGTCGATGGTTTCCTGTGACGTAAGAATGCCCGTTTGGGCAACACCATTAGCAAACTCCTCAAGCGACATGGTCGGTATACGTATAAGATGCAGTGCTTGTCCAAGCACACGACGTTTATTTTGTGCGGTCTCATCGATGCTCATCTTTTCGCAGGCATTCATGGCCCAATTGAGTGCTGCCTCAAATAGATGGATCTCCTTGCAGTTGAGGGTCTCCCGTGACAATATAGACTCGAATGTTTTAAGGTCAATGTCCACAAAGTCTTCGGACTTAACTGCCATCTCGGCCTGGGCATCGATAACTTCCCAGCAACGTTGCATCAGTTCGGGCTCCTCGAAAAGACGCGATTGACTGAGAAGTAGACAGGCGTTTTTTGCCGTCAACTTGACTTCTAGATAGTTAACGCAAGCGCGTGCCAAATGTGGAACAATATACTTTTTGGCTGCATATAGAGTGGCCAAAATGTGCTCGGGTTCCAGTTTGATTTCATCACAATACAGATACCTAAGATGGTTTAGGATTAAATTAATTTCAGGTGTTGATTCACTCAGTGTAGATTCACTCACCTTAGCAATGTCAAAAACGCTGTGGGCTCCACATCAGGCACTTTGATTTCCTCCTTGTTCTCCGCCAAACCGCCGTAAAACATGGCATAGAAAACCGAACTGCCTGTGGCCAGTATATACTTGTGTGCCGGTATAGTTTGTATAGGATCGAAATCTATATAATTGGAGTGACATTAAAAAGATGAAAATATTTTTATTTGGTGTTACATACCAAAATCACTGCCCACAATGAAACGCACATCCGATAGAAGTTCATTGTTGAACATGGCAGCATTCCGCTCCAGTACGGTTGCCTTGCTGGCCTGCCAGTTGGGATCTGCGGTGTCTATGGCATTGGAAGCACCAACGGCAGCATAACTGCTATTGCTGCCAGCTGCACACACATAAGAGCCACTGGCAGAGGTTGTACCCGTAACAGTGCCAGTTAGCGTAGCACTGATGGCCGCATCCGTTGAGCTGGAAGGTAGACAGAATGTAGTGCCACTGCTGCCAGTGTTGCTGCAGTTGAGAGCGCCAGGAGAGGCCAGTGGCGAGGATGGTGCACTTATTGGCTGTGTAATTTGTATGTTGTGATCAGCGGCACTTGCAGAACTGGTGCCTGGTGAAGTGGTGTGTGTTCCACCGCCGCGTTGATGTTGCTGATGATTGTGTGGGGGCGAGTGCAAGAGTCCGTTTCCATTGTTAAGTGTTTCCACTGCAATGCAGAAATGAATATATTTGGTTAAGACGGTATGTCATAGACTTTACAGCTATAGGTTATGAGAATTGTTCTTTCTTGCCTATAAACTAAGCTCTGTTTAAAGTGCACTGTAAATATTTATTTTATGTTGTTTGTTTTGGGTAACAGGTTTCACACGGCACGTAATTGTTTAATGGCACAAACTTCTTAGTAGTAGTAAGAACTGCGTACATAAAACTCAACTGTCATATTCAGCAGTTATTTATAATAATTGCAAACAAATTATTATCACCCTTTGCTCTACGTAGAAGTGCATTGTTTGTATATTTACAAAAATTATTATCGCATGTTTTGTGAAAAATCGATAACATGAATACACAGACACCCACACACACGTACTCTTGAAAAAATATACGCTTTTGAGTTTTGGAAAGAATTTTCTTACCATTTATCCAACCGCCGTTTAGCTGAGAATGTGACATAGATTCTTGGTTCCGCTTGTTCGTCGATTTCAATGAGAACCGATTCAACGCGTTGTTATTATTGCTGCTATTATTACTAAGATTATTGCTACCGCTGGCCATGATGGGATTTTGTATTAATTCTGTCTAATGTAAAACGTTTGCACATCAATTGCAGTGCGCAGATTTTCAAAACAACGATTGTAGTACTTTTAGTGCAGCACTTGCGAGACAAATATTTGTTTTTCCATTAAATATCGACATTGTTGTGTCATTTTTAGAAATGTATATATACGTGTGTAAACTGGCCAGAAAGAATTTGTATTCTTCGACTGATACGCAAACCGATATATCATGGTGGTGGTAGGTCGATTGACAACTTACAGTCCACAAATATAGCATCCACAACAGAGATGCATTGAAATGGCGTCTCATAGCAAGTAGCTTGTGGTAAGTGCGCGTATGTGTTTTGAATTTAAATGTCTTCCAAGCACTTTGACTTTACGTCAGTTTCGCAAAGCTCTTTAAAGCGTAATTCATAGATTATATCATTGTCGGGGCTAATATGTATTTCCGTCATGCCAATTGGAAACGCCAAAAGTGCGCTATCCCATAAAATATATCAATGCGTACGTGACGCGAACAATTTACCACAGCCTTGTGCAGCATCATATGTTTGTATACGAAATTATTCAACTTTTTTTTTAACTTGATTTAAATTTGAATTCTGGTATTTTGAATTCAGGTATTGATTATTGATCACCTGCACATACGTATATATGCAATATGACCATCAATATGAACTTGAAATCGATTTGGTTGCTTGTTTGGTATATAGCCCCGCCGAAGGTTTGTTTATTTCTTTGCACTCACACATGCGACAGAAATCATTTTTTTCTTTTAGTATTTTTACAATTTTGAGCAATGTACACAAGAAAACCGGTTTTGCACCAAGCAAAAAAAAAAACTAAAATACACATATTGAAGATATTTGTGCCAAACTGTTTTTAATTGACCGCTCAATTTCCTGCATGTTCAGGTTAGTGCTGCCGTTTAAGCTAATTTATGGCTAGATTTATTAATTGCTTCATTGGAGGAGGCAGGGAGGTGTCGTAAAAGGCGCTTTGGCTGCAAATCGGTATATGTTCAGAGTGGGAGGTAATTGTATAGGAAATACAGCTGCTGTTTCACAAATTATAGTTATATACAATGTGTGGAATTGGGAGTTTTTAATTCACATTTGCTTTAAGTGCTCAAAGTGGCATTTAGCTAGTTCTAGCCGTTAACCAGTTAGTCTGGCAACACTGGTGCAATACTCACTGTTGTTATGTAGTAACTGCTGATTCCGATGCTGCTGCTGCTGCTGATAATGTTGTTGTTGTTGTTGTTGTTCTTCTGTCGGCGGCTGTTCCTCGTTTTCAGGGACACGACCAGCGTACTCCGGCTCATAGCTGTGCGCATAGGCGCTGCCCCAATGGCCGCTAAAGTCGTCCTCCTCGAGCGTCAACAAGTGATCCAGCACTTTCACGCCCCGTTCAAGGGGACCGTGAATTTTATTAATTAGCTCGGACAGACGCAGATTGAGGCCGTAATTTATACCGTTGATGCCACCTGATGGCGTTAAATTTGGCGTTGCTGTTGTTGTTATGGCCCAGTAGAAGAGATGACGTCCAAGATGACTGCTCAGTTGGTTTGCAAATGCCTCGATCATCTTAGTAGCCGCATCATAATGGTCTCACGTGTGTGGCATAATTACAATTTACATTGGTTCGCACTCCACCCGCGGGTTATTGCACTGCAAACTAATCAAAAGTGTGGCATAATATTATATAATGTTTCATGATCATGTTGTAAGACAGTTTTTCTTGCTACGAGTACGTTGTGGTTTTTGTCGCCTGCACTTTCACTTCCACTTCCACTTGTCGCATTTTTGGATTTCCACACGCATTCGCCGCTACAGGAAGTCTACGAAATTTCCACGGCCTTGCCACATTGTCTCAAATTAGATGTAATCTTAGCTTTCACAGAAGATACGCCCAGAGATGCCACTCTGAGAGGTCATGGGTGTGGAGGGGAAATTATGCAAGCACTAACTTTTAATTAGGCGTAACCACGAAAAATAAAACAAAAAACATAGCTGTGACCACACTTAATAATACACTACACAGTAAAGCTAACTTAGGCTTGACTAACTATAATCAACATTGTTGGGAGCCATAAAATTATTTGTTGCCGGTAAATTCCCGCTGAAATTCACCAGGCAAAATTGTAAGCAGCTGTTGAAAATTTAGTGATTGATTGTTTGCGGATATTTTGCTTGGCCAATAACCGATTTGTGTCCTTTGACTTTTAGACCCTGTAGGAAATTTTTCAGAGGGTATGATGGGTTTGTGGTAGGGCAAAGTTTGACAAACCATTTAAAAAAATCGCATAAGAGCAGCAAAATGAAAAACAATTGAAATTTTAAACTCATTAATCAGTACAGGGTCTTTTATAGCTGTCCCGCTGCCTTGTCTACTAATTTTCCACCAGTTTTTTTATTAGCAGTTCCCAAATGAGAGATGTGATGGATAAATTTGTAGTTACACAATATAAAAAAAATTAGTTAAAGCATGAATCGCGAATTAAGTAGAATACTAATTATCATCCGGGTGTCGAAGGTTGCATACTCAACCCTGTAATCAGTCTATTTTATATTTTTTCGTTTTTTTTTAACTTTATTTTTCGACTTGCTTTGTTTGTGTGCCGATTTGACTATGCGCATTTCAAATTTGACGCTTGCATTAACTTTATGCGCCCTTTACTTAATTTATGTATTTGTTGGCTCTTTGCTTTTGACACGGCTTGCATTTCAAATTTTATTGCCTCTTTAATTGTAATTGAACATTCCGCGTCGGACCACAAACAAAGTGGACGAAGGGTGTGGAACGAGGACAGATCCAAATACACCAAATACACCAAAAACTCAAAAATGACCCCAAAATTTATATTGCTGGCGTAACACTTTCGATTTCCTCATTACACGCGTCAGAACCGACCGCAAAAAGTTGACATTTCCATGATTTTGTAGTTCCCTCGTTCTCTTTTCTTTAACTTTTTTGATTTGTTTACCAATTTTGCAATCGCTTTGGGTTTTTGCTGATGAGCAAATTCTGGCAGTGAGGAAGCTTGAGTGATCTTTTATTATTTAAAGTAATATTTATTTTTAATGGCTGCCTAATTCTGAATTCCTAATGGCTTTCCAATCGATGTTAAGTTTTTTTTGTAAGCTTCTTACACCTGTAGTAGTAACTGCTGAGTGTTTTTAAGCCATAGGTTAAATAACTATAGTATGTGCCTCGTTTCGAGAGCCCTTAGGAAATTTTGCAATCATTAAGGCCGTCAACTGTTGGCTGACAGTAGCTTGGTCGAGACATGTGGTTTAAACACTTTGATTTGCAGATAATTTTATAGACATTAGTGTGCAGTTTTTGCTCACAACAAACTAACCGCTTTTATTTATACCCCGTAGAGAAGTAGGGAAAATTACAGAAAAGCTGGAAAAGTGGGTTTTAGGGGGTTACAAAATTCAATTTATATTTGAATAGTTGTATTTAACTTAGGGAACTTGAGTGTTAATAACTTTTTAGTTACTAGAAGTTTTAGGAACATTTACTGCCAGCTCCACTGAGTACGAGGTATCTGTTAATCGAGTAGTTTGATAATAATCATATTTCTTTATATGCAATTACTCTTGTATGCACCGTGTACTCATACAAATATCTGGGCATATTTTGGCTTTTTGTAAGTCATGCTGCATTTTGCCTAATGACTTACTGACTTAAATTTTTGTGTTTCGTAATTTTTAACACATTTCAAAAAGGTTTCACAATGGATTTAATATAACAACAATGCTCACAACGCTCTGATCTAAAAGTTCCTTCAATTTCTGTTTTATTATATTTTTATTGAAATATTTTTGGTTTTAGTTTTGGTGCTATTAGATTTGTATTAGTTATTGATGCTTTTACTTGGGGCATAAAACTTGTTTTGGGTTTTATTTGCAGAATTTTTGTATTCATTTTGATTTTATGGCAACTTGAATTGTCATTTTGTTTTTTTTTTTTTGTGTTTTCAAGCCTTTTAGACGTTCGCCACTCGACTAGAATATTAATCAGTCATGGGGTGCGAGAGAGAGAGACAGAGAGGGAGCGGAATAAAATAGAATATTTGTGTTCTTTTGAAAATCTTCTGTACAGGGGAGTGGTGCTAATTTTGTGTTAGTTTTTTTTTGAGCGCTAAAAATCACATAAGCAAATTGATCAATCTTAAATTAAGAACGAGAAAAACAAGTCATCATCTTATTAGTGAACACAAAAGAGCGATTTGTTGAGTATTAAACGTGGTTATTGAATGGGTGCTCAGCTGGTGTTAGTTAGTCGAGTGTTAGTCGCATTCTGACTTAGTTACTTGCAAAAGTCTCACGAGTGACTTGTTAAGCGCTTGAGTTTTCAAACTGTTTGACTTGACATCAGCCAACTTTAACTTGTTGCGATTATTTCACTGTTTATGCATATTTTTAGCATATATACTAAGCCGTTTGAATACACTTTCCTACCTAATATATCACTAAGAGAGCGACCTTCGGCTTAGCCCTGACTAAAATACACATCCCTTAAAAGTTCGTTATTTGCATTTTCAGCTACTTTTGTTGTATTTGTTCTGTCATCAATTTTATTTGCTCAAGTTCAGGTAATTTTAGTTATTTATCGGTTCACTTCTTTTTGCCGGCTAGACTTGAAAGCGTTAGAAGTGGGCGAGGCAGGGGAATATACCCGGTGAAATTATGGCAACACTTCACTCAATTGATTTGTTATTGTTTTTGGTTTCTTTTGTTTTGTTCCACAAACTTTGCCGGTTTTCTGAACAACTTTGCACTTAACAATGATTATTATTCATTTTTAAATAAAATAAAAGATATTTTACATTTGTTTTTTTTTTGGTGCGCATGCGCGGCGTTTATCTTGTGTGTGTTTTTTTTGTGTTTTCGTTTTGTTGGTGGTACAGCGGCTGCTGCCGTAGTGCTCGCGAGTCAACGAACGAATTCGTAGTGACTCGACACGAAGAAGAAAACGACAACGAAGCACACTTGCTTCTTTGTCAACGATGCGGCGCGAAGAGAAGCGAAGAGTCGTTGGCTCAGGTGTTCACACTGCGAGAGTGTGTCTACGATCAGTTGCCTTGAGAGAGACGTGGAACGTGGGAGGTGGGACGTGGGTCGCAAGACATGAGTGGCGTGGCGTTGCTAGTGGGTAAATCGCATGCGATATTTTTAATGCTAGCAGCCCAGTATGGAAAGTGCTTATGTTTAAGCGGCAGTAAACAGCTGAGTCTTGGAGACACTTCTATGCACTTAATGAATAGTTATTTTTTGAATTTTACTGAGGCGATCAAAATGATTTAACAAGCTGTTAAATTGGCTCAAACAGTTATTCTTAAATAGACCCTGTTAGCTTGTGCAGTCAGTTATTACTTTACACTGGGCTGCTGACAGTTGAGCATCTCTGCTGCAGCATTTTAAATTGTTTGCTTTAAAAATTTGCAGTAATTATTTGTGAAGTGTGAAAAAGATTTGTTTAATCTTTCAATTCAATATTTCTGGCACAATTGACTTTGTAGTTTTTGTTTTTAATTACACGAATTCTTTTTTAAAGTAGAGTATTTCTTATTTCCTATATATATATATGAGCAAATTAACAAGATTTGCTTTTTGTTTCTTTAAATTAGAAAAGAAGGATTTAACTTTTTTTTTTAACGTATTGTTTAGTCATTTTAAAAATTAGTCGATTTCAATACTATCGCCTCTAAGATGCAAAAATTCCCAGCTTATTTATTTATTTCTTTTATCCCACTGCTATTAATTGCTTATATTTGCAAAGATAGTTTGTTGTAGTGAGTTATTAAAAGTTTATACTTAATCGCGGGTGAAATTAAATAACAATTAAGCCGCAAAGTATTTTTAATCGCGGTGCTATTGAAAACGTTTACCCGAAAATTACGGGCATTTTACAAGGGCAACGAAGTGTTCATTACAGGGCAGCTCAAACGATAATTGCTGTCATGACAAACGCAAAAATAAAGTTTAAATAATAATAATTTCACTGGCTACCGCAGTTGCTGCAATAAGCGCCATTGGACGTACAGTAGTGGGACATTAAGAAACCATTAGCAACAGCAGATATCGTGAACGCCGCCCAGAAAACCCACTTCGTAAAGCGTAGCCCCATAACCCTGGAACCCTTAACCCGTAACCCCTGACCCGTGACCCGCAACCCATGCAGCGAGGAACCGTCAAAAAGTGGGTAAACGTTGCAACCAGTAACTGCAGTAACAGCTGCTGTTGGTAAGGCTGCTGCTGCCGCTCCTCCTCCTACTCCATCTACTGCCGCTGCAGCTGAAGATGAGTGGGTGAAGCAGCAGCAGAAGGGTCAATGCAGTCGTAGCGACAACAGCATCATTTTTCAAGTGCCACACTCAACGGCAGGAGCAGCGAATGAGTGCACTATGGGAAAAATCGTTTAATAACTGGGCATAATTACAATTTTACTCGAGGTGGGCAGTGTGTGATCAGATAGAGATGAAGATTGCATACCTATTGTCTTCTACATTTATGTCCCTGTTCCCATATGAATTACTTTCTTTCAGTCCCATAAAGAAATAAAAATTTAATAAAAATAAGAACAGCTTAACAATTTTAGTTCACATTTTATTTATAAGTAATATTACAATATTATTTAAGTTTATGTAATTAGAAATTAGGTAGGTTTATATTATGATACAGTGAAACACTAACAATTTAAGGTTAAGTTAGTTTAAAGAACATTCATGACCTATTCGATGACTGTCTTAATATAGACTTCAGAGTTTTTGCCCACAACACAGCCTTTTTTGACCATGGTGCTGAGCGAGCGGAGTGAAGAGTGCCACTTTGAACTGAGACTTTGCCGCTTGCCGCTTTGCTCCTGCCGCTCACCCCGCCCCCTGCCTCAAATATGCGCATACATTAGGGTTTAATAAATATTTTTTCAAGTACTGTTCATGGACTTTGTGATAAGCTTTCGACCAAAAAGGATTGTTGTGGTTGTAATTGCTGTCGGCGTTTAACAGCTGCGTCAGTGTGTCAAGTTCTTCGGTTGCATAAAAAACCCACGACTGTCAAAAGGGGTAAGGAGAGGGTACAGAGTGGCATAGGGGCGGACTGGGGCACGCTAATGTGATGCCGCTGATTGGATTCAGTTCAGTTGACTCCTCCCTAAGCTAAGAAAAACCAAAATTTTGTTTTTGCAACAATTAAAGCACTTTTTAAACCTACGCTTGACAATAATTTGTCTGCCTGTCTGTCTGTCCGCCTGTCTGTCCGTCTTAAGTGTGGTCCTCTTGTCACACGTTTTTTTGCCAATATTTACCAACGTCTCGCACGACACAGATCACTGCAAGGTTGTTTATTGCATTGTCTATTGTCTGTTTTAGTATTTTTTATTTGGTTTTCATCTTCATGTTGTTTTTGGACCCTGTACATAAAGAAGAAAAATGAGACATTAAATTTGTCAGCATAAATTTGTTTAAAAGTAAAAAATGCCATAGCTATTTTATTGTGTCATTTTTACTTGCTTACAGGGTCTCTTTAAGTCGCCTCCCCAATTCGTTGCCTTTTTTCTAACTTTACCTCTAATTTTTTTGCACATCATTTTGTTTTTTCAGTGTACTTTGTTTGAAGCTCGTTTTGTTTGCTTGTTTTTGTTGCGCATTAGTGAGTAATTACTGTGAGTTGAGTGAACCACTCTAGTGCCTAAAACACGACCGAATTCGGTTAAAATAAAATCCAAAAAAACAGTTATGAATAACACACAAGTGATGGGCTGCAATCTATCATGCAAGATCTAAGTGTCTCAATAAACTATCGCATGCTATAAATATTGGTTGACTTCGTTTTATGGCTCTCTTGTTTCCGCGCTCAATGTCAGCGCATTGTAAAAGTTGAATGAATTAAGTATCGCATGTGAGTGTGTGTGCGTGCGTGTATCGACTTGAAGCTCGGGTTCAAGCTTGTTTTTTTTCGGCAGCTCAATGGCTATCGTATTGGTTTGTGTTTTGTTTTTGGTTTTTGTAAATTTTATTGGTTAACGCCACTTTTGAAGGTCGCGAAACAAGTTCTTCTACTTGTTATCATTATTTTGCCTGCGATGGCATTGAATTTTGAAGTGCAGTGGCTTATCGCTGTTGTTGTACACCTTTTGAATTTGGAAAGTTTCTTTACTCTCTCTTTCTCTCAGATCCCTGTCTGTATATCATGCGATTTGCAAATCGCCTGCAATTGGGCGCCAAAACCCATGAGGTTTCCATGACAGCACTGCGTATTGTGCAGCGCATGAAGAAGGATTGCATGCACTCAGGACGACGTCCTACTGGACTTTGTGGAGCAGGTGAGTACTTTGATCTTTCTACTACCCGAAACTAAATGAATCTTTATTTTTAGCTTTACTGATTGCCGCACGCATGCACGAGTTTAGTCGCACGTTGTCGGATGTAATCGGTGTGGTTAAAATACACGAGTCCACGCTGCGCAAGCGGCTCTCGGAGTTTGCGGAGACGCCCTCGGGTGGCCTGACCCTGGAGGAGTTCATGACCGTGGACTTGGAGCGGGAACAGGATCCGCCCTCATTTAAGGCCGCACGCATCAAGGATCGCGAGCTGATACAAAATGTGAGTTTAAACCAATTTACAATAACTTTACATACTCTATAATTATTTCAAACTTTTAGATGGGTATACACGAACTGACTGAGCTGCAGAAACAAATTGATGCACATTTGGAAAAGGATCTGGGCAAATACACGGGCAACATTATGCGCACACTGACCAAGGGCAAAGCCAAGAAGGAGGAATACATTACTCCACACGATGCTGAGGTAGACAACGAGATCGAGATGGAGGAATCCAGACAGTTTATTGAGCAATCGAATGCTGAGGTAATCAACGAGTTTATTGCCAACAACACGGACAACGCTAAGCCAAAGGGAGCCATGATGAGTGCCGTCATCGAGGGATTACGTCCGGACATTGAGGCCATCTGTCGTGTCACCCAAAACGATCTGGAAGATGTGGAACGTGCCAAACAGCCGACGGAGACTGAACTCTTTATCGATGACTTGAACGATGATGAACTCGATCAATATGTGCTGACGGAGCAGGAGGCTATAACCAAGCTGGATATGTGGAAGAATCTAAACGCCGAATATTTGCGGGAACAACAGGAACGCGAGGAGCGGCTGGCCAAGGAGCGCGAGGAGGGAAAACCAGAGAAGAAGAAAAGAAAGCCACGCAAAAAGGTTATTGGTCCATCCTCCAGTGCAGGCGAGGCCATCGAGAAGATGCTGCAGGAGAAGAAAATCTCAAGTAAAATAAACTACGACATTTTAAAGACGCTAACCGATGGCATGGCCTGCTTAACCGAAGATGGCGAGACGAAACCCAAGCCTACAACTCTAGAGGAGCTGAAGCAGACGCCAGTGATCCTAGACGAAACTCCCATCTCCAGCAGTCGAAGTCGTGGCAAACCTGCGTACGATCTGCCAGGACCCAGTAGGAAACGACCCAAAATCGAAGCAGCTCTGCCAGTTAGCCAGGCTCCGGAAGAACTGGAGGTGAAGCCAGTGATTGCACTGGATGCAGGTAAAAGTAGCTTTGAAGTATACTTTAAAGTCTTATGTTAACTCTACTGTTCTTTCAGATGAAGCGGACTACGATGTGGATGCAGATGAAGCAGATGTCGATGCCGATGCGGATGCGGATGCCGAACCAGAACCAGAGACTGAGGCCACACTGCAGGACATGTTAAATAAGGGCGATGATGATGAATACGGCTATGGTTTCGATGAGGAGGAGGAGTACTAGTTTATTCCCTATTGTAATCTATGCAGCTTAAGTCTACATTAGTTTAGTTTATGTACTAAGGAACGGCAACATTTCAAGTAAACTTTTTATGCCAAACTTTGGCAACATTTCTGCAACTATAACGCCTAAGAACTAAAATAGTTTTAAGTTTTAGTTTTAAATATTAAGTGACACTATTCAAAATTTATTCAATCTATTTATTACTTCAATTTAAATATGTTTATTAGTAATTTAACCAATTGAGAGATTAAGTTACACATTGATCAAAAATATATAAATATTAACTGTGACCAAATTGTGTTTAAAGCTAATTTAATGATAATCTTAAAGTGTGTGCTCTTTGAACGTCGCGCAGGCGAAACTATAAGACATACGACGTTACATTTAGTGCACAATGTAGTAAATTGTGAATGATAATCAGTGCGAACTCATAACGTTATTAAATTAAGCTATTATTATTTTGCAACTACTTATTGCGCTTGTTACTAGCCGCTTGCAGCAAATGTTGTGAATTTTTTCTTGTTCCTCTTTGTGCCCTTTAGCAGCTATTAAATCATCGCTGCCTCTTGCCACCCACAGCTCTCCGTCCTACCTCCTACCTCCCACCTGCCAACCTCCTACCTTGCGGCCTTGGCGCATCCATTTACATGTTTGAGTCGTGTTGCCATTGCCTCCAGGCTCAAGTAGAACAACAGCGGGTAGGAGGTCGGACTTGGACTTGGAATTGGGTTTGGGTGCTTCGGGGTGCTACTCTCTTGTTAGTTTGCTTCTAATTGTTGGCGCTGTCGTGGCGCGCCTCCGAGTGCTGCAAATAAATATTTCACTCTTAATCATGTTTTTGCCCTCACTGCGTTCCTGCTCTTACTTTTGTGTTGGCTGCTTCTCGTTGTTGTTGTTGTTGTTATTGCTGCAACTGTTGCTCCCCAGGCGTCCAGTCAACTAGCCAGCCCCAGTAGTGGCTGGAGTGAGTGGGAGAGTGTTTGGTAGCCAAGAACTTGGATACTTGGCTCTTCTGCTGCGTCTTCGACTACTTGCAGCCTGCTGAGTGCCAAGTGCCCAACAATAAGTTGTTCAGTCCTTAGAGCACTTGTCTTTGCGATTTTAAAGTTATTATGTTGTAATTAATGTTAATTTGGCTGTTTGCTTGCATTCGCTACAGAGTCGATAGAGTTTTATGCTTTTAACATGTTTTATTCTCTCAGCTACAAGTTGAAATATTTTATGGCGCTTGGGCGATTAAGCAGACGACGTCACGTATAATTGATATTTCTTTAAGGGCATTTAATTCAAAGGGTGTGGGGAACTGGGGGTTTAAAAGGAGAGTGACTCAAATTGATCAGTTGTAGTCTATGTTAAGCTGAGTTCTTTGAGCAAGGCCTTAACTAATCTGCCTTAACCTATCAGCCTATCAGAAAACCTATCTGTATCTTTTCTATAGCATGTTCCACATTAAAAGCACTTTTAAGCCAGATTTTCTGCTTTTAATGACCCCCTCCAAATTAGCATAATTCCCATACTCAAAGCTAATAATTAATAAAGAATCCACATGCAGCTGAAGAGCTGGGCGTGTCCTAATTCAGCTGCCAACGTCCAACTTCAACCTCAAACAAAGATTGTCATGTAAATTTAACTAAATGTGACAGCTAAATGGCAATTACTGGACAAATCGGTACGTAAGACACTCTGGAAATGGGCGTGTGATTGCAGCGGGTTAGTGCGACTAATTTATGCACATTTGCATAAATTGTGCAACAAAGTAAGCGGCTAGCAACTCGGCCTAAATAGCTCAACAAAAAAATGGCCAATAATCAGCTCAATTCTGCTTTAATGTTGAAAGTTTTTATTTTAATTTGTTTGGTCTGGAAAAATTCGCTGGTTTTCTTCTGTCAGCTGTCAGCGTTGGTGTTTTTTAATTAAAAGCAATTTTTTTTGTAACACGTGAGGTTTGTTTCCGACCAACATAAATACCAGTTTTAAATTTCAAACAAGTCTTTAATTTAAATTTAATTTAAAAGGAGTTTAAGCAGTTTTGATAACTAACAGATTTATGAGAAAATTCACTCTATTTTAGTCTACTAATTAATACAAATTATTTAGTTGGTTTATTAGGTCGCTTTAACTGAAATGTTTTACACTCATTTGGCTTGTATTATTTGTTCGAGTGCTGTAAAGTACTTTAAGACCTGATTTATGGCCAAGAGCCGAAAACATTGCATGTGTGTTAACCTAATTTATGTGCTAATTAGCAGTGGTATAAATTAAAACCAATAAACTTTTGGGCTCATGACAGTTAATGAGCTAACTCACTTATTTGTTACTGTCTATTCGATTTAGTGCCATTTGGAATGGATTTTAAAGTCATTTTTTGAACTGCATTTGACGAATATTTGATGGGTACTTATGATTAAGATTATAATTATGCTATAAAGAGTAGTTTATAAAGTGTTTAGCTTGTACTGACTGTACAAACTGTGCTGCCGACAGCCGAGCAACTCCTCTAACGTGTTTGAAACTGTTTCTAAAATCAACCCTTCTTTGACTGCTTCTGGGAAAGTTAATCTGGTATATTAAACTGTCTAAAAAGCAGCATAATTTTGTATTGTTTTGCTAAGCAGACAACCTGTTAGCCATTCAATGCAGTTTGCATGTGACTGCCTGCAACTGATAATGGCTTAAAATTGAAGCGGCTAAAAGGCCAAATGACCCAATGCGCAGCGTTGTTGGCCCGTTGGTTAAACAACTGCACACACACACACAAACACTAACACACAGAGCGCAATAGCAGTTAACAGACAATTTCCAGCTGGCAAGCAGGCACACACACACACACACTCGCACACTCGCACACACACACACATAAACTAGCGAAAATAAATCACGCACATTTCGACCTGCATGCAAATATGCAGTAATAAAGTAAATAAACGTTTACCACCCACCATTATGCTGCTGTCTGCTACACACACACACATACCCAACACACACCCACACACATTAACTGTATACGTAATACGCATATGTATACGTATTCAACATGAAGTGGCTACACTGACAAAAACAGTTACTTTGTTTAAAATTTTAGAATATTGGGCATTTGTTTAAGGTCGTACTTTCGTACTTTTTAAATTTTAGCACAACTGAAGTACAGTGAAATCTCTAATCGCGAACAGTTCCCTCAGGCGGACGGCTACCTCAGGCGGATAGTTTCCTTCGCCGGACGAATTTTATAGTTTTTTAACATGATTTTCATACAAAATCCGTTCTTTTAAGGGAACAGCTCCCTTAGGGGGACAAAAATACTGGAATCATGGCTGCCCGGATAAGGTTATTAAGCAAAACTAAATCCTTTAAATGACTTAACAAATACATTTCATAAGTTTGGGAGGCAATTTTTCTAGATTGACTTATCTACTCTTCATCCCGATTACTTTCACTTAAAATATATTGAGACTTTTGAAGTACAATCAAATATGGACATAACTTTGTGAACTAGTCAGGACAAGAGCTATCTAGAGCTAGATTAAAATGTGAATTACATTTTTAAACCTTCCAAGTAAATTTAATTTTGTTTGCAATCGATTATCCGGGTGATCTATATTTTACACTCTAGATAACTATTAGAAAACTTACCAGATAATGACTTCAATTGTCTAGGATATGATCAGTCAAAGTTTGAAGATTTCCATACCAAGCCGTGAAACCCGTCAAAATATAAACCAAAGTTAAAATGTGATTGAAAGAGCTGCACTTGGTCACATGTTGGTTGATGTTGATTGACTCCGTTAACTTGGCCAACTTGTTTTCAGTGCAGCTGAATATGCAGAGCTATAAGTGCAAAACACGAGTGCAATTACCTGGGCTGGTGGGCACAGGCAGTCACACTCATAGCTTCTTACACACACAATCACAGCTCGCACACCCATACACTTGCGCCTGCATTTATGGCGGAGGCATGGCATGTTTGACGCCGCAAAGTAGGCAACGATAATGGCATAAATTCAATGAATAAACATAAAATGGCAAGCACATAAACAGCAGCCGTGAGAGTGTGTGTGTGTTGGAGTGTGTGTTGCTGTGCTGGTGTGCGTGGCAACAACAATAACACGAGCATGTGTAACAACAGCATAAGCAGTGGAAAAATATGTATTAGCGCAAAGTTTACTAACAAAATTAATTATGCGAATTAAGCGTAGTAAAAACACTGTAAGCAAGTTAACCCCAAGCCAAATGAAATAACTCGACACCCCGACACACGGACACCCCAACACCACAACACCACGGTACACCCTTTGTCCCTGCCCATGTGCACAGCATGTAGAGCATTTTGTGCCGTGTCACAGCCCATGGCACGAGTACTAGGCATTGTTCAATTTATGCGTGCATACTCCACACTACAGACTTGTTGTTCTCTCTAGTGTTTGCCAGTTAGCAGTTTGCGGACACTAAACTAGGCCAAGTACCAGTA
Organism: Drosophila dunni; assembly: GCA_018152125.1. NCBI lineage: Eukaryota > Metazoa > Arthropoda > Insecta > Diptera > Drosophilidae > Drosophila > Drosophila dunni. The sequence goes on along the minus strand of JAECXC010001917.1, from coordinate 12,353,648 downwards.
ACCCGGTACGGACCCGAACCCAGACCCAAACCCGGACACGGAACCCGGATTCTGTGCTCCACAACGGCATCAGCAACGGAATTGGACAAACTGCAAGCCACAAGCGCCTGGAAGTTGTTTATTTAAGTGTGAAATTCGAATGCAACGCAGCATAACATATGAGGGACTCCAGGAATATTAAACACAATGCCGCAGCAGCAAGATAAGCAATATGGAGACCTAATAACCGACACAGCGATTCAGCTTCCCATAATCATAAATTCCACTCGACTTTGCTGTAATACTTTTTTAGCTTTATACACTTTTTTAAAAATATACTTTTTATGTAATTGATAATAAATGTAGTGGGAGCTGTGCTGCACTCAAGAAAACAGCAGAAAAAAATGCAAAATATTACAAACGGCTTTTCGGCGCCATTGCTAACCGTATGTAATAAAACAAAATGGCGACTCCAGCGTTGACGCCATTTTGGCGTTGCACTGGGCCAAGCTTGACGCCATGCCAAATTAGCTAAGGGTCGAGACAGTCATTTAGTTAATTGCCGCACAAAAATGTCAAGTGGACTGCGAGTGTGTGTGTGTTAGTGTGTGCGTGTGTGTGAGCTCTTAAATCACAGCTGTAACTACAAATAAAAACATTAAAATCACTAAGTAAAAGATGGGCAAAAAATTCATTTTAATTCCAAGGCAAATAAATCTGTTTATGACTAAGAACTCTTTTTGTTTTCCAACCATTTGACTGATCTGCGAGCAGCTCATAGCTTTAGTGTTAGTAGTAGACTCTTTCTATAACTCAAGCTGATCTTGATGTACAGACACTTGCCGCTTTTTAATGCTGAGCTCAACATGTAAGCTAAATTAGCCACTAACGCCCACAAAAAGACAATTAATTAAGAATTCAGGGATCAGCACTCAATGCCCAGCCTGGCTGACGGGGCTGACAGGGCTAAAACAATTAGCCAAACTTTGCTACAAGCAAAAAAAATGATGTAGCTGCCTTTTCAGGACTGTTTAATATTTATTCAGTCAACACACAGCAGAGCACGGACGGCACAGACAGCCTGGAAGTCAGCTAGCCAGTTATCCAATTCTCCAGCGCCCGCTCGCATTAAGTGGGCGTGGTGGGTATGCTTTATTTTGTTTTTGTTGCTTTTTTTTTTACTTTATATAGTAGCACTAAAACGTTTTTATTTTCTATGGTGCCTTTTGCATCATGCTCTTGATTTTGTTTTTTTTGTTGTCTGGGTTGCTTGTGCGCTTGTTCGCTTGTTTCTTGAAAATAATGACTGCACATTAAGAATACATCCAACATGACAAACGAACAAGCGAACACTCACACAGACCAACACACACGCACACCCTGAGAGTCATATAGCAGACAGCAAGGATGTCGCCCAACAACAAAAGCAAGCAAAATGTCAACAAATGACAACAGAAATATGATGCAAATGGTTCATGTAAGTGGTTCTTGCCACTAACATTTATAAAAAGCAAAAGGGAGCAGCTCATAATGCACTACCGAGCGGCAGAAAAGTATACACGGAGTATCTACCAAGTTGTCTAACTGAACCGACCTTTGCTTTCTTAGCAGACAGCTGGACAGACGGGCAGACAGGCAGACGGACAAAGGGTCAGTGCTCTGTTTACTGCTGCAGTTAAGGAGCACTACCACACATCCGTTAAACCAGCTAAACTCACAGGCAAAACATTTTCTAGTTTCCTGCCAATTTGCAGTATTACGCCTGATTTGTAAAGGGTGCGAGGGGGTGATGATTCTGTCGCTTTAAGTTAAACACAGAGCTATAGTCCCAATCTGAGAAAAAAGTTATAAACCTAGTACAAAATCTAGTATACAATTGTTCATTATGGTGTTTAATTTGAGTGCTCTAGTTAGCTGGGCTTTGAACAGTCGAGCAACTCTATTCCTGTGCCTATTTCTACACATTTACACTCTGGCCAAAATAGTTTGCATGTTTATCTTACCCTTAACTGATTTCCTTTATGAATTCTAATATCCCTAGAGTCAACAAAGTCAATAACAATTAAATTTATGTTTAAATGCAGTTAGTCTCATTTAAGTGACTTTAATTAGACAATTGAAGTCGAGAAATGTTTACAAGTTTAGCTTAACATTGCTTGATTGTGTCACATAGAATGGAATCAGTGTTGGCTGGAATTCAAGGGATAAGAAAGCTAGAAGAGTTGTAAGAAACAGGTAAGTAAACCACAAAAAGGCTAAAAAATAGTTACTAATTGGGAAACATATTAAAATTTAATATAAAGCACTTTTTTTAAGGCAGAAGTCCAACCAAAAATATTCTAAATTAATTTTTATTTTTCATGTTCATCTTTTGTATATAAACTTAATTTAAAAAAAAAACATAATCTCTAATTTAAGCACATACTTTTCTATAAGTCTATGTCTTTACAAATATCAATTTGTTTATTTTTATTTCAATATATATCTTTAACTATATCAGAAGTTTCCCTATAATTCTATATTTTTTTGCGTACCCCTTATTATTCCTTAAACTACTTTACCTTTATTAGTAAGTATATTTTCAAACCATCCCTTTTAGCTCTAAATAAGCTAAAATGCCAACACAGTCGCTGTCTCTGTGCCACTGCTAATCTGTGTTTTGTGCGTTAAATCAGCTGACCTTATCAACATTATTTGTACAAAATAAACCCAGCTAAAGCCCGCACAATTTAGCGATTTGTGGTCAGCAGAAAGGCCAAAAGCCTTAGCCCAAAATGCCTTAGTTTCTACTCCAGCTGACGGCTACGGTTTGCTGGCCAGTCATCCAGTTGGCCACATTGATATTCCATGCCTGATGCTCGCCCGTTGTTGCTATTGGCCATTGATGCTACTTGTCTGCTGCTGTACCGGCTCGCGTACCACTAACGATAGATGTCCTTAAGTCAATACACGCACACTCACACACACAGCTCAGTGGACATAGGAAAATATTTATGTAAGCATGTGTGTGTGTGTGTGTTTGTATGTTTTATATAGCGAAATATGGCGAAAAAGTCAAAGCAAACGTTGCCAAGAATGTTGCCAGCTTTGTTAACTTTTTACGTTTAATGAAATCAATTCACAAGTCACGTTGCTGCCGGACAATAAATACATCAGAGTCCATTTAATAAAATCATGATGTGCACTTTGCTATGATATATTTATGTACATGTGTATGCGAGTATGTGCCAACACACATATGCATCATCATACTTGTAGTATGTATCGATTCTATATTGTAAACAACTTTTATCTCATTGGAATGCCGTATACGGCTCAGCGGCATACAATATATGAATGTATCTCATTATATATATATATAGCCCCGATTCCCCAATTATGCTCGCGTGTGTGGAGGGTGGGAGATTGGAGGCTTTTTTCCGCTGCCCGATAAGTGCATCAGCTTATTAGTCAGCAATACTTAAATCAAAATCCCCATGATAAACCAGCGTTGGCTTCGTAAGCTCAGTTTGCTTTTTAGCTTACGTTTCAAGTGTGTTTAATGTAATTTAATGTTTAAAAAAAAAAACAATTAAATTTAATGGATTAAATTATTAAAACCTTTAAGCCAGCAATTTTCACAATTTATTATTAGTATTTTGTTTTTAATAACTAGGAGTCTAAGTCAGAGGACACAACTATTTAAAAGCTGATTTTTGGGCTTTACAGATATTAAATTTGTATTTAAATTAATTTCGTCCTGATTTTATGCTTGTTTTTATTTTATTTAAATATTTTTAAGTACAAAAAGATTTTCTAAATAAGAGATTTTATTGAAATTAAATTGATCTTCTATAGAAATATATATTCAAATTTATATTCCCCATTTTTTTAAGCTATTTCTACTCTTTCCTGTTTAGTTTTCTTCTGTGCAACTCAAAAATGTGTTTGAATGCTGCACAACCAATGGAATTATTGCACCCGTCGGTGTTGTGTCCAGTATTCGTTAGTATTTTTTGAAACTTTTACTACGCGTGCGCAGTAAAATAAGCAAGTTATGCGATGCAATGTTGCTAACAGTTTTCGTTTTTCAAAATATTTGGGTTATTTACACAAACATTTTGAATTTGTGTTGGGAAATTTCGACTACTCGTTGTGCATGGAGAAATTTCGATTTCTAAGCTGGCATTATTTGAGTATAGTTAATGGCTGATAGGCTCATGAGCATGCTTGCAAGAGAAATACTGTTATACGACTGAATTACTCTTATTGAATTGTAGCATTTGCTTAGTCTACTTTTAGGCTGAACACGAAGAGAGCGCGTGTGCTCTTCGTGTGGCGCGTTTGTTGTAGAGAATCGACACACGAGTCGATTGGGTGAAAACGAGGCGAATGGGTGCTTCGGCTGCTGGTGCTTCGGGTGCGGCGAGACACGATGCCTGATGGCTTCAGTGTGATTGCAGCCTCTTCGCCTATGCGACCAGTTGGGAGCAAATCAGTTGGTAGATGTGTGGCGAACGTTGAATTTAACGGTCGGTTTGGCAGTGAAAGTGGCAACCTCGCTCACTGTGTGCTACTGTGTGTGTGCTAGTCAAGATACATTTGTGTCCCACTGTGTGTGCAATAAGAGTAATCAAATACAAGTGATAGCAAATGATAATGCAAACTTCAATCGCATAATGATAATACAATTACAAAAACAAGCGCATATTACGCATACGCAGTGATAAAGATTCTCCGTCAGACTTGTCAAATTGCTGGTAAATGATCATTTACATATCTTAACTATTTAATTGTGTTGGAATGAAATTAAAGCAGTTGCAGCAATTTAAGTCATTGATATACAAGTATTTGGTGTAGGGTTTTTTTTTCTGTGATTCGTTCACGCTGCGTATACGCAATCTTAGAGCAGTGCCGTGCCGTGCTCTGTGTGTGAGTGTGTCTGTGTCTGCGTCTGTGTGTGTGTGTCTAACCTATATTTGTGTATTGTTATTGTTTTTCTCTTGTTGCTCGCTGGCTGCTTGGCTGTTTGGCTGACTCAATGACTAACTGAATGACTGGGATTCTCAGTGCCAGCTGCTCGCCTTTCCGTAGCAAGTTAATTTTTATTGGTTTCTTATGTGTTGCTTGTTTTGCCAACGGTTTATTTGTTTGTTTACTTTGCTTAAATGCTAAAGAGCTGCCAACTTAAAGAAACAATTTTTATCTTTATTTCGATTTTTCTTCGTTTTTCTTTTGCCTTTTTACTTTTATTAATTTGCCCCGAATAGTTTGGAGTTTGGAAATTGCCTGTTCATGTCCGAGTTGGAGCATTTTGACTTCATCAATTTGTAAACTTTTGCACAATGATTTGTTGATTTGTTTGATTTGTTTGATCTGCCTCCTGCTATTGTTTATTGCTGCTGCTGCTGCTGCTGCTGCTATTTTCATTTGATTTGAGTACTTTGGCAAAGTCAACATTCGTTAGTGAAAATTTCGCTCACGTTCCTTTCGACCGACTTCTCGATTTCATGAACTCAACACTTGATGGTCTTATTTGTTTCGTCGCTTTAGTTTTCACAATCTACGTCACTACCCTCCTCCACCTTCCCCTTTATTGGAAAAACTGTGTCCCTACGACTACGACTACGACTACGACTACCATTCTTAATTTGAGTCGTTATCTTTATTTTTGTTTTTTCTCCATTCTGGCTCTTATTTATGTATACTCTATATATAAAGTAAGCAATATGTGAGCATTCTCATATGTACAATTACATGTGTATATATTTTGAAATACTCGCACTTAAAGTGTTGTGTTGTGTGTGGTGTGTGTTGTGTTGTGTTGCTGTTGTTGGCATTATTTGTGTGGTGATTATTTACTTGGACTTATTGCTTAAATTATCAAGTGTGCTATAAAATTGTACTGCTATTTATTGTGGTCTTAGTTTAAGACCAAAATAATGTAATCAATTTTAATGTCGAAGGTTTAAAGTTTTTAATGTAATGAATTTTGGTTTTGTTAATATATTTATTACTTTCGATTTATCAAGTGGTAAAAAGCTAATTTTGTCGCTATGAAGCTTAGGAAGTGGGAACACAAATAACTTAACTTGAATAAAAGTTATTTTTGTGTAAATTATTTGATAAACTTTAGAAGTTTGTGGCTATTTTTGGCATAATTTTTATGCAGAAATCAAACTTTTAAGTCTTTGAAAACTTTTACGTGCCCAATATAATTTTAAAATGGAAGTTTGTGTTTTATACAGCTGAAAATTAAAGACTCTTTTGGTTACAGTACTTGAACTTCTTCTTTAGTCTTAATTTATTTATTTTTTACTAATATATCTTAGCCTTACTTAGACTTTTCTTCATTCAATCCACTTTTCCATTTTGCATTCATTACCATCTATTTAAGCTACAATCTGAAGCCTTGCAGTTTAAATTCCTTCTATTCAAATTAAGTGCTAAGCTCAAAATTTGCAGCCAAAATCAACTCGAATCAATATCACTTACATGTTACAAGTCCGTTGGCTAGTTTAAGCCGCTTAGACCAAGAGATACGAACCACATACATAACATGCGTTATAAATTCAATGAATTTACCACCAAAACAAAATCATTAACTTGGTTGTAAAACCAATGAATGTACGAGAACAGCAAATTCCATTTTGTTGTGGGTGTTGGCCACACCAGGGAGCAAGTGGCAAGTGGCAAGTGACTGAAGTTGGGGAGTGCAGGGAATTGGAGTTCATCTCAATTCTGGGGGCAGCCACAAATTGGTATTGCTATCGTAATGCATTGAAGTTAAAGCCAAATTTAATGCCTAGATTAGCGTAGAACAACGTTGGGCATCAAATTAAAGTCCTGGCTCGTTTTAGGCACATTTCTGGCTCGTTTCAGTCTAGTCTGACTTTGGTCCTTTTGCATACAGCTAAAGCTAAATGGCAAATGCCAAATGTCTAATACCAAATAGCAAATACCAAAATGCCTAATGATTTATGAACGCGGACAGTTTTCCAAGTTGAAGGTTTTGCTACAGTGAAACCTTTTCGCAGTCTTTCAGCCGGGGGAAATGAAAACAACTGCAATCGGGGCAAAGGCCAACAAAGTAAATTCAATTTTACGTTTCACAACTCAGCATGATTTCTATCAAAGTAGACGTCGCTCGCAATCCCAGTCTCTGCCCCGTTTCTACCCCTAAGCCACCCTCCTTTCGCCCCTATTTCAGTCGCTGCCCCAGTTTGCTGGACATACTGTACAGTGCACACCGCAAACTGATTACTCTTGTTGTGCTAGTGTCCCTCGTGTGGTTGTTTGTATATCTCTTTTGTAGCTAGTAGGTCTTGGTGTCTGTGTGCCGCTCTCTGTGTGTGTGTAGGCGGCCTAAAAAACAAGCTATACAAAGAAAATAAAAAAGTAAAAACAATCACAAAATCACAAAAACACAAAAACTTGTAAAGCCTCGAAGCGCTCGCCTTTGTTGTTACAGTGAGCACAAAATATGTGTAACAGACGCAAAGAGGCGGTTTTCCACCTCTCAAGTTATATATTGTTCATCGAACAGACGAGTCTATATAGCCAAGTTCGGCGGTCGGACTTTAAAGCTGTCTGTTTCAACACCTTGATTTTTGAGGCTTTAACTGCCGTTGTCAGCAGTTGGCTAGAAGTTTTCTTTGTACTGCACGAAGATCAGATTTAACCAGAAATTCTTGATTAGAGCTATCTCAACAAGTATTTCTTAGAATCATTTAACTATCTCATAGCTGTCATGGCAACTGTTGGTTTAACTTTGGTAACCCCTTTTGTTTTAGAAATATCTTATCTTAATAATTTTCTTTATTCTATTTGAGGACTTAGCTCAAGTACAGGGTCTTTTGCTGCTGATTCTAGCAAAGTAAGCCGCTTCTTATGAGTTTTAATCAGGACTTCCGTTGAACTACAGTCGCTTCGATTTTAGTGGCTACATAGCATACAACAATATCCGGTTTGGGCCATTTTGTTTGCCCACTCCTCTTATCTCTCCACCTCCACCTCCCGCTCCCCCTCCCTTCCCCCTACCCACACCTAAGTTTTCATTCTTAATTTGCTTGTTTTTGTTGCTTTTTTGTTAAATTTTCACAAGTTTCAAGTGAGTTGTGTGTTAATGTTTTAAGAGGCGTGAAGGGATTTCACTATATTACTTTCCGATAGCTACATTCTACTAAAACAACAACAACAGCAAAAAAAGTTGATAAAATTTTAATGAGCGTCGTTTGAGATTGTTGTTAATATGGCAAAATTAATAAGTTAAGTAGCCGTTAGTTTGCCAAAGTGCAAAGTTGTATCGATTGGCGAAATTGAAAAGTTTAGAGTTTGACTGAGACTGCGTATTACTAGCACAAAAACTGCTGCTCCCAAAAATACTTGACAACTTTTCAGAGTTTGGGCTGTTTTTTAAAAGTTGAGAAATCAAAGTTACTACCTTTTGTGTACTAGCCGTTTTGCGGTGTTTTATTTTAAGTGAAGCCAAAGCGACGTCAACTATAAACAAGTGAGTGGAGAAGGGTGTGCTTGACTTTGCTATACCCAGGGGTAGTAAAGTGCGCTGTTATCTATGGACGTTAAGCTGGAATGTAAGTGCTCTGTTAAGAGCTGCCTGCTATGTGCTTACTGTTGCCTGTCTAGCTGGCTGCTATGATCCTCTTAGTATAGTTTCATATCAGTTAGCTTTAGACACCTACTAAATTTGTTATGATAAAGTTTAACTAAGGTTTACCTCGTGAATCTGTTGCCTCTAACTCTAAGCACTCCTTTGCCTGCTGCTCAAGCTGAACAAACCTAGTACACCCTCGTTGCAGCGCATAAAAACAGTGGATAAATTCGAACAGCGCTCGCATTTGACATAAATCCTTATCATCTTTTGTGCACAAATTGGCATTGCACTTGTAAGTCGATCGACGAGACATTTCTCGCACTTGAGAGCACAGACTGCGCGCTCTTTCTCTCTCCACCACTCCCTCCCAGTCTCACCCTTAGTTACCATGGCAAATCAGTGTCTTGACTTGCTCTTTTAGCCATAGTTTATCTGTCCACAGCTTAGTTGAATGTTTTTGCTCTGCTATTTGCAACTTAAGCTCAACTGTTTGTCATGAACTGGGAGGCTGTGAAATTTAAATTAATAATTTTAGCTTTAACCGAGTTAATGCCAAAATGTTCAAGCTGACGGCTTATGTGCCTGTACGCCGTACCGTATGCCGTACATTGTGTATTTCATAAATTAGCTGGCTTTAACGCAATGTCAGTGGAAATTTGAGGCGAACTGAGTCGAGTCAAGTGTTGGTTGCTTCCTGTTTCCTGTTCGCTGTTCGCTGTTTGCTTTTAGCTGTTTTCCTAGCGTTTTTATTATGCGACACGTAGTCCCCGTTGGACACCTATAGAGTGTATGCCAGGGCGTTATTAAATTATGCCAAGATTTGTGCATTTTTGGAGCCTCTTGACGTTTTAATGATGAGCCAAAGCCAGTTCATCCCGTAGACATCCTGTCGGCTTGGCCTAAATTAAATTATTTTATTGCCGGAAAGCTTAGGGAATTTGCGTTAAATCACAGACATTTTCATGGCTAAAATTTTAATAATTTGAGCTCTTGACATCTCACTCACATTTGATGGATGTGCTCTGGTTGTGTGGGGTATTGATTAAACCCAAAAAGGTTTAACTTTCATTATATTTCCAGTCAAATCGCATAATATGAAATACGTGTTTTTAGCCAACGCGCTTAAAGTGCTAATCCTTGGAAATAACACGATTTGTAGCTGCCATTCGCAGACAAAACGAAATTTTATTTATGATTTTGACATCGAATGCCTTTAAAAGAACACCGAAAGCGCAGAAAAATGCTAAGCCTCAAAACCAAAACAATCATCAAATAGAGTCATAAAAACAGTTAGCAACGATAATAAATTTCAAACAGAACCATAAAAACTCTGCCACGTGGCAGCCGAGTGAGACATAAAACTGCCGTCGTATTGTGCACCTCGTTGATATATTTATGTATACAGTACACACACCACACACACACACACACACACACACACACACACACACACACACACACCAGCACACCCAAATACACTCCAACATTTCGTAGATACCTTTGTCCGTATCGAAATATATTCGAAATCAGCAGTTTCACTTTTTGTGTCACCCAAATTTCAACTAATAAATCTAAAAACAATAAAATTTACATTTTGATTAGAAATGAAAAAAGTTTTATCAATGCAACCAATGGTTGCGTCTAATAATTTACCGTTATTCTAGGGTATACACAGTTTTATTGTGTTGAGCCGTCTGCGAAAATTTAATTCAAGTTGTCTACCAGACAAATTGAGTTAACATTAAAATAAGTTATTGCTTTAAATTAACAAACAAAATGTCTACAATCGAGTGGCTCGACTGTGATGTGCCCAATCGGCGGGCAATTGACGTCATCGAATTAGTTTTTTAACTTTAGTATTTATTAATTTGAGCTGATTAGTATTTAAACAGCTTTAATAATAATGATAATGTGATTATTGATACATTTTTTTATGGCATAGTTTGGAAACGTTTGATTTTAAGTTAATTTTTGATTAAATTCAGACTCCAAAGTTTGGACAGAAATTTAACATGATTCCTATTTCTACCCAGAATTCTCGAAACTTGTACTAATATTTTTAATTAAAAATCTAGACTTTGACTGACATAACGTATGTTTCTACTATGTAACTGACTATGTAGTACATCGCATGTACGTACATTAATAACCAACATTAAGCTACTCCGACTCCGACTGTGATTGCGTAGCACAAATTGTGTTTTTGCATTACGAAATATACAAATTGCGTACATTTTTTATTTTTTTAGAGTGCTTCATGAAAATATATGTATATTTCGCAACTGCCCAGCTTTTTATTATTACATATACATATATATATATATTTTTTCACCGCTACTCCCTTATGAATTTGATAACGACAACAACAGTAGTTAAAGCACTTGACATGAAAATTTCAACAGCACGCTCAGTGGGAAAAACAACAACAATAAGAGCACCAAAAAGAACCATAGGGATTCTCAGTCAAGGCCCAGCTGAAGGACTGGGAAAACTGTGAAAACTTATGGCACAACACACGCGAAAATGCGTTCTACGCTGGCCATCGAGGCGATTTTCCATCCAGGCATACAGCGGTGCCCACTGATGATTATCATAAATGACTAAAAAAAAGTAATAGAAAGTCCACGTTGAGCAGCAGCAGCAGCAGCAGCAGGAGTAGCAGCAGCCAAATCAGCAGCAAAGGAAGCAACCAAATCCACAACAACAATATGCTTGCTTAATACACAGCAAGAAAAACTAGACTGCTTATACAGAAGTTTCTTGAAGCTGCGAGTTTTAGTTGCCTAAAATACTTGTAGTGTTTGCTAAATTAAATGGGATTTTAAAAAAGTTAGGACTGTACTGTTTAGGCCTAAAAATAGTAGTCCGAAATTGAAGTTACGTAGAAAGTGTATTCTTAGCTCTTTAGTTAACTTAACCACAGTGTGCCTAAGTTATTTCTCGCTGTGCACGTTAGTGGCACACCCAGCAAAATAATTCGCTGGCAGGCGCAGCTAATGACCAGCTTGTGTAAGTGCGAGGACAACAACAACAATAACAGGGACAACAACAGACACAACAACAATGACAACGACGAGGACGACGACGACGACGACGACGATGATGACGACCACAGTGGAAAATCAGGACAGCAGTCGACATCCAAAAAGCAGCGGTGGCAGCAAGCAACAAACACAGCAACAGCAACAACAACAACTACAACAACAACAACTACAACAACAACAATCACAAGTTTCACTACAAGTAAAATGATGGGGATGAATTCATCATGCAAACGCCCCCTTTTCAAACCCTCCAACCCCGCAGCCTCTGAGCCCCCTGGCCAGCAGTCTTTGTGGGCAAATTTAAAATAAAGTAACGATACAAAGACCAAGGGACAATGGGTAGAGGGGAGAAGATGGGAGGGATGGTAGGAGGGTCGGAGGGTCGCTGGGATGCGGTAAAAGACACTCACGTAGCTAGAGAAACTGAAGCGGCACAGCTCGCTAATTTTATGCTCTTTTGTGATTTTTGTGCTCTACGGCCGGACACACCCCGTGGCCATGTTTAGTGTCAGTCGCTCCACGCCCCGCTGCCCCTCTCCCTCACACGCCCCTCACTGCCCCCGCGAAGCAAAAACAAACTTTGCGCGCTTTTGTCATTAGCGTTGATGGCACTGTTGAGAAGCGCGGAGAGTGGAGCAAAGGCAAAATAAAGAGAGAGGGAGAGTGAGGGCGGTAGGGGCAGGGAGGGAGACAGCTGAAACGCTGCCTTTTTGCCTGCTTTTCTGGCAGCTTTTCATGTGTTGCGGTCGCTATTTGTCGTTGCGTTTTCGTTTTGTGGATCCGCCACTTTGGTTACTTTTAATGAGCGGGGCGGTGCGGAGCGAGGGGCGTGAGAGTGGCACGTTTTAGGCACTCATTAAGTTGTGGTTATGTAGCTTTATTTTCTGTTCACTTTCATTTAAACTCTTTGTGCAATGAAAGTGAATTATTTGGTAAAAAACTGTTTTTAATTTCGCTGACCCGCTTTTTTTATAGTATACATGTATTTAAAGCACTCCACACGCACCTTTATGTGTACGATTAAGTGAATTTAATAAACTCGCTAAGTTGATTATTAGTTAAACACTCTGAGTTTAAAGAATTACTGTGCGAGCCTTGTGAGCCACTACATGCCCTCAACGCTTAATGAACTACATTTTATGTGACGCTCTCTGAAATTACTTGGTTTAATTTCTTAAATTGTTTGCACTGCAATTTATGCAAAATGTTTCAGCAAGGTAAATATACAGATACAAATTGCAAAACAGTCTTTGCCAGCAACTACCTACTTTGTGTGCATCTCTTCCTACCACCCAGTCTTCCATCCAGCATCTTACATCCCCAACGCTCGCGCTACACTTGCGTTGTTTGTCGTGCAAATTTTCGTTAATTAGTGCGCCCAAATGTATGCAACAAGCTGCTAGACAGACAAGCATCGACACATTTTACAAGCGATGCGGCAAACCAAACCGAGTTGCAATGATTCATTCGTAGGGAGGCGGAGGGGGTGGTACAGGGAAGAGGTAGGCAGTGAGCTGACATTGCGGGTGTTGCAACTAGCAGCTACATCACGGCAGTGTGTGTTTGTCTGTTTGCATCGCTCTTTACGGCAGATTTTTAAACACCCCAAGACACACATTTCACGGAATACTATGTACATTTCTCAAGGCTTGCTTTCCAAATTGAGCAAATATTTTAGTTGTCTGAATGTGCGTTATGATATGAAGGTAATTTTAGCAACACACATCGGTAGATTAACCTAATTAGTGAAGAAACGCTCAAATGAATGTGACCAAAAAATGATTTTTCAAAGCTTGTTAGGAAATGACTTCTTAAGAAACATGTCTACAAAGAATCGTATGCTGAATGCTGTCTTAAGTTGATTGCTACATAGCATTTGCTTATGTTCTTTTAGGTAACCTAGAGATAGTTACCTATAGTTACCTATATACGCATATAATTTAACAAGTTTTCCGCAGGCTCTAATGTTTTGGCTTTAAAGTTGGCATAGTTCTATTTTTAAAGCAAATGCAAACGGTCGAGCAACTCGGAGGAATAATTGAATCATCTAGTTTGTAGCTGATACGATTTGAGGTGCTTGCTACCTTATTTCGTTGCTCAATTCGGTTATGCCATTATAACCCACTTTAAACCGGATGCCGGGTATAAAAATACTTGGCAAGTTTATTCAAACTTCTGGACTATACGATCTCCGCTACCCCCACTCTCAATGCTATTCTGTTACTGTTGCTCTGTCTATTCCTCTGGTCGCCCATAGATACTGTCTGTAAGTGGAGGAAGCATGCTCTGTCAGCCACCAACTGACAAATGCCAACGCTAACTCACTCAACTCAACTCAACTCAGCTCCGCGCAATATACTCGTAATATAAAAGAAAAATGGCAAAAATGTTGGGGAGAAAAAAAATTTGAAATTTTATTTTTTGTTTCATTTTTGTTTTTGGTTTAACTGTTAGCAGCTTCTTTGAGCGCTTTTTTATTATTGTTTTATTTGACCTGGTCCAAAGAGTCATTGCTGTTGCTTTTTTTGCGTTATTTATGTGCAAAGTTTTGGTCTCTTGTAATTTTCCCTAAAGGTCAGCACGACATTTTTATTATGCAATGATTTTTCCAGTTGGTAGAAAGAGTTCTGTGCTCGGTCTAGTAAAATATTTAATCGGTAATGTGAATGAGACTTGAACTATGTTAGGTTTGGGTTAAGGTAAATTTTTTGAAAAGGTTTTAATTTAGTCTTATAATTATTTTGATTGCCACCACTGAATTTTTATCAGTGTAGTACGTTTGTTAAAACTGTACACCTTGGGACATTGCAGCTTTGAATCTGCCCAGCTTCTTAGCTCATTGGATTTTGATGACGATGGCGATGACGATATCAATGTCGTTGCTCTTCATGATGACGATGATGTTTGTCTGGGCATTGGCACAACCGTCGTTCTGATTGAATACAACAATTTTGAAATTGCTAAACATACTCATAGATACAGACGCACACTTATGCACGAGAGTCACACGTACACAATACGTGCTGTCATATTGGCATTTGGGAGCAAAGCAGCAAGTTAAAATTTAAGCAGTTATCCCTGTGCTTGTGTGTACTGATGTGTCCTGATGACGACTTCAATCAATTGGAAGCGCACACACACCATGTGTTTGTGTGTTTGAGGAGTTTGCATGTATTTCAAGCACATTGATGTTAAATGATTTTGAGTAAAAATCGGGAAGACATGACACACTCAAGTGGCTTCATAGCCAAAGTCTGTCCTCAGTCCTTGGCTCTCCGTTGGCTTGTAGGGACGTGATTGCTCAACTCTCGGCCTGGCCTAGCAATGATTGTGTACGAGTCGAGCTAGTCGAGTACTTGGCCCTTAAGTAATTTCGATTAAGTAAGTGTTTTCGCCACTTAACTTCAAATGCATTGGCATTGACAATAATTGCATCACACGAATCAGCATCCAAACAACACTTTGAGATCTCAGCTCAGCTCAGTGTGTTCACACTTAATTTACTCAATTTCCGCATTGCAACAGTTGCTCTAACTTAAAGTCTTTTAGTTTCAAACCGCAGCTTTAAATACTGACCAGTACAGAGTATTTTTAAGCCAAGCACACTCAACTACAGTTATTTTTTCGCTTTTTTGAATTTTTTTTTCTGTTTGATAAAGATGCTTATTGGCGTTCTTTGCTTTGGTTCGTTGCGTGGCTTGTTGCGCATGAAGTGGCTTGTACTGAGCTACCCCTTAAGCTCCACCCCTTTTCCCCTCCCTTTCCCCTTCTACGCGCCTCTTTAAGGCCATACTTCATGGCTTATTGGGTCAAGCAGCTGTGCACAAATGTCTAACGACAACAATTGTTTTATGCGGTTGCTGAGACAGCACTGCACACTGGCAGGAACAAGTTTAGCCTTTTAGCCTTATTGAAATTTGAAAGACCAGTTAACGATTCCCTGAGGTTTAATTTAACAGAGGTTTGCAAATTAATAACTACTCGTACATGTGTGAGAAGTGTTCCCCTTAGCTAAAATAACAGTTGCTTGGCATGGCGCGTCATGTTCAATCATGTTCGTGCCTGTTGTTATACTCGGTTTTATTGTGTACTTCCGGTAACGCAGCTGCAGACATGCCCAGTGACGAATTACTTTTCGGGGTCAGTGCTGTGTGTTTTTCCTTTTCTTACGCAGTTTTCAGTTTTCACTGCTCCATTCTTGGGCTCTTCAATTCTTCAATTCTTCTGTTGTCATTGTGCAATTTTGTGAGCCGGAATATCACAGCGTGTTTGCTATTGTCCTGCTGTCAACAAAATGCGATACCAGCTGTAAAGCACTTGACGAGACGTAACGAGTGGGGGGATGCTAGTGAGTGGGCGTGGCCAGCTGGCATCTCGTTATGTTTATGTCGTTGACAACAAAAGAAATTAAATTGCTAACACTGAAATTCAATTGAATGTACTATATAACTTCCTTTTGGTGGCACTCAAAAATTTGTCAAAACATTAGTCGGCAACGGGTCGGGGCGGGAGCGGCAGGAGGTTAAAGTAGGAGGGAGAAATCAGCGACCGAAATGTTCGCTGTTTATTGGAAAACTTATTGAAACATCGGAATATCGGAAAATGATTTTTCTATTTTTGGGGGCATAAACAATTCATTAAAAAGTGCGTGTCCGCAAGCATAAAAAAGTTTAATGCTTTTTATGCATACAAATTGATGCAAATACACCCACTGTCAATGTTCGAGTTAAAATTTCGAGCATCGAGACAAGATGATGTTGCGAATTTTGTTTGGATTTCGAGGCTGTTTTGAAGTGGTCGTGAATACTCCGCTCTGCTTGCCTTGGTCTTGGAAATGGTCTTCCTCCTGCTGTTCAATGGAAATTCTTGGAATTCTACAAATTTCATGCACAAGCGGGTAAAACTCAATAATGCTGAAAAGTCAATTGAAAATGTTTAAACATTATGTAGTCATTGTAGTCTTAAACCAATCCGCAAATAGTTACAAATTAATGTGTGTTTAGTTAAACCGATGTCTGTGTGTGTGTTTTCTTTGAGTTATGTGGAATTTCTTTGGTGTTAAGTGTCAATGAAGCAGGTTAATTGAGATAACTGGCTTGAACTTGAGGTCAAACCGATTTGAGGTATTAATGAAATTAATGCAATTATTAAAAAGGAATTTCTAAATCAAAAGTTATATTTAAAAGTCTCCTAAGATAGAAATTGTCGATTTCCGAGCAGCATTAACTTCTCTTCCGATTATTTAATTGTGTGTGATATTTTGCTTAATTTTATGTGTGTGTGTTCCATTCCACCAAGATTGGATGACAACAACTTTATGCTGTCTTGCCGGCCAATAAACACTTTTATAAATTCCCAAATAGCACGTGTCGCGTTTGTCAAGGGGTTCTGTATTCGAATGGCATCATAAAATTGCTAAGTGCATGAGCATGTTGTGTATATATGCATGTGTGTGACGCTAACATCTGCACAACACAGTGCTTATAAATATGTATGTGTATGTGTGAATTGTTATTTATTTTATGTTTTGAGGTGTGCAAGCGACGATTACACAAAGGGGAGCTGCTTGCAGTTACGACAACGTCCACATTCAATGCCATTGCCAGGCGAAGCGAGAGAAAGGAGGGAGGGTGAAAGTGAGTGCGAAGAGAACGAGTATAGTGCGGAAGAGAGGGGTAGGAAAGGCGTGGGAGAGAGACGACAGCTAGTGCATCAGGCGTGCAGAATAAAGATGACAATTTGATGTTTCTTTTAAATGGCAATGCTATACTTGGGCTGCCAAAAAGAAACTGTTAATATCTACACTGTAAAAAAAGCAGCATCACTTTGGTAAAGCTTTAAGGTATTAATAGCTTGAAGTTTTTTAAATGCTGCTTAGATCAAATAGATAAAACTTTATCTGCATATTTTAGATGTTTAATTTTTGTTTAAAATAGTTTTGTAAACCTTTTTTAAGTTTAGGAGTAGCCACAATAAGTACATGAAATATTATATACTTAGTTTAGGCATAAACAAAGTTGGCTTATGTATGTATTTTATAAAATCTTAAGAAACTACACCGAATTCTAGAGACAATGGTAGTTTTACTTATATTATTATTATTTATTATATTTTGTTAACTTTTGTTATGCACTTTATGCCCTTAGCCATTTTTATACTCTCTGCAAGAGTATATTGGGTTTGTGCAAAAGTATGTAACAGGCAGAAGGAGGCGTGGCAGACCCCATAAAGTATATATATTCTTGATCAGCGTCACAAGCCGAGTCGATATAGCCATGTCCGTCTGTCCGTCTGTCCGTCTGTCTGTCTGTCTGTCTGTCTGTCTGTCCGTCTGTCCGTATGAACAAACAGATTTCAGAGATGGTAAGAGCTACAAGTTCGAGCTTGGTGTCAATCGATCACATATTTAGTCAGTCAATACAAGAATCTTTTTTTTTTCGATGCCACGCCCCATTCGCCCACAATGAGCAAAAAACTAGACACACCTCGGAAAAAATCGGTGTTTCCGGAGAATATTTCAGTAACTATGGCACCTAGGATCACCAATTTTGGTATGGAGGTTCCTAGCGACAGCGTTAATGCATTGGCATTTGAAATTTTGGACTGCCACGCCCCTTTTTCCCAAAATACATAAACAACTTTCGTTCCGTTTTTAGGCATTGGTTCATATAGTACAGCATTGTAATTGCATAATTCGAGTGGAGGCTAACTATTTCAAACTATTCCTGAAAGGTGCATTAAAATCGGACTATAAACAAGAAAACTAGAAGCGTTACAATATTGATAATTGAACGCAATATCACTAATGAGTGCGAGCGAAACAGAAACGTTTTCGCTGTCTGTGTGGCGGCAGCGCAGCCCGCAGTCGCTGGCAGCGCCAAATACACACATAGATATGTAAGAACACATATAATGTCAAACGTATGTGTATTCGCATACCAGCAAACAGATGTATGTGTGATTATGCTTAGATTGTTTATGTTTCAAAGTGTTTTAATGCAAGTAATAGACATTGTAATATCTTGATACCGATTTTAATAATTTAACCGGGAAAAAAATGCAGAGAGTATTATACGGTTGGGCGTGCTCGACTGTACTTTTCTTTCTTGTTTAAACCAACGATTGCATACATTTTTGCACAGTGTATTTATAGTTTGCATATTCAAGCACTTGAATCAAACGCTGTAAAATCAGTGACCCAAACAATACAGCACTTTAAGCAGCGCCGTTTAAGTTCTTATGAAAACTGGCTTGAATACAGCTAAACAAAAGCTGCAAGTGTTTTGCGTTTGCGTTTGGTGGGACGCGTGTCAATTTAAGGGTAGCACAATAACTGCGACTTAAGCAAACTAAATGCGGCAAAAACAATCTGAGATGCAAGTGTCAGCTAAGGTTGAGCTTTGTTATCACAATGAAGGCGGATTGTGAATTTCCAAGGAAAGCGATGCTGAATCGGTTGCTGCAGCTGCAGCTCAAGTGGAAAGCACTTGCCGACGGTCTCATTATTGTGCAGAATGAATAAAAAACAGGAAAAGAAAAAACATTTGCTCTTAAATGAACGCAAAACAAACAACAGCATGTAATTTTCTTTTTGATGCCACCAGCTTATTATTTATTATTCTTTGACATTTTGTTGTTTTGAGTTTTTCATATCCCACTCCGACGGCACACCCCTTGTTTTGCTACATTGTATACAGCAGCACGTCCGCAACATGTTGCCGACCAAATGTTGCACAACATTTGGTGCTAATTATGGAATACATTTTATGTTAAATGTTTGGGGTGTGTTTTGGTTTTGTGGATTGGGTTTGGTTTTGGTTTTTGGCTTGTGGGCAGTGCTCTGAAAATCTGAAGCAAAGGAAGTTCAGTCGCTTGTCAACTTTAGGGACCAACAGATTGTCTGCAACTTGTGTGTTGTGTCTCGTGTCTCTTGTCTTTGTGCCACTCGTTAACGTTTACATTAATTAAGAAACTGTGTTTATACTTATTACACTTGCAGCGCTTCTCTCTCAGCCACAACAACAACAACAACAACAGCTGGTTGCATGCCAGAAATCTACAAACTGATTGGAGGCAATTAACCGAAAAGCCAAACAAACATAAAACTCTACTCAATGGATTAATATGCAATGCATAAAATCAAAAAGGCAAACAATTTTTACTGTGCATCCCGGAAGTGGCAATGTTCAATAAAATGCGTAAACTTGAGAAACAATTTTTAGCGGATTACTCTTGAGTGCAAAGAAAAAGAGAGCTAAACAAAACAGCTAAAGTGTTCAATGAAGCTGTTTGGCTATAATAATTCTCATACCACAAACTCCAAACTGTAAACTATAAACTGTAGACTGTAAGCTGTAAGCTGTCTCTGTGCGTGAAGTTGAAGTGTTTATTGAATGTGTCGCGAATGTTGCCTGCCAGCGACTGAAAGATACTTCCCCCTCCATTTCCCCACCGACCTCGACACCAAAACGGACACGGATACGGATCGCGATTATGTTGCTTCGGCATTTGTCAAGCGAGCTGTCAGCTAAGGCCTGCAAAATGACAGAGCCTCTAATTAATAATCAAACAATCAGACGACATGGATTTGTGCAGTCGCGAAGAAGCTTCCAAAATGTCTGGAGTACCCAATCTGTGGGTTGTTGGCTTCATCTGGGATTTCTGCTAATGCTCATACTCTCAAGTTTAGGTAAGTTTCAAATACTAGCAAACCCAATGCTCCTATAATAAGTTAATAAAAAATATGGTAAAGTTAAAGTGAAAAGTGTTTTAGCGCGACACTTTTGTGCTAATAAAATACAAGTATGACTACACTCCATATCCATCCATCCACTTGAGAACGAGTTGACATTAAAAGCGGCAAACCATTAAATGGATTGACAAGCTGAAAAGGGGAATTTTATACTAAGGCTTCAATGCGGCAATCAAGAGAGCAAGGGAGAGATACGGAGAGCAGGGGGTGAGTGGGTTTGGATGGGGAGTGCTACAAGAAGCTGTTGATGGCATTCCGTGAATGAAATCGAAATAGAACTTGAAATCAGCGCTGCTTTGAATGGCTATTTTGGTTGAGTTTTTAATGGCATTTCTAAGGTATCGACTCGACCCATGAAAAAGACAACACATTTAAAATTATTTGCAATTAACTCGTTATTTGTACTTCAAATTTTAAAAAAGTGTAAACAATTTATAATAGTTCGATATAAACAAATTTAAAAAAGTTGATGATACTTGGGCTCGTCCGGGATTTGAACCCGGGACCTCCCGCACCCTAAGCGGAAATCATACCCCTAGACCAACGAGCCAGTTTGCTTAGTGGCATCTTTAAATATGTAAATATGTAAGACTTCTTTAATTAGTTTTTAACAAAAACAGACTTACAATTTTTTTTAAAACGTCCTGACCTTCACTATTGAGAAACACTGTTAAGTTCCAACGAAATATATTTTTGGCACTATGGAATACTAGGAGAACAGTGTTGGCTATACACCGATACATGCAGACACTTTGAACAGCTTTGTCTACAAGAAATACACTGAATCATAACTTGCAAACATCGTAGATGAGAAATCTGTTTAGTTGCTATACTCGGTTAACTGATAAGATTATTGCATTTGTTGACATTATAATTCCCAGAAGTGAGTTACTCATAGCAATAAGAGCATTTCTCTTGAACACACACAATTCTACTCATTAACGAATGCTGAATAATTATTTGCATGTTGTGCACAACAATAACAGCATTTGATGTTATTGTGCAATTCATGTTAGCCATTTGGCCATTTGGCTTAGTCAAATTTATATTGACAGTTTTTAATCGATTTTAGCATATTGCATCGCCAGCGAAACAATCAACTGTAATTTGACAAACTATTTTGTTCAGTCAAACGCGTTCGCTAAAAACATAAAAACACACAAATTGCTCACTGACATTGTCAGCAGGATTGAATATCTATAAAATGCGAATAAAATGCGAATAAAATGCGAAAAATATTATTAAACGACACGAGTTCCTACTGCGGACTGCTGAAGAGCGAAATAAAGCTGAAAACTAACATAAAATAGCAGTGGAAAAATGCCTTTGGAGAATATTATTAAAATTTTAATTGCAAAATAATATTGATACGCAGATAACAAATTAAAAATGGCGAATGGAAATATTAGAAGCTATGCAAATCGACAGCTGAAGACTCTGTACAAGTTTTTTGTATGATTAGGAGATTTTACCGCGATTATTCGGGTTGCTACAGGGTCCAAAAAGCAGCGTGATAAATTCCAACAGAATTTAAAGCTTTTAGTATTTGCCAGCAAAATACAGGGTGCGCTGGAATGGCAAATTTATCGGCTCTTGATTGTTTATTGCATTTGCAATTAGTAATATATATGTTGTTATTGTTTTAGCCTTTTTGTCATGCAGTCTGTCGTCTTGCACAGGGATCTGCTTATATTTGAATACGCGTCTATGCGGTTTGTTTGTGTTTATCATAAAACGCAATTATGCAGCACAAACAAATCGCATAACGAGAACTTGAACATTAAAACAACAATTCAGCATTTAAGCTCAATTATTAAACTAACGGATTCCACACACACCCACCCAACACACACACAGTCTCGCACAACATGTCAGCTTGAATTTGGAATGCTGGAAAAGTTGTCACCATGAAAAGTGCGTTTTTAGATTTTCGTATTTTGTGTGTTTGTGTGTGTGGCCATAATTAACTTATACATTGTACATTAGCAACAGATTTTCCTTATTAACGAGTGTGCGCTTTGCTTTTAGTGCTGCCAGCGTCACTTCTCTAGACCCTGTTGGGCTCTCCACTTCCCCATCCTGCAGCAGCCTTACTCTGCACGAGGCACATACTTATCTTTCAGCCAAAGCAATGCCATCGAGTTTATTTATTTTCTGTTTGTGGTTGCCTGCAGGCTTTCAGGCACTACAGGGCAGTGGGGAAGGGTGTGGTGGGGCAGGGGGGAGGGGGGAGGGGGAAGAGCACTGTGCTGCCAGCACATAATTTATTTATCATTAGCGCAATTTGGCAATGTCGGAATGCGTTGTGTGTAGAGTGTTGTGTGTGTGGAGTGTTGTGTGTGTAGAATGGAGTGTGTGTGCAGAGTGCTGTGTGTGTGTGGGGAAGCCTGCAAGATTTTGGTTGCCTGAATAGTTGAAATAATTTAGCCAATTAGTGCATATGTCTGAGGTCATAAGGAATTTTCTTTGCGAATTAAGGATGCTTTGATTAGATACATTACTATTTGCGTACACGCGCTAATTCAAGGATGCAACAGCCGCGCCACGTGTGTACAAAAATAACTAAAGCCACAAATTTCAATTGAAGCAAAAATTGCTATAAATAGCTTTATATAACTTAAAGACACTACTTTGAAACCAAATCAGAGCTGCTTTAGTTTAGTACTCCACTCTGGGCTACAAGAAAGTTAGCCACAAAAACTATACCATTTTCCCAGTGTATAGGTATTCTAATATTTATGCTCTCATCCCATATTTATACGTACTAGACTGGCAACACTCAAACCATCTGGAAATTCAATATTTCACGTTTAATTAAGCTGCAAAAGCAATGAATAAAAGAAATAAATATGTATAATAAAACGTAAAAAACGTAGAAAATGAATAAAATCACGGCGACAAAATGGCAACTGTGTGACACAAAAATGTTTTGGCTGCCATTTCCAACGCGCCAACCAAATAAATATGCAGTCGAAAAGCATAAAAAAAAAACACAAATAAAAAATATACAAAAAAGCGCAACGAACAAGTGCAAATCGTATGCAAAATGCAGCAGCCGCAGCAAAAACGCCGTAAACTTTGAACAATTGCAAAAACATACAGTAAAATAAAGGGAAACAAAAGGCAAAACACTGAAAACAACTGCGGGCAATAAATCTGCAGCGGATGGGGAGGGGGGGCGTGGCGGAAAGGGGGGGGGAGTAGCAAATATAGCAACACAAATGCTGCCAGGGCGTTTGCATAAACACATTTACACACACACAGAGAAGCACACACACACACACACACGACGTAAATAACTAATAAGGCTCGAGGATAAATTTGGAGTTTAATTTAGAAACGGCAGCAAAAACAAGCAGAGCGCAGGAAGCGGGGAGTGGGAAAGTGGGGAGGGAAAGGGGAAAGCAGCCAGCAAATACAGTCATTGATCATGGCTATCAGTGTGAGTGTGTGTGTGTGTGTGCTTGTGTGTGTGTGGGCTAAACGCTCTCCTCCATAACTTAATTAAGATTATGAATGTTTTTTGTGCCAACTGACGGCTGGATGTGCGAATATTCACACAAAACAATCTGTGGCACAAAAACGCATTGATGACCGCTAAAAAAGTGCAGCAGGAAATGGATACTTTACTTCGCCTCCCCTCCCCTCTCCCTATTCCCATTCCCCACTGCTCCCCAAAAGTTTCAGCGTCTGCCATGAATTTGCATTTGCATTTGATTTATCTAGCCAAAAACCTGAACTTTTCCAATATGTCCCACTGTGGCGTAACTTGATTTTATTTTGGCTTTAATGCTGCCTTGGCCATATTTCCGTCTGAAATACAGTTGAGATAAACACTCAACCGTTTGCTATCACAGTAAGACATATATATTTGGTTATAAACGTACTTATTTCTGTCTTTCTCGCTTTGTTTTAAACCTATCTAGATACATTTTTGTCTTTTTGCTGCATAGATAACTTTTCATTTCTGCTGCAGATTTGTTTTGTTTTCAAATATCAAAAGCGAGTTGGAGCATTGTTTGATTTAAGCCAGAAAGCTTTTAAATAAAGAGACAACTGCTTTGGGGACTTCAAGTAGAGTTTTTAAATTTCAAAAAAGAAAACTTATCTTTGTAGTGCTGCAATAAATGCCTGAATGTCCATCATAACAGCAACATCAACAGTTCTGAAAAGTTCCATTAGTGTCGTTCTCTGACTGCCATTCGCGATGTAGCAACCGAGATAAGAGATGCGGCAGCTGTGATAAGCATTGCGGTGAGTTGCCAATGCAAATATGCAAAAATGACACAAAGTCCGGTAAACATGCATTTATAGTTGTGGCCAAGTAAAAGCAATTCAAACTAAAATCGTCATTGATGCTGTTGCTTTAAGATAACATCAGGTCTGTCATCGCTAGAGATGGGCACAGCTCGTGACTGAACTATCGCTTACTTTTTTTCGCACTGCTGCCTCATTAAGGAAGTTTCTCTGCGGTGCAATGATATTTCAGCCCATTTCTGGTCGTGCCTCACGCTCCCATCTCTAGCCCTTATCAGCACTCGTTCTAAGCATTCAAGTGTACAAAATGCACGGAGTGACAAGTGGCGGCTGTTAAAGAATAAAATAAACTTAGTACAAGCATGTAAATGCACACATACAAAGCCATTCATGTTGCTGCATGTAGCAGCATGTCTGGTACTTAAACTCAACACATAATACACAAATGCACAGAACGCGAGCAGAGCAAACAGCAAATGAAAACGGGCAAATAGCTGAAAAAAATAGGAATATGTATATAAGTATATAGAGGAGAAGCGTGCGTCTTGTATGCAGTACAATGTCACCGGCAGATGTACAGAAAAACATACAGAAAAGGTACATACATATTTACAGAGCAAGTATATAAATGTATTTGTTTGTTTATTTTTATATAAACTTGGTAGTGTGTGGGTGGGTGTGTGTGTGTGGGTGTGTTTGTGTGCAAATCCCTTGTCTGTTTCACAATATTTATGCTGTTATCCCTTTTGTTTTATTTGCTTAGCTCTTCTGTGCAAAGAAAGACTATCATGAGACAAACAAACGACGACTGAGCTGAGCAGAGCAGGGATTGTAGGTGAAAGTGTGTGTGAATGTTAGTATGTTATGTCACTTCATCAACATCCACTCTAAGGACACACACACACTTGAAACACTCACAACATTCAGATTATATTTTACTACATATTATTTTTTCATTTAACGCATTTATATTTGGTTGAATTTGATGTTGATGTTTATGTTTACTCTGCGCGAGTGTCGCCTTGGAGAGTTTTTAGAGTTTTGTTTGTCTCTGTGGTCACTCAAGTTGTTGGCCATGTCCAAATTAAGGGCCAAGAGTAGGGAAACGAAAACAACTAGAAATTTGCAGAGTTTTCTGGCGTTCAATTACCAACTAACTAAATTAAAACTGCTTCGCTAATATAAACATGGAAACATGGAAACATATTTTTATTTTCATAACCAGCAAAAGAAGGTGTGTGTGTGGTGTGGTGTGTGTGCTGTGTGTGTGTGTGTGCTTTGAGCCAAGCCCATAAAGAAGAGAATAAACAAATTATGTTGGCGTGAGCTTTGCTGTTATTATGCTGATGTGTTTTAGACATGGGATTAGGGGGTTGGCACTAAAACCGAGCATGGGATTGGCCAAGAGCCAGCAAAGTGGATTAATTTACCTTTAACTGGAAAAAATACACCCATCCACTATTAGTCTACTTATCACAAAGCATAATATTAAAACACATCAATAATGACACAAATTGTTGCGTTTTGGACGCCAGTGATTGTGGAAAAGAGAACGCTTTTAGCCCAGTTAGGAAAGGTAACTAAGAGTTGCTGTTTCTGTTTTTGTGTTGTGAAATTTGTGGACTATAAATCTTGGAAACAGCAAATTTTATGACAACCCAAAAAGCAAATGATTTTTAGATTTATTTTTCGCTGACGTCATGCAATCGCTGGTAACGCGAGCAGCAAATTAAATTGGATTATACGGTAACTGGGCACTTAACAGTCGAGTACTTTGACTAGTTTTTCCAAGAAGTGCATATAAAAAGGGGTAACTATTAGTTTCTTCACCTGACCGAGGTAGGGCCTTTGATTTATAGCGTTGCAACTTGCGTTTTTATGTTAATTAAATTGTTTTGGAGCAAGTGTGTTGTGGTGTGTGTGGTCAGTGTGAGTGGATGATGTTGGAGGCGTTACTTCGTGCACTCGACTTGTGAATATATGCATAAACATGGCTTAAAGGACCAACTGGCTGCATCCTTATTTACCGCCATGCAATGTAAGCAAACTCACTCCACTGGTGTTTACAGTGATTACATCTGCTGGTGACTCCGACTGCGACAGTGACTTTGTCTGTGTCTGGGCCTTAAATGCTGTTGACCTAGCCAAGTAGGGGCCAGCAGGATCAACAATTTTGTACGAACTCAACGCTTATTAGAAATTCCATTATATGTTGCATACTTATGTGCGTCACCGTGTTCCTTCTGTCAACATAAATAAGCATACAAGTGTGGGTATGTGTGTGTGTGTGTGTGTTAGCTAGCTAAGGTGTGTTGGTGTTGTCTTTGTGCACACCTTTACTGCAGCAACAGGGAAGTCACATTTGGGTTTTCATTGGTTTCATTTAACCCTTACTCTGCTCGCTGCTTCATGTTCGTGTTGGGGTTCAGTTTGTTGCTGCTGCTGATGTTGTGCTCCACACGATATCTTTCAATATTGCCACCAAGTCAGCAACAATTTCAGGCAATCAACGAGAATAGCAGAAACAACAATGTCCCTTTGAATGTGCAAGAAATCCTTGTATGCAGGATTACATAGTATGCATGCATGTGGTTCTTGTTTGCTTTTCACTCAAACATGCGATTCAGTCTTTAAATTATTATTCATCTACATGTTTTCACATTTCAATTAATCCAAACCTTAAATCAGTTTGTTAGGGGGTTGGGTAGGAAAAGAAACTGTAAAAACGTGACTTGAAGTTTAGGGTACAGGGTCTTTTAGAGTCGTTTTCCATTAGCTTCGTTTGTCAGCAGTCAATGCAGCAAAATCATAAATTCCATAAATCATGCGCGGAAAAACAAAAACCAGAAACACAGATTGAATTGTCCCACTGTCAGTTGTGGGGTATAAAAAATGTGATTAAATCTAGAGAACAGAAAGCAGCGAACTTTTGAGCGAACTTCATTGATGTTTTTAGCAGTGTATTGGTCGAACTTTGAGGTCAGGCACCAGGGCGTGGTTTCTCTATGTTACGTCTGAGTGTGTGCGTGTGTGTGAGGGGTGTGTGTGTGTGTGCACAAATCGACAGGAGTGTGCTGGAAAGAAACTTGTAAGCAAGCACTTAGTCGAATAGAGTAAATATGTAAGTTTTTGGTAAACTTTGTACCTTACTGTAAGTAAGTAAGTACTTGTGCTAGTATGTGTAGATTTATAGACATTCTTTGGTAGGTTTTTTTTCTGTGTGTGTACTCTTTTTATTGGTTTGTTTGCGGTGCACCTTTCTGCGCCTGTGGCATGCAACTGTGGTATGATTTCTTGCAGCACTTACCATCCAAAATACTAACAAGCAAACTTTGCCAAGCGATACGATAAGCAAGAAATTTTGCGGTTGATTTTCACAAGCAGCAACTTTTTGCTACACGCAGCAAAAAAGAGCAGTAGTTAAATGAAGTTTAAGTTTAACTTGAGTTAGCTATGAACTAGAAGAAGAATTTTAAATGAATCAAATGCGAAATTTGACTAAATGAAATTTTTAAAAAGTTTTAGACTTGTTTTGCACCGAAGTACATGCCTTTTTCTTACAGTGCACTTGCTGTTTGCCCTCTCGAACGCAATTTCTATTGTCGAACCGAGAACATTTTGATTTTCGAATTGCATTTGCAAATGTTTATGCCACAAAACCATTCGAAAGTATGCGAATGAGACACAACACACCGAATGCTGTAGCAATGAGATGTTTAGCTAGTAATCTGCACACAATTTAATGAAACTCATACATTCCTTGACAGCGGCGATAATCAGAAGATGCAGACATTGCCCTTGGCCCGATATGCAAACAAGTCCCTCAGGTAATTTCCAGCACGCAGCTGCTGTAATAAAACAACAAAAACAACAACAAGATTATTTCATTCGTCGTGGGAAAAATTCACACAACGTCCCCAAAGAAGGCGTGTCCTCCGAGGACCAGGAAAAGGACCCGGCCCGGGCCCACAACCGGGACACAAAGCCGCAAATGATGTGCCATTATTCTTAAGTGTACAGCGGCATGAAATGTGACCCAAATAAGATATAAAAAATTTTGAGTGCCTTGCAAGGTTTTTGGCTGCAGCTACTGACTGTAAAACGCCCCCTGCCCCTTACACACACACACCCCCCCGCACACCTTCAAACCAGCCTGTCCCGCACCGTCTATGACATTGTGAATTATGTTACATATTTGTTGACAAACGACTTTCGAATGGCGGACATAAAACCAGAAATTAGCGTTGATTGTTTGGCAATTAATAAAACTTGGTGTGCAAACATTTATTCGCTTAGCCGCCTTTGTTAGAGCCAAGCTAACAGCCTTGACTTTAATATGTGGATTTCAAGTTCTGAGCTTAAGAAATTACTGTCGGCAGATGACACCACTTAAAAGCCGATTTAATACATACACAAATAGTCACAAATAAGTACAGCATGTTAATAAATTGCTCGATTAAATGTAATTAATAGCTGTCTGATTAACATTAATTTCTTTTTCTTTTCAGAGATGTTTGAATGCGCACTCCGGAATGTGAACTTAATCATTGAGCCTCCGGCGGTGCGAAGAGGTCAACATGTTGTTTTACGCTGTATGTACGATCTGGAGGGTGCACCGCTTTACTCCGCCAAATTCTATCGTGGTCAATTGGAGTTTTACCGTTACACGCCCGGTGAATTTCCCAACACAAAGGTTTTCCCCTTTCCGGGCATACACGTCGATGTGAGTATTAAAGTCGGAGTATCCTTTGGGTGCTCTGCAACAATGAACAATGAAGAGTTTATTAACTCTTTTCGAAGGCTTCCATAACTTTGTTAACCCGTTGAATGCAAATGCAGCTGCCGATCGTTCGGAAAGTTTGACAATATATATAATAGTGGCTGTAGGTGGTATCTCCTCCTGTCTGTCTCTGACCGGCAGTTGCAGCTAAGGGTGGTGTTACTTTGACATCCTTAATTGCGAGCACACTGCATTTATTTATTTTGTATATTTTATAACTTTTCTCTCATGCATATTCAGTTTGAAAGTTTTATTGTTATTGGCGGCCATTCAGCCAACATCCCCTCAGCCCCTCCCCTTTTCCCTACCCTCCTTTTGCACAAAAGCTTGCACCTGCAAGCCTCGAAATACCACGACGCTATCGGCTATTTCCCCAAATATTTTCATTTAAATTTTTGCGTGCAGCGACTGCAGTTTTTGTGTGCCGAGCTCTGAAGAATCAAGGGCCCAAGTGTCGACTCAAATAATTTTCCTTTGGTTTGATTATTGAAAAAGTTTATCCTGCTACCAAAAAGGCACGTCAATGAAATTTTACGTCTCTGACAAAGTTGCACAGACACTCTTGTAAAAAATCATTTATTTTGGCTTTAGCTAGTGAATTCATCATGTGTTTTTGACAAACCAAATTTCTTAGTTAATGAAAGTAGAAATGTTTCAAAGGGTGTGGTAAACTGTGTACTTCAAAAGAAATTTCTTGCTTTATTATAAACTTTTGTTTCGCAAAATAAAAGAACGAAATGTATTCAACTAATTGTAACTTTCTTGCATTTTGTTCATCTGCTGACTAGGTAACCAGTTCAAATGCCACCCAAGTTCTCATACGCAACGTTGGCTTCGGGCTCTCCGGCAACTTTTCATGTGAAGTCACCGCCGATGCACCGCTTTTCTCCACCGCCACGGCGCTGGCTGCAATGCAGGTTGTGGGTAAGTTAATGTACAAAATTATAATATAAAAATATACAAGATAAAAGTTTAAATACTCAACTTTTAAAAGTTAAAGAGCTAAATGTGATTTAAGGTCGGTATGTCTGGGCAATTGTTAGTCCCAACAGAATGATTATTAAATAGCCAAAGACTTGGAATTAATTCACGGCACACTCAGCGTATGCGTGATATTTGCCAAGGGCCAAATACAGCGTTGATTAGCAGCAACAGAAGGCTTGCAAATCAGTTAATCGCTTCATTTATTCAACTGACATTACATATTCAAGTTAGTCGTTCTAACAGCTTCACTCGGTTTCACCAACTTTGGCTGTAATTTTTCTTGGTTTCTACGCCACAAGCGATTGTATGTTTTTACCGTTGTTTCTTCAGTGTTGGCCATTTAGCTTTTTAATAGACAATAGTAAGCACTCACAAAGTAATAGCTTTTTAGCTATTTCCGGCTACCTATTTAGCCCCGCTTAACTCTGCCAGCACTGATGAATGTATGATTCAGCACTTGGTTTAGTTGAGGGTGGGATAATGTGGGCAGAGGCATTTATTTGGAAGGGTGTTTGGCTTATCAGCATTAAACATTTAGATGCCGCGTCTGGCGCTTTCTAGCTGCCTTTATTAAATTGCCATTACCTCAAGCTGTAACCAGTGAGAACAGAGGCATCATCGTCTTTTGGTCTCTTGCTGTGAGCCAGCTCGCTCAATCGTATATTTAACACGGCATTTGGCTCGCTTAATTGGCCGGTTTCGCTTAACTGGCATCTGGGGATTAAAGCTTTGATCAAGCATTTCCTTTAAATTCCATTCGAGGCCATTCAAGGACGTTCGTGGAGCGCCTTCGTTGCCTTTAGACATTCAAGTTTAATTAAATGCTGCGGCATTTAATTGGTTAGTGTTATGGCTCCGACTGAGGTTGTTCTTGTTGTCTTAATTTAGTTGTTGTTGTTTCTGCTACTCCTAGACACATACATCAATATGAGATAAGCCAATGCGGCGGCACAAATTGTGTGTGAGAATTATGTTATTATATCAAATATCCTCGACTTGAAGACCTTAATAGCTGACAGCTACTACTGTCAAATAATTGCAAATATCTCAAAGGAAACTTGATAGTTGGCATACATGTGTTTTTGCACTAATTTAGCCGAGTTAAATGTGCTGTGAAAGTGCATTATTATTAGGCATTAAATATGATTAAGGAAGTGAAATAAAATCAGAGAAATGTAAGAAATTTCATTATGAATTTCTGGTTTGTTATTTAGTTGGTTTAACCGTGTGTTAATGAGCTTAAGTGGCAACAAAACGCCAAAAGAAAAGCACAGCATACACAGAACTGAAACTAAACAATTTGTCCTTGAGCCTTTATGAAAGCCAAGTCGCAAAGGGGAGCTTGTTTTGGGATGAAATGGTATGAAAAGCGATGCCAGTTTCTGCCAAAGTTATGCTAATTCATGCTTTCATTAAGTCACAGTCTGTGGAGGCGGCTTTGGGGCGTGGCAAGTAACCAAAAAAGCCATGGCACATACTCGACAAAACTTTGTACATAGTTGGCAAACATTTGCAGGGCTTAAGCCTTAACAACTTAATGACACAGGTCAAGCAAACGGATATCCATGGCGAAATGTAATGCCAAGTGTAAAGTAGGCTGGTCAGCTGCTAAATTAAACTTGAAACTTCTACCCATCCGCCAACCTATTTCCTCTTACTCTTTCCTTTGTTCACTGACCAACTGACCCTCATTAAGAACCTTTTGACGTTGTCCAGCACTGCAAAAGCCAAATGAAGAAGGTCAAACCGTGGAAAGCCGCAGGAAAAGCAACAGCGACAGCTAAGAAGTAGTTGAGCTTTACAGTCTGTGTCAGTAGTGTGCGTACGCCTGGCTTATAAAATGAGTTGCCTTGAGCTATGTCCTGGCCCTGCCTGGATTCCCAATCTCAATCTCAAGTTTTTGCCCCTTTTTCATGGAAATTACTTTCTTCATTAGATTCTTTGTTACTGCGGCTGCTTTTGCTCCTTTCCAGCTTTGCTTTTGACTTTCACTTTCACTTTCACTTTGTTTTCGCTGTTAGTTGACTTAATTAAAAGTTGGGTCGACTTGGCTAAAAACTGCTGAATTGACAGTCGCAAGCAGAGTCTACTGCTTTTTAGCCCAGCTTTTAAACCAAGTTAAACGATTAAAACGATTTACAATTAAATATTTTTCTGTATTCTTGCAGAGCTGCCGGATAAACGCCCCCAGTTATACACGGAACACACGAGATACGAGCCCGGCGATGTGCTCCGTGCCAATTGCAGCACACCTCCATCACGTCCACGTGCAGAGCTTAAGTTTACAATCAACAACATGGTGGTGAGTTCAAAGTGGAGTAGACCCTGTATTTAGGGAAAAGAGAAATAATTACAGAGAATTCATGGAGTTTCTGTGTCCCAATCTGTTGAAAAAGCTGCGATTTCTATATGATATAGTTGTCTAATTCTAACAAAATTGGTACGGGTTATAGATAACAATATAACTTATCACTATATATTAGTTTCTTAGGAACATCTTTAAGACACCCTATCTATGATACTATCTAAATTTATTTACTATAGCTCTTAATCTCCCTCAGATAGAGGCTATCACCTAAGTACTTCTTACACCATAGTTGAAAAGATTTAAAAAACAGATTGTAGTTCTCCAATTACTTACACAATAAGTCTCTAATTGCAAACATTTATTTGTGTACTTCAATGGAAATTAGGCCAAACAACTCATAGGTTTACTTGTAGCTATAAAAACAAGAGGTTGCATTTATGCTCTAGGTAGAGAGTGCTACGTAGATTTGCTTGTCTCTACTCTTTGGGCATTTTGAAGGTGTTTTCATGGCTTTTGTAAATGGTTGCGAAATTCCAGTAGCTCACCTGTGTGTGTGTTTGCGTATACACACATTAAACATGATAAATGAATTCAAATCGAAGATGGGAGCCACAGTAACTAACTGGAATGCAGCAGGAGGCAAGATGTGTATTCGAAATGGTTGCAAACAGAACTAGAAATAACAATAACAATCGGGTGATGCCTGGAATTGAAATAATAGGTTATCAGCAATGGCAAGTCAGAAGCAGGAGCATTTGGCAAGTGCCAATACCAATACCAGTGGCTAGGCCAATACCAATACCAATACCTAAAGCAGTACCAATACCATAACCAAATCCAATGTGCGAAATGCTCTGAGCAAATGTGGCAGACGTTGACTAAAATTGAGTAGAAAACGATACCGCAGGAGGAAGATATATTGCAATTACCGATCACAGGAAACAAATGAATATTTCATGCTGTGCAAATCAACAAGAGGCGGAGTAGGTGCAAGGAGTAAGGGGGAGGAGACTCACACGCAATCTAGTTGAGGCAAGGAGCTGAAACTTTAGCAGCAAACGATGGCAACATTTTTCTGTTTTCCGTTTTTTTGGAAAAAGGTAGCAGAAGGAGAAGGAGAAGGAGTGCTCCTTGCACAGCACTTCCAGCGGCATCTGGAACCTGAGCACAACTTTATGTTGACAAAGTTTTTGCGGTAAAAAGCCACATCAGTAATTTGGAGAGCACACTCCGAGGCAGAGGGTGAGAGTGTAATACCCATAGCCATTTCCAGCACACACACACAGGGAACACACACCCTTTGCCGTGACATATGTGTCCTGGGTTTTAGGGCTGCTGTGGCTTCGTTCTCGGCTGGCTGCTTCCGTCAGAAGCCAGACATTAATCATTTGGCATGTAAATTGCCAATTAATAACTGCTGCATGTCATTTGGCTTGAAAATGTTGTGTTCGAGTGTGTAGACTGTAGAATCGAGCTAAACTGAGCCCACTCGGAGGCCAACGAACCTAACTTCATACACTTTTGGCCATATACTCGGCATGTAAGCATTGCCAATTTCTAGGCGCATTTGCAATGACCCATTAATGAAGACAAATAGCACTTGAGCCCTGTTAAATTTAGCGGAAAATTGAAAAAAGCTTCTATTCTCTTCTCGTGAGTTCTTTACTTTATTTTTTCGTCTTTTCGTCTGGTAACTTTCTTGTGCCAAAGTTTTTGGCAACAACCCCGTAGATATTGCAGTGCCATCCAAAATTTATTTGCTATCGATACGTTCTGCAATGTATTGTGTTTGCTTCGATAGCAAGAAGGGGAAGATTCGACAAATTGCAAATATCATGAGTTGGGCATGTAAAATATAGTTATTGCAACTCTTTGAGTGCTGCATTTCATTGTTTATAATCGGGACTCTGTTAGATGTTTGCTTGGAATTCTTTAAAACTCTCAGGTTTCATCAGTTTACTTCGTGGAAATCCATGGAAAAATATAGAAATGCTGGCAAAGCCTGTCTGCAAAGGGTACAAAAGTTTTCAGCACATATAAATCCTGTCCCATACCCTGGAAAATGCACACATAACCATGGGGAGTGGGGGAACTGGATGTGGCTACAATTTTACAGTAAACTGCACTAAATAACTGCCATTAAGCATAAAAGCGGTTCTCGCATGAAAGAACTGCTGGCTGCAAACTTTAAGTATCTTCAAGCTGTCGCAAATAAAGTGGACTTACTAAGCATATATAACTGTATACATATATACACAGACGCAGACATGAACAAACATGAGCACACTGGAGCAAAACGGAAACGGACATGGTTTTGGATTTGGAACTGGAATTGGATTTGTATTTGAATCTGGACACGCATTCGTTTCTGCTCTTTTTCTCTACAAATATTTAGACAGAAATACAATTCAAATTAAAGGCTAAGCTGTTTGAAAAAACAAGCCAAACTTTCATTAATTTGTCGTTCGTCTTTTCGGTCTTGTCCTCTGTCTTTCCTTTGGCATCCGTTTGGCTGTCTGCCTACATCTTGTGCCACTAATGTGCACAATTGTAAGACGCTTTTACTCGACGTACTTTTCTCCCTCAGACTTTGTCTGCCGTACTGCTTTTTGCTGCATTACATTAACACAGATAAAGTTCCTTGATACATAATTTCCATGCATACAGAAATAGCCAGAAGGCTGAGCTGGTGGCTGTTGGCTGCTTTCTGGCGGGATTTACTGAAAGCTGCACATGTGTGGCTGAGACTGTGTTGGCCTCTTCAGCACTCAGTGCCAACTTGCAAAAGGCGACAAGATGTTAGCTGGCAAAAAAACTTTTTCCTTGTCCGAACAAACAAAATGGGAAACGGGTGTAACGGGTATGGCGGCTAAGCGGGTGAACGGGCAAGCGGGTAAACGGGTATGACGGTTGTGTAAACGGCTAAGCGTTGCCAAATGTTCTCCTTGTCTGAGCTGCTTAAAATATGCAAATGCATTTGCAAGCGTTGAATAAACAGGCACAAGTCTCTCTCTTTCTTCATCTTTTTCTCTTCCATTTCTTAAACTCCGCTCTTCTCTTCTCTCTCCCTTAGATCCCCAACACCGAGTCACAGTTTATTCGCACAATTGATAATTTGATTGCGTCACGCATTTCGCTAAAGCTACAGCTTCAGGGTGTGCACTTTTCCAGTGCCAACGCGGCGGTCTATAATGTCGGCTATGGTGCGAATTCCATATACAGCCACGGCGGACCTATTTTCGTACCCAATCCGGGTGGTTTGGTGCTACGCTGCACTGCACAAATTGGCGATTTGTATCAGGAGTACAAAGAAATTGAATTGGGCACACCGCAAAAGGATCCGGTGCCGGCACGCGGTAAGTTTTCCAAACTAAATTTAACAAATTTTCATCTTTTCAACTAATTATGCAAT
Source organism: Drosophila dunni (assembly GCA_018152125.1). Lineage (NCBI taxonomy): Eukaryota > Metazoa > Arthropoda > Insecta > Diptera > Drosophilidae > Drosophila > Drosophila dunni. The sequence continues at coordinate 12,317,539 of JAECXC010001917.1, read as the reverse complement.
ATTATATTTGACTTCCGTTTCCATTTCCGGCTTTTGTTTGTTTGCATGTCCATTTCCACTGCCACTTCCGGCTGCAGTTACGCACTCCTCGGGCTCCAGCATGAAGAACTTCTTCACCAACTATTTCTCCTCATCGGCAGCGACTCGAAGTCATGACGTCACGCTCCTATCGCCATTGTGCATGGCACTAGCAGCGTTTCTGCTCAGTGTCTGTTCCCCTCTCTCCATCCTCGCATTTCTAACCAAGCAGGTCCTTTCCATGGACACCAACCGACGACGACGACCTATCGCACATTCCAAATCTACTGAGATTCAGTCCACGCTGCCGCAGCTCCAAGATGCGAGTGCCGTGGACGCACGGGAGACAAAGAGTTTGAGGAGGATTCGCTTGAGGCCACGCCATGGGCAGCATTTAGACCTCAGCGTACGCATTGCAAATTAATTGAATTACTTAGTAATTACATTTTCATATATTTTGTATGCAAATAACATAAGGTGAGTCCATTAAAACATTTTTATTTTCTTTAGTTTGGAGGTGGCGGATTTGTTTTATAATTGAATTTTAATTTTCCAATTTGTTTGACATAGTTTTAAATCATCTCTACATTTTTAAATGTGGTGTCTATAATAGCGAGTTAAAAACTAAAGTACTGTTAAGCGAATATTTGAATTTAGCCTTGTTAAAGTAAAAATCAAGGAAAATTAATGCATCCATTAAAGTACAGAAAAAAGCAAAAACAAATTGATAAAATTAATTATTTAATGTGCAAAACTAGCAAGAAACTAAAAGGTATGTGTTAAAAAACAATGAAAAATGAAATGATAAAACAATTAGTAAACGAAATAATTGTAAAATATGTTAAACAAATTAATTAAATTAAATTATATGAATAGAAACTTGTGAAATAATCGCCTTGTAATGGCATATTGTGAATGGTGGTGAAAAATTGAATAAAATAAAAACAGTGTTAATTTTAATAATAAGCTGAAAACTGGTCTTTAATTTGTTCACCTGTGAAGTGTGGGTGTAAGTAAGGTGCAGTAAGGTAACGTAGTGAGTTTTGTGAGCCTTTCCTTAGACAACTCATTTAGTGTGGGGTTACTTACAAAACTCCTGTAAGTATTTGGTTTAAAATACTGAAATTTAATTACAGTTTTTCAATAAAAGCATTGTATATTGCAAATTAATTTGCATTGTGTTAATAAAAGCTTGAAAAGATTCTTTGAATGTCTCATTTGATATTGCCTCGAGATATAAAGTTCTGTTTAATTATCGTTTAAGCATGATTAAACACGAAATGTTGCTCTTTTGTTTTTTCATTTTTATTGGCATTCTGAAGACCATATCCATATCGTCGGATACGCTATATATACACATATCGAAGCGATGCGATGCGCTGCGTTGTGATGCGATGTGGATGCGGATGTGGACGCGGATGCGTGAGAAATGCCAGCCGTGGAAAGTGGATAATCTGCGGGAAAAGTGTGATGGCCAGTTGATGCGTTATTAACGTGTGTATTAATTGTGCATGAATGCGTTGATTAATGCGAACAGGACATACAGGACTACTAGCGCCGAGTTCGCATTAAAGTGACTGTCAAACAAAAATTATAAAAATTAATTAAAGTGTCGCCAAAAATGAATGTAACCTACTAGCCTATCAGCCTATCAGCCTGAATGGTACTGCATATTAGCTGTAAGCAACCTTTTCGCAAATTGCGAATTTCAAACTAAATTTTGTGCTTTTATTTACTTTTAAATGAACCTACGTCGGAGGAGCGTAGAAGGGGTCATTAAATTAACATTTAGAACTTTCGTGTCCCTGTGCCATTTATGCAAAATGTTGGCTTATTGAATTTACACTTTGAAAACTTTTATCATGTCTTGGACAGACAGTCCGAGACAAGCGCCTCAAATGAATGCCCACCAACGATGTGATGATATAATTTCAGACTACAGCAAAGTTGTGACAGCACTCTGGTCAGTCAGCCATATGTGTGTGTGAGAGAGTGTGTGTGTGTGTGTTGAGTACTACACTCAAGCAGGAGAAGTTGAAGTCCACAACATATCCGAACACACGCGCACGCCTTTCATGTAATAAACTTCAAAAAATAATTTCGCCATCGTCTACGACAACTAAAACTTGACACTTTGCTAAGAAACTTTGTGTGGCCGGGAGTTGAGTGTTATACTTTTATGGTGGGCGGAGTGGGAGGAGGGAGGGAGAGTGGCGTGGAGGGACGTGAAGGGTCGTGGACGGTCTGAAAGTTGAATGTGAGATGTGAAAAGTGAAGAGGGACAGAGCAAGTGACAACTTAATTTAATTTGAGCACAAATTTCCAACTTGTGAGTTGGAAATGCCGTTGCTGTTTGTTGTTGTTGCTTTGGGCAGAAAGGACATAATGAATTACTATGTAGCAAATAGCAAGGAATCACTCAAATACTCTAAACTTTTCGCATAATCAAATATGCCTTAAGATGTACGTTATCAATTGGATTATCGGCTTATCAGCTATCATTGTCGAATGTGTTTTAAAGATACAATTAAAACCACTTCATAGCTTCCTTATTTCGATTCCTATTTCAATATGTTCGCATCACTTTTTAGTGACTACTTCAATACTGTACCTAAAGATTCGAAATTTGTAGAATCTTTGGACAAAGTAGCCAATGGTTGGCCAACAGCAGACGGCTGAGACTGAACGAGAAAGTTGTACAAAGTTTACTTTAAGTAATTTGTATGCACTGCAATTGAAATTCTTTTGTGCTACAAAATGAATTCTTTTGTTTGCATTTTCGGGCCCTGTAACAATTTCTGTCCGCTTTGCAGCAGTTGTAAGCCAACTCCGGGGCAGAGAGAAAACCAAACTGGAATAAGTACACAAATGTTGCTATTGTGTATGACTTTAAGCTAATGAAGTGAACGCAGTTCAAGAAGCCAGAGGGTGAGATAATAATGTAAATCAAGCACAGCAACAGCAACAACACAAATACTCGTACTAGTAAAAGCACTTTTTACGACGAATAAATATTTGTTTTTTATTAATTTGTCAGTGTTTGTAATTCTCTTGAATTCCTTGAAGGCAGATTTAAGTTCTTTGGTATTTTAAGCAAGGTAAAAATATGTGGAAACGGGGCTTACAGCGCACAATTAATTTTAAGTTGCATGAAAACCAATAAATTAATAAATTGTTAACGGCTCAGCGGTCTTAGCAGCAGAGGAAGGAACTAAATTTAATATATAATCATTAATAAGGCTTTTTGGAGTTGCTGGTCGCAGTCAATTTAAGCTCGACACATTGTCTTGCCTGCGAATGGAAATGAGCGCACGGTTGATGGCTTTGGCAATAATACTTACTTAGTGTCTTGGCATCATGGTAGTCGTTGGTAGTAGTTGGTGTCTTGTCCCTCATTTACCGACAGAGACTTTAAGCCCAGTAATAATTCGTGTTCTCTCCATTGTTTTTGTTGTAGTTGGCTACGCGGTTTAGTAGCGTTTAACAACTGCTGCGTGTTTTGTTTAAATGTAGCATGCTCCTAAACTTTATGGTTGGCTGCATGTTTTGTTAGATGCCGACAACAGATCCTGTGCCATCCTGTCCTGTCCTGTCCTCTTCTGTTTTAGGCCAGCTCGCAGTTCACTTATTTGCAGTGTGATACCACGATGAAAAGCTTTTAACATAATTAGTTTGAACTTGCTGACCACGTTTCGTTGTTGTTCGTTGGCCTGGTTAGTGTTGCGTTCAAGCACATTATTACAACATTTTGTCTCCCTCTTAGCGGCTACTCCTCCCCACTCTCTCCTCCACTTGGCCATCACAATTTAATCACCGAGCAGACATTAGTTTTTAATAAACAACTCGCAAATACATTTAATTTAAGCTAATGCTTCAACTCTAGTTGGGCTTCTGTTGGCTAAATTCCGCTGTTAGCTTTTTAAAAGCTAAGCTGAACGAAACACTTGAAACGGCAGCTCAAATGGAAGTTATTAATCGCATTTTATGGCCCAGAGAGTGAGCACGGAATTCAAAATAAGCCAAAAGTTAACTCTATCCATCAACAAACTGTATCAGCAACAACAACAAAAGGGGCTTACAATCAGCACCATTATGAAGGAATCAAACATTAGTTTGTTTGATTTTTTTGGGAGCAGAAAAAGTTGTGTGATTGCGAAAACTTTGTGTGTTTTTAAATTGCGGCAAATGAAGGGAAATTGGCAGTGGCAGAGCTACGAAAGGAAATCAAGAATCTTTGAGTTGATTTTAATTTTGTAAATATCGTAAATTTAGCACATAAATTAAATTTCAAACAAATATCAAAGGCTTAATTTCGGTGGGTCACTCCCCCCTCTCTCCCCCTCTCTCTCGCACTTCTCACATCAACTTACGACCTCGGTGCGTGCCTTCAACATTTTATTGGTTTTCAATCCCTTTTCTGGTACGAGGACATAAACATTTTATTAGTTGCCACATGTTTACCCGGAAGACCATGCCCAATCCCAATCTCAATCCCAATCTGAATCCCACAAATCCCAGTAGAAGTTTATATATATATTGATTTGGACAAACAGACGAGTCGACAGCTTGATGACTTTCAATGGCATCATATTTAGAAATCTATAAACTTTTTGATTGCATCGCGACGAAAAGATTATGCAATTTGATTTCTGCTTCAATAAATAATTCACATGCGAATGACTCATCAAATAGAAATTTAAGACTTCTTATTAATTATCTCGCCCCGAGATATCAAATCAATTTTTGATATTTAGTTGGAAAATAGTATTTAATCAACTGTCTCTTTTGACACGACCAGCACAAGACAAGACAAGACCAGACAAGTCCAGACCAGACAAGACAAGTCGAGTACTGCAAATATTAATAACAGCATGTTTCGTTGACAAATGACTCGAGTTTTGACTCTGCTTAAAACACACTTGCCTCAAGTCTAATATAACTGACGGTTGCGGTTTAATTAAACTTACCTGACTGCGTCAGACAAACAAATGAATGCAAATTTTGGCAGCAACGCATCTGCCATTTGCATAACCAAATTAAACACCAAAAATCTTTAAAACTAAAGTTTTGTTTAAAGATTTCTGGTCTTTGCTGGCCCCATTGCTGGCCTAAACAGAAGGTCAGTGAGGCGACTTCACTCAAGTTGAGCAGCTCCGAAGGCCAAAAGATATAGTGCCACACACACTCAAGGCAGCTTTCCACCCCCACCCACCTGCCCTGTCTTGCCTCCTGTCGTCTGCTAGTTGACTAAGTGACCTTTGTGAACTCTAAAATGCACCTACCTACTGGCTGCTACCTGAGTCAGGTGCATGCTCATGTCCATTTCCATCCAGCCCGGGCACTCAGGCCGAGGCATGCAATTTTAAATGTAGTTTTCTGCTCCTGTGGCTTCAGAGTGGAGATCTCGTGTCGCTTGTCACCTTTAAATAATGTCCAAGGACGACTTTCAACACAAATCGCATGTGAAAAGTGCTTCACACATGAAGTGTTTTTTGAATTTTTACTTTTTTTTGGATTATGATCGCATACACAAACCACTCGTGACATTCAGCAACACCACTCGCACCACTTACACAATCACACACACACACACACGCACGCACACACGCTACCTTGGACACTCAACGCCACGCGACTATTAGGCTGACAATAAAATACACTGAAAGTGGGTTCACATGTTCCCTTGTAGTTAGTTAAACTATGTTAGTTTACCGCTAGTTCAGTGGGTTAAAAGTGTGCTTATTTATATTTTAAATAAAAGCTTTTTTAACACAACTTCCGTTCTTTTAAACTAAGTCATCTATCAATATCGCTTAGCTGGTTTATATTTGTAACGCCAATCAGCGTCTGATTATGTAATCCAGCTAGTCAGGTATTGGAAACGCTCTCGCACAGTGAGATAAATTTGGCTCAAGGGTTAGGGTTCCATTAACGGCTTTTGGTTCGTCTCTAGCGGAAATTGTTGTCTGCCAAAGGCAGAAGAACAATCAGCGGAAATTTAGGTAAACAGTGCCGGATATGAGCTTGCATTCAGAATGGCAAAATGGTGGCTTATCTGTCGCTCCAGCTCGCTGCAGCGAGGGGACAAAGTGAATCAAGTCGCACATGGCGTATGCGTAACGTGAACTTGGGGAACGCAAGCCAAGTGTTTGGTAGCTGAAAGTAGTACAACATTGTTAACTCCTTAACACTTTTTAATCAAAATTGAGTGCAATTTCATTGAAGCTTAATTTAGTGATTAGTTTTATTTCGAAAATCAGCTAAAGGTGAGTGACAAACCGTCTTTAAGTTTAAACAGTTAGCTTCAACCGGCTTACAAATTAATCGGGTTAAGGAACAACAGGAAGTTTGTTTGCTTTTCTGTGCTTTAAATTGGCTTACTATTGAGTCTGATTATCTACCAAATAGCCAAAGATGGGAAGTATAAGAAGATATTGTTGCCAATAAGTAGATAAAGCACGACAATAGCAACAACTTAACTTCCGGGCTAAGTAATTATGTAAGACAAGGCATAGTTGTGATCAGAAAATAGATAAAAATAGGGGAAGTCATTTGTTTAAAAGGAAGCATAGTTTAAAGTATCGGCAGTTGCCAAGGAATTTACAAAAGTAATGATTTCATGGGTACTTTATGCTGCAGCTACAGCTCTAGTGGACACACCACACACTCTCGTCTTATTGTAATTGAAGCTATCGGTTTTATCCGGCTGATTATAAAGGGTTCCATTCCATTGGTGTCTGCCTGGGGTGTAAAAAGAGTTGTTTTAATTGAATGCAGTTGCAGCTGGTGTCAATTCCCGATGGTTTGGACCGACTGCCAAAGGTATGCGACCAGTTTCACCCACTGCAATGCATTTTTGAAGCGCTTTTAAATGCAGATTGAGAATCGCCACTTAAACTGACTCCGTAATTGATTGCTACGGTTCGCAGCCGTTTGCACGACAGGGTACTTACCTCTTATTTAATTTTCACGCCTAGTTGGCTTGGGGTGTGCACAGGGTATCTGCCGAGTCGTACCCTGTTTAGCAACTGTTACTAGTTCTTTTTAAAATAGCTGAAAAGTTAGTTTTTAAGTAGCATCAAACAGTGGTGGAAAAGGGGAGACAGTTGGACAGTTGAGACTTTATTTTTGCAACTGTCGCTGTTCATTTGGTTCGCACTTTTTTATTTTTTTATTTTCTGTGGCGTTTGGCATGTAAATTAAATTGAAAGTGGATATTGCGGCGTTTGTACTCGGAATTTGTTTTGTTTTATTTTTGTTAAGCGAAAATAAAATGAAATGAAGCGTTTTTGGCTTTGCATTTAAAATGTCAAACAATAAAGAAATTCAGACTTTGCTGCGATTCCGAAACGCACTTAATGCGAGACAAGTTGTAGTTTTTTTTTTTGCTCTTGGATTCTTTTTTGGCTTTTTGGCATTTCTGGCAGTATAACGGACAGTTTCAAGTAACACTTACTGCTTGCTGCCTGCAGAAAAGTGCCAAATCATTCATCAAAGCCTTCCTGGAAGCACTCCGCCCCAAAATCCTACCCTCCCTCAGCTTGTTCGGCAATAGCACAGCATCAACATCAGCTCCCAAATGCCATCAAACATAATAATCAAACATCAGCAACATAACAAACGATCCTGGCAACCGAATTGTGGGTGCCCAGCAGCAGCCAATTCCAGTCCCTCAACGAAACCAAATAAAACCAACTCCTCCGTCAGTTTGAGTTTTTTACACTTTACTCGTACGTCTGGTAGGGTCTGGACTGGCGTGGGATGCGGGATCTGGAGGGGGTGCGGGTAGGGGTAAGGGTATGGAGGTGGAGGTGGGTCTTGTGCCTGTTTCTGCGTGACTGTCTGGTCTTGGTTTAGCCTTTTTCTTCTGCACTGATATATTTCTGGGGACAAGGACGAGGACTCGGACGCAAACGGGGACCGTTGACCTGCACAGTGCTGGCAAGAAAATGTTTTCACTCAAAAGCAAATGTAATAAAAAAGGCAATTTATCAGCATAAAATATTATATGGCATGCCATTGAGTTAGCTCATATTTTCTCCTGCCTTTCCCCCCTCAGTCCCTGCCTCAACCCCTGCTAGTCTCGCACACACATACCCTGCCGGCAATTTGCGCCTTTCGTCTGCTTTCTTAACATTTAAATTTTAAAACCACAACTGTTATTGCACATAAAAATGTTATTTAGGTTCCCGTTCATATGCAGCTCAAATGCTCAAATCACACAAATTAGCGCCGCTTATCAGTGCCATCGAATTAGAATGTGAATGTGAATGTGAATGGATCTGAATGAATGTGAATGGCTGACTTGTTTCACTCGCTCTCTCTCTCCCTCTTGTTATTTACCAGCACGAGTATTTGCCAATGCATGGACCACTTCAGTCCTTACTGTACTTGCTCTTGTTGTTCCTCTTGTTGTTGCAATTCCTGTTGGCTCTCGCATTCTCGTGGGGCATTCTTCTTCTTTCTACTGCGTGCATTCTCGTTGACATCATTTGCCAGTTTGCCAGTTGCTGCTTGTTGAGTTTAACGCACAAAAAGCTGCTTTTACTCGTTAGGCCTCTCTTGTTTGCCAAGCCCACTTTCCCTTACTGCCACTCCCTAAACCTCTGCCCCCCTATGCGACAGTCAAGGGTTATCATTATGCGCCCTCCTCATAAGGGCGAAAGTTAGCTCAAATACAGAACTCAAATGGAATTTAAGCAATACTATTTCAAGAACTACAGAATGGCGCTTGGGACACTACAACGAAATCCCTCGCAGCGTTGTGCTCATATGTGAATAAACTCGGCTTGGCTTGGACCTTTGCCAAAGTCTTCAAAACCACACAATTGTATTTAAAATTATTTATTTTTACACTTGTAATTAGGCTGGGGCAGTGCAGGCGTTTTAGCTACTTTATGGCTGTTTTGGAAGTGTGGAAATCTACTTACTTTGGAATGGTTTTTAGAGTTGCAGTTTGGAATGCCTTTTTGGACTTAGGTCTATAGATTACTCTATTATATTTCTTAGCTATTAGCTATTTAAGCCAAGAAGTTCTGCCAACACTGACGTAGAGTTATCAAAGGACTTCACGACTCCCCTTCCTAACTGAACTGTGATTTTCAATTTCTTACAGTTAACTTTTCAAAACTCAGATTATGTTCCTTTTTTTCTCTTACAGTTCACTCACAACTTCAAGTTCAATGATTGCATATTTGGTAGTTTCTTGTATGAACTGTAAAGAAAAATAAAACTTACAGCAGTTAGGGAAAGACTTTTTGTGTTTCAATTGAAAACAAGCATTAAAAGCTACAGACAACAGAGATGTAGATATAAATCTAAGATACCCTGTAGAGGTTTCATTTCGAGCGTGTGCACAAAGTTCAGTTAGCCACTTGTTAACAATTGTAAAAACGTTGAAAACAGCAGATAATTTAATCAACAAACTACACAAAAAGTATTAAGTTCTACGTATATTGAGTTATAGCAAAGTTTGTATAGTTTTTAAATTGAATTTTTCAAGAATTTGTAGCCATTTGTTTATCGAGTTTATTTAGTGCTACAAACTCTCTATTGTTTATAATGAGACTCACGTATTTGCATGCCTAATATTATTTAAAATAAATGGGGTTAAACGTTGTAAACAATTTAAGTCAATATTGGATCATAGAAATTATATTAGTAGCTAGTTTTGCTAGTCCCTTTCGAGCTTGGTGTCTGTTGTTGTAAAGCTCCGACTAATTATCAGGTGCAGAAAGGTTAACTCAATTGAAGTGAGAATAAATGTTAACCGTATGCTCCATATTCCACTGAAGGGAATCAAATTTTGGATCAGAGCAATTAGAATTCAGTCAAGTGTCCCATGCAGAACTAGCTCTCTATGGAAAGCAAAGGAAAACAACACAAAAGGTTATTCCAAAGAGAACAAACTAAACTAAACCAAACTGTGCTGAACTGAACTGAACCAGAAGAGAAAACAATGCAATTTTTGTGAAAATTCCACTTTGTGCTGCCATATATAGTATAGCAGAGGTCTGCATCCCAAAAAAGTAGAGTAGAGAATTCCCAGAGCACGGAAGGCAATCACCAGACAGCCAAGAGCTGGACATAATAAAGTCCGGTTCACCATCTACCAACTACCATCGACCATCTCCCAACGCATCCCAGGAGTTGCTTAAACAGAAGAAAAATTCACAAAATCAAGTCGAAAACGCGATAAAAAACACAGACACACACAGACACACACACGGGGAATGTCTGAAAGTGAGTTTGAAAATAAATTAAATTATCACCGCTATCGCGCCATATAAGAAGTTGAGGCAGGGGGGGAATGGGGGCTTGGTAAATGGTCGGTTGTTTTAGTGAATCAATTTCAGTTTAAATGCCACTTTTAAGGAGCTGTAACTTTCTAGCTGTCTCCATGTCGCTCTGTCTGTTTGTTGGAATTTCTAGCTCAGTTCATTGGCAATTTTGCATATTGCCTTGTCTGCTCTGCTTTTTTCGCAAGAGTGGAAAAAAAATCTGTCGAAATTCTCGTTAATTCCATTACACTTTTAAATTAGTTTGCCATGAGACTGACTTTGCTATGCGACTATTCGACTCACCCAGCAAATGGATTGCAATTTGGAATTTAACCACAAACTCGCTTTGGCCTTGAGCAATTTTGCCGAATTTGCAAATGTCTCACACGTTTTGGTTTAATTAATACCTGAAATCAATATTAATAACAGATTATTTAATTTACCTCTTACATAATCACTCATAAATTTTCACTTAGTCGCCGTCAAGAGACGAGTGTAATTCAAGCGTCAAACTGGCTGTCTGAGTGGAGATGAGGCATTGGAACACCCCCAATGGATATTTCCTTACGCTTTTATCATCGAGTATAAAGTCAGCGACAGAAACGTGACTAGCAAAATAAATGCTGGAAAAATGATAACGTAAATATGGACATGAAGTCAAATGGAAGTGAGCGGACAGAGCGAAAGTCAAGTGAGGTATAAGAAGTCGAATCATTCGCCTCGAAATCGAACAGGGTGTCTTAAAGGTGTGTATTTAATATTTGATTTCTGCATATATTTTAATCAAAAGTATTTTATTACTTATAAAACTAAATAGTACTTCCTTTGGTACACTTTTATGATATGATTTTTGCATAACTTGCCGCCTATTCATTCATTTTGTAGTAGGTAAACTTTCTGGAACTGCAAGTCATGTGCTTGCCTCCTGTTTCATGTGGTTTCCGTTTCCTGTTCTTTAGCCTAATCTCTATTTACTCATTTCATTTGACTGTTTTCACTGCGCTTATCGTTTGCATTTCCAGCTGAATTTCCGCGAAGGAAATAAAATCACAACTGGCAATAAAATTTATTACCGAAATTCACAATTTGATATTTAAATGCATTACTTAAAGTCGTTAACTTTGACCTTCAGACAGATAATTAATTACACTCTAATACCTTTAAGCTGATATAGTGAAAGTTCAAGTAAATGTGTCAGTTTCATTCTAAGGCTTAATCAACTTAAAGTAGTGCGTTTACAGCAGATTACATTTTGCTGGAGCTGTGCCTTAACTAACTTAGACTAAGTGATTGTTAATATTAAATTAATTCAGTTTAGCTAAGCCTTCAAATTTGTTGGCAACCAAAATCAGTTGACTGCTCGCTGATTGTGCTGATTGAATTCAGAATGCGGCAATCACACGCCCGGAATGCCATCAACGCAGCGGCAGGCACAGAGCCAGTTGGAACGTAAATTAGTCCCGGCGATTATGTTTACCTGTATATGTAATTAGGCTAATTGAAATTGAACAAAAGCGTCCTCCAAGCCGAGGCAGAAACCTCAGCATACTTCCATACAGCCAGAGTCACTTCCACAGCCACGTAGCATCTATTCAATGGACAACTGGACAACAGTCTGTAACTTGGCCATAGATTGTTTTGTGTGTGTTTCGGACTCTGAAGTGTCACAATCGAGATATTGACAGGTTCATGCTTGTCTGCTGTAATTTTGTATGCAATGCATGACATTTTATGGTCGCCACACATTTGAGCTTATCAGCAGTAGTTTGCAGCAAGTTCAACAAGTCTGCAACAATGTGTTCTCGTGCATGTTTCAAGTCGGAGCAGAAAACAAAGAAAAAAAAAGGACATGCATAACTTGGCCAAAAGCAGAAGGCTTTAGCTTGAGAGTTTCGGCCAATTCAAACAGCTGCCAAGCGAGTGAGTGCTGAGTGCTGAGAGTTGGCGAAATGATGCGAAATTGCGAGCCGAAAAAAGCTCTGCAACGCATACTCAACTGGCAATGTGTGTGTGTCTGTAAGTGTGTGTGTGTGTGGCGCATCTCGTGTCGGGTCGAGGCAAGTCGAACGCCATTTTGAAACCACGACACTTAGCGCTGACGCGCCGCATTAAACACAAGCGAATGCATTTCAGTTCCACACACACACACACACATTCACACACACACGTACACATTTGGACACTTGTGTGTTATCGCAATTGCCTGTGAGTATGTGTGTGTGTGTTTGTGTGCGCTCAGCTACTGCATACTAGATGGCGCTGCTAATTTCAGTCGCCGCAGCGACTTCGTGCGCATCATCAACACAAAACTAATGCAAAAAGTTTGCAGAATTTGTAGTTTTAATTGCTTGAGTGTTTGTGCGCCAAGCGTAGCATGAAACTCACACACACACACACCCATACCATCACACGCACATCACAGCAACCCCCTCTAGCCACAAGTACCGCAATTTAGTTAAAGCATAACGGCTGCCAAACCGCAGTCGACTCTGCTGGCGACAGCCGCGTTGTGCAACGCCCGTGTGCAAATACTTTAGCGAGTCACTGTTACAGTTTCAATTTCGGTTTCAGTTTCGCTATGTCGTGTCACGAGTGGCGCGCTGCGTGTCAGCGGTGTTTAATTAGACTATTGGGTTTCAAGATAGTAACACGATTAGTTTGATCTATCTGGAATTTCGTCAGACAATTGTCAAGATTCACATAAAAAGTTAGTCGGCAGTAAAGTCTTACACTTAAATCGCTTAAAATATGCTTATTTTAATCACTTAAGGACTGTGGTGTAAGCACAAAGAAAAACAATGTCTGTCTTAATCGGGTGAGCTTAGCCAAAGGGTATAGCAATTGACATTCGAGTGATATCGACATTGATTGCTTAGTTTAGCTCACACAGTAGTTCAATGCATATCCAAAGGGGGTCAAATTATGTGCCCCAAGAGTCACAAAGGCTGCAGCATCAGCGACAATAACAGACAACCGACGACTGACAACTGTGATCAGAGTGAACAGACAGCAGACAGCAGTCGGACATTGCAAACAATGTTAAAAAAACACACAACCAAATTGTTGCAACCGACATTGCATCGTTCTAGTCAATTTGGACTGAGAAATGCTTGCAATCACATCAAATTGAAATTGAGTTGCACAACTACAAATGAAAATGCTAACGAAAAAGAAAATGGAAATGGAAATGGAAACGAACACACTTTGCTCACAACCGTAAAGAAAACTAGGCAGTGTTTTTAGCTGATTGCGAAATCGAAATTACATTGAGTAGAGCAACGTACTCGAACTATAATTAACCGAACCTCTTATAAACCAAGGCAAGCCAGGATTTTTATATATAAGGCTATAATCGAAGACGATGATAAAATAATTCTAGCGTTTGAGCGATGGTGATGGCAGTGGGCAATAACATATAAATCAGAGAACATTGAAGATTTCAATTATGAGCCTCGTTATCTGGATGTGGAAAGTGGAGAGAGAGGGAGTGGAGAGTGTGGCGAATGTGAAGAACGTGGCCATCAATGCTGTCGTCGTATAATTTTATTTGATTTTTATTTAATTGAAATTTATCACAACAATGAGAAGAAGTGAGAAATTATATTTGTGCGAAATGTGAAAATGTGAAAAAAAGGAAATGCGCAAAAGCGAAATGTGTATAAAATCGCGATTCATTCGAATGAACTCGTATTTCTTAAGGACTGCAGCATAATAATAAAATGAAATTAAATGAAGAATAATGAGATTTACTTTGATTGTTGTCCTTCACTCTGTTTGTGACTTCTTCTTCTACCAATCTTCGAATCTTAATCAGAGTTGCTCTTGATTGCATCAGTCTTATCGAATCCCTCAATTAATTACAACACTCCTTGCCAACTATAACATGCTGATTATAAGCCATGTCATGTGCTTTGTGGTTTGAGTTTGGCATGTGAAAGATTTGAAGTTCTGAATCTGAATCTGAATCCTGCCACTAATCCAAAAGTAAATTGACAATAAAATTAAATTAAAAGTCAAGTGTGTGCCCTTTGTTTAGCCCAAAAAGGTAGGGGAGTCACCACTCGAGTGTTTTTCCCTTGGAAATTTTATGACATTTGCGGGTTGTGTGGTCAAAGTACATTTTCCGAGTGAAAACAGTGCTTGTAGTTAAGTTTTTTAATTGGATAATAACGACTACCCCGCAATGCTTGTGGCCTGTCTTCAATCCCTTTTTCTGTCATTCGTAGCTTACTTAATTAAACTAGAACTAGCTTTGACCTGACCACTAATTGACAAACCCTTGGATATTGAGTTATGGTTGGAGCTAAAGATTTTCCCCAAGAAAATAGAAAAAACACTTTAAGCAAACGTTAATAAATTCTACTTTCGTTAGTCGACTCGCCTCGACTGGAGAGGTGTCGACAAGTCGTTCACTCGAGAGGTCGTGGGGTCGTGAGACCATTTGGCTAATTGCTAGAACGTGCAGACAGCGGCGACTCGATGATCGGGTCTATACAGTGCAAAAGAGAAGGCTCTGAGTTCTGTCTGATGTTGGCCAACATCTGGCAACTTGCTGGGCTCCCACGACGCAGTCACGTTAAGTTAACAATACTCATATAAATTATGAGAGCGCGTATATTTTACACAACTGTCAGCACAGTTGTGTCACTAAAGCATATGCGGCTTCTAGTTTTTTGTTGTTCTCCTGGCGTTGGTGTTGGTGTTGGTGTTGGCTAACTTGCGAAAGTCTCTATTCCCCTTGCAGTGCCAACTGAGCCGCCCACGCTTCGACAACTTTGAGACATGTTGCAGCACTGGCAAAAGCAGCGAACAAAAAAAGCCAAAACAGAGAGGGAAAAAAACTCAGGGCTTCATGCTAAAGATATGCTTCCCTGGGCAATAAATTCGCAGACATTCGCTTGCGCTGCCACACGCACACACACACACACACACACACACACACACACACTCGCACACTCCATACACAATCGAAGCTACGTTTTCAGCTCTGCTTCTGTTTCTTTGCTAGTGTTGCTGCTTCTTCAGCTTCTTTAGCGCTCTGTGCGAGCGAAGTTTGTTGCCAAAAATTTGCCGCCATTGGGTGTGAACTTGGCAGCAGACGACCTCAATGATGCTCTACACCCACTCCAGTACACTCTGCTCCTCCTGCTCCTAGTATCTGACATATTCGCATATTTTGTTGGCGTGAAATACCTAAAGGCTTTTCCACAACATTTTATTTCAGGCTCTGCAGCTGCTGCTGCTACTACTGCTGTTGTTGCTGCTTCGACTGTCTCTGTTGTGGCCATAAACATACACGTATATGTGTGTGCATACACACACAGCTACAGAGCTACACAGCAACAAACTCGGGAATAACCCGCCCACAGGCACATTGAAACACCTTCCACTGCAAGAAGCAGTCAACTTTGCGGAAAATCGTTTGAAGCGCTTTGCACTTCGTCGACATCTTTTTGCTGGCTTACTGCGGTTCCTTCAGGAGCTCGCCACGAGTGTCTCTCTCTGTAGGTGTGTTGGTGTGTATCTGTGTGTGTTTACAACACTTTGTGTAGTTGCGTCGTGTTGTTGCTTGCCATTGTTTTCAACTATTCCCAAAATGTCATTTTGAACTTTACAATTTTACAGAGTTCACAAAATCATGGCCCAAACTACAATAGTTTTGCGCCATTAAAGCGCTCAAAAAAGAAGCCAAAAAGTATTTGAAAGTAGCTAAAAATAAAACAGCTTTTGATTTATTTAAGAATTTTAATTTTAAAAACCTTTCAAGCTGATTTCCTAGCAGCTGTAGGTACTCTCCCATGCATATATAGGTGTCTCATATACCCCACTGCCAACTTTGTTGTGTTTAGTTAAGACAAAGGAATGCTTGAAAGCCAAAATTCATAACTCATTTACAACGCTGCTGGAAGTGTCAACAATCCAAGTGTGACAACGAAGGCATCTGATGGCATCTTCTTGGGGTCCCACGTCCACCTTCCTCCTTGGCATACAAAGCATATCCGGTTCTCACACACACTCACGTTTTCCTCGGGTTGAAGGGCAACTTCCCAACAGTTGGCCACAAGCAAACAAAAATACTTCACGGCTTGTCTATCCCTGCAATCAATCCCAATGATATACACATTCAAGACAAGGAGTCAGGAGGCTGAGTCAGCGTCGGAGACGGAATCAGGAGGCAGGAGTCAGGAGTCGGTTCTGTTGTCTTGGGCTTCTTTGCTGTTTGCTCTGTGTTCAAGGCAGACATTTGATGTATGTGATAGATAGACACTGCAGTCTACACAGTCTTTTGTTGCTCCACCTCATTTTTTATACATATTTCTTTCTTTCCTTCTTTTTTTATTTATGTTGTAGTAGGCCTATGATGCGTTTGTGGCCTAGTGCCATAATATATCTTAGTCGGCCACAGATAGAGTCGGACGTGACCGATACCATCTGGTTTCCCATTGGGTTATTGATATTTGATCTCGGGCTCTGTTACCCATGGGCACTGTGATCTAAATAATGTCCAAATAGTGTGAGTGGCTCATTTAAAATCGCTTGATTTCGATGTGGTACAGTAACAATTCAATTAACATATTAAAAATTGATGGTGTTTTTTAAAGCCAACAGGACGAACGACTAGCAGTTACTCTATGCTAATTTCCATTTGTAATTTGTTACCTTTTGGGCCAATTACATAAGCCTAAACGTTTATAGCCCCATTTAAATGTAAAAATTTAAAGCAGAAAGTGACAGCACTGCGTATAAATGATATTTGTCTAATTCAATTACATGTAACAAAGCGTCCCATATGTGTTTATTTTATATGCCCTGTAGGCTTAGAAACTAGGCTATGATAGGATGCCACAGTAGGTTGTAACATGAGTTGTTTCCTGTTTGAGTTAGGGTATTTGTAAGTTGGCCACTGATATCTACAACGCCATGAATTGACTTCAGTCTCGCATCTAATTAAAATAATAAGCTCATGTTTCTATTTCCCTGTTCTCTCTTTTTAGCTTTTGTGGTTGTCCCACTTGCGGAAAATATTTGTGAGGCGTGGCAGTGAAAACCGAGCCTGAGACTGAGCTTGGTCCCCGTGCCAGTCCCAGTCCCAGTCCTGGTCCTGGTTGGCTAGTACTTTAGCTGTGCGTAACAAAAAGCACATAAAACAGTTGAATTTACAGCCAGAAAGAGTCCTTCTTAATGTACCATGGCAACCGCAAATGATGCTCGAGTCAGAGCCGGCACCGGGACCACGAGGACCAGCAAGGACGACATCGGACACCAAAACGACGACAAGTCTAAGTCTATGACTACTTCACTCTCCGCCGTGTTGGCCGTGGCTAGTGTGAAGCAATGGCGACCGTCGGCTTTTGGCCTCGTTTCAAGCGTTTACTTATTTGATGATGCCTTTTAACAGCGTCAGTTCCGTCACGCATAACGCTTTCCAAAAGACACCAACATCAAATCATCAACAATCACTAAACAGCGGACAGAGGACAGTGGACAACGAACAGTGGACAGAGGACAAAGGACAAAGGACAACGGACATCCGACATCGGATGTGGGACAACATGCGATGTGGTTTGCGTCACTTTTAGCCAGATGTACATGGCAGAAAAAACACGGTTAAAATATGTCTGCATCTATTAAACGACAACCTCTTAAATGTAAGTAGTATGTTCTAGTACACGACTAAAAGATATCGTGTACTTATTGTCACATGCCAAAGCAAACAGGGACAGCAAATTATTACTATAATAATTAAAATAAACAGAACTTCGTCTGAACTGTTTGCCCTGTAATACTTCTCGTTTAAATCACAACCTTTTAATCTAGGAGCTTATACTTTGACCCAACTAAACCCTAACGTTATAAGCATGTTTTCAAAACAATTTGAGTTTAATTAGAAGAACACACATGTACTTGTGTCATAAATAATTAAACTACATTTAAATAACACACACAAATTGACAGTTATTTCGACAAACTGAAACATTTTGGAAAGCAATCCAAAGTGCAAAAAAACTTTTTCACCGAATTACCTACAAAATAATTTCTCCTTTCAACGATTTATAGTGTTTGCTTCTCTTTTTCACTGTCAGAAACACGACACCAATCAGACTCGCAATAAAATTAACAACAACGCGAAATATTATTTAATATTTTTATGCAACAAAATAATCAGTTTATGTCTTAAACAGATTTAAACCCGCTTAATTTCAACTCAATTAGAGGAACGTGTACCATAAATTCAGTGAGCGCTTGTTGGATATGTGGCAAATAGTGAAATGTGAGCAAGTTTTGTGAAAACCTCTGAAAATGTGCACACAAATTAGTAATGTTGTATTTGTTAAATATCCATAAATTAATTTCACCAAATTGAATGAACAAACAGCGCTGTGTACAAACAGAATTTAAGAGGCGTTGATATAATTAAAAACAAAAAAAAAACGTCAATAAATAAAGAAATTTATGTATATAGAAACACGCTTAATTGCAACATTTTAATGCCACTTGACACTGATGTATCATGAAATTGAGACTGAAAAGTGCGCAATCCAGTGCAGAATTCCAGTTGTAAGTATTTCGCTGTCGCAGTCAGTACAATTTTGTGTTGTAATTGCCACTTTAAATCTCAAGCGTTTTGGGGTAAATCAAACGGGTGCCATTCATATGTTTGCGTGTGTTTGTCTTTTTTATACTCTCTGCAAGAGTATATTGTGTTTGTGGAAAGTGTGTAACAGGCAGATGGAGGCGTGGCAGACCCCATAAAGTATATATATTCTTGTTCAGCATCGCGATTTGAATTGAATTCGGGATTTGAGATCTACTGAAAGTTCTGTTCGCTTGGTATTACAGCTGGAACATGTAAATTCCCAGTTGAATTCTCAAGCGAAAAGAAATCCACAGTAAGATACAACAGAATTTACAAGAGTCCAGTGTAAGAAAAATAATTTTGTGCAAAGTTAACGTAAAGTTAATGTTAAGTTAATGTTAAGTTACTGTTAAGTTACTGTTAAGTTACTGTTAAGTTAATGTTAAGTTACTGTTAAGTTACTGTTAAGTTACTGTTAAGTTACTGTTAAGTTACTGTTAAGTTACTGTTAAGTTAATGTTAAGTCAATGTTAAGTCAATGTTAAGTCAATGTTAAGTTACTGTTAAGTTACTGTTAAAGTAATGTTATGTTAATGTTAAGTCAATGTTAATGTTAAGTCTATGTTAATTCAATGTTAATGTTAAGTCTATGTTAAGTCCATGTTAATGTTAACCCTATGTAAAGTCAATGTTAATGTTAAGTCTATGTTAAGTCAATGTTAATGTTAAGTCTCTGTTAAGTCAATGTTAAAATTAACATTTACTAATGTTAATGTTAAATAATTTTTGCATTGCGACCTGCTGATCTTTCTGTTTGCCTGGTATTTCAGCAAGAATTACTAACGATTTTGGGCAGTTCAGACCGCAGCAGTCAAGCAAAAAAAAATCCGCGAATGGCCAAAATCAAAGATTTCTTTGTGTGAAACACCAGGCGATCAGAATCAGCAGCAAGCGACAGACTGTAATTTAAATTCAATTACAGAGTCGAATGCGGAAGCTGTCAAAAATTTTATAGCATAGTTTCGGGCTGAGTATGAAAATTATATGCGTGTAAAGTCTAAAAGTCAAAACTATGCAACTTTGATATTGAATATTTTGGGACTCAGACCTCAGATTTTCGATTGGTATGACTTTTTAGACTCGGTAGGTGTAGGACTATCGATTAGCATCAAAAAATTGCAATCTTAAATTTTTACGATTTTTGACAAAAATGCAAAGGGGTAACACTGCAAAATTTGTCAAAATGGGGTCGAATTTAAAAATTTGAATTTTGGCATGGAATCGAAGCTACTAGTTGTCGGGAGTCTAAAAAGGCATCTCGTTTCAAAATATCACTTCAATTGGCTGAGAAATTATCATTCAAAGTTGAAAAAATGAATTTATTGGGATTCCAATTTTCATTACTTTTTAGCTATTTTAAGTTAATTTTTAGCCATTTTACCAAACTAGCTATTTTAATCAAACAGCAGCAGAGATCTCTGAGCGCAATTAGCGCATAGAGTGGGAGTCTGCTTAAGATACCTTCTGTTTTTTATCACCCAAAGGGGGCGGTATGACAGCTTTGAGTGTTGCACTTGTTCCATTTATTTGGTGCAGGTGCAATGATGTATTAATTGCTGCATAGTGGGCCAACGAACAGGTTGTATCAAAGCAAACAGCTGGAACATGCACTGTGCGAAAAGGTCATGAAATGTGTGGATTTCCTACTAAAAATAATACAGGTAAATTTGGATCTTGATGAGGTGTGAGTTTAATGAATTTTGTTGCCTCTTATTAAAAATAAAAATATTTAAATTACATTTCCTACTTCTATTTTCTCACGGTGTATGCACATATGACTACGCGTTCATTTACAGTTCTCTTTTAAATACTTTACAAAGTGTCAGCCACTTGTCGTCTGCCCGAATCGAGTACAATGCTCTGCATTAAAGCGATGCACTTATAGATTGTATAAAATTTATGAGATCTGCTGATAACTCAGCCTCCATCACAAATGTGCATACATGAATTTTACATGAGATAACACAAATCAACAGAGTTTAAGTTGAGAAAACTTGAATTCATTTTGAGCTTTAAGCTGCTACATGTCAATTAGTGAAGCATTAAGCAAGTTATGTGATTGTAGGATAATGCATAAATATTCCAGATAAACTATAAAATGTGCTTTAGGTAAAAGATAAGCTAGAAACTAAGCAGCTAACAGTTTCCTTTATCAACGCTTATTTGTAATCATTACTGTCAATTAGTAAATCATCGGTAATTATTTTTACAATTAGAGCTTCAAGAAACTGCAAGTATTTGTTTAGATATTTTTAAGTAATTCATTGCACTGCATCATCAACTTTGTCTCATGATGAGTTGGTTCTATAAATATGACAATAATTTATGATGCCGACAGAATTTGCTTTTAGCTAACTAATGTCCAGCGGCTGGCGACAAATTTCAAATTTTGAAAATGTAATTAATTGTTAATTAACCCAGGACATGATTAATGTTGCCAATGCCGAAATTCGCGCAAGTCGTTGCTCACATTGATGGCTGGTTATTTACAAAGCAAAAAGCATTTACCCAAATCGCTTCCATATATGAGATGGGACTCTGTAGTTGAGTTTTGGGGTTGAGCTTGGGACTGGGACCCTTAAGGGCAACCGCGTGTGACTTCCTCCCATCGGCAGAGAGACTGGTAGAGTGGCAGACAGGCATTAAAGTGCCAAGTAATGTAATTATTGTAGAACTATTCATCATGTTTTGGTGTCAGGCAGCTGGCACTTAAACGCTTCGCTTAAGCACTGTTTAACACGGCGTATGGATGGCGTATGAATAAAGGTACTCAAAGGCACATTGAAGGCATTTAGTCGTACACAAGAGTAGGTTATTTGGCAGCTGGGAAACTATGAAAGTAGAGGTTAACTAATTAGCATGTCAAAGCCATCCATTTTGTAGCAGCCCAGCTATTATGTAACCTCTTTCAAGGTACATTGCTCGAACCCCTTTGCTTTGTTTGGGGCCCAGAGAGCACAAGACCAAAACCAAATCCAAATTCAACTTGAAATCTTGTTTAATTATGCCCTTAGTCGAAACATTCATAAGCTTTACACATATTTGCAAATAAACGAGGCAATTTCTTAAATCCCCAGGAATCCCAACACGTATCTATTTTAATTTGTTCACATTTAATGGCTTAAGACGAATAACCAATTTGCAGCAAATGTCATTAAAAATACTCATTGTTGTCCTTCACTTTGATTAAATTACTTACCCGGAAACAAGCAAGTAAACAACCCAAGCCCTTAACCCAAAGCAGTAAGACAAGTTAACAAGTTTATTGTTTAGTACGAGTATAGCAAAAATTCTATTCATCTTCAGCTTCCGTATCTTCAGATTTAAAGGCTTCGTGACGATGTCTCTGCTGAATGCCATACTTATGATCCTGGTGCTCATAGAAGCCCGTTTTTCCACGTTTGCGTATGCAACGTTTATTTCTGGCCAAGACCTCGTAGGGTCGACACTTGCGATTGGTTTGTAGCCTGCGACCAGGCAGGAACACATAAGATCGTGGACGATTATGACCCAAAATACGATCACCTTTTAATTCGTTCAAGTTGACAGATTTGCTCATTTGACCCATGTCACTAGGCGGTGGTGGAAGTAAACTATTCTTTTGGTAATGGGCTATTGATGAGTCCAGAATTTTATCTCCTGCCTCTTTGCTCTTGTCCAAGTTGGGTATGCCATCGCTGCTCTTGTACACTTTGTTGCCATACAGATGACTGGGCAGTAGCACTGGACGATCCGCTTCATTGGTTCGCAGTTGTCGCTTCTTTGGTTCACAGCCAAACGCTGTGAGTATTTCACCTTCTTGGCAATCGTATTTCAGTTCAGACTCTGCTGACATTTTAACGCCATCCAAAATCTCATTGTTCACGACATTGATCAAATGTTGCTCCAAATACTCTTGGCGATCAACGCAACCCTTTGATTTGGTCAGTACTTCATTGGGTTTGCATTTGGAGTTAGATGTCTGACCTGCTGTTTTTGGAGTCTCCTCTGGGATCGGTAAGGCAGTACCCATGCCGTTGATGCATAGCATCACCAAAAGGTAGAGACCAAAATTAGTAACCATTTTACCGTTTCTTACGAGATGTTGGCAACTACTGCAGTTGTCTTGGCCACAGAGCAGACATTTGCTGCAGTGTGTAGCCAATTGATTGTGCTTGGTGTTAGAGACGCTGCTGCAAATCGAATCCAGTTGGTTCCAACTTCCTATCGAACTGGGAATGCAACACTTTTGGCATAGTTATTTGCTGTTTAATATTGTTGCTGTGTTGTTGTTTTGCTGTTGGCTGTTGGCTGTTGGCTGTTTGCTGTTTTGCTGTTGTTTCGTTTTGCCGTCTCAATTTCGCCCACAATAAAATTAATGTTTTACCTAGCCAATTCCGAACCGTTTATTTCACATAAAAATGCGATAAATAAGCGACGCATCCTGTGCTAAGGCGTCAAGGATAAAGAGTCCTTTGGAGTATAGGGTGTTGAGTGGGTGGGTTGGGAGGTGGGTGTGGGTGTGGGTGTGGTTTGGTGGTTGCAAGCAGCAGCCGTCTCATTGCAGATAAAATGCTTGTTGGTATATTCGTTGTTGCCGTATGTACGAAGTACCTACAGCTTTGAGTGTTTACAGCGTAAACAATGCAAAGGATGTGACGCAAGGACACACGCTTCGGCTTAAAGAGTTCAGCCCGACTCAGAAAAGAATAAGGACTGAAGAGAGCGGAAAAATAAAATAAAGCGAGCGACAGAGATAGATAAAGTGAGTGTGAGAGAGATAGCGTACGTAGTGCAGAGCTTAAAAACAAAGCGACGCAGTTGGAAAACAACAAAAGCCAAGGGCAAAAGGGGAAGAAAGGGGAATAGGGAACAGGGAAAAGGGAAAAGGAAGAAAGGAAAGAGAGCAGAAGAATGATGCAGTGAAGGCAAAGACAAAAGCTGCTCTTGTAGCACCACCGCACTGCTTATGTCGTTAGAGTTCACCCACCGCAATCACAGCAGCAGCAGCAACAACAACAACAACAGCAGCAACGCATACTAACATGAATTTCGGACACGTGGACCAAGGAACTCCTTGCGTGGCTGTTGTTAAAAATTTCATGTTAATGGCCACACGAAGCTTCGCTCTTAACCTTTTGCCAAGGGTCCTGCCACACACACACATAAACACACACATATACTCATGTGTGTAAGTGCCGGCCAGAGCAGCATGTGTGTGTGAGTGTGTGTGAATAACTGGGTCATTCTGCTGCCATATTTTGGTGGTACCTTTATGTGAGGAGCTTATTTCCTTTAGCTGTCCTTTGCAAATTTAATTTCAACTTGTGCACTCGCTCCAAGCGCGAAATCCATCCCATACTATTCCATCCCATTCCGTTCTGTTACACGCCGGTCCAATCCCATCTCATCCCATCTCAACCAGGCAGGAGGAAATGACTTTAATTAAGGATATCTCGTGAAATGCTTGCTCATATTTATAACCCCATCCAATGGGACAGCAGCGGCTAGTAAGAAGAGAGTTTAAAAGTATGTGACTATCAGATACCCTGTATATATATCCCAACTTACCGAGACGTCACCAGTTTGAGTTTGTGGAAAGATTGTCTTGTTAGTCCAGTCTGCCAACCAACTAGATACTGGGCATAAAAAGGTGTGCAATCAAAGGACGAGCATCGTTTGAAAATAAAATCGAAATAACAAAGCGACAACGAGAGAAAAATTACACAGAAGAGGTCCGCCGAGAGAAAGCGACCGAGAAAGAAAGCAGAAGGAAAGCTGGAAAAAATCAAGAAAAACAAAAAAAACAACAACTGGACGGGCACATAATACGCTTTACTTCTTGGCCTTCCGCTTGGCATTTGTTTCACAGGTAATACTGTCACCTGGCTACCAAAGTCTACAAAGGTGTCCAGCTGGTACCGCAGCATTGTTCGCTCAACGGCTGCAACGGTTGCTCGGCTTTTAGCCTTAGCTTTTAGTTTTCAGCTTTTGGTCTTGGCTTTTGGCTTCTACCTTTGATTATTTTCGCACATTGTCTTTAGTCCTTGGCAGGTTTTTGTGTTTTGACTATTTTGCATTTGTTTGTCTGGGGCTTCCACTTTCAGACGGTTTGATTGTTTGTCTGTCAACGCTTTGGTGCTCTTCCGAGGATAATCAGATATAAACTTTAGTGTCCTTTGGAGCCACTGGCTTAATTGCTCGACTGCCAGCCGGACTGCTGATTTCAATTTCTACACGCCCAGAGTAGAAGAGTTACACATCTGTCTGGCTGAAAAGAATTAAGCAATCTGTTAATTATTTCCTATTTTAAAATTGAGAAATAAGTCTTATTAAATTTTAGTAAGTCTTTAGAATTCACTACTGATTGAATTCAACTCTCCGACTTTAAGGGCCAACTACAGTCAGCTTACTGCATTGAACATTCAGTTGTATTGTAATTATTATCGTCTTGCAACTCTTTGGTACACACGCAGCCATTAATGTACACAGTGCAATTTATTGTATCCGCTTCCGTTGCCTTTTTTGTTGCATACTTGTGAGCTCATATTTATTCGCCTTTGTTTTTGATAGCGTCTTTGCAGTGCTTTGCATTTTTATTGGTGCTGTGTAGAAAACAGAAGCCAAGCAGTGTTATCTTAACGCGAAACGTGTCCTGTATTATCGAAGGACAACTGTTGCCTTGACTACTTTGCAATAATTAGCATGAAAAAACGGTTTCAAACGGGCTTTGTGTAATTTACACACTTTGAATGTAGTTTAGAGCTTTTTTTTTCCATTCTAGACACATTGAGACTCGGTGTTTTGAATTTATAACTTCGCGACGCTTGCCAAATAAGAAATTAAAAGTTTCTGACTTGTAATTGCAAGTTTTTTTTACTGCGAAACATTTGTTAAACTAACTACAAATTAGTGCAAAATAACACACACTCCAACAAACTCTTATGTCATGTGTGTGCCAAGTTGTAGGACATGAAAAAGCAATTGTTGTATAAATCAAGCTGCCTGTAGTAGTGTAAAAGTTATACAACACTCGTACTGCCAATTGGCTAAATACTTACTGTAGTCAGTTAGCGCCAGACGCTGCTCCAATTTCCAGAGTATTCAATAAAAGTGGCGCCGCATGTGAAAATCTAAATATTTGTAGTCCACTGTTAAGCAAGTAAAAAGGCTGCGATGGAGGTGATCGACGGGTGGTTGCCCAGCTTTGAAGTCAATCGAGGTAAGGAAGAGGAAAGACGCTCCAAGCTTCATAAGTTAAGTAAATCTTGGGTAGATAACCGTTCGAATATGGTGATACCAGTTCTCCTGAAATTAGCACAACAACATAAGCCTTTAGTTTTCTTTGTGAGCTGGGCTACGAGTGCAGTGAAAGGATTTTTTCTGTACATTTACTTTATTTTTATTAATAATTGCAAAACAATGGCCATAAATTAAATTGTTTTGTGTGTATAGAATAAGTTGTTGGAGAAATATTTCGTGCTTGATAAATGCAGACAATTAGTAAAATGATTCACTGGCGCCTACAGCAGACAGAGACAGTCGGACAGACAGACTCGGACATGCAGCGAGTCACTTAGGCGTATGGCCAAATAAATGGTTACCGACTTGGCCAAGAGCTGAATCCAAATTGGCTACAAGAAGGAAAGAAACAAGTCTTAAACGCGATATTTGGGTGCCCTTATTAAATGGGAATGAAAACGAAAACCAAGAGGAAAATAAAAGTTTCTAGGTGCTGAACTGCAATATTAATGTGTTTTGTTTGTACGGCGACTCTTTGTGGACACTTATTGCTGTAATAATTTTGAACTGTTGTCCTTGGCAGCAAAGCTGGTGAAAAGTAAAAGTAGGATAAAAGTACAACATGAAACACGGCCAAATATTTGAAGACAGTCTAAAGTAGATTTCACAAATATCATGAGCATTCATGGGAGAAACATTGCTCTGCTTAAATATTTGGGACAGCAGAATTCTTATGGAAATGCCTGGGATATTCCATGTGCAAGTGCATGTGTGTGTGTGGGGGTGTGGGTG
Source organism: Drosophila dunni (assembly GCA_018152125.1). Classification (NCBI taxonomy): domain Eukaryota; kingdom Metazoa; phylum Arthropoda; class Insecta; order Diptera; family Drosophilidae; genus Drosophila; species Drosophila dunni. Next base: position 12,290,590 of record JAECXC010001917.1, on the reverse strand, counting down.
TGGGTGTGTCGGTGTGTGCTCGTTGCACTTCTAAGTAAATCCCCAAGGCGCATTGTTATTTCCGCATTATACAAAAGCAGCATTGAGCAACAAGCGGAAATGGTTTAAAGGATATTGCAATTTTATTTTGAAAAAGTGGCTAAGCAAAAACTCCAGAGCAGCTGAAAATATGCAAAAACGTACAACACTCGAGCCGGAAGAATGTAAAAGCAATTGCCAAAAAAAGTAGAGAAATACAACAAATACAAAAAATACAACAAATAGAAAAAATAGAAAATACTGAAAATCTTGGTAAAAGAAACACATGCATCGACAAAGTTACAAGTAGTACAAGTAGAAGAAGCTTTTCAGCTTTTTCCAAAGCGGATTTTTCTCACTAAACACACACACACACACACACCCACATGTATCGTTGGAGGAAAACTCGCATTGAGAGAATCCAAATGACTTTGCAATACTACATACTTTGTAAATTAGTAATTATGTGAAATATATGCAGCATCCAAGATGCCAAAAAGTTTGTCAGACAAAGTAATTTCCCGCTTTGGAAATTCAGTAAACTCACTTTGCTTATTTTCGCTCGGTTGGAACACGAACAAAATTCCAAAAACTTCAAAACAGTTTTTATCAATTGTTTACGAAAGTGTAAACGAGTGTGTTTCTGTGTGTATGTGTGTGTGTGTGTGTGCGGGTGGGTGTCTGTTTGGAAAATCCGCTCATATATGCATTGATGAATATATATGTATGTGTATGCGTTTGTATGTGAACTACCAACAACGAACGCAGAGATAACGAAGATAAATAGTCAAAAGTTTTCAGCTGCCTAATTGACAAGAAAATTGAAAATTTCCTTAATGAAATGAATATATTATCAAAGAAAGCTCAAGTCTGGCTTTAAGCATAACTTATTGCTTGCATATAGAGTCCTCTCTCTCTCTCTCTCTCTCTCTCCCACTCTCTTTTATTATCGTTTCCTGCCGTGTCCTCGCTTTCAAATACAAATTAGAAATGCTGGCGGAGTAGTGGAAAAATTTTAATTCAATGCTCTTTTGCACGGTAAAAACATTTCAATTTTACAAGACACGTAATTTTGCTGGAAAAGCTGAAGGAAAACTCCGCCCGCAAAAACCTCATGCCAGCTAAATGTCCCTGTAATCACCGACACTTGATAGAATGTTACAATTTATAAGGCAGCAGCACCAAAAAGGTGAACTTCTTTCATTTACGAAGCAGATGAGGGTGTGTGAGTGTGTGTGTGTGTGTGTAAGGGTGTGGGTGTGTGTGCATTATCCTTGCTTGAAAGCTGCACATTTGCCATTTGTACATTATTTCAGTTATGCTTTGCTGTAAGCTCTCTGAGCTTCGCTTTTAGTGCAATTCTGACACACCTGATGAATTTCATACACTTAAGTGACACCTTTCATTCTGCCATACCCTGTAAACCCCGTAACCCCTTAACCTTTACCCCCACACCCTTTACCACGCCTCAGACTATTTGACACGGAATATTTTCGCATTTTCACATTTTCACACTTTACTCCACAAAATGCAACGAGTTTTCACTAATGCATTTCTTAAATGATTTGATTGAAATTATCCACAGCGCTACCCACAAGCGACTGTCATTTTAAAGCCAAACAAAACATTTACCTATTTAAATTATAGGTTAAAAAGGGGAGTTTTTATGTTTATGGCTAAGCTTGAGCTGCTGCCAATTAGCAGAGGCGAGATGGCCAAAAGCAAACCTGAACTTAGCCAGGTTACAAGCCCCTTTCGGCTTTGGCCTCAGTGGCCAATTAGCAGTTTAAAATTTTCCATCGCCAGTGGGAGTTGGGAGTGGGAGTGGGAGTGGCTGTGGGCGGTATTACCAAGTTAGGCCTCGGCTGATTGCCGACTTGGCTGCACCCCAAAACTAATTTCTGTGCAGTAAAGCATGTGGCAAAGTTTTTCCCATATGTTGCCCATTATTTGCCATAAAATTTAACATCAGGCAGCTGGCGCACCTACGCAGGACATTCCTTACCTCAACTGGCCCCTCCACGTGTGTGTGTGTGTGCCATTGTTGTTCCCATCTTCGTAGTGTACTTGCTGTGTTCCTGCTCCTGTTGCTGTTGTTGTGCTCCGCGTGCGGTTGCTTTCCTAAAACGGACCCGAAAGAGCGCCTGGCGCTTTAGTTGTTCTGCCAAAAGTTTTTGTCATGCCTGGGACTAATTATAAAATAGCTCAAAGGCAACTCAAAAGCTGTCCAGGGAAGAACAGAGAGCGGCAGAGAGGGTCAGACCGTCTAATAGTGAGTGTGAGCGAGAGAGAGAGTTATTCGAATTTAAAGCTGCTTCCGTTTCCGCCATTGCTGCAGGGGATGTACAGGAATAGGGGTAACAAACATGGCAGCGTGCCGCAAACTAAACATTTGCCTGCCAATTTGTTGTTATTTATTTTTATGTTGCCAGCCCCCTCTCACTCACTCACTCACTTACTCCATCTCTCTCTATCTGTTTCACTGTTTTACGTTGTTGTCCCAGCGGCTTGTAATGTTTGGCCCTTAAAAATAATAGTGTGGTTGTTGTTATTGTTGATTTTTTATACTCTATGACAATAAAAAGCAAGCAAATAAAAAAAAGGGTAACTAGAAATTCGTATCGTGTATGTAGCGGAAACACATTCAAAATTGCAGGACTCTGGGACTAAACAGATCGAAAAGCGGTCAGCAGTTTGACAAACTTTGAATTTTTAGGGAAACAGTTAAACTTTGAAATTAAAATTTAAAGAAATTTACAGTGTATTTAAATACTCAGAACAAGCCCAGTATCTCTTCATAGTCGTGTATTGCAATTTTTATAATTTTACAAAAAACATTTGCTACTAAGTTTAGAGCCACACACGTGTAGACGTGTTTTTTTCTCTTTTTTTTTGGACGAGTTTGACAAGCGGCTTGTAATTGGGAAGCATGCGGATTTGACTACACCTCGGGCACAACATGTGTGTAGCTGTGTGTACCTAGCTGTTGGTATTTGCGTGGGTGTGTGTACTCCCTGGTTGGAGCTGTATTCAATTTCGAGGAACCCTTTGGCAGCTTTCAGTTGCACCACAGAAATTAGCACTTTAATCTCTGCTTAATTTGTGTCATTTGTGGCAAAGTTTTTTCTTTTTTGGTTTGTTTATTTTGTGTTTTTCTTTATGGGGAATCGCAATGAGATTGGGTCACAGCATTGGCTACAATAACTCAGAGGCTTTATCAAAAAACCACTTACACACACAATCAAGTTAATGAAGCCATAATTATTTGGGTTAACAGCTTGCGAAAGGAAAGCCAAAATCGACTTGGGGCCTGCTTCAGTTCATTGCGGCCAATTCACTTCTGGGCACAACAAATCAAAGAGAAACGACTGATAAGTAAATAGCACGAAAGGAGGATGAGTTGGAGGGGGGGGTGAAGAGGGATGAGGGGTTGGGGGGGCAATCAAGCAAATAAATACACATTTGCAAGCCTTTTTAATAAATGGACGAGCATAAATTTCGTTTTCTTCGCCGACGAACTTGTTTCGTGGCCAAAAAAGAAAAGAAAATAAAAGTAAAGAAGAGAAAAACCTCATGTATCACAAACAAATGAGAAACTGGACGGTTCTATTGAGAAAAGCACATGTACAGAGTCAGCGGTTGGCAGCTAACAAATTGGCCAGACGCATACTTAGCCAAGAACATGTTGAACCTGCCCGAAGATGGATAACAGTAGAAGCAGTAACCAGCATCAATGATATAAGAAAACATGTACCAAATATTTTACTCTCTAATTTAAAACCCTGGTTTCATTTTTAAACAATACACAGGAGAGTTCAGGCCAGCAATTAGCATAAACAATTAATGTTTAATGCGAAAATTAAACGCAATTTTTCATTAGCGCACTGTGAGCCACGTGAGTTGGCCCAAAGCAAGCGTCCGACCAACTGTCAAATGTTTGCCATCAAAAGCTATTAGCTGAACGTATTAAATTGCACAATAAACATTACAGTTGGCTTATTTACCCAACAACAAAATCAACAGCGAACTGGCACTAAGTGTTGCCAAAATATAAATATTAAACGCCACACGCAGTCAAGGATATAATCGTTGTCCTACTATATACTATATAAATATACATGTATATATGCATATCATACATAAATGAGAGCTCATTTATAGTATTTACTTTTCCACGGATTCGCTGCTGGGCCCAGTTTGTTTGACTTTCCCATGCGGCGACGTCTTATTTGTTTAGGCCAAAATCAGCATTAGTCAATAGTGGCCCAAGATCAAAGCGAGCCCAAAACTATTTAATTTCCCTGGGAGCATAGGCCATTTACCGTTAGACACACTCCTTCAGCCAAAGTCAAAGCGGAATTCAAAACCGCCACCAAAATTTGATAGTGCTCATTAGAAATGCATAATTTAAATATGTGAATATTGCTCCAGAGATAGTCACACACAACAGACAGTTGGAAGTGGCATATGGTGTACAGGAGTGTATATAGATATCGTATTCACTAAATTATTTAATTAACTGTTTAGCGTTTATAATCGTTTGCAGTTTGAAGTTTGTTTGACTTGCGAAATCCACTCAAACATATAAATATTCAATGCTGCCAATGAGGTATAAAATGGATTATTAAATCTGCTTTGAGCATTAATATTACCATATTCTTGCGGGGGCTGTTTTTATTAAAAATGATAGACACGTTTCCGTTGTTAATTATTAATTTTCGCCGAGTTCACAGTTCTGTGAGGTGGAAACGTGTCGCAAATAACTTGAATTGCATAATAAAACGCTTCTCTGGTGTGCACATGACGTTCGGGTTTTTATAAGCTGTCAATTTGTTTACACGTCAGCGTTGTCTTGTCTTCTTCTTGCCAGTGGGCGGTAGGTTGGGGGTGTGCCAGTGGAATGGGTGAGCACCGTTGACTTTGTCACTGCCGCAACTGAAATATTAACAGTTGCTACGATGCGGCATGTCTTGTTTCACATGTTTCATGACTTTCCGCTCCATGCTCCATGCTCCATGCTCCGTAGTCCGTCTCCTGATGATCCTTGTGGCAGGCACTTTGGCAGGCGCATTTAATATTTTCACCAGTCTCCATACAGATAATGCTCTAGGGAAATGGCAACAGGAATTGGTAAGGCAATGGAAGCAGGGCCAGGCCAGGCCACAAAAACAAGCACTTCAGGTCGACTTTGACTGCGTCTCAAAGCGATGTCTTGTGTCTTCTGTCTTCTGTCTGTTTGTCCATCACGCTGTCTGTCTGTCTGTCTTTCAGTCTGTCTCTCATGCGTGCGTTTATCTTGATGTTGTCCCAACAGTAGCAAGTGCGTAGGTGTAAATGTGTAAGCCTGTGTGCCTGTGTGCGTGTGTTCGCTAGTGACGAAAATCGCATAAAACAGGATAATTTGTCAGCATGATCACGGCTAGCAGACGCCAATGGCATTACAATGAACTCGCCTTCTTATGCAACTTCTTTTAGCCATATGGAACTTCTAGCTGATTGAGTATTATAAATCATATTCCCAACTATTTATATACCCCGCAAATTAAATGCAGTAATTTCGCGTGTCACAACAAATTTGTTAACTACACGAACACACTCACACATTGAAATGCAAATCACGCAGGCTGTTTAATTAGCTAACACATCTGAGATCTGTTTCCCGCCACATATGTTTAAAAATTTCAACTAATTATAATGGAGGCAGGAGTGGCAGACACAATGTCTTGATGTCTGTGGCAAGCTAATTAATCTTCATTTAATTATAAGCTCTGTGAAGGAGGACACACACTTTGCCAAGCCAAGTACATTACCCCATTTGACATGTGCCTCGTTCCGCAAATCCTTTTTACCCACTAATAAAAAAACTCGACATGTTTTCCACTCTCGAATCAAATAAACGTTTTGCATTCTCTTCTAATGGTTTTTTTTGGCCACTTTTGAGTTTTATTTGCCCGGCTTTTAGTTCATTACGAATTGTATTTGTCTTCCGGCAAATTGAATAACATTCTTTGCACAATTGCTTAACAAAATGGTCTGTGGGTAGTACCGTGAAAAACTGCACTGATTCTGGTTTTTTTTGTACCCACACATAAATGAACCAAATGTGGTGTAGTTGCAAAAGTTGTTGGCTGTTTCACTCTTAACTTGGCTTCAATTTCAGCGATGCCAATTAAAAAAGCACGTATAAAAAATAAAATCAACTTTTTTACCCAACTGCAGTTGGAGAGTAGAGTCCAAAAGTAGACTTTCGCGTTTATTGCATTTTCGAAATCGATTTTGGCCACACACCATTGGTTCTTCGATTATTTATGTATGATGAGTTTGCAGAAATTCAAGTGGCTAGAAAATTCATATACTCGTATACGAGTAGTCGGGAAATATGTTCTTGAAATCGGTATACATAACTGCAAACATTTTACTTATTCTGCACAACTTTGTCTTAGAGCTAATTGTAGCTCAAATTGGGATTACACGAATGTATCTAACATGCTTGAGCATGTATCTTTGTAATTGTCGTCGCTGGCACTGAGCAGACACTCGAGCGTAAATACTTCAAAGATACATGGCAGACATTGGCTTCCTTACTTATGAGCCTAATTATGATGTTTATACCTTATGTGCTGCGTGTAGTGGGTATATCGTCTGTCGGTTACCATGTAATTTATTTCAACTCTACAAAATAGTCGGTGAAATTGTCATTCTTGTCTCTGTCTCTGTTTTTTAATTAAAAGTCATGTGCTTTAACTATTTAGCCCATCAGCGTAGTTAACCAAGAGTGTTGGTTGGAAACAAACCGAGTAAATAAGGAAGCAAAACAAATAGGATCCTTTGAAGGAACAGAACTGCCTTTGAAAAAGGAAATTTTGATTTAATTGTTGGCATGGTGACATGTTCTTTTAATTTATGCCAATTTATTTAATCATTCACTCAAGGCGACAAGCCGACAAGGCGACAAGGACGCATATTAGGGTAAGAAATAAAATAAAAATAAAATATGGAGAGCTTGTTATCCTGTTTTGCTAGACTCCTCCCTGGATGGGGAGTAGCGAGGATGTAGCTTCATGGTATTTGTAATTAAAAAGCACTCAGGCTGGCCAGATAATTTGAAAAGTAAGTTAATACAAGACATTGCTTTGACGCTGCTCACGTCCCAGGCACGTCATAAAAAAGCCAAAAGCGAGCGCGATAAAAATACATTTATCAATCAAAACTTCAATGGGAACTTTGCGTAAGTTGCAGCATAAAAATATTATATATTTTCCTGTGCTGCACAAACTCGGGTAATGGCGACTATGGGAGCAGAGTGGACCAGCAGGGGTGTGGAGTGGTATGAATGGAATGTTTCTGTAGCTGCCATTTAATAGCTTTCATTTGCAAAAGCAATTCACAAAATCTCGCGGACACGGAACTCGGGACTCGGAACACAGGACCTCGACGACAGGACGTGCATGAAATGCGCAAATATGCTGACAGCCAATGCGGGTCAAGCGGAGAAAGAGGAGTACATTATGGATGGGGAGGAGGAGCGGGAAGTGGTATGGGTATGGGGGCTGACTAGGGATGGCTACTAAGGCTAATTTGAGAAATATGTGGTTTTTATTAATTTCACTGGTGTTGACGCTGTAACACATATTTCATTAACAAATTGCTAAAAGAAACCGGAAGCACAACATAATTTAGGACATGCAAATAATTCCGCCTCTTTAATTAATTTATGCTGGATAAAGTGGACTTAGTAGCAAACAAGTTAATAAGGTCCAATTATTTATAATTGCAAGTCATTTATTATTTTTGTTTTAAAATCAAAATAATGAAAAAAAAAGTTGGAGACAATTTCTAATATATTCTTTTATCTTAGAATCTATTTTTATGGTAAAATAAATTCATTAAAATAGCTGCTCTCTTCTAAACAATTGCTAGTTTAAAACTACTTTAGAATTTGAACCATTCGAGCCAAGATTTCCCAATTTATGTTAGTTTCCTTATTTTTTCGGCTACACTCGTATTATTATTAGGATTTTCCGCTTCTAGCTTTATTCCTAGTCCTTACTGCCTTTTACTTTGTAGAACTTTGTAATTAAATGCAAATTAACTGGGCCGCATTGACTTTGAATCCTTTTTGTGCATTCCTCTTTTCTTTGCTCTTTTTTGACATTTCTTTTTAACTTGCAAATTTATTGGCTAAAGTTTACATAAACCTTAGAGTCTAGTGAAAACCAATTTTGTGTTAATAGGCGTTCGAAGTTAAAATTGGTAGCGGGAAATGCTCGCTCACTCGTGTTTTGCCGGCATGTGATAACTTTTCTAATTAGTATCAGCTGAAGAGTGGCTCAAAGCAGGAAGTGAAGTTATTTCAACTAGCAACAGAGTCTAAAGCAAATACAGCCAGCTGGCAGCTGCCAGCTGTTAGCTGGTTTTATATATACTTTTATATATATTCATATTCAATTCGACATGAGCTGCCGAGCAGAGTGTTGCCAAGGCAAACAGAAATCAGCACAAATCAAATACGCAATCTTTTCACAATTGCAATGCAATCAAAAACTAGACAAGTTGGAAAAACTTTTTGCCAACAAACAAAACTAACTCAAAACTTTCGTCACACAAAAATCAAAGAAAACGCGACATTCGCCCAATCTGCAAATACATGGCTCTCAGCTAACAAGTCTATAACTGCAATCGGATGTTATAGCTATTAAAATCTTAATCCGTAAACATGAAAAGTATCGGATTATAATTACCGATTGCCAAGCACAGCAAATCGATTGTAAACGGGGGAAATCGACAGCAACGAAAGGGAAAGCTGGGAAAGTCTTTGGGAAAACTTTAGCTGATATCCGCGAAAAGCAGTGGAAAACGTAACGTGCTCGGCACTTGACAATCAAGGTGAAACCACACATTCAGCCAGGTGCTCACAAGCAAAGGATAAACTTTTTTGCAGTGTAGAGGGAAATGAAGCGATTTTCGACAACAGCAAGGCGACAAGATCTTACACTGAGAGAAACCCCACACTAAGCGTAGGCTAAGAGAACTGTTGTAAAGCGGAACTGAGCAAACTGTTTGAGCAGTGTGTAGGCTTATTTATGAGGCACTGTGTACAGTGCTTGATGATAAATGTGCAACGGCGTGATGGGAAATGGATTCCGAGGCACATCTTGAGTTATGCGGCCAAAGCGTTAGCAGGAAAGCCAAAGCGAAGACCGTTAGCACCCACACAGTGACTACAATCAGTACTACAACGGCTACTAGTACAACCACTATGGCAAATGCAACTACAACTTCAATTAAGGCTTCAAGTTGCTCTCGGGCGAACTATGCAGTTGTTAAGTTCGAGCTGGTCAGCCAAGAGCAGAAGAGCAGAAGAGCTGAATGGTAGAAGAGCGCACAAAGTCAAGTGGAAGTGGAAGGCACTGTAAAGAGCCCGTGCGATGCCGCGGGGCAAGACAAATGCTTACAAATGTTGGCAAAGGTTGTCTCAAGTATTTGCTGGGTGTTCGCTCTCTTGTCTGCCATCAGCCAGCTGCCATCTCTTGGTCTAGCTAAATAAACGAGTCAGCATTTGTTAGCCGAACTATGGGGTTGATTGAATTGTTATTGTTATTGTTATTGCTCAGGAGTCGCCTTAAACTTTGCTTGAGAATCTCATCAAGATTTTCTACCTGCACACAACTTTACATCGAAATATATGTATATATATATATATAGTTATATATATAGCGAAGCTGGCTCTTTTCAATTAAAGCAATTGTCAACGACAATAATTTACACAAGCAGCAAACTGCCCCTGACTCCACAGCTGCCCTGCTCCATACCTTTTTCAGCGCTGCTACTCCCCTGCCTGTGCCTTTTTCAGCACTACATTCCCTTCTCGGTGCCTTTAGTGCTGCTGATGTCGCTGACAGTCGCACGTACGCTTAATTAGAAAAAGTTGCAGCGTCCACCTCAACGCTTTGGGGCACGCCCACTCTCCAGCTGGCTACGGGAGCTGTCAACACATTGCCCATGTTTTCGCAGCGGAACTAGATTTACACTTCAGTTTTATTATTTTCCGACAAAAGCGCAAAAAGCGCGACTAATTTTCTTGAGCGCCTGCATTTTCCGCGTTCCTTTCACTTCCTTCCGCTGCAAATTTGGCTTTGGTTTTAATTTACTAATGTTAAATATAAATTAGCTTCAGCATTAAAGTTATAGAACTCTAAAAAATTGTTATACATAATAAGCAATCAGTGTAAAATTCCATACCGTTTGATAAAGTTAAAGCGTTTCTAAACTGGTCTAAAACTCTGCTGAAACTGAGTGGGTCACTTGAGTTTAAAGTGCTTTCTCTTGTTTTTATTGCGCATTTATGTGGTCTTGATATTTGGCAGGCACTGTTGTGTGCCTGTCTCGGACTCTTTTGACTCCGGCAACTTGCTGACTGATTTTTTAAACATTTTGCCCTAAACTCGCACTCGTGCTTGTGCTGCACTCAGTGCCGTAATGCCAGCAACAGTAGTCCTGTAGCCCTGTAGAGCGAGCCGGATGTCACGTGCGCATCATTTTCCAGCACTTTTGTTACCTTTTGGCTGAAACTGCTGTAATTATAACGGGCGTTACTTAAATTAGTTTCCACAGAGGGGGGGGAGGTGGTAGGCGGGGCAGCAGGTAGGTCATGGGGACTATCAACCAGTGTTGGTCTGGTTTCCACACTGGGCATTCATTAAACACGTTCATGCATGCGATCTTTGCTCCCCGAGTCATGTTTATGCCTGTCTGTTGTGGCTGCTTTTGATATTGTTCCCTTCTTTTTTTTAGCCTTTTTTTCGGTGTGGTTGTTGGCTTTGTTGCCTTTGATGATTTTGTGTCAACGTCAGCCTGATTAGTTGTCCCAGTTGTTTTTAGCCTTCGCTGTGTTTATCAGCACTGCGATATCTGTTTGGGATTAGAGCGAATACGAGCGCAGTGCAAATAAAACTACACTATGTGCATATGCTTAAATTGTAAGCCATGACAGCAGTTAATACCAATTAACAAACCTATGAGACTGTCTCACACGAACTCGACCTCAAAACGGGACGCTTGACTCGCTTTCATTTACATCATTAACGGCATCATTTACAGAGCGTCTTCTCTGTGCCTCCCCAACACTACACTACACTACACTACACTACACCACACCACACCTAACCATTACACTGTCAGAAACTGTTGCAACTAATGAGACTCCGAAACATAATTGTTGGCTTTTAGTTTGAGACTGAGCCGTGACATACCTTCCGACACGTGTACACAGAAATTAATTTTTTATGCCCAGTCACTTGCCAATACGAGAACGCAACTACACGGGTAATACTTATGGGGGGAGTGAGCAAGCGTTAGCAGAAAAAAAAATAGAAAATGGTAGAAAAAACACAACACGAGTGGCGGCAAATGCGACAGGTCCAGCAGTTGAGATAGCACAATGAAAACAAATGCACCTAATGACACAATTTTACACACACATTCGCACACTCACACCTAAGCGCACACACGCACACACACACACACACACACACACACACTCAATGACGGAGCGAGTTGAAAACTGTTATACCATTCAAGTGGGTACACACGGCGTATGCGTGATCTCTCTTCACAGTTTCCAAACGGCAGCATCGTCGTTTTCCGCTCGTTTTTCACAAAACCCGCTAACGAGCGTCGGAAAAGTCAATCGGCTCTTTCGGCGCCTTTTCGCCGCATCGGCAACGCAGCGAGTAGCGAGCAGCCAGTTGCCAGCAGGCAACAAAGTGAAGCAGTTCGAGCCAAAACTCTGGCGTGCAGCAGTTAGCAGCCGTCAACAGTCAACCGTTAGCCGTTTGCCGTTTGCCTTTAGCCGGCTCAGCAAACCAAGTTCGACTCTGAGTCTGTCGTGTGTCGAGTGCCGCGTAACGACTGCTACGGCCACTGATAACCAGTGATAGCAAATTTGTGGCATGCCGCATGCTAATAAAAGTGTTTTGAGGCGAGTGTAACACGGACCGCATGCAGCTTGCAGCACAGTGTAAACAAATGGACCAGCTAACTTTCGGGTATGTTCAAAATTTGTTTAATTTCGCGCTCTAGGTCTGTTGAATCGACAGCAGCAGCAGCCGCAGTAACTGCAGCATCAGTCGCTTTAGTCTCTAGTAAAAGTAACGCTTGAATTTCAGTTTTCAGTTTTATGCTTCAAGTTTCATTTTGTAACCTAGTTTCGGCAACTCGTGTCACACTACACTCTGTCGCTGTATGTATGTGTTTGGGTGTGCGTCAGTGTGTGTGTGTGTGTGTGTGTGTGTGTGTGTGTGTGTGTGTGTGTGTGTGTGTGTGAATGACTTGGCGCGCATTTCTTACGCTTTTCTCGAGCTGCTTTCTGGCTCCTGCTGCTCCTGCTATGCATTTTATGGTATTTTCCGTGTACATATTATTCATGCCACTACAGCTGAAAACTGCACTGCACTGAAAAGTGCAATAGCAGCCAGGCACAACTGATTTCAATGAATGCTGCCATTAAGCTGACGTCAGCAGTGACGGTGTGCAGTTTGAAAAACATGCTGCTTTTACCTCACAGTTTTCTTCATTATGTGCCGGCTTTCATTTCTAAGAGTGGAGTGGAGTGGAGAGCAAGTGAGAGGGGGTGGAAAGGGAGAGAGAGTGAGTGGAAGTGGTGGAGAGAAAGAGGTTCAGTATAAATGCGTTTCAACTTGTGTGTTGCTTTAAGTTTCACTTATATATTTTTCACTTATTTGAGAAATAAGAACAACAACGATCGGATAGCAATAATATATAGCTGTGTGGTAGTGGGGGAGGGGCGTACAGTGGAAGAGGGGGCGTGTCAGAGCAAGCAGGCAGCTGCAACTGCAGTTTGCAGCATGTAGAATTGTTCAGTCAACTGTGTACACACTTTTGTCCACACACACCCACATGTATGTACATGTGTTGGTGTTCTTCAAATCCAAGAACACTTGTTCTAAGCATTCTTACTTGATTTTTTATACATTTCTCTTAAGTATATGTGTGTTTGAATTTCCAACTTAAGGCCAGAAAAATGATACAATAAAACTTTGAGGGGTAGAGAGAAAAAAAAACTTTGCGCTAACGAATTCAATTGCCTTAAGTTTTATTTAAAAACAAATGGCGGCAGATTTTTTAAATGACAAGAATTAAGATAACAAATTCGCATAACAACGTAAAAAAAAAGAAAACATATATAAGAAAAACAGCGTCAAGAAAATGCTGCAAAACTTTTGTACCGGCAAATAAAACAAAAGCCCGAGCACAGAAATTGTCACAGCGCACAAATAGAAAAGTCAGGCAGCCAAGGGCCCCAGGGGGGGTAGGGGAGGGGGTGCAGGAAAAGGCGGGTAGGCAGTAGCAACAAGGAAAACAACAACAGCAGAAGGAAAATTCATAACAACAAGACTAGTACGAATTGAAATACTTAAGCCAAAGTCGCGACGTTGTCAAAGTCAGGAAGCCGTGTGGCTCTACCGGAAATGTGAGGCGCCCATTTGGATTGAACAGGGGGGAGTGTACTGAGGAGGGGCGTGAATGAGGCAGCAGCTTTTGGTTTGGGCTTTGGGTTTGGCGTGGAGTAAGAAAAAAGTCTAATAAATTAAGCAATTTACATGAATTGTCATTTGTTTTGCGCCCAGACAACTCATTTGTATATGGCAAGCAGAAGGCGTGGCAGTCGCAAAAAGTTGCCTCTCTCTGAATCCCACTCGACAATAACTCAAAGCGACTTTTCAAGACTTGAATCTGTTTCTGTTACGAGTACTGTTTCTGGCTCAGACTTAGAACCCGACTCAGTCCTGCCGCAAGGTGAGACTCTGCAGTTTTACTTAATTCATGATATCTTCCAGGACTTTCAGGCTAATGATAATGATGATGAGCACGATGGTTATGCTTATTATCACATTGTACTCGCTGTTGTTTTGCTCGACTATGCGCTTATCTCTCTGCACATTTGCAACTTATTTTTTGTATTTTTTCTGCGTAGTTTCCGTCTGTTTGCCGAAACAGTCAAATTTATGTGCATATTTTGTTCATACTTGACCTTAACTTGTGTTCTGCATGGAAATAAATATACAGTTCTATATATAAACACATATATATATGCATAGAGTAGAAGCATATGTAGTCAAATAAATACAAGTTAGTCCTTCGGGCAAGTGCTGCTCCTCTGGTAAAAGTTTAAGCGCCCACAGATAAGCAACAGTTAAAAGTTTCCCACTGTCAAACTTGGAGCTGATTTTTGTTGTGTTTGTAGTTGTTGTTGTTGTTGTTGTTGTCTAACAGTCAACACGTGGCGCTCAAAGCTAATCAAACTATTGATTGTTTGGGTGATTGCGGCACAGGATTTCACTTTGACTGTGATCCTTTTTTATTGCCACAGCAGCAGTGTCAGGAGCAGGAGCAGGAGTAGGAGCATCAGCAGCGCCAGGTGAAAGTTGGTAGCACCTTTCAAGTTGTTGTCCAAGCTTGATTCTTACTTTGCCAAACTAATACAAAAGTTTCTCACTTTTCATTCGGTGTTTCAGGAAATTGATTTTCGCTGAGATACGTTCTGGTTTTTATTTTTGCCCTTAAGGCTTCCACACAATGCCACGTAAAAACTGCTGACGAGGGTGGCTTAGTTAAGCTATCAGAAAAACAACAAAACCTAGAGACTGCTTCATGTTACTCTATAGGGTATATCTTAGTTCAGCTCTCCTAAACAAACCCAGCTTTTCTTTTACCGAGCACACATCATTCTGTTGCTAGGTGTAAACCACTTTGACATGTTCAGCAAAAAATGCAAAGATTTTTATTGAAAAACACACTGAGGTTAGAGTGCAAAATATGAAACTCAAATAAAACATTTCTTGTGTTGTTGTTGTTTACTTTGCTTACGGTTTAAAGTGTGCTATAAGGTGTCTTATGCACACACACCAGACACTTGCCACACAACATTTATGGCCAGCATGCGTTATTGGTAGCAAGAGACTATCAGATATTAGCAGTTGTGGCTCAAAATACTCCACTCTAAAAATGTTTTCAAAACTGAATTTCATGCAGAGACCAGATGCAAAGACCAATAGCAAAATGTATATAAAAGCACTGTGTGGGTAAGCAAAGTTTTGCTTGAAATTATTCCCAAATTCCCCATTTGCTCAGCTCAAAGCTTTCCACCTTCTGCAAAATTCATACGAACATTTTCGTGTTGTATAATTATTTTCAGTAAACGCACGAAATTTTTGTCACTTCTTCTCCAACGGAAAAATGCCATTTTTGCACTTATTTAAGCTATTGCATAAATTTCAACACAAAATGAATACCAACTCGCTGGAATTCACACACTTGCACACAGGCACACCAGCACACACACACGCACACTTACTCATATGCAAATTTTGTGGCAGATGGGTGCTAAAGGCCAAGGCATGCAATTGCAGGAGGAAGCAGCAGGTCCTGGACCAAGGCATAATGTTAGACGACAGACAGACGGACACACACACACACCCACAGACTCTCCACGCAATTCGCCTTAACACCAAAGTTGCTACAGAAAAGTGTAGAAAAATATTTTATAAAATATCGCGTGAATGGCAAATGTATAATAAGTTCAAAAAGCGTTTCCCCGATAAGCTCTTATGCAATATTCAGCCAAAAGGAGAAGTGAAATGTATTCAACAAGTTCGAGAGAGAGCTCAGATATTTTTCACGGCTAATAATAAATTCCTGCTGCTTTCATTATCAGTTTGTAATCAAGCTTAACAAACCATTTTGAAATCAGCCATGCACAAGAAGTTTTTGGTATTATTTTTTACACTTTTTGAATGAAACACACAGAAAACTCAACTGGCAATTTGTATTAAAATTAGGGAGTCTGCGAGGAGTAACTGGTTGGTGTGGTTTCGGATTTTCAAATAAGCTCGAGTCTCAAAACTTAAACGATAATGGCAAAAACGTTTCACTCCTGTAGCTCCCAGCGATTTTCTCAAAAAAAAGAAGACTCCAAAAACAAAAAAAAAGGAATGAAAAAAAAACCGATTTAAGTTTTAAGCGTTTGACACTTTACAATCGCAAAATGTCGAAACAAAGTTTCTCACGCGTTACAGCAAAAAGGAATGGAGAGGAGCAATTTCATTGCCATGTTAACCCAAGTCATAAAGTCAAGGATAAAATGCAAAGTGCCGAACTTTTAATTTAAATTTCTCGCATCCTGCACTAAAACTGACAATAACAAAAAACATGATAAAACCCAAAAGCCAACAAAAACTAGCTAAAGAACTAAAAGCATACATCAAGTTGGCCATAAAATGCTAGCAAGATTAAATGTTTTTATTTAGACACAAGTTTAAATATAATAACTTAATCTCTTGGCAAAGGAATTTGCTTTAATTATTGGCTTAAGCTGCAAGACTTCCAAGTAGAATTAAATGGAGTGCTGTAAAACTGAAGTCAGTACTTTTTCAACTGTCAAAATGTTGTCTTCTGTCTGCGTACCTGTGGCATTGAACAAGGACACAATAGATGACTGGCTAAATAAATGGATGGCTCGCTGACCGCTGACAGAAAAAACCCAAATGACATGCAACACGAAACAGCAGATTTTCGGGGGATTGAGGATTGAGGGAGTGCGAGTTCTGGTAACTAATGAGAACACATTGAGTAGTTATCTCCACGCAAGGTGCGTCACATGTCAATACACGCTAACAACAACAGGAACAACACCTGAACACGGGAACAAACAGCAATAAACTGCTGAAAACAAAAACAATTGTTAAACAAGAAAGAAAAGTACAGTCGAGCACGCCCAACCGTATAATACTCTCTGCATTTTTTTCCCGGTTTAATTATTAAAATCGGTATCAAGATATTACAATGTATTGTACTTGCATTAAAACACGTTGAAACAAAAACAATCTAAGCAAAATCAAACATCTGTTTGTATGCGAATACACATACGTTTGTACATATACATATGCATGTGTGTATTCGGCCAGCGACTGCCGGCCGCGCTGTCGCCACACAAGCAGAGAAAACGTTTCTGTCTCGCTTGCACTCATTAGTGATATTGCGTTCAATTATCAATGTTGTAACGCTTATAGTTTTCTTGTTTATAGTCCGATTTCAATGCGACTTTTTAGGATAGTTTTATATAGTTAGCCTCCATTCGAATTATACAAATACAATGCTGCACTATATGAACAAATGCCTGTAGGCGGAAGGAGTTATTTTTATGTATTGTGGAAGAAAGGGGCGTGGCAGTCCAAAATTTTAAATGCCAATGCATTTGCGCTGCCGCTAGGAACCTCCACACCAGAATTGGTGATCCTAGGTGCCATGGTTAATGAGATATTCGCCGAAAACACTGTTTTTTTCCGAGGTGTGTCTAGTTTTTTGCTCATTGTGGGCGAATGGGGCGTGGCATCGAAAAAAAAAAAGATTCTTGTATTGACTGACTAAATATGTGATCGATTGACACCAAGCTCGAACTTGTAGCTCTTACCATCTCTGAAATCTGTTTGTTCATACGGACAGACGGACAGACGGACAGACAGACGGACAGACGGACAGACGGACATGGCTATATCGACTCGGCTTGTGATGCTGATCAAGAATATATATACTTTATGGGGTCTGCCACGCCTCCTTCTGCCTGTTACATACTTTTGCACAAACCCAATATACTCTTGCAGAGAGTATAACAAGGCTAAAGAACAGGCGGCACACAGCACAACAGTGAAATATACTGCCATTGAGCACTGTAACAAAGAAGGCATCTAATGAAGCAAGGACGTGTCGTGACAACACCGCAGAGCCTGCGACAATAGGATGAAAAGAAGTAAGCTGACTTAGTCCTATAAGAACGCAGGACTAAGGACATTGGGGAGTCGTAAAGTATTTGCTACTAAACATCAGTTATATGTAGATATATATCGATGGGAACAGGAAACGGGAGAATGCCAAAAGTTACTACAGCAACAAATCATTCAATTTGACATTGGCATTAGGGAGGTGCACTAGAGTATAGTTTATCGCTTCCAAATGACTGTCTGTCCAACCCCAAAAAGGGAAAGAAGTAAACTTTATGCTGCTCGAAAGTATGTCCTTGATAATTAAAAATATATCATGTCTATCACCCACTGTATATACATTTTATATGACAGTCACTCAAATTGGGTTCATGCGAATCATTTGCTTTGGATTTTCTTGCTATTTTCCTGTCCCCAAAAACCAATTCGATGACGTGACGTACACGGAATTATAAGATAAACATCGTAAAAAATATAAAACAGTTGCTACTCGCGTATTTTACGGGATTTCAATGTGGCAAATGAAAGTTCCACAACTGATTGAGTCAATGATGATGGCATTAAAAGTCGCAAATGGATCTTTTTGTTTCAAACATGTATTATGATTGTCAGAGGGAAAGTGAAAGAGAGTGGGAGAGTGTGGGAGTGGGTGTATGGGTGTAAGTGTCTGTGTGTGTGTGCCAATTACAAGCGTTAGACTCGAAATTTGCCATTCTAACAACGGAAACAAGCAAAGAGATTTATTTTTGATATTTCCGTTTTAATGCGCCAACAACAACAACATTAGCAGGAACATCATCATCAGAACAGCCAATGCTCTGAAACTTTTTCGATAAAAATGTAAATTTATGGGGTATACATATGTAACAAATATGCTCTATATATATATGTATGTATATGTTCTACATACTCACACACATGCACACTGAAGGTATATACATTTCTTTATATCTCTGGGTGTGCGTGTTGTGTGTGTGTGTGAGTGTGCGTGTGTATTTGTGATGTGTAAACGCATAACAATAACATTGATGACGCTGATGAAATTCGGGAATGAGAAGTGAGAGAGAAGTGTAGAGAGAAGAGTACCGAGAAGTCGTAGGTGAAATTGTAAGCCTGAAAGTTCTGGATTTTCTGAGTCTGCCCACGACTGGCCTCATCATATTTTTTGTTTCTCTCATTTTTTTTATGATTTTTTATAGACCCATTTCGATGTTGCAGATAACAATTCATTCATTGACTCTGATATTGTGTTATTGTTGATTATATTGTTATTTAGTTGCCTTCATTTGATTCAAATCTGATTTCATTTCATTTGCCTTTTTTTACTTTTTGCACAATAGTTCAGCTGTTTAATGTAGCGCTTCAATTTATGCCCCAAAACTTTGCGTATAAAAATATTTTCAAGTTTAACAGAAATGCAAAGTTGGAAAAACTCATGCACAGCGATTTATTATACTCCTTTTCGTCCTTAACTTAACCGAATTTAGAATAGACCAAGGAAACATTATGTATTTACATACATACTTGTGTAAAATTTTTATTTAAAAGTACTTAATCAGCCGCAGCATCAATGTACTTTTGTTGATATTCCATTAATTAATTATGACTTCAATCAGACAAATAAACAATTGTGCCAGCTAAAAGACCGAGCGATAAATGAAACATTAATTTTTCATTCAACAAACTTTGCTTTGTCACAACGCTGGCAATTCGTATGAATTGGAATATATGTAAATTACTCAGTACATTATATATAATACAGCCATAAATTTTAAGGCAGCCACATTAACTGCGAAGCACATTAAATTAATAATGTACACAATCAGCGGTAATCGCATTGATACAAACAGCAAACAACGAATATTAAAACACAAATGGATCTTTGCGTATTTAACAATCATCTTAATTCTCATCGTCATCACATATAGAAAAGGCGCTTTAATACTCATAAAACAGGGGAAATTAATATAGAAAATGAAAGGGAAATGATATCAAATCGAAATGGTATGAGTTTTTCGACTATAAAGCGTTCGAATGTATTTGTTTTGTATTTCTACATGGGGGAAATGGACAGCTTCGAAAATGTGTAAAACATATTTTTAAATCAAAGTGAAAGAAAACCCCAAACTCTATTAGACCACATTGGGCTTGATAGCGGCGACAAATACAAAAAGGGTTCCAATAAGCCACCATAAAAATTTATTGACACAAAGGATTGAAAATAACAACAGGCAAGAAAGGAACGGAGAAGAAGAAAGAGAAAATACACATGACGTTCTATGCATGCCAAATCAGAAACTCAGTATGCTTTTCCAATAATATGCTCAATGGCCGGCACAACCGTATTTACTGTTGTTTATGTCCCCTGTCTCAATCGCTTCACTCCTTCGTCCTGCTAGCTAGAATCCCACAAATGGCTATGATTTTCGTTCTTCGTTAATTTTCGGAACAATTTCGCCTTTCACTTCCACCGATAGCCTTTGATTTGCTGTTGTTAAAAAACATTTATGCGATATAATCAAAAGAAATGTGACGCACATACATGACGCTGTTGCCACAGCAGCAGGGGCAGCACCAGCAGCGGCACCAGCAAGTTCACACAAGTTCACGGGGTTCACAGAGGGGCAAGGTTATGGCATTTGGTTATATCGAAGGATTAGGTTATAATTGTGTATCAAGTTTCGTTATTTCTTTCATTCCCCACACTCTCTGACACGCCTTTAGCTGGTAGACTACAGGGCTTAGCAGACACAGTCAGCAGCACAATGCAAGGACATAAAGTTCTGTATTCGATTCATGAAATTGGCATTAAAATAACTGAAGACAGATAGAAGAGTGCATCTACCAGGAGGACATCTTCAATATGCTAATAATAGATACAGTTTGTTTGGGGAACACTGGGCGTATGAGTAACGGCAAGCCAGTACGACTTTAGTTTGCCCAATTTCCCTATAAACAAAGGTAATTAAAAACTGTTTGCTCTTTATTAAATAAAAGTATTAAGTCGTAAGCAGCAGAAAAGATTCACAACTCAGTCCGCATCGTTTTGAAATGTTAAATAAACTCATTAGTGGATAATTAGTGTAAGGAAAACCAAGTCTGCCAATAAAATATGTAATGAGATATGCCCATAACTAACAAGGCAGGTACCCAACTAAAAGATTTTTGATTATTTCGCAAATTAGACGGCAGGTGAACGGAAAACTTTAGTACCATGACAACCGTTGTAATTTTCGGGAGGGTTTGAGTGGCCTAAGTTTGTTTAACAAAACTTTCTACTTTCCTGTTTGACTTACACTCCCCACTCACACTCCCACCACCCTCCTTCTTTCTCTAATTTGCATTAAATATGTATTATTACTAATTAAAAATGTAGCAAAGCCGCTTATTGTGCAGAAGCTTTTGGAGTTCCTCAGTTGAGTGCGCTAAAAATAATTTTAAATTCAATAAAAATATGAATATAAAGTACAAACTATAAGGAAGTTTAAATCGTCATGTCAGTTCAATATATCAAAAGGAAAGCGCCTATAAAGATAATTAAAATGTTTGGACTCGACGTTCAAGTGCCAAGAAAATTAAGTTTTCAGCATTGTAGGCGACAATTTCATGCAAGATCTGACTTTTGAGCTGACTGGGGGGGGCAGAGGGGGTAGGTTAAAGGGACGCAATTAACATATTTTATCAATCTTTTTTCATTACCCCGGCATCACCTATCGCAGCTACACAATTTAAATAACTCAAGTGGCAAACAGCACAGGGCAAGGACACTCTCCACACAGACGCTGACATACGAGAATCAGCAGGAAGGTAACGCGCGATTCAATGTTCGGGAGAGAGGGAGGGGAAGTGGGAGGAGCAGGTGGGGGGAGACATGTCGAGTCAGCGCCATTCACATAAACACATTAACACTTTGCGCGGAGGAGCTGGCGCCGAGGCGCAGGTGCAGAGAGCGCGGGGTCAAAGTTGGCCAGGCCACATTAAACCCAGTGAGTTTTTCTTGCTCGGGTCACTGGGGCCACAAGGTCGCCCCGCATTACGCACTCACTTGGCCAAGTGAGACATGAAGCGGATAAGCAGGACTCGAATTCACCGGATGCGCGGCGGCAAATACGGCACATAAATTACACTTTAATTTTGCAACATTTTTTGGCCACGGCTTATAAATCAACGGCATGTGCTGGAAAGGAGCTGCAAACACAAAGCAACAGAAACCCCCCACACACACACACACACACACACACACAACCAAGAATAAAAATGCTGTTGGAAAAAAAGTATGGACAAAAAATGAGCGAGTGCCGCAATGGAACGACGACAGCTGCTGGTTTTGGGTCCCCATCGTGGTCCCATCGAATGCCACGAAGGCTCCACGCCATGGGCAATATTGAAATTTCAATTTAATTACATGCATTGAGTGAAGAGTGAGAAAGAGAGAGAGGGGGGAGTGGGAGTGGTAGAGAGAGAAGACACCACTCGAACCGTTTGGACGCTACGGCTCGGAAGTTGCTAACAAAATGAACAAAATGTGGCTAAAGCTTAATTTGTTGAGATAATTGTGCGCAAATTTCATTTTTATTAAATGGGCACCCGCTTTTTGGGTATTTTGCTTTTTTCGCACTTATTATCAAAATTGGATTTCAAGTACAGCTCGGGCCATGGACCGTGGACCGTGGACCGTGGACCATGGACGCCTCAACTTTGACCCTAACTACACTAACTCACTGCGGCTCTTTGCGTAATTGGATATTGGGATTCGGGAGAGTTTTCTGGCTGCAATACGCATAAAACTCAAGTAAAACCAATTAGCCAGAATACCGCCACGGCTAATGGAAGCTAAACTTTATTTTCCGCTTTCTCCACCAGAGACAATGACAGCCACAGAGGCCAAGACTGAGACAGCGACTCAGCGGAGTTATGATATATTATTTTCTTCTGCTGTATTTTGATATATTAAACACCAAAGGGGCGTACGTGGGGTCAATTGGGCGTGTCGCTTGCAACAATAAAAGCCATTCTATTGACTGTACTGCAATGTTTTTAATTAATTCTTAGCAGCAGGGCGGAAAGAGTGCAATAGTTGCAAGTCAATGCAATAATTTACAATAAAAATGCAAAAAACGCAAAAAAAAATAAAGTTTGATGAATAAAATCCATTCATGAAAAAGGCGACCAACTCAACCGCAAGTGTGGCACTTTAGTGTGTATGGGAGTCCGTGTGTGTGTGTGTGTGAGTGTGTGTGATTGCGGTGGCTGTGGCTCGTTTGGAAAACCACATGCTGCTAGCAGCAGGACGGACAAAATCAATTTTAAAGCGAATTTAATAAAAATGCATTTATGCGCATTTAGTGGCAATTAAGTAGAGTTAAGCAGTAAATCGAGGGCATTTTATCGAGACAAAGCTGAGCACATTTAAACCCATGTCGACTGCTCGCCTCCTCTAAGAGTAGGAGAGCTTCTCACGGCTACACAAGACAGAGGGACAACCCCGTGAAGTAATTAAGCCGATGTGAAAATATTTGATGTGGTGCGAACACTGACAACAGCCGGCCATAAAACAGAACATTGCTCTACCGAAAGCTTAACCCCATGCCCAAAAACCCAGTGCCCAGGCACAGCACCCAATGCACAATTCTGGGTGCGCTCTAGCGCAACAGATTTATGGCAATCGTACTAAGCAAGTCTGATAAGTCCTCGGGCTAATGGATCTGATCGGGGGGACAGAAACTGAAGTCCAAGATGAATTTGTGCCCCTCTTGAGCTTGTCGCTCTCCCTGCTACTTTTTCTCACCTGACAACTGCTGTGTCTGGTCGTAAAAGCGAGCCAAACACTTTGAAATAAACATTTCAATTTGTTGTCGTCGCTGCTTCTGGTGTGAAAAACTTGCAGTTATTTTTAGGTGTCGCTGCCACAGTCGCTGCCTCTGCCTCTGCCGCTGCCTCTGTCGCTGCCTCTGTCGCCGTTGGCTACTCCATACTCGAACTACTCGCTGGTTGACACCACGACTTTATTACCATGTGACAAGAACATCTTCGTGCCAATTGCATGGCAAACTAAATGTGTCAAGTGAACGGTGACTGATGTGGCAACTTTGAAGCAAACACCAACAAACAACACACACACCCAAGCACACACCCAGCACACACACGCAGATTAAACATCCATTGTAGGCTGAAACACATGAGTTAAGACTGGAAACAACAGCAGTGTAGACTAAGCAACCATTACTTTGGCAAAGGGAGTCACTTAAAATGGCGTTGGCTTTATAGCAGCAATTGTCTGAGTCAGTTAACTCCAGTCAGGCAGGCAACGAACCTCCCAACCTCCCAACCAGCCAACCAACCACTCAGCCAAAGACCTTGCCACCCAACCACCCAAAGCCACCCACTCATGCATCCAGTGAGCAACCACTTACTGAGTTACAGCGACTGTGGCTGACTCTGTCAATGTCTCCATGACAAAGCTTGGCAATAATTTGTTTATGGACCTGTTCGTGGTGTTTGGAGGCTGCCTCGCCTGCCCCTCCCCCTGCTCGGTGCCACGCCTGCCTTAAATACATTGCACGCGCAATGCTAATCTGCTTTTAATTAAAAGCATCAAGCGATGCTTTAATCAGCTTTTTTCTTACTCCTCCTGGACTACTCCGTCTACGGCTCAACTGAACTGAACTCAACTGAAATGAACTGAACTCAAGTCAAGTCAACCTGACCCAATTAATTGCGATCCCTGTTGACTGCTGCCTTTCACTTGTTCCATTTTTATATACGAGTGACAAAGTATCTGCACAAGTTGTATTTGTATCTAAATATCTGAGCTACACGACATTTGACTGTGATGCCAATTAAGAAACTCATGTCTAGCACTGATTGACTTTGTGAGAAAACTGTCTGCTAAATCCCAATGGCATGCAGATTACTTAATATACTTAAATTCCACTGGAATGCCATTAAACTTGATGCCACAATTATGTTTATGCAATATTTTGTATATTTAATAATTATTTATGCATAAATAATTGTTATTCTTTAAAGCTGACCGCAAACAAGCGCATGAATAATGATAAATGGCAAAACATTATGGGAAATCAATCAAGCTATAAAGCGAATACACAACAAATAAAAAACTAGGTTCGTGTTAAGAGTGACAAACATAATTAATTATAAAATTCATAAAAGACAAAACAGTGTGACAAAAAAAAAGAATAAAATAATGAATGAAAAATGCAAGCGACAAAATGATCTCCCATAATAATTTGTACAAACCAACACGGAACACGGAAGAAGGAAGTGGAAGAGGGGGAAACAACAGCCCAAAACAGCCGCTTGCCTAGTTGAACAAAGGTGCAGATAAATCAGAAGTAATGGAGAGAGTGACAACAATTATAAAAACAATGTTTTATTAAAAATGCCAGAGCTACAGTCTGTAAGAAATTATGGAACGGGGCAGACAGTAAAAATAATATTTGTAGAGGAGAGGGAGTAGCAGAAAGATAGGGCAGGGGCAGAGACACTGAAGGGCGGGTAGACAGCAGCAATCATAATGTTGCTGCCAACACATGTTTACAGCTGCCGCGAAGCGACCGCGAAGCAGCAACAGCAAAACAACAACAACAAACAGTAGCAACAGCTGCCGCCAGCTGACAATATTTCGCTGTAGTTTGAGATTCGCTCTGTGCATATTTTAATCAATAAACAAACGTGAAACAAATTAATAAAAATGCAACAAGACAATTGAACGTGGAAAACATTTCGAGTTTGGTAACCCACAAACAATGGGCTAAATGTGATAAATGAAGCTGCAGCAGAGACAACGGCCACTGACAACAATGCGACAACAATAAGTGAAGGGGGCACTGCTAAATTTAGATCCCCTTTACCCCCCACCACTCCACTCCACTACTCCTACAAGCCACTCTCCCCATTAGTATTGTCGAGTAATTGTGGCAATTTGGTCGCACAAAAGGCATAACAAATGTTGAGCATAGGAAATGATGTGTGAAGTTCTGCCGATCTGGGATCAGCCCGCCCTTTAACAACCCCTTCCCCTCCTCTCTCTGCAGTTGCCGGAAGTGATTATTGGGTTTAGTGCACGACGCGTTATGCTATATAGCCAAAAGAATGCATTTGGCTGCACTCTCGTTGGCTAACTAGTCTGCATTCATTATCCAAATTTACTATGCTGATTCAGATACTTTGCTGGGCAAATGAAGATACACAGCAAAAAACAGTAGGGAGTTGAATAGTTGATGGAAGTTGTCACAAACTGTACTAGTTATGGGTCATCTTAAATAGGGACGGGGATTACCGATTTATGTTTGGAAATGGAAAATTATCTGTGATTTTCTTTATACACGAAATTTATAATTTAACTCTTTATTTTATTTTTTAAATTAGTACTTTATGGTACATTTGGAGGCCTTGATTTTTTGTGTGTACCTAGGACATTATGCAAATATTCACTAACTACACTGCAAGCATTAAGAGCAGGAGGTAGAGACGGAGATACTGGAGTCAGACAAGGCTTAAAGGATTTCAAAACTGTGCGCTTCCCCGATTTGTAGCGCATAATTAAACATAAATGGGATGCCATAAATAATGTTACTGTTCGACTCGGAAATCTATTGACAGAAATAATTAGAAATTCTGCTATTGGGCTTAAGCCAAAGCGATTGGCACACAACTGACTAATTAGTCAGAGATACATTTGTATATGCACAAAGCTATGTTATACATAAATAGACATGGACAAATATAGACATATATAAACATAACTGTCAGGCACAAGCCAATTTAAAGGTCAATGGAAACTGCTTATCGCAAAACACACACACACACACCCCACGCACACACATAAGTAACAGCAGACAAAGGTGAATTGTGTTGAATTTTTTAATGATTTTTGTGTGCAGACATAAATTATTTATGTAGAAGTTTGTACTTTTAAGTAAAAACACAGCTGTAAGCACTTACTTTCTGGCCCTAACAGCTTTGTCAACAACTAATTTAAACATTTTCCTCTCTCTCTCTCTGTCTCTTTCCAGCTGATTGCCATGACACTCATTAGGACAGGAATGTGTGTGTATGTCAGTGTGTGCGATTTTAAAGTCATGTGTGACTAGAACTTGCAGCAATTAGGCGCGGCACTAAAAATCGCTTACAAAATGTTAAGTGACAAACATTTTCGCGGAAAACTGGCACTGCGGAAAATCTAACGAGCAGCAGCGGCAGCAAAAGAAAATGACTCGAAGGCAGCAAGACACTTTTCCAGCAACATGTTGCTAAACAATGACAGCGGCAACATTTCGAAAATTATTGCCAAGCCAAAGACAACAACCCACACTGACTTCGGGCATGTTTAGTCGTGTTCGTGTATCTGTCGGCTGCGTATCTGTATCTGTGGGATACGTGCCGCGTGCGTTATCGCTCGTCCGAATGACGTAGCCTTTGAGTTGAAGCAAAATACGGCAAAAGAAAGCAACAGTTTGTGATTGTGCCAAGGAAATAAAAATAATAAAATAAACTAAAAATTTGAGACAAGAGCTTAAGTGTTTAAAAAATAAATTAAACTAGTGATTAATATAAAAATAAAACTGATTTGCACTCGTATTAGCTCTTAAGTCGCAACATAACTCGCAAATCTAGGAAAATCTGGCAAACAGCAGCGTGCCACATTAATCTGCTTTCCCCAGCAGCAGCAGAGAAAGCAGCAGCGAAACGTGCAGCCCAATTAATTTCAAACTTAATTAATGTCAGCGGGCAAGTGTGGAGCACGGAAGACAAACGCTTACAAAGTGTCCAAAAAGTGCGACAAGCTGACAATGTGGCAGACACCATCAACCGCGTCCTCATCACACTCGCTGCTTGCCACGCTGCTGGCCCATGTGTCTGGCCACAAGTGTGAGCTCAGACATTGCATCTGGTCCGAGCAGCGTTCCAGCATTAGTATCAACAACACGGAAGTGCAAAGTCAACGCAGGAGTAGTAGCAGTAGGAGAAGTGGGAGTGGCTGTCGGAGTAGGAGTAAGATTGGAAGCAACGACAGCACGTCCAAAGTGTTGTCATCAAATTCCGCAGTCACCGAAACAAGCACAATTCCAACAACAACAACAACAAGAGGAGCAGACACCTCGCGTGGGAGCTGCAGTTGCAGTCGCCGTTCCAGTTGCAGTTGCAGTCGACGTCAAAGTTGTGGACAGAGTTTCAGGCCCAGACAGTTTGGCAGCAGCATCCTGCACTATCTTCTAATGCTGTGCATTTTGTGCGGTAAGTACAACACACACAGAGATACAAAACCTACAAATCTGCAAAGCTACAAAGCTGCAAAGCTTCACAAACAGCCAATGAGCTTGGCATTAACACATGAATGACTTTTCGCAAAATGCGCTTAAATGTCTCTGACTATTGGACCACGAAAAAAAGCCAACAGCGTCAAGTGATTTAGAAATGGCAAAGAAAACGTTCCCTCCCCCCCCAAAAAAAAAAGCAAAGTGATGCGGCATTAAATCTGCGGTGGCTGGCAAAAAAAAAGAAACCTAAAAAATCGCAGCGCAAATCAAGATGAATTTCTGTGCATTTTTGTGTATCTTTTGCACAAAAATATAAACACACATACGTGCACATGTGTGTGCGTGTGTGTTAGACACAGACAGGACGATATAAATGAAAGGAACGCGCTCGGTTCTGTCGTCCCCGCATGCCACTCGCCACTTGCCACATGCCACAGCCACTGTCTGTGTGTGTGCGGTTTTCATGCCAAGTCTAAAATGCTACGTTAAATGCTTCTTAGAAATACTCGACAGCCAAATACCCTAGTCAAACAAACATAGACAAACGACGCTTCGGCTTTGATTACAGCGTCAAAGCAGGGAAAGGAGCAGGAAATGTGTTACATCAAGGGTAGCGGATAGCGGAAATGGGCAATGCCTGGCAAGCAAAAAGGTAACGCCAAGAAAAGGGAGCACAAAAAAAAGATTAAGGGCAGGACAATTGCTCGCGAAACAGGGCGAGGAGCAGGGTCGACAAATTGACTTGTATTTTCTTTATTTTTGGCGTTTTTAGTGTTTTTTCACCGTTTCAATAATTTGGCTTGATTTTGTAGTTGAAGTTTGTGGCTTTTTCGCAGCTGCTCTTGTTACCACTTAAGAATGAAATTAACTCCAGCGCACGAAAGTGTGCAGCAAAAAACGAAGCTGCCAAATCAGACAAGTCGTGTGTGGTGGGTGTTGGCTGAAGGGAGGGGGGTGTGAAGGGGTGTGGTATACAATACTTCGTATTGAAATTGATACTGCAATTTATTACAGAATAAAATGAAAATCTAACAAAGAACGAGAACAAGAACGGAAAGCAGCAAAGAATCGAATTCGCTTAGCGATGAGAAACCACGGAGCCAAGAGTAATGACCAGGGAGCAAATGAAGTTGTTCGCTTGCGGCTCTATTAGGTTTAAAGCCAAGTTTTGTTATCGATTTAGCCAGGCATTGAAGTGCAAACGCTGCTCTATGCTAAAATAAACTGAAATCAATTTAGTTAAGCTGAAGCAGGCAAAGCACTCAGTCACTGAAACACTGAACCACTGAACCACCGAAGGCAACCACCCCACCCAATCCACTCAACTAATCAGGATAAATAAATATTTATAATTAATTTAAAATATAAACATGAAACGCAACGCGGTTGCAATTAATTTTCACAAAGCAGAGACCTACAACCAACCAACCAGCCATGTCAAGCCCTTTGTTTAAGGATTACGTATACGCAACGTCTCCAAACGTTAAGTGCTGAGTTTGCCATCGCTTTCATTTTGATAACTCTCAACACTCAACACTCGCTCTTAACACAGCACGACAGACAAAAGTTGAAGGCATATGAATAAATTAATGATCGCATGAATAAGCAATCAACAGTAATGACCAGCGCCACAGCAATTGGCTGACTGTAGAGAGTCGACAAAGTGTGCAAAGGAAGGCTCAAGTATCGCACAGTTACACTGCAAAAAAGTAGAGCAACTTGTACTAAAATTAATATGGGTTGGCGTAGAAAGTTTCCTTTTCTTCCCAGTTTAAAACTCACTGTTCTGTAACATACTTCACCACTTAAGCCTTTATTTAAGAATTGAAATATCAAGAACATTTCTTACTGTGTATGTCAACGTCAAAGGTGAAAGCTCACCTGCCGCTTAAGTACACAGGACACGGGACACAGAGCAGAGAACAGAGAACAGAGCACAGAGAAGGTCAAGCGACCCGTTAAACGACTAAAGATGGACTATGGGAAGCTAATGAATCCCGCTATCCAATGAATCCAGGTATACTTACACTGAGTACCAACTCGTACAACGGCAAAGAATTTATCTCAGCCTGGGGCTAAGGCCGGAATGAAGGCTAATGGGGGAGTGAGTGGGTGGGGCTGGGGCTGAGCGTGCTTAATGAACTGCAATCAATGGCGCCAGTCGATAAGCAACGAAAGGCGACTGATTGTGCGTGCAACATGAGGCTGACCGCAAATGTGCACAGATACACGTGTATACAGATAAATGTATACACATTCAGGTTCACACACTCACACCACATGTGTACACACCACCAATCCCACCTCCCACCTCCCAACAAAACCAATTTCTTCCCCAACCCCAAACTCAAGCTGATTTATATAAAACGCTGGTGGCTCGGTTTGGCGCATTAATTACGTACATTATGCTGAAATTTATTTAAGAGCACAATCAAAAAAATAATTAAATATAGAGCACGCGATGTGAATTGGTGTGGACGGGGCGTGGGCGTGGCGAGTGTGCAAAATGTTTTCAACATTTAATTATAAAAGTTATTTTTGGGGGTTTATTTCGCATTTATCAGCCAATTTGCATGGAATCCTCTACAAATTTGTTTAGCCAAAAACAACTAAACCAAAAATGCCCACTGGCAGTTATTACAATTAGATTTGGTTCTCTATTACTTTCGCCGGGTCAAATCAAATGATGTTTTTAAACGCTTTTCAACACTCCACTCTCCGACAGCTACCGCAATATTTGAGCTTCAATAATAATAACTGAAATGCAATAAATTTAATAAACAATATTGTTTCTCACTCGGCAAAGCCCTTTGTATTACTTTGTTTACCAAGCGTGAAATATTGTATTCATTTCAAACGTCTACTTGGAGCATATGAACAAATCAATCCTGTCAATCCTCGTAGGCAACAAAAAAACCAAAAAAATGAGAGCAAACCACGCAGTTGAAATAAAATTTGATATTGATTGTTGATTTGAGGAGAGTATGGAATGCCAGTGTGACAGCTGTTACCACGGTCCATAGCCTTTTGACCAGCATTCCCTTGACTTTATGACAAATGCAGAAAATTTTCAGTTAACTGGAGAAGCAACGAATTCTAAATACTCTTCAAGTAAACTGAAGTATTTGGATTTTAAGCTCAACTTAAAAGTGTTAAAAATATTTAAAATATTTTACGACTTATTGTGTTCCTTTCATAAATTGTTACAATCTTCGTCACAAATTTATGTCACCCTCTCGCAATTATTTTAATATGTGCATGCAAGAAATATTCTGCATTTTACTTGACTTTTATTAAAATCAGTTCAAACAAAGAACTGACCAGAGTAAATGCACATCAATATAAGCGTTATTGGATTCGGCTTTTGTGTTGCTACCAATAAAGCTTTATGTACTCAGCTTTGCCTGCTTTTTATACAGAGCAAATAAAACATATTGATGATAAAATGCTGTCAAAGGTAGTTAACTTTAAATACAAAGAATAGAAAAAGTCACTAGTTTTATTGGTTACTCAATTTAATAGCTTAACCCCAAAATAACGAACTAAAAACTCCCGCTGTCTCAAGAATTAAGCTTTAAATTAATCAATATTCAGACAACTCTAAAATAATTAAGTAGTTAAACAAAAAGCGTAGAGTAATTAATATTTAACCCTTTTGAAAAGTGCTGGTTGTTGCAATTATGTTTATCGTTGACACTCTTGCAGTCATTCATTTGAAATGCAGTCATTTTGAAGCCATAAAATGCCCACAATGGCAATCATTTTAGTAAAACAAATTTATGTATATTAAAATAACGTAAAAACTATTTCAAAACGTTGAACAAACTTCATCCGCAGACACATGACAGTCCACCAAAATGGAATTGGCAGTAGTCCACTGACCAGACAATGATAACTGAAGACCAAAACTTTTGAAACGAATGAGAGAAAACTATAAAAACTTTTCCACATTTCATTTCATAATTCAACACATAATTATATATCTCGATAGTTGTGTCTGTCTCTAATTCTCTACTGCTATCTCTACACTCTTTTCCTCTGTGGGAAATGTGAGTGTAACTTTTGAAAACTGTAACAGCGCCAATTTGTCGGGGGAAATCGTTGTCCATCCCTCGACTAATATCATGCGATTTAAAATGAGATTTGAACTCAAATTTTGCTGTTCACAAATTATGCAAACATTTTGCAGGCACTGTTTACGAGTACGTGTATATGCAAATATATTATTTGCAATGTTTATGCATTATGCTAAATAATTGAACAAAGGGAGTAGTCTGGGTGTAGGGAGTCCAGGGTCTGACTCTGTCGTGGCAGTTTCAAAACTTTTTAGTCTCTTTGGCAATTTGTGTTAGACAAAAATATTGCGTTAATTATCACAGAATGCTGTCCAAATTTATTATTGCCATTGGGCACAGTTAGCAAAATGTTGGAGCGTGTGTAAAACTCAACTCAACAAAATTTAATTCAGTGCGTCTTGTTTACTTTTGGGCAACGCGTAATTACATGAAGAATTCATGTGTAAAAATTCGTTATTGTTGGCACGAAAATTGTAAAAGTTTCAGGCGAAAATATTTATTGGCTACTAAACAAATTGAGCAAAAGTAAAAAGCAAACTAACAATTCTAAAACAATTTCGAAAGATATACAAATTGCAGCACTTAAAGTTAAGCGAAAGAATTTCTAAAATGGAGAACTAATAACCACAATGAAATAAGCAGTGGTACAGGGTTAGTAGTGGTTCCAACACAGTAATCAGCAGGAGGATTTGCTCCTAGACAGCTCATGGAGGAGGCGTCTACTAGCTGCTACTCGGAGCAGACAGATTGCCTTGAGGCAGAGCAGACAATAAGTTAAATTAGTTTGCTAGCGACACAGCGTCTAGTGAGTCTCACTCTCTCTCTCTCTCTCTCTCTCTATCCACTGTTATTGTTGCTGTGCTGCTCTGACTGCTGTAACTGCTTGACAGTAAAAATATTACCCATAAATTATCACAAGTGAGTTCATCACATGGCTTGCATACTCCATTGCAAAAGTTCTCACAGCAGCTGCTTTACCATTTGGCCAACATAGTTGGCACGCCCCCTACCTCCCTGCCACCCACTCATATGTAAGCTGGATTCGTTACAGTTTATGTTTGTTCATGTGTGTGTGTGTGTGTGTGTTTGTAGTAGATGTGGACTGCCTGTTGAGCCATTGGCATGTGGATAATATTGAATGCATGATATATTGAATTGTGCAGTCAATAAACGGTTTATGATCACAGTCACCCACAGATACCTATATTCAGACTGTCAGAGCTTCAGAGCTTTGTCTAGCTTTGTGCAGCTCGCAAAACTATGATAGCAAGTGTATCAAGTAGCAAAGTTATACGCTCCTTGTTAAAGTATGTTTGTGCTTTACACTTATTACGTATACGTATCGGTTCTTGCTAAATCTGCAGTGATATACAGCGTTGCCACACACAAAACAAATCACTCTCCAGTTTCTACTTTTACTTCTGCTTCAATGTGGCACTCTCTCTCTTTCTCTCTCCATCTTGCCAATAGGAGCATGTTGAATAGAAATCTACGAATTTCCTCCCACAGTATGTTACAAAACTGAATGGTCATAGAGCTAAGCCTGGCCTAATTTCCAAAGCCATGCGATGCAAAAAGCAAAACATTGTCAGTCACGAGAATATTGTCCACAAAGATGCGGCACAACAGTCAGCAACATGGACGCAGTCTAACAGTTATTGCGCACATCCCAGTAGGAAACCCACAGGAGGTACAGACAGGGTGAAAGTGAAAGAGAATGGGAGAAAGAGAAAGGGGGATAGACTGTGGCGAAATTGAAGCAGTCACTTAGGCTGGAGATATTGCGTTGCTATCTAGATTTCAGTTTGGTATCAAAAGTAGAGCCGCAAAACATGAATTCACATATTGCCCATGTCGAAGTTTAAATACTCTAGTTAATAGCATCGAATTTCAAGAGGTTTTTACATACACTACCAACTAAAGACTTAGATAAACTGAAGGCAATTAAAATAGGTGTCACAAATTTACTTTGAAACCCATCTTGGCAATCAATCACTCTTCCCGAAGCAACTTTGAGTGAGGGTATAAAAGCTGTCTACAATGCCAACTGGCTAACAAAAGGGTGAAACAATCGAAAAGGAGATGAAGAGTGAAAGAACAACAGAAAAACAGGCAAAGAGGTTTACAACTTCTCGTAAGATGGCTTAAACGATTTGCGAGTTTATAAAAAGCCAAACACACTTTGCACAGAATCAAATCCGGCATGCACGCGAATGTGTGTCTGTTAGAGTGTGTGTGTGTGTGTTGGGTGAGTGTGTGTGGGTGTGCGAGAAATGGCAAGACAAATGGAAAATTGCTTTTTGATGTAGTCAGTCCAATTGGCCATGCATGCATGTCAACTCCATCATTGACTGTTGCTGCAGCTGCTATTAGTTGTAAGTGGTAAGTGATCAGGAGGGGCAAAATAGGAGAACCCTTTTAAAGCCAAGGTCTGGTTACGCTTTAAGGACAACGCCCAAATATTTTAGCCCCAAGGCAGCTGCAACGATGCTGATGGCTGAATAGTAGCAGATTTTAATCCCTGCATTTAATGTGGGCCAGTGCCCATGCCTATGAAAAGAGCGGAGCGATGACGATGTTATTGCTAGCACGGATGATAGGACACCGGACTCCGGACTGCGGACTCCGGTTCCGTACACGGTACACGGTACATCGTACTCGGTATTCGAACGGACATACGCCGTATCAATATTGTTTTACGATCCCGTGCCGAAAATGCAAATGTGACCACGTAGTCAGGCAACAGCTTCTGCCTCTTCTACAGGACGATAACAGTGCGACTGAACATGAACAGGAGTAAGGGGGAGGAGTGGGAGTGGTAGCATGTGAAACAGTAGCTGAGGCAGGAACTGAAGCAGCGGCAGAAGACACATGCAATGGATAGCTGGCACCTGCTGGCAAATTGTGGAACGTTTTCCTGTTTCCCACCAGACACCCCCAGCTCCCTAGCCTAGCCATCCCTTTTTTATGGCATACTCATGCACGCTGTATCAATTTGAATAAATCTGATATCGTCTCTTTACTCAAACCACTTCCAGATGCCACCCAGGCGACGCTGCGCAATGTCAACCTGCTGGTTGAGCCACCGGCGGTGCGACGTGGTCAGTCGGTGGTGCTGCGCTGTGAATATCAGCTGGACGGAGCACCGCTCTATTCGATTAAGTTCTATCGCGGACAGTTGGAGTTTTATCGCTTCACACCCGGCGAGTATCCGCACACAAAGGTCTTTCAGTATCCCGGCATCAAGGTGGACGTAAGTCGTGTTCGATCTGAAGTCTAATCTATTAGTTAATCCTCTTACAATTGAACTTTAACAGGAAAGCAGCTCGAATGCCACCTTGGTGCTCATACGCAACGTCAGCTTTGGACTTTCTGGTAATTTCAGCTGTGAAGTCACCGCCGATGCGCCGTTATACTCCACGGCCACCGCATATGCGCAAATGCAAGTTGTGGGTAAGTAATAACATATATCAAAGTGGATTTAAATAAGTTAAGAGGGGGCGTATGAGCAATGTCGACAGGGTTAGTTTCTGTATTGATTTTTAACCAATATTTGCTTCCTCGACTGCCTACTAAAGAGTTGTTATTCCCTACAATTATTCCAGAATTCCCGGAGAAACGCCCGCAACTCTTTACGGAACACAATCGCTACGAGCCGGGAGATGTCTTACGGGCCAACTGCAGTACGCCACCGTCAAGACCCAGAGCCGAGCTGCGCTTCACCATCAACAATATGCCGGTAAGTGTATCACTTGGTACTTCATACTAGGATTAGAACAGAGCAATTGGCTTAGCGTTTCTCTATTGTGAAGATAATTTTTGACCCTTTTTCGAGTGGGGTAAGAGTGAGGGTAAGACACTGTCAATGGGGTTGCTGGCGCCTAGTTAAATTACTAGGGCTTTGTAAATTGGATCGTAAATCCTTTGTAATTACATCAGCCATTTGCTGAGACTTGAGCTCATTTCACACACATGTGATTGTGATTGTGATAGACAGAGGCAGGCTTCGTCTAATTTAAAGCAACGTGCGCCATGAAATTTGTCATTTATTTATGAATATGATGTTACTGAAATGAGATAATGGGGGGTCCCACACACCCACAGAGAGACAGAGCGACTTGTACTTAATTAAAATTTGGGTCTGAAGCCTCAAACCTGTCTTTCTGCCCGTTTTGCCAGAATTGAGTCAATAAACGCAGAAAGGGTTTCGCCTTTGATTTGATTGTGCGATTTGCCTCTGTCATTTATCATTATGCAAAAAGGCAAAATAATATAGAAAAAGGAAGCAAACAAGTCACTCGGGTCGCAGTCGTAGAAGTAGTCCCCTTCACAGTCCCCTTTCCAGTCCCCTTTCCAGTCCCCTTTCCAGTCCCCTACCCAGTCCCACTCCCAGTCACAGTCATATGCAAACGCAGAAAACGGAATCATTAGTCATTTGGCGGCATATTCATGTTTGCATCAATGTTTGCGACTGCTGCTAATCAGTTGCATAAATCAACTATGAAATGCTAACTTTGCCCTTTAGCAAGTGGGCGGGGTCAGCGTTTTAAAAATAAAAATACAACAGGAGTATAAAAAAATGAACAGAGACAGCAAAATGGTTTCCATTTTCCATTTTTGTATCCCATTTTGACCGCAGGGCAAGAAAACCTTTTTCTTTGTCGCATTGCTGTTATTAATCATAGCCACGACATAAAATAAATTACGTTAAAGTTCTGCAGCGAAATTGCCTGACTCGGACGATGTCTTCCAAATGAATTTACGAGACAACACTTTTCAGTTGACACGCCCACCCGAATAGTAAAGAGCATTCGACTGCCGGCTGAAGACACAAGATGGAAGACAGAAGACTTTCAACTTCCAACTGTCGACTGTCGACTGTGAGCTTTGTGGTGTATGGAGTGTGGCGTGTGGAGTCTGTCCAATGCCGTCGAATGCCAAGCAAAAGAAAACTTATTAAACGCTTCATAAATTTTTATATTATGTCTACCCACATCATCAGACATAACGTGCACTGGCAATGGCAATGGTACGGCGTTGTCTCCTCGAATCTCTCATCCGCCGTCCCTCATCTTTCATCTTCGTTCCTCTTCCTTACACCGTTCTACATCCTACATCCTACATCCTACGTCTTGCATCCTCCAACCTCCATCTTGCGTCTTGCCATTTGTGCGTCTTATCCAGTCATTTTGTATCTGTCGCTAGCTGTTGTCTACTTTTCGGGGCACACACATGCATATATGGATACCACACACACACCCACGCACACACACATCAGCACATGCAGGCCGTTGAACATTTTATCTTGATGCCACTTGCCGCTTGCCGCTTCCTTCTACTTCCAGTCAACCAACTAATGACAAAAACCGAGACAAAAGTGTGCTCGTGTGTGTGTACGTGTGTGTATAAATGAACAGAGAGGGGAGGGGGCACTGTTGTAGGGAGTTGGGTTTAACTGTCCGTCCGTCCTTCCGTCCGTCTATCCGTTTGTCTCGGCGTTCCATATAAAATTTTATGTCTGTTGTGTTTATGTTGGCGCAGACAGCAGCAACAACACGATTTTCATCCATTCCGTTGACTGTTTTTGTTGCCTTTGGTGGCATTGCAATTTAGTTTCATATGGCCATAGTGGAGTAAATGCTTTCTTGATATTGAATTATGATCTGGTTGGCTGTTCTTCTCGCTCTTTAAATGGCCCAGAAAGGCGAAACCTCAAGCGACTTTGGCTCTGACTGCCTCTGCAATCGAGTCATAAATAAATAATGCCAGCTTCAAATATTCTGCTATGTGTTGACTTGACTTACGAGTAAGCCCAAATAGAAGATAAACTCTATGTGCCCATATCTTGGAACAATATGTTCAGCCACTCACCACTACGTCTGCATAAGTTATTTAAATATCTTATTGAATTTGTTGCAAATCAATTACATAAGTACATTTCCATTAAATGTGTACATCGTACCCATTACCCATTTGGGCAAAAGTTTTTTATTTAATTTCAGCACAGTTTTGCACTTTGTTTGATAAAAGCAAAACGTAATTTACTAAACAATTTATCAAGAAAGAAAACTTATTTAATTCGCATAGTATTCGTAGATATTCGCACCCAAAATGAGGCTAAAATGAGGCAAAAATAAAATAATGCCACATGTTGGCTCTCAACGAGGCGACTAACATAATTTGTTGAAAAGTTTTTGTCATATTAATGAAGAAGTAACTGAAAATGAAATTTTTTGGTGAATCATGGGAATTAGTTGGGATTAGAGCTGTCCACAGTGGGTGCTGGGTGAAACAAGGGGCCATTAAACATCGATTTTATGATAAATTATTTATACGGCATTAGCTGGATATAGCTAGAAATGTACCCAAAACTACAGCGAATAAAGCTGAAAGCTGAGCGGCAGCTTTAAGTGGCTGTGATTAATGAATCCCCAGCAGATGTGACGAAAGAAAGGAAAAGAAAAGGAGAACAGCAAATCGATAATAAACTATATTAAAGAAATAAGCTCAATTTCCTTTAGTCGAAGAAAATCAATGAACTGTGCAAAGAAAACTCTTCTATTTAAAGCATTTAGCCGTACTCGTTTGTGTATTTATTAAAAACTATTTTCTCAAAATAGTCATAAACGATTTGGAAAACAAACTTAAATGTTTTGTCGCCAAGGGCTGGGTAAGCAAACTTAACCTGGCCAAGAACACAAAGAAAAACCAAAACAAACAACATGGCATAAAATCAACAGTGTTTTTGCCTATTCGAGTAATGTTTATAATGCTAGAAAACAATTAGCCTGCAAACTGTTTACGCAAGCAAATGCCAAACATTCATTTAATGACCCGACATTGGTTCAGGGAAAGGGCAACACACTGGGGCGTGTGGGGGTACTGGGGTTGGGTAGGGGTACTCCGAGGACTTTCAAAGCTGTAAAGGTAAATCACAAGAAATATGAGGGTATTTACACTTTTGGGTCGCTGTTTCAGCCACATGGTTAATTAAAGCGCTTGGCGTCTTAAGAGTTTCTCGTAAATTACGTGGTATTAAATTCCCGAAAGACAACAGCAAACATAAAAAGAACTCTGCGAGAAAGAAGGAGACAAAAAACGGAGAGACAGTGGCAGAGAGAGAGTGTGAGAAAACGAGTTAACTAAAATGGCTTTTTATGTCGCTGTGCCTTTGCCAGCATGAAAATAAAAATAAAATTCAAATATAAAGTTAAGCCAAAGAACGTACAAGAAAGAAAATAAAATGCCTTTTGCTGTGTGTGAGTGGGAGTGTGTGTGTGTGTGTTGGTGTGCTGCTGAAAGTTTGCTTGTGTGTGTGTGGGATGCTAAAAAGGGTTAAAGGCGCACAGCACAGCACAGCAGAGCAGAGCACAAAACAACAGCAACAACAACTAGACGCACAACAATAAAGCGATTTTGCTTTTTAATGTTGTGGGTGTGTGAAATGCTTGAGAATTGGCTACGCCCAAAAAACCAACAGCGTTATTCAGCTCCTTTTTGTGGATACCGCTCGGGAAAGATACCACATACAAAGGTAATGCCGAGTAGCAGAGTGCTTTACTGTCGCAAGACAGCAATTAAGTCGGAGCACAGGGTATTTCGTAGTCGAAGACAGTGCAGGTAGTTTCCATACCGACGTTGACCCAAATTTAAGCGGAGCACCTTGGCTTCATTCTGGCATTTCTTACACCTTTTTAGGGCACTAAACAGAGTAAAATACATGTATAAGTAAATGGTGCTCAAACGTTTGTAAGTGGAAATGAAATGCGTATTTATTGTATTTAAATTGCCAGCGGTTTACACAGGGCTGGAGGAGTAAAGCGTTTGGGTTGTCATTAGAAACAGTGGCAGTTCAGTAGGAGTAAGCGCTGCAGTAACAGCAGGGCATGCAGCAAAAGGAAATGACGTCACAATCATTTGCAAAATGATGCCTGCACTTCCTTTGTCGACAACAATGGGCAACACTACAACAAAACGACCAGAAGACCATACCAACTATACACCAACCATACGTAGCATACAAACCATTTGTGAATAAAACTCTCGCTCCTTGGCAAAAAGATGCGACAAACGGAAATTATGTGCCCCACTAGACGGAATCTCCAGTAAATGAAGCAGAAAGCAGTGTAAAAGGGCTAAAATGTATACGAATATGAATATTCGTTTTCATATTCATATTCGTATGCATATGAGTACGTGCATGATGTTGACTTGAGCTAGACCAGCGGCTTTGCAGAGTGCTTTGGACAAGACTTAGGTGCGTTTTTGTTAACAGTCGGCATTCATGTTGCTGTCAGAACGGAAATGAAATTTTTAAATGCACACAGCAGTTTGGCTGGCTAGAAAGGCGTTGAGCGAGGCGGAAAGACACTCGGACTGACGGACAAAAGGCAGAAAGTGCCAGCTGCTGCCTGTGTGCTCACAGTCTTTAAAGGGCTCGCTTAAACAGTGTGCATAGCAAAATCAGAAACTAACCAACCAACATGCAACATCGCGTAGCAACAGCAACAGCAACAACAACAACAATATCAAACAAACAACCTTGAACAACAGACACTCAAACAATGTGTCCGACAGCTGCAAAGGCGCAAAGAGAAAGAGCCAACAGGGCGTATGAGTGTTGCTCTTGCTATTGCTACTGTATACACTGTAACGCTTGAAACAGAGAACTGAAAACTGTTTTTAAAAGCCAACATAAAAAGCACAAAAAACGAAATTTAAAATGAAAAACCAAAACAAAATATGACATGCCATGTCCGTTTGTCCGTTCGTTCTCAGTTTCCGCTGCCCAGCACTGCAGCTTATGCCGTTGGCAAAAGCCAAAGACCCTGCTTCTCAGACAGTCAGCCCTGGGGCCAGGGCTGGGCTCTGCAGTAACCCTCTCAGACGACAAATTGGCCATTCATGGTTGGTACTATACACTATGCGAAACGGACAGTCGTATTTTTGGGGGACTTTGTCGCTTGCTACAAATATATTTTTAGTTTGTGCAGAGGAAGCAAATCTGTTTCATATAGTTCACACACACATGCATAGAACTGTAGCAGACAGTTGGGTGATGAATAATGTAAATAATACTTTTAGGCGCACCTATTTTATATGCATAAGGCTGACAGGGAATGTCTTGAGTACGTATTTGTTTATAACAAAAGCAAAATAAAAATACAGTTTATTGTTTTGTTTTTGTTATTGTTGTCTAGGTGTTTGCATTTAATTAAGAGCACTGTATACAGTACGCACTAAAAGCATAAATCTACTTCCGACAGGTGGGAAGCGAGGAAACACAATACATTCGCACCGTTGACAACCTCATAGCATCCAGGCTGAGCCTCAAACTGCAATTACAGGCAGTGCATTTTGCGGCCAGCAGCACAACTGGGCCCACCAGCAGTCACAGCAACACCAATACCAACAATGTGAGTGGAAGAGGGACTAATGTGCAGATGACAAATGCATTGGGCAATGTCAGAGGTGGCCTCATGCTACGTTGCACGGCTCAAATTGGTGATTTATATCAGGAGTATAAGGAAATCGAATTGGGCAGTCCGCAAAAGGATCCGGTGCCCGCCAGAGGTAAGCCACCGACCACAACAAACACTGCAAAACCACAACAAACTGAAATACCCATTCACAAATTCATTTACAAACGCATTAAAATCCACATTTGCAGTTACACTCTCATCGGACTCGGGACTGAGGAATTTCTTCGAAACCTATTTCATCAGCTCAGCTGCCGGCAGGATAAATGTTATTGGCAGCTTTTTCATTAGCTGTCTCACCTCCTTGCTTTGGCTGACACGAATCGGAAGCTAAACAACAAATTGAATACATTCTAGCCACTATTGCATATAGTACAGCTTGGACATGAAATGTGTATAGCATTTATAGCATAG
The DNA here is from genome assembly GCA_018152125.1 of Drosophila dunni. Lineage (NCBI taxonomy): Eukaryota > Metazoa > Arthropoda > Insecta > Diptera > Drosophilidae > Drosophila > Drosophila dunni. The sequence continues at coordinate 12,248,522 of JAECXC010001917.1, read as the reverse complement.
ATAACGGCTTAGATAATGTAGCGACATGCATTTTAACTAAGCGTCCACTAACCCTACTCCCTACCCCTGAAACCCCTTCCCAAAGGAAATCAAATAAAAATACCAAAAATACAAAAAACTGCAGATACTCGTAGAAAAATGTATCTCGTCTAAAATTAACTTTATAAATAACGCATTTCATGTTGTACGCATTAACATAAAATTAAACGATTTTGTAAATATTTGTTCTATTTATTATGTAAGCCATCGCACGGACGTTAGAGTGAAAATACACCCACATGGATACACGGAGATACACGTAGGAGAAACGGAGATGAGACATCGGACAGACAGACAGCTACGGATAATTGTTAATTAATGGATTATTTAATGATGCATTAAATATCGCATAAATTATTATTTCCATTGCATTTTACTCCATAAAAAGTATAACAAGCTGCAATAACACTTTGAATATCAACTTTAAAAAATAAGTAATTAAATTAATGACAAACCAACATGAAAACACACAACCACACACATGAAACCAACACAAACACACACGCAAACACAATTAAAAAATTGTTAAACTAAGAAAATGTATTTGAAATAAACCAGCATAAAATATCCGAAACGTATTTCTAACTGCATTTTTCTTTAACGTATGAAAAGTGGGTACACACTTACCAACAGCACTGTAAAGTACAGCAGTTCAGTATCAGCGAAGAGAATTCCTGCACTTTATGTAAAACATTTTCCTTCGATTCAATCTGCTGCATAATTTTGGCTGTGAAACAAAGTGTGTACAATAAAATTTATTAGTATTTAAATATATATGTAAGTGCTGCGAATACATTTGATACATTTTATTTGATCTTAGATACATCGTGTGACCATATATCAAGCACACTTCCTTTTTAGGGGGTACAAATTTGCGATATAATGGCGCGCATAAATCATTTTTTGCGTTTCAATTGCATGAACATATTTCAAATTGTGGCGCGTACAAGTGCTAGTACATTTGCTTTAGGGGCGTGGCCAATGGCTACGAGCAGCACAAGAAAATGAACAAAAATTTGGTTTGAATTGAAACAGGCTAGAAGGAAGAAAGCAGCCGTAAACACACAACACACACACACACACACACACACTTGTACTCACAGGGAAATGCATTTGCCAGGGCCACAACTTGGCCCTCGGCCAGTTGAAAGTAATGAAAAAAATGCGTTGCCAAATAGCATATATCCACTACAACGATGTGACCAAGGCAAGACAAAAAAGAAGCACAAAAAGGCAACACAAATGGGGGGAAGAAGCATCCGACTACTGCCCACTTATGCAAGAAGGCAAGAACGCGGCAAATAAAAACCAAACAGGCAGCTCCAAGGCGGCACCACAAAGCGGAAACGGAAATCGGATGCTGCAACTGTGCGCGCAATCGTCCAAAGTAGAACAGCAGCAACAGAAATAGGCGGCACCCGGACGTATGGACCGACAGACCCGAAAGGACCAAGGACCAAAAGGACAACTGCAGGCGAGCCAGGAACAACGATAAAAGTGTTGCAATTTATGAGCCGGCTTGCAGGCGCCCATTCTCAGTCAGCTTCTAACTTCTGGCTTCTGCTTCTGCTACTGCTTCTGCTTCGGCTTAAGTTTCTGGCTAATTGATTTTGTGATTTTATCTTTTAATGACTATTTCTAAATGCTGCCGCCTCATAGACAGTATGTGCAGCAAATATAACTATATACAACACAGGGCAGTAGAGATCGACTTAGTTCGCAAAGAACACATATATTTTATGTCATTTGCTATCGAACATCTTCACACTGCGCTCAATAGAGCTTTATAAACTCTATATATTGGCAGTTCCATTTAAAAGTTTTAGCAATTTTAATTAAACGCTGAAAATAAAGGCACAGCATGAAGCTTTCATTTTAGCTTTTCACAGCGATTTAAACAATTTAATGGTAATAGATATAATGAAACTCTAGACGTATTTTAAAAATTAGTTTGCCTTTGTTTGGCATTTTATAATAATAAGGTAGTTTGAAATGTATGGAGATTTGTCTCTCTAGACCAAATATACTCCAACTATGATTTGGAATGTTTAGGACATAGGCGTTCAGTCATTGATTGACACTCGATTAGAAAACGACTTTCGATTGGAATGAAAATATAGAGTACTTAAAATAAAATTATTATGTCAATTTTTAAAAAAGGTTTAAAGGGCTAACAGCGTAAAATCATGCAAAAATTTGCAATTTTTTAAAATATAATCTAGTTTGGACTTCGGTCAACTAGGAGTCTAAAAAGATATAGCTTTTTACGATATGACACAAGTGGGCTCAGTAAAAACGTAAGTGTTTTAATATATATCCAATTTTAATTAATTTTTAGCCAATACTAGCTATTTCTAGTCTGATAAACTCCAACATCAAAAACATGCATTTCAAATCTCCTCTCACCACCAATTGCTTTCAACCAATTAAAACGCCCGCCTAAAATTATGCAATAAAAATGATTACAAACTACCACATGATTTACCACATACTCGATCCCTAATAAACCCAGGGTTGAATAACAAATTGATGTCACAACCGAATTATAGAAAATTGAATGAAAAATTGTTCCTGCATTTTACACAAAAAAGAAAAAAAAATCAAATCGAAAATGAATAAAAAACCGAATGAACCCATTTTGTGTTCCAGCTGCTTGTGGTCTCATTTGTGCAAATGGAATTCCTGATGCTGGATGCGAGTGCTTTCAGCTCTATGCGATGGCGGACAATTGCTTCGTTAGCGTTTAAAACACACTTAGCTCTGGCAGCAAAATATGCGCGAACAATTGATATTGCATGCTTTGAATATTTGATGGAATCAAACCTTTAACTTTTGCTACCCTCTCACACAACACCAGCATTTCTCTATATATATATATATATTTTAATGTAATAGCATTTGCTGAACTTGGCAAATAAAATGTTAGCAGCGAATTTACATATGTTCTCGATGCTCCACTCTCTCTTCAGTTCATTCCACCTGCTGATAAATCACAAAGCAAAAATCACAAATCACAAATCATTCATTAGTAGCAGGAATAGAACATTTTATGTCCGGGTTACTGATTCCATGAGTTTTGGGTAACAATGGAACTTCGTTAATGCATCAAACAAACCAAATTGCAATCAAACTTTATTAAATATACATTCACATATATTCAATTTGTTCGATTTAGTTACTTTACTGGCATACAATTTCGTTATGCAAAAATTTAATTAAACAAACACATTTATAATATGCATTTTTTAATTTTATGAACAACTAAACACAAATAAATTCGGTGCCAACAATGGACTAAGAGCTAATTATCTAACAGAATTAAATTTGGCTTTTATAACGATGCTTAACTTTAGGCACTTTGTTATCTCTCATTCTCTCTCTCGGATGTGTATATGAATTTGTAATATACTTTATAAAAGTATAGTTATCAAATGTACAGCTAAATTAAAAAGAGGACAAAAAATAATACCAATTTGGCTGCACATTTAATTTTTTGAATTTAGTTTTGCCTATTTATTTGCCCTTGTAATTTGCATTTAATTTAATTCTATGCAAATTTGCAATATATACAAATATTGTAATAAATATATGCAAAAGCAAATTGCTCATTTCATTAAAATGTAATAAAATTGAATTTAATAAACAAATGTTGCATTGAAAAAATACAGAAGTATGAAGGGTGCTTCAGTGCCAAGTGCTCGACATTAAAAAGCCCAGTTTCAATTCAAACAATATTTTGATGACACTATTTCGTTTTTTGTAGAGTTTCATAAATTAATAAATTATATTGATTTGAAGGATTTAAAATCAAAGAGAAAAACTATGACATAATAATCAAGATAAGTCCATTTCAATTGACATATAAGGGTCCTTAAAGCTTCAATAACTGTTTGCGCTTGTTAAATTGTTGTTTTTGGGATTCATGAGTTGCAATCACGTAGGCTCAGCTCATCTCGACTTGTCAGACAACGTGGGTTCCATAGATGGAATACCTAATTGTAGAACAAACGCCCCCCAAAAACATACACGGCTGAACAAAAGCTCATTACGCATACGCCGTGTGACGGCGAAGCAAATACTGCCAACGACAATAGCAACGCAGTGCCTGATGACAGTGGCACTGCCAACGGCATCGGCAGTGGAGCACACACACAGCTACATTATTAACGTTTAAACCGCATTTGAACAGCTGAATTAAGCATTCCACAAAAGTAACAAGAGCTGCTGTGCAGCGCGGCACATTTCAAGGATTTTCACGTTCAATTCGGCCACACTTTGCACACCATGCACGTCATGACCTGTCCATGTTTGTTACACGACTCGTAGCTAGTCGCTAGCTGTTCTCTGGTTTCAACTTCAACAACTTATCGTGGACACGAATCAGCAGTAAAAAAGGACTGTAACAATATATTTCAAGGCAGGCCTAAGTCAATTGAATTGTAAATAAAATTTCCAATTGTCAATGTTATTTCATTTGCGCGCTGTTCCGGTTGCCAAAGGAGAGCATTCGATGCAACCAAAGGAGCAGAGACACAGTGAAGACAGTGCTCACTTCCTTCACTGGTTCGGCTCTAAATCTCGGTCTGGGAACAGTGACAACAAAACAAAAGGCAACCAGAGCACAGAACACAGAACACAAAAAATAGACTTAATTTCCGTTTCTTTTGTTGTGCTACTAATACACCTTGTACCTGCTACAGTTGTGCAGACTCACATAAATGTATAAATACAAGGCATTGTCTTGAAGTTGTTGGCTTTCTAATTACCTTGAATAAATGTTTTATATATAAATATATTTATGGGATTAAATTTCAATCATTTCATTCTTAGCAATGTAAGTTAACGAATGAAAAGTAAAAAATGTTTTCGAATTTTGAGCACTTTTCATTGTATTGTTTTCCTTGGATTGCTCTCGTTCGTTCCAAGTTTATTTCCACAATTTTATTTACGCATTTCAATTCAATTATAGTCTATCTGGCCAAAGGCAATTGTGGTAGAGCACAAAATTGTGTAATAGAGCAAAGTCAAATTGAATTTGCTAAGAATGTGAGAGCTAAATGTGTTTTATTTTACTTTTTACCTGACAAAAGACTTTGCTAGCTGAATGAGCTTAAATCGTTTCAAAATTAAAACTGATTTCATATTTGAAATAAATTTAAAATGTATGAATTTGTTGTTATCATTTCGAATTTGGTAATTTAATCAAACAAGCAGATGGAAAATAAATATCAAATAAATTATAAATTAAATGCTATCATCTCCGTATTTATGAATTAAATATGTGAATTGCACAAAACCGCATATGGAATAAGTGAAAAATAAGTACTTGAAACAAAACACAAATATTTTTTCTATGCTACTCATATTGTTGGCATTTAATCTCTGTAGCTGCTCAGAGGATTTACAAATATTTTGCGAGCGCTTCAAAAATATTGCCAGCTGTATAATCCCCGAACGGGAATACTTAAAAACCAAAACTGAATAAAAAAAACTGCATTTATTTCAAATTTGAGGTGCTGTGCTGAAGTAAAGGTGCATGGAAATCCAAAGTCTCACATAAATATTTTGCGACTGTTTTACACTTTTTCTGAAGGGAGCAGCACGGAGAATTAAGTGGGTGTGGTAGGTAGGGGGCGTGGTTGTCGGCGGATGTGTGCACCATGACTTCACATATTGCCCAGGGCACAACTAAAATATTATTTCATGAAATTTGCTTAAGGATGCAGCAGCCAAAAGTTTGTTTATCCTTGAAAGTTTATTTTTGCCCCGGAAATAAACCAAATTGCGCTAGTCTAGATCTGGGGAGCACTGCACATGTACAGCAGGGTGCCAAGGGTGTTTGATGGGGGGTGTAGAGGAAGGTAGGGAATATTGAAGTACCCGTTGGTGTTTATTGATACAAGTGCAGCCGCTGCCAAGGCAACTCAAATGCAGTTACAACACGTTGTGGTTAAGCTGCATTTCTTTAAACTGAATATTTAAAATAATTCTATTCCAAATGCATAATTCTATTATCAAAATGTCTTTGGTTTCGGTTGGCAGTAAACAGCTAAAAACAGCTGGAACCGGCTAGCTAAAATAAATACAAAATGTTGTTATTTAGCTACATATTTGCAGAGCAATTATTTTCATAGCTGCAGCTACGTAACGTGCCTTACCGTATCACAACAACAACAACAACAGTAACAACAACATCAGGGTCAAAAACAAGAGTAAATTGTCGGCCAGGAAGACAGCGTTGGCAGCCATGATAATAATGATGATGATGATGGCCATTACAAAAACATTTAATTGTTGTTTTTGCCAAATGAATGGCAAACGGCCCGCAGCGACAACAGCACACAACACAAATTGCGGTGTGCTCATTACGACAATGCATTGGCTCTGAGACAGGGAACAGGGGACAGGGGATTGGAGACTGGAGACAGCCACTCCGTGCTGGCCAAGTCTCTGAGTCAGTTGCCCAGTCGGACCATTAGAGGCCAATGGAAACTATAGCGTCATGCATTTGCCTTCTTTCATGCTCGCCTGCACATCTTTGTTGCAACAATGTATAACCCCAACCCCAACCCCTCCCCCCCTTTTGGGGTTGACAAAGCAGCCTTGTCAGTTAGCAGTTAGTCAAGCAAGCGACCTGCGGCTATGTGGCCCCAACGAGCAAACTGGAGCACTTCACTGCGTACGCCGTGTGCCGTATGCCGACTCTATATTTTTTTTCCACTAATTAAAATAAACCAAGTGGCAACGCTCAACCTGCTACTCAGTTCTTCCACCGCCACAACTCGTCAGCTCGTCAGTTCCTGGCATCGTCAACAGCTAGACAGGAAAATCAGCCGTGAGCTGTATGTGAAAATGGCACAAGGTTGCGTGCAATCTGCCTACGGCAAACCAAATTAAAATTGAGCAGCGGTTACGGCGGTTTCGAGTGTTCACAACAGACGGACAAACGGACGGACATGACGGACAGAGCGGCTAAGGTCAAGCGGAGACGTAACCAGCAGCAGGCAGCGACTTTTGCTTGACCAGCGGCTATTTGTGTGTTGATTGCATTACTAGTTTGTAGTGTTGGTCAGTGAGGAATGTTTGGAATAAAGTAGGGCTACTAACTGTGTTGTCTTTGGGTACAGTAGCAATAATAGACACTAGCTGGCACTACACTTGACTAAACTTTTAGCTTTACTTGCCTAGCTGTGTTAGTTATTGGTCAGCCCAGAGAATTGATTGAGGCATAGTTACAATTATGAGCACTAGCTGTAAGCTAAAAGCTGGCACTACACAACACTGCACTTTTATTCAATTTGCCGTCCAAAATGAAAAATAAGCGCAGAGCATAAAAAAAGAGAAGGAATATAAACATTTTGCATAATCGTTTTAATAACAACTTTGTAATTGCTTATTCATGTACATCCAGCGAGAGTACGAGATCGAAAACTCAGGGCAGTCGGGGCAGCAACCCCAGCAGAGCAGCCCCGCCCACTTCCCCTTTATCCCTCCACTACCCCCTTGCCGCTTAAAGTCCCCATTTGAGAGCCGTTCCTCAGCAACATCGACCCATATACACTCAGCAAAGCCCCACAGTTATGAAACAAACTTTTGCTTTTTAAATGTTCCTTTATTAGTTACTGTAATTGTTTTCTTGTTGTTGTTATTGTACTGGTTGTTGGTGGTGCTGGTGGTGGTGATGGTGATGGTGGTGGTGGCTGGAGTTGTTGTCGCTGCTTTTTAGTTACCCACTAAGGAGTTTGCTTAGCCCAGCAGGAAATGTCCTGCCAGTGGCCGAGGAGCCTTTAGCCACAGCGAACGGCTTTTTGTCCATCATCAAAAGAAATCGAGACTTCAGCCTTGAGTCTTGAACCAGGCGCACAAACTTTTGCGCGAAATGCAACAATAGCAGCAACAACAACAACAACAAGAGCAACAACAACATCATCATAATAACGACAACAACCGACAACAAAGTTGTAAAAGAAACGAAGCAGAAATTTCATAGTGTTTTCTTGTAAACACACCGGAAATGCTTCATTTTAGCGTTGCCCACTGCGGAAATGTCTGCCGCCAGCAATAAGAACAAAACAGCATTCAAATATATACTCCTATATACCCAATTGTACATACATTTCTATATACATTTGATGTACATATTTTCGTGCTGCAGAAAACACCAGAAACTGCAACTGTAATTTGCGCCTTTGTTTTGCTGCCTTGCCACAAGTTTTCAACGTAAAAGTTTTGCCCAAAAACCAAACTAAACCAAACCGAACGAAACCAAACAGAACAAAACAAAGCAAAGCAAAGCACAACCAACCAGTGAGCAATAACAACAAGCACAGAGGGGATAGAGAGAGAGAGAGAGAGAGAGAGAGAGAGAGAGAGAGAGAGAGGTATATACAAAACAGATACAACTATATACTTAGTTATGTCTGCTATATACAAATAAATTTAAACAAGTAAATCTTGAATCAAAACTAAATTAAAGGAATGCTTTTGGCGACAAAATATTTGGTCGACAAAACTTAGCCAAAAAACTTCAACGACCTACGAAAGTGGTCCAGAAATAGAAATGGCAAATAGCAGAAAACAAAAAACAAATAGAAAATAACAAAAAAAGGCTGCTAAACCTTAAATGTTTTGTTTGCTGAAATTGTTGTGCGTGTGTGTGGGTGTGTGTGTTTTGAAAATGTTCGCAATCAACATTAGCATGTTTGTCGAAGCAAGAAATGCAATTTGTTACCACACACACACACACACACACACACTCGCACGCAGACAGTTGGCCAAGAGTTTTGCCACAAAGTTCAATTCGTCAGGGGGAAACTTTATTAATTTAAAGTAAATGCTCGGGAATTTTGCGCAGCCAGGAAGCATGAGAACTTGTTTTACTCGCTGTATAACAGAACTTCTCAAATTATAGCTCACGTGTCGTATACGCAATCCACAAAACAATCAATGTGAAGCGAACAGTTTAGCTTTCCGCACTTAATTGCCTCTGGCATGCAACTGACTGGGTGGCAAATAATACACACACACACGTAAAGTCGTAGACTCGTAGACTCGCACACGTGTGTATTGATGCATTGATGTAATGTTATATTGGCACATGGGGATCAGGTGATGGTGATGAACGCTGCCCAATGCCGCTGACATGTGTAAGCAAAGTGATGAACAAATAACTGCGAAATGGATGGCAAATGGATGGGAATGGCGGCAACGTCGTTGCATTGGCAACTCGACACATTTCGCCATTGGCACCAGAAAGAACATTAGAGAAAACAACAACCACTACAACGACAACAGCAATAACAACCACAGCAATCACAACAACAGCAAGAACAACTAGTGCAAACAGAACAAAACTACACTGAAAGAAAATACGGTGTCTTTAAGTCTTAATTAGGTTTGTCACCCACATATTATAGACTCTGTACTTCTATTCTATTGATTTCAATAACATTTGGACACCATTCTTCTTGGTTTTGCACACCAAATCATAGTGTTAGCTCATTAGTTTTGTGCAGTGTAGTAACTATAACATCAGAAGCAGCTCATTAGATTAATGACGCTGGTAATGGATTAGCGAGAACCACAGCTGGCAGTCGACTTTGTCATTGGCGCCTCGCCGTCTACGATGGCAACTAAACAGCAGCTTGTAATTAGTGACATAGGTCGAGTCTAAGGACAATGGACAGTGGACAAAGGACATCGGACGGCAGACATCAAACAGTGGACTCAGTTGACTCTCGACAGCAGTCAGATGATAGCAGATAGTGGAAAGTGGATTGTGGAAAGTGGATAGTGGACACTGGACACTGGACAGTGGACATCCAGTGGAGCTTACGTTGCAACGAAGTTGTCAACAGCAGTTAGACCAATAATTACAACTACAAAGTAATGCCATATATATTAAAGTTCTAGTTAATTAAGTACTTAAAGTTTATGCACATTTAATAGCAGTAAATAAGAAGTCATGTCTGAAATTGATTACTGAGCCGATCAGCTTAATGGCCAAGTTAAAGGCCCACAACTCCAAGCCATATAAACACACACACACATACATAACCAATAATAAGTTGGTAAGAATGCTGCCTGCATTTCAATTAGGTCACAGCAGTTGGAGAAACCTTAACAGTTTAATATTAATATACTCATACTTATAGTCAGACTTAAACTTGTATTTATATTTATACTTATATATTAGACATCTGCATGAATGGCAGAAAATCGACGTTCGAATGAACAATGCGCAAATTGAGTTGAGTGAATTCGAATGTTACGCGCAATTTATTTGAGTGAGTGAGTACGCTAGCGTCGTACAATGTCTCATTCAACTCAAACGAAAAGCAATGAATTGAATGAGTGAGAACCCGTAAAAATTAGATGGTTGGTTTTGAATGTATTCGAATGCAAGACAGATTTTTTATTAATGAGTAGAACACAAAGCGTACAGAAAATAAAGAAAATAATAGAAAAACACAAGTCAATGTATTTTACACACTTATATATATATATATATATATATATATATATATAAATATATATACTTATATTTATTTTTCCTATGTCTAATTATAGTATAATATGTACATATGTAAGCCTATATTTATATATGTATGTACATATGTATATTTAAAAAAAAAAAACTGAATCAAATCTGAAAAAGCACATACGAAACATTTATGGACAGGTCACAAGTTCACAGTTATTAGTCTAATAACAAAGAAAACAATTTATTAACCATAATACAGATAGCATACACACAAATAACACACTTGTAAAAACAAAACAAAAACTAAACTACAACAACAATTGCGTGTGTTTCGTTTGGGCGATGCTAAAGAAATGAATACACACAAAATCTATGCCACAACTCGAATACATTCGAATGTCTTCAGCTTCGCCAAAGTTTTCATTCCGTTTTACGCACTTATTTATTCTCACTCATTTCGTTGAATGCCGCTAGTTATGAGACACAGTGTGGCGTGTTACTCATACACATTCAATTCATTGTGTGCTTCGTAATCACTCAGCTTAATTCATTCGAATACATTCAATTTTACGTATGCTGTGAGTGGACTCATGCAGACCTCTATTATATATTCATGTTCGGGCCTTCTCGGGGCAGCGACAAGTGTTGCTCTGGTTGAGATTGTTTAAAATCCCTCATTTAAATAAAGGCCAGCCGGAAAAGAAAGCAGGCCACACATAACGAAGTTTTAATACTCTTAAATAACTGCTGAGTGGCTTAAAATTAATTTTAATATTTAAAGTTTAAGACTTGAATTCAAGTTAAGAACTCGTATGACTTCTCACGTCAGTGGTGCAGACAGTTTCATTTACTATTTATTAATTCATCTGTAGTGAGACACAAACAACCCACACACACACGGCACACACACGTGCACACACCACAAACAGCCGTCAAATGCAGTAGAGACAGCTAACAAGTTGATAACTTGGCTACTTGGCAGCAAACCGTTACATGGCGGCAAATTAAAACGTTTGCCAGTCGCAGAAACCGGCATTAAGCGTACGTCAGTTTTGCCCATTTGCCAGTTAGAAATGCGCTCCCCCTCCTTCCCCCTACCCACTCCCTAGCCTCTGTTCTCCAACGCGTGCCATAACTTTAGTGGCCATGTAAAATGCCTGCTAGCCAGCGCTTCGTGTGTGTGAGTCTTGGCCCAGTCGGGATTTGGCTATGATACTCCCACTCCCACCCCTTCCCCTACTCCCACTCCTTCCCCACTCCACCTCCAACTCGATCCGCATTTTGATAACCCAATTAGAACCCAACACACGTTTCCGACTTTTCTTTTTTTTCCATTTTCCTTCTCGTTTTTGATTCAGTTTTAAATCGGCGCTAGTTTTTGCTGTTTCTGCTGTCATATTTTAATGTCAAGTGCTGTAAACAGGCACTGGTCAGTGGATACAGTGGATACACTGGACAGTGGTGCATTTTAAATGTCAATCGGCTTTAGTGGCCAGGTCTTATCAGCTTATCTGTGGTCGCCACGCATAAGTTAACGCAGTTCCAAATGTAAACAAAATGTCTAAAAAAAATACATGAACAATAAAATGTTCAACAGTTTTGCTGCATATATTAAATTATTTACGCTGGGATACACAAATGTAGCAGATACAAATCGCTTTAACCTTGGAAATTATTGCATAAATCAATTCAGTGATGAGCTTAAAATGTAAAGCAATCATTCGTTAAAGCAAAACTAATGTCAAAGCGGAGAAAAGTTGATTTATTATATTAAATTTCATAGCGACAGTTAATCAATGGCAAGCGGTGAAAAAAATGTCATCAAATCTCGTATTCCCCCGTGACCAATTGCGGCTGTAATGACTTTAGACTGCAAACTTTTTATGCATCCTTTGGTAATTAACAGCTAGACGTAAAAGTTAGCTAATTTACATATTTTGTTTTAGTTGAAATTCCATCTGTGAGGTGAGTGAACTTCATCAAATGCTCAACAGGTTGTTAAATGTCTTAAATAAATCTCAAGTTTCTTTGTTCATCAACTGGGTTTATGGTATTCAAAAAACACTTTTATTATTTCACAGTTTAACTAAAGAAATTTGACAGCCAAAAAAGAAGAAAATCTTTTTAAAATATCTCTAAAAAAAAACCAACTACAGTTATGTTTGCCTAGCCCTAATAGCACATTGTAGTATGTACTTAGGAACTGTGCCAAGCCTCAGAGAGATATAATCAAAGTCAACTAAAAATGTAACACACGTTTGACAAATTAGCATAACCCAAACGAAAATGGCACATAAAACTGATGTTATTGCCCGTGTCATTTGCCAAACAAGTACTAAAACACATGTACCCTCCGAAAGTAAAGAGGAACACACACCATTCATTCAAGATTCTCACAAATAAATTGTATGGACTTGAGCACCCAGAAGCACGCGGAACTGCGAACCGCGAACTGCGAGCTGAAGAAATCCAAATGTAGAACTACTTAAATATAAATGAAATCACGTCTCGTTCACGAAACAGGACTTTCTCTTTCCAGCAACGTGTAAATTACAATTTTATTGTGAGCATTTATAACATTTATAATAAAGTTTTTAAATGAATGACAAGCATCCCATGTGGACACACCAAGCGAATCATACGCCGACAGGTGTGACACTACTACAACTACCTGTTCTCCTTTTCATTGGTTTCAGTTTCGGTTTCGGTTTCTGTTACCTTTTTTCTCTGGTCGGTGTCTGTGTCTGTATCCGATTCAGTATCGAGTTGACCCTGTTTTTTCTGTTTTTGGGCCATGCTGTTGGGCATCAGAATGCAGCTGGTGATTGCAAAGATTGCTGAAAAACTCTCACCCACTATCGGTGACAGGGCGAATATGGCATTTCAAACATTGCAAAAGCAACTGTGTAAATATTAAAACAATGGACATTCGAGGTACTCGGTTAGTAGCACTCCGTAGTCAGAAGTCCGTAGTCGGTAGTCCGTAGTCAGCCGTCCGTAGTGGACAGTAGTCCGGGTGTTCCCGCTTTTAACGGAACAAAAGACTCGTTCTCACAATTCGTAGGCCATAAAATTGTCATCGTATGTGAAACTTGAAATAAAATGATGAATTTATTTGAACGCTCGTCGCACGTCAAACGTGCGAGAATTTCTAAAGCAATTCACAACTGGTTTCAAGTCTATCACAACTGGGAATGTCTCTGACTGATTTTTGCATATTTTTTGTTCAACAGAAAAAGCACAAAAAACAGCAAAAACAATGCTTGCATCATTTAGATATTTGTCTTGATTCTGTGCTTCGTTCTTCAGTGAAGTGTTAACTGCAAAATTATGTAAATATAGCACAGTTATCGGGCAAACACAAGCATTTCACTTGGATACCAAAGAATTGGGTGCCGGAAGCGCTGTGCAGCGCAAAACAAACAAAAATTTTTGACTTTCAACGACTTATCGCAAATATGGGTTAAGTGCAGCAACAGCACTCGTAAATGGGTCACTTGGACTAATGATATGTTGTGACTTGTCTGGTACTTAAATACATAAGACGACTAAATGCAAATGCTGCCCGCAGCTGAACTAAACTTCCAAGTAGCGTTTAAGTTGCCATGCAAATCGGATTGTCTTCCAAGTCCAAGTCGAAGTGGAAGTCGGAGTGGAAGTCATAGAGTCAGAGTCTTAACAGCTGTATCTATATCTGGCACTGACTGGCGATGCGAAGGATTACACAACTTTGGAATTGTCAATATGACTTAAGCTGCTGCTGCTCCTGCTGCTGTCGCTAACGAGCTGCTTGCGCCAAGAATAACAAAGGACGACGACGAGGAGCATGATGACGACGACGACTGCTGCCAGTAGCAGCAGCAGCAACTGTTGCTGGGACTGTAACAATGTCCTCTTTTGCCACTATAAGAGTTGCCAGTCAAAATTGATTTCAATTGCCAACAGCGTGACTCTGGCAGCAATTAGATTTTGTTGTTTTGCTGGTCGAGATTTAATTATGCGTGCATATTTCAATTAAAATGCTCGCATTTAATTGACTCGCAATGTTTGCAAAGTTCATGCAGTTTAACTCAATTATCAGTCGAGTTCTTTATCTCTTTTATTTTGACTTTTTGTATTAGCTGCATAAATCAACTAAAATTGTTGGTGTTAAGTATACGCAGTGTGTAACGAGACAGCAAGTGCTGCTACGAACCAATGCGAGTACTCCTGTCATTTGCATGACAACAACAGCAACAACAAACACTCACAAGTTGACGACGTCAACGTCGACGCTTCCCAAGATTTATTAGCGCATTTGACTTGATTTAGCTTGTTTATGTTTTGCAGCGAGAAAAACTTATGGTCGAGCATTATGGCCACAAAAATGGACAACGTTGCCGGACACCATCAGCATGCAGGACTCTGCTGCTAAGTGTGTGTGCGAGTGTGTGTACTGTTTAGGTGTTGCTACTGGTTTATGCCTGAACAAAAACGAAGCTCATCCCTGCTGGCTCTAGATGCCTGCTGATGTGCATCATAAATTATTTTGATGATCGTTTTAGTAGTTGATGCTACTGCTACTGCTACTGCTACTACTGCTGAAAAATCTGATTGGACGCTGAAGATAGCCCAAAATGGGGGGCGTGCACCTGGGCTGCAGGTGTTAAATGTCTTGGGTAAAGTGCTACACATAAATTCAGTACAGATGTGTGTGCGATAGATGTGACTTTAAACTGACAATAGCTCATTTAAATGGTCAACATTTATCTGATTCCCTCTCCCTCTGACTCATTGGCTGTCCTCCTGCCTGCCACGCTCCCTTTCTCCTGGTCTCCTTCTCTCCTGTCGCATTCTAAATGTGTTCGTGGCAGTGAGTTATGTTCGTTGTCCCTTCTTTGATTTGATTTGAATTAATGAGCCACAGGTCAAAGGTTACACGCTGTAACGAGTCTACAATGCTATGCTGCATATCCAGCGCAATTTCTATCGTCTAATTCCTGCCGCTGCCTGACAAAATCCATTAAAGTCACTTTATGTAACTGTTTGCTGCTTGTTTGTGTTGTTGTCTCCTTGTCTCCTTTTTGCTGCTAATGTTTTGTTGTTTCGTGTAAATTATTCCGTTCAGACTTGCAAAAAAATAAAGCTAAGGGACTCTACCAAATGCAGCGTCATTCATCACAACAAAAAGAACAGCAAAAGCATCAAAAGGCAAAGAAAACAACTTTTAAGCGGCGAAGAGCGCAACTGGAACCGAAACTGGGACTCATTTTTGCACTTAAACAACGAGCAACGAACCCAGACAAAACCCAAAAGCAAAAAAAAGATATACTCACTGCTGTTGTACTCCTGTAGTGTAAGTATTTACTCTGCACATGTGCCAGCCCTTTTGTATTCCCCTCTGTTTTTGCCTGACAACCTTTTTTTTTTGTATGTGGCACAACACCCTGACAAATATTTTGCTTATACTCAAAACAGTTAAAAAATGCATAATTTAAAATGCTGCTTAACAACTTTGCCGCTTGATAAATTAGTGCGAATTCAAACAAATATATTAAAAAAGGAACTCATATCTCTCGAATGCACTCAGCTACAGCTGTAGCTCCAGCAGAGCACAACAGAACACTGGACAACAGAAATCAGTTCAGTTCACATAATGCACAATTGTTTATGGTCCTTTGTGTGTGGGTCAGCGGCGATTTGAGGATCATCGTGACATGTTTAAAGCCACAATCGCATCATAATTAAGCTAAATAATAACCAAAAACAATTAACGTAACTGAATAAATATGCAAATGCCGTCAAATAAATTTAACTCTCACACTGTTAGTGTCGGCTTTCTATTGAAACTGTAATTGATTTGATCAGTTTATGCGATCGCCACTCGTGTGGAACATCAACATGTTAATCGACTTCACGGTACGACTAATTTATCCAGTATTCCCGGCAGACCTTTTAATTTTCGGTTAGTTCTTAAGCACCACACACATATGTAAATATTATGACATTCCCAGTTCAGGTTTTCAGCTTTCACTCCACCGTAATTTCTGTTAGGGCGTGGCCCTGTCCCACCCCAAAACAACCTTCGTCTGGTCATAACTAATGATAATAGCACTCATAATGCGTTTGTCCCTTTAATTAATTTTATTTACAGAATGACAAAACTTTCCTGGACTTGCGCAACATAATATAATTAAGTATACAGTCCATATATGTATGGAGCATAAAGCTTTAAATGACCAGAAAAAGTGTAATAACAATTTCAAAGGAATAACAATTGCCCGAATTCAGGATAATAAAAAATAACAAATGATGCCAGCAATAATAAAGCTCTTTACAAAATACACAGTGGGGATGACGTCATTAAAATGTTATTAAATCTTTTTATGCAATAATTCAATATAAAACAAAATTTATTTCAAAATATTTGCATTTTCTTTGAACCTTTTGGATGGCAGTGCAGAATTTTAATTCAATAACTATTAATAGAA
This sequence comes from Drosophila dunni, assembly GCA_018152125.1. Classification (NCBI taxonomy): domain Eukaryota; kingdom Metazoa; phylum Arthropoda; class Insecta; order Diptera; family Drosophilidae; genus Drosophila; species Drosophila dunni. Next base: position 12,231,530 of record JAECXC010001917.1, on the reverse strand, counting down.
TTTAACTGGAAACATATTTAAAGGGATAACAGTTGCCAAAAAGCGGGGGTGGAGCAATAACAATAGAAGCGACTGCTAAGGACCCTGTAGCAAGTCCCGTTAAAAACTTGTTTGAAAGTTTATCACAAACTTATCAGACTCTACCTATTTTAGTCTCTAACTTACATATTCTTCTTCCCTCTGCCTGCACATAATTTTCTAAGACTACCTTAGTTAACCCCTTTGACTTTGTTAAGTACAGGGTCTTAAAAGCAAGTGAACGAATGAATTTCGCGCAGTTCAAAGAGCATAGCAAATAAGCAAAAATGAGCTAAGTGCAGCTAATGAGTACATAAAAAAGCTGCTGAAAATAAGGCAAAAAGCAGGCAGAGATGAAGCAACAATAGCAACAGCAACAAGAACAACAACAGCAACAAACAGATGCAATGATTCTTGATAAAAGTGAATAATATTGATGTGGAATTTGGTCAGAAGCAGTGAATAAAATTTAATTGAAGTGCTATAACGGAACGACAACACGGCGTATGCGTGACGCTACCGATGACGATGACGATGACTATTCCAACGAGATACAACAAAATAAATATTACAAATATTTGAAAAGAACGACCGCTCATTAGCGAGCACGTGACGCGTAAGTGTATAAAGCTTGAATGCAGTGGGCAGAGGCGTAGAGTGCGAAGGGGGTAGGTGGGGTAAGTGGGCGACCACAATCTGCAACCACACGCATTTGCTTTAATTAATAAGCCAGCCCCGTAAACTAAACTAAACTTTGGATGGTTTCCGTGTCCACACGAAATGTGTCATAATTTCTATTTATGGTCTGGCATTATGGGCACGTCGCATTTATTATGATTTAATTTAATAAATTACAACAGCTCCTCGGTGAGCATTTGAAAAAAAATGAAAGAAATTGCCAGGACAGGCTCAACACGCAACTCAGTAAACCCGGTTTAAACAAGGCCAACAAAATATATGTATGTTAATGTATATCAGAATATATGGAAAGCTAATTAAGTAATAATTTGCCTAATGCAAAAATTACCCAGTTCACGCGATTTTTTTGTGTAATTTAAAAAAAAGAGAGAAAGGGTTGCGTGCCACACACATGACCACACAAATAATCAAAGGAAAATGAATGTGAGTTTCTGTGGTTTTTGGGCTAGGTCACTACATTGTGCCAGTATCACATAACATCGTACTTCAGTTAGAGTAAAGGTAAAGGTAACGGTAATGGTAATGGTAATGTCCTGAGATAATTACTCTTCTACCAGCATAGACGTACAAAGGAATTGACTTATTAAATTGCCAAAGCGAAAACAAACTTAATTACGACTGAAACTTTATATTCGATTACTCGTTTGAATATGCATAAATTTCGCGCAATTTAACATTTTTTATGGCAACTGTTGTGGCTTTATGTAGCATAAAACGCCATTAAATCAAGATTGATTGAAAATCAGACAACAATAAATGCCAAGAACCAATAATTATTAAGCACAGAACTAAGTCGTAGCTAGTTATCTTAAGTTTAATACCCGCTTAAATTTAACAACATGTTTAAGTTTCCCATTGACATTTAGTTCGTGTTTAAGCTGCAAATACCAATGAAGATAAGGCCAATAAAAAGAATTGTGGCCTGAAGGCGTTTTAAAGTGCGGCCAGGAGTAGAAGGGTCGTAGTGGGTCGTAAAATACAATATAATGAAATCAAAAATGCCATCAAATGAAAACATAATGATTTCATCTAATTATAGCCGAGTTGCAACTTGGCTAATTCAGTTAGCCTGCAGTGCGGAAATGCCACAAACACTTTTACAATCGTCGACACTTCTGTGGGACAGTCTGACAGTCTGAGAGTCTGAGTTTCTTTCAGTTCTGTCGTTTTGTGTCTACTAGCGAAGGAAGTTCCTTTCGCGACTTGTCTTGTCTAAATTTAGCTACAACTGTTGCTCCTACCGCGCCTTTTATAGCCATTGGTCTTTGATCTTAACCCAAACTCAACTGACTACTTGGCTGCTGGTTTGTCTGTCCCACAGGCAGAGTGTCCGTCTGTTTGTGTATCCGACTGGCCATCAACAATCTAGTCATCGCTAATTGTCCTTTGGCATTCCTTCTCGTCTCATCATCGTCATCACAGGCTGCTGCAGCTAATGCGCTTGGGAGATCTGCAAGTTTTACTCGGAACACAACAGAACAGAACAGCAGATAACAACAATTATAATTGGTATTTTAGCGTCCTTTGTGTCTATATTTAGATGCGAACATGACCAAACGCCTGATTATGTTACTCAAATTACAGTAATTTGCTTTAAGTAGACACTCTCACTCTGTGTTCTTGGGCTAATTAATGTTTAGGTAAACCAATAAGTTGCTTGCCTATTTGTTAAGCACAACTGAAGCACTCTTTTTACAGCATATTTATGGCTGTATGCAGGCCATAAAAAATGGGTCTATTTGTGTATAAATTTAAATTGTTTATGTTTTACATAATTCATCGAAAAGTAAAAGTAAGCAAGAAAAGCAACATCTGCGTGAATCACAGTGCTTTAAATGCTAATTTTATTATGGATAACTTAATGGAGAAAACAAGTAGTGGCCCAGTTAAATGAAGAAATCACCTGCTTTGCCAATTTACAATTTACTAATTTACATAAATGCCTAATAAGTTTTATGCATATTAATTAGGTCATAAAAAGGAGCCAATATTAAATGAAATAATTTTCCAATTTTCAGTCCTTTCCAGGTAGCATGAAAAATGTATGCAAATTATAAATCAACCCACTTGTGCCCTTTTGGACAGTTACACTCCGTTCTTAGCGGGTTTCCTATCTCAACTTCTATCTCAATTCGGTGCTATCTGCTCACAGTGTGTCGCTTCTGAGTAGCTGTCAGGGCGTTTTAAAGAGATGAATATCTGCTAACCACGATTTGGCCAAATCGTGACTAAAGCTCTTAGTTACAGCTAGTTAAATTAGCACACATTCAAACACTCACTTGGTTATTTAAATGCATACTAGTTAGTCGGTGTTGAGTGCTGCAAATTAATTCTAAAACTAATTCGCTCTCTCCATTTAAATGTGTGTTTTATATTTTAAGAAACGAATGTTGTCTATTTCTATGCCATGTCAATCTTGCATGCCAAAATAAGCCATACCTTATTTGGCCAATACCCCAAAAAAACACTGGGCAATCAAATCAGTTTAGTTTTAATTACATGACCGATTGTTTTCGCCAACCGGTTTTTACAGTTGATGCTGCTCAAGTTCAAGACTCAGGGGAGTAAACAACAAGCTAAGAGGCTACAGTGGAGGTGATCGGCTGTTAAAAGCTCAGCTTGAATTATGGAGAAGACGTGTATGACATCATTAAGATCACTAAGATCCTGATAAAATTTTTGTCTCTAAGCAATTCTAACCAAAATTTACAAAGATATGCAACACTTTAAAATATAGTGGATTTACTAGCACAATCCGCTCTATAGTACTAAAAATTGGTAAAGCTTCAGAGTTTCAGATATTCTTATACACACAAATATAAGCTCATTTATTCTTACCTTAACTGGGCTCAAAATGCTACCGAATATTCAATTGGGCGGGTATTTCATAGGTGTTGGCGTTCCGTTGTCGTTGTCGTTGCCGGCCAAAATTGTCGGTCAGTGGCACAAATTTTGGGTAGGGTGTGCGCTGGCATCAAAATAAAGCAAAACTGTAATGAAAATAAAAATAAAAACATAAAAATAAAAATAAGTAAACAGCAAATGAACAAGAAGAATTACAACACCAACAGAAATGTGTGTGACACGTCGGAGACGCGACGCGACGCGACAAGTTCATAAAATATTCAGCGATCGTCTCGGTTTGGATCGAGTTTTTGCACTGGTTTTAGTTTTAATGGTCTGTATCTTTAGCATATTATCCATATATGCTCGAGTGTGCACAAATGTCTGTTGTTTTTTGAGCTTCATTTTGTTTGATTTGGCAGTTGTTTGCTTTGCTGTTGTTTTTTCGGTAATTTCTTGAAAATAATTAATTTGGGAGAACTTTCTATTAGCTGCCGTCATCGTTGTCATCGTCCTCATCAGCATGCAGCGGTTTATAGAGTCAGTCCGAGCGGTGAAAGTTCTGAGACTTTATTGCCGCCTCCGATATTTCCGCTCAGTTCTCCTAAGAATCTGGCCAAGGCCTCGTATCTTTGCTTACTTTATGCACAATTTCGCGCTCTTCAAGTGCTCTTTATTTTTTTCCTCCTCTTTTTTGGGGTTTTTGCTTTTACCGACCATTAAGTGTTTTGGGGCAATTTTAGTGTTTGTTTCTTGATTTTTATAAACATTTTTCTTGCGGGCCTTCAAGTGAACTTGTCGAACATTGAAATTTACTTAACTGTTTTTAGAATAAATTTCGTAATTTTATGATCTGTGAGAATTGCCTGGAAACAAAAATGCCTTTTGATCTGTCAATTCTTGAATTGAGAAAGCCGAAAGTCATGACTCACAGAAGCTGTAACACTTGGAAAGTAAGAAGTGCTGTCTTCTACGAAATTTATCTCGCATTTGTAATTATTTTTATTTTTTTTGTCTTTTTTGGCTTGTCTGCTGCGATTGAATAATCAATGTTTGTCGTTTTGGGTTTTTTTCTTGTTGATTGTTGGTTTTTGGGGTTTATTTTTAAGTTTGTCGTTGTGATAAGATACGACTTAAGTCACCTTGTTTTCCAGAATCACAAATCAAATTTAAGACTGCTTATTCACGATTTTTAAAAAGGGCTCAAGATCATTAAAATGATTAATATATGGCAATTAATCACTAAGGTGTAATTATAAGGATTCTAAGCACTTGTAATTTTAAATCGTAAATTAACAAGTAAGTATTATTAGATTAATGTTACCCATTGGTAAATTTAAATTTAAAACCACATTAAAATCGAAATGGAAAATCTGCCTAAATGCCGCACGCCCTGAAATCGTCGGGAAACTGGAAAATTCGTGGCAATATTGAAAATGTTCGCATTATGTTAATTTAATGTGTGTGATTATTGAAAATCATAAGAATATTTTTATGGGCTGCACATTTGTGTGGGCAATGGACGTGGACTTAAGCATCTCAAGGGCCCCAAGGACATCGGGGAGCGAGAGGGATGGAGCTGAAGTGTATTCCATGTTGTTGTCGCATTATTATTGTTATTACCAATCAATTTGATCAGTGCCAAAGTGACAATAATTTGAAACAATTTATTATTTTAACATTTGTGTATCGCAAACACACACACACACATACACACGCATACACCCACTCAGGCCAACACATACAGACGTTTCTTCGCTCCGTTCTAGCCGTTTAGAAATGCAAATCACGTTTACGCGTTAAGAGCCAACACAGTAGCGCCAACAACAACAAACAACAAGAACTGGGGTTACATTGGCCATTGAAGGCACCTGTGCCAGGTGTTTAGGCTTGAGATACAGATACAGATACATAGATACATCGATGCACAGTTAGACAAGTAAGTATGGCGCCATGTCACCACCTACAACTGGGAATCATATTGAAATTTTCCCAACTTTGGAATGGGCGTTTATGAGTGGAAAGCCTTGAAAAGGAAAATCATGAGAAGAGAAAAAAGAATGAAATCTGTGTGTGGCCCTTTGCAGAGATAAAAGAGAATTTAAATTTGATAGGCGCTCTAGGTCTTTGGGCCCCGTCTTCGATGGGGGCCAAAATAAATGTGGCTGTCAAAGCTTTCACTCCGCCACAGTTGGAATTAATTTTGCACAGATTATTTTTATCTTTATGTTTATGAGAAAAGGCGTCGTCGGGAGGATTTCAATTTGGCAAACTGAAATACTGAAGTACTCAACCTCAAACTCAAACTCAAATCGCTGCACGTTCATCGGTGATATGGCAAAATTGGCTTACAGCAGGGATTAGACGGTTTCGCATCAAACAGGAAAAAAAGCAGAATAAAATCAAAAATAAGTAAATTCCCCAATTCCCCAAAACAATCCTAGCAGTATATAGAGGATGGGGTCAATGAACTATGGCCAAAATTGGGCTACTTTATATACTGAAGTTAATGTTCATTTAATTAAAACACATGATTCACTTGTTGAATCCCCGCCAGAGACGATGCTGTGAGTTAAGCAAACGCTGAGTTACGCAAAACAATAACAGAAACAATAATTTTCCACAATAAATCACGCAAACCGAGATCAAAACAAAACAAAAGTCAAAACCGAAGTGAGTAACTGTAGAATAAACCAAAGACAAGCAAAACAAACAGCTGAGGGCAACCCCAGCAACAACCAAGTGATGGTGAGCGCGGGGTAACCGACTGTGGTGGGGGTTCAAGCGACCGACCAATCAAAAGCGCAAAGACAGCGCCAAAAAAAAGACATCTCCGCTGACCAAGAAGAGACAACGCTGCAAATGGGCAGCCGGCAGTAACCAGAAACGGAACGAAACGGAGAGAGCGAAAGACAGAGAGAGTGTGAGAGAGCGCAACCTTGGCAAAAGCACAAAAGCAATAACAAACACAATTACACAAACAAAACGCAAAGACAAACACAGGCAGAGGCAGCGCAGTCAGCGTCTGTCTTAAGAATCTCCCTAAACAGCTGAACAGCTCGCTTACAATTTATATGGCAGACGCTGCGACGTTGACGTTTACGTCGACTGCGGCCGCCGCTGCGACGCAGGGCTTTCGCGCAAAGTGAATTTGGAGACGCGAAATTTACTAGCTGAGAACAGTGCAGAATCGTCAGCGTATTCTCAGCCCTCGGCAGCTGCGCAGTTGTTGTCGCTGCCAAAGTCGGCGTCGCCGTCGCAGTCTCAGTCGCTGCTGCAAGAACATTATGACCAAAAGAAATTTACGCCGGCTGATTTGGCGCTGCGAGCGGGACACGAGGGTATATAAGAACCTGGCCCTGTTAACCATTTGGCAAACTCTCGGGTCGGTCACGCGTGCGCCGTTCAAGTGGAGCTCTGGATCGTAGTATATAGAAATTTATATAGGTTGTGATCCTGCCGAAAGTGTAACGCATTTAAACGCCATGACTTGCAAAAAACTATAATCGATTTCTTTAAAAGCAAAACCAACAAAAAACACAATAATAAACTTGAGTGAATAACGGTTTGAGAACTTCTTGTGCAAAAAAAAGTGCCAATAAAATAAATAATTCGAAACAAACCATTTTAATTTAATTTTTTAAACGGTGAGTGTAAGTTAAGTTCCTGCAAATAACATTTAAAATGTCTTAACTGTTAACTTCAAAGTGTTGGCCAGTTCAGTTTCTAATTGAGTTAGTTTTATGTAACGTCTTTCGTGTTGTATCTTCATTTGATTTTAATGTGCTTTTATCGTAGTCAAACCAAAAACAAAGACAGAAACAGCAACAGAGACAAAGAGACAGCATACGAAATTTGTAGGGCCCTTTAAGGTCCACTCCGAAGACATTTATAACATTTGATGTCCACCCTAAAGCCTTCATCAACGCGTAACCGCCATTAAAAAGGGGCCAAAAAAGACTCCAACGCCAACGCTCTAAAAACCGAAAAGGGACGTCACTCAATACAGTAAAAAATCTGAGGAAAATATAAGGGGAAACCTCAACGTCAGACTGAGCTAGCAAAAAGCATTAAACTACTGCGCTTTAATAGACTTTTATTGTTAAGCAGGCCAAGACACGCACAACTTAGACTCAATTTGGTAAGAGCAAAACAACGCACAAAACTGAGTTGAATAAGTGAATAAGTGCTCGACTGTAAGAAGCCCAGTTTACATAGAAATTAAAAACTGAAGTGGGGTTCGTTTAAATTGGTAATAAATAAATAGATAAAAAAAAAAATATATATTATTTTTATCAAAGAGTACGATAGAGAACTTCTAAAAAACACAGACGATAAGGACATCAAATAATTTTGATGTCAAATTAACTTGTTAAATTGTTTGAAGTCCTTGAAGACTGCTCTTCCCACTGCTCTTCTAATTAAACTGAAATTACCAGCAACTCATAAGCCTTTAGTTTCATCTGAAAACTGGGCTATAAAAAAATTGCACGCATTTGAAATTGAAGATCCTTTTTCGCCATTGCCTTTGCCTTTGCTTTCCGCCATCTGCATCCCTTAGTCCATCATAGTGGAAACAACAATGTAATGTTTAATTGACACCATTGTTCGGGCAACACTTTTTGCTCCATTTAACATTTAACGTTTAACAGCATGGCTTGCTGCTGCCGCTGCTCCTGATGCTGATGCTGAGCGTTGACAGCCAAAGAAGATAACGACTAGAGAGTTGGGTGGCAATGTAGGGTGAGTGGGAAGGGGCTGTGTCTGCCCATGTCATCGACCAGTCCATGGGTCCTACGGTCCATCAGTCACTTAGCCCGGATGGCACTTTGCCGTTGCCACGATTTTCCTTTTGGTTTTCTGTTTTTTTTGTACGTTAAGAGCAGCAGTGAAACTGGGCGAAACAGTCGTCATTGGCAGTGACCAATTCAGTCACCAATTCAGAGCACGTCGTTCAAATTATTATTATGCGCTGAAATCGCAAAGGGATCTGGAGAACTCAATGTTATAGCTACCAAGTTTGGACTGCCACTCGACTAGACAATCAAGAAATTTAAATTTGATTCGTTGCGCAAACTGCCCAAGGAGCTACAGTAACCAACCAGTACCACGAACAGCAAGAACATCAAGAGCACAGGCAGTGGAAACAGTAGCAACAGTGCGCACTCAACTGTCAAATGTAAGAAATTCAAGAAAGAGTAGTTAAATTGGGTTTTAACAACGAATAGTCTATACACTTCTGCATTTTATATTATATATAAAATAAATTAAATGCTTCAAGTATTTTATTAAAAAACTAAATTTGCATAAGTTAGTTTTTTATTGATTTTTTAATACTTTTAATATTTCCTTTCAAAGTATTCAAATGTCGCCAACTTTGTAAACTTTTTTAGCCAACTTCCCTTTGTCTCTAGCTGTTTTTTTTCTCCCTGTTTATTGGCGCTGTAGTTGTCTGTTCACATTGGCAATTTTGTTTGGCATTCTGCTTTAGTTTTCAGCGATTTTCATAAATTAAATTGTTTGTCACAGGACAGCACTGACAGCAGCCACTGTCGGCAGCACTCTTGGCATTTATCTTCTGACATTTGCTCCGATTTAGCCATCTACTACTACTGCTCTACTCTGGTGTAGCTGTGTGTCTGGCGTCTAGTCTCTTTGGTGTTTAGAGTCTCAGGTAGTCTACACTCCTGGCCATAAATCAGTCATAGGCGTGGCAGGAGACGGCCTTGGGCGCGAATTGAAAGCCAAGTAAGTGCCGTGTTGACGGATTCTAAATGTATTATGAGTTATCCATCTGTGTGTGTGTGGGTGTGAGTGTGTGTAATTTTTCGCACCTGCAATTTAAGCTAACTAAGCGATATGATTTCTCTCACAGGTGGCTGCGCTTATGCCGTCTGCCAAGTTGTACACTGAGAGAAAAAGTCAAGTATTTTCAGTATTTTTACTAAAACTTACATTTCCTGTTAAAACTAGTAATAATAAAACTCCATTTAAATTAAATTAATATTTCAAACATCGAGTATTACTTTTCTCCCAGTGTCTGAGCTTTGTTTACCTCTATCATCGAGCCATTCATATTTTTTCCAAGTAACTGTAGACTCTGAGAACCAAAAAAGCCCAGAAAAAACACATGGGCTTGTGCTTAGATCAGATGATAATTTTTTTGGCGATAAATAAACTTGAAATTCGCACGCATTGATTACCACACTTTCTTTACTTTCTTTTGGGTCGGCTATTTGCATAGATAGGCATCAAGAAGATAACCCAGAAATCCAAATCCAAATCCAAATTATGTGAGAACAGTAACGAGGCGACCAACAAAATGCCAAAAAAAAAAACAATTTAATTTATTAATTTAAATTCCACACACACAACAGAGAAAATAATAATAACAACAACAACAACAGCAAGAAAACTGTAAGCACATTTAATATTTTTTATAGCAAAAACAAAATTAGGGACGAGACAGAATGTGACAGAGAGAAGAAAAAGTGAAATGATTTCTCGACTTTGGTCATTACGAATTCTGATGGCTATCAGCGGCTCATTGTATTCCGGCCATAACTACTCACTTGTCACTTGTCAGGTTCAAAAATTATGCTAATTTTATGTGTCAATTATCTGCCAATAAGCACAAGCACAACTTGGTGTGTATAGTATCTGGTATAATGGCTATATGGCTCTGGGTTTAGTCCACTCCTCGTCAAACCGGACACGCGCTCAAACATGGACCCAAACTGGGGCTGGGGCTGGGACTGCGAGTGGGACTGGAAGTGGGAGTCTGACTACTGGTGATGTGTAAACATGATTTGTGCCACTCAAGTCAACAGTGTTCTTTATTTTTTGCTTATTTTGGGTCTATTGGCATTTACATATTTTGTGCTTTATGCAAATTAATTGTCTTTTGGGCCAAGCAGGAAGAAGCATCACGCTAAGGATACAACTACATGTGTTATCTTAAAGCCAATTAAAAAAAAGAACTTACTACTCAATTATTATAATACTTTTATTATGGCCAGCTCAGGCAATCGATCAATCAATAACAAAAGAGTACAGAAACAGAAATTATTGGTGCCAAGCTACGCGCTCATTCTACAAATTTTGGCAAGCCCCGAACAGTTGGGAATGAAGTGAAAGGCTTTCACCATATTTCACATTCCAGGCACTACAGCGAAACAATGAGTATTTATAAAAAATAAAAAGAGAAGAGGAGAAAAAATACTTTTGTTCTGCTTTGAGTTGGAAACTTGATGCAATTTCAATTAGACTTGGCTCAAAGTGTAACGAGGCGTTCAGGGAACCAAACAAACAAGATGAACAGTTGAACAGCTGAACAGTTGAACTGATGAACAGATGAATCAATTTGTAAGTTTAACAATTTGCTGACATTGTGCTACAGTCTTGACTGAATATAAACGAAATTAGCAAAGCAAACGCATTATGCAATTAAAGTTCAACTTGAACTCACTGTATTTGTGTAATGTTTAACAGCTGGCACGCGATTTCCAAATGATATAATCGATTAGACAAGGTGAGATAGGTAGACAAAAGCAACATAACAAACACGCACGTAGCTACTTGTATTTGTAGCTGTATCTTGTATCTGGCAGCTCGTATCTCTCGCAGTTCGCAGCTCTCTAGTTAGCTAGAACTTATGACTCTTGAGCACTTGCTAATGCGCTCACTCACGCAGAGAAAGTCAAGATGTTGATTTCGGCCACACCTTAAATGAGTTTCAAGCCTACCAAAAAAAAGTATTAAAAAAATAACAGAATTTCTGGTGTAATTTTTGTTTTTGCTCAGCATTCACGTCTCATGAATCAGCATTCGGTTGCTTTTGTTACCAATTTGCAGCTGCTACAACGGCAGCTTCTGTGAATTGTGTACGCTTGTTGGCCAACAGTTTGAGCCAATTACCATAGGATTTGCATAAAAGCTAGCATGTTAAATTTATTTAAAAGATATATAAAAGTATAACTCTATGACATCCAAAAAGGACCAAAGCCAAGAAAATGTCAAGCAGAAAGAAACTATAAACATGAACTTCCCATTCAAGCAGCAATTGGCAACAGGTGTGTAGGCCAAGATACAAGCCAAGACAGCCAAGACAAGCAACCAAAAGGTTGACCACTGGCCCGTCCCTTATCTAATAACAACGGCAACTTGACAGCCCATAAAAAAGGCAAGCACAGGACAAAAAAAGAGAGAAAAATGTGAAACAGTGTGAAACACACAGTGAAATAGTATGACTCGTTGTGATTCGATGCGAATTGGTCTTAAGTTGTTGCGAGACAATTTCTTGGCTAACCTAATACTCCGATCGTTGGACCCAATCTGTTCTCCAGTCCTTCAGTTGTTCCATTTTTGGCATTGGCATGTATTTGTTACGTGTCAGGACCTCGTCCTGTCGCATTCTGCACGAATTTACACTTTAGACTTTTTTTCTTGTTGTGGGCCGATTGGGGAAATCTTCGAAATTGTGACTACACAAATGTGGCCCAGAGAAAAAGACAAGCAATTTGGTTTTAAGCAATTTCCCTCGAGAAACTCGAGCAAATTAGTTGAATGAAAAGTTGTCCCCCCTTTTTAAGCCACCCCCCGCCGTATGTTTATTGGCCACAAAGCATGCTAATGGCTCTAAACTTATGAGCATGTCCAAGACCAAATATCAAATAGCGAGTAACGCATACTGAGTACCAAGTACCGAATACTGAGTACCAAATACCGAATACCAAGTACTGCCTGCAAATTAAGTAATTATGCAGTTGACTTGCCGTTTTTGCAATTGCCCCAGGCAGCTCGGGTCTGTAACCATTGTCATCTATTTAAGCCGCATTGGCATCAAAATCGTACTGGCCAACATGTGCATACATATACCAATTTTGGACATAGTCCTGCACCAACAAAAAAAAGAAAAATTGGGAGAACTATACACTGAGCGAGTATTGGCCATTGGCATTGCTGTTCCATTTTGTCTTTAACAAAATTATAGCTACGCTGCTACATGGCAATTTCTAAACTTCATACTGGTACCCGTTCCTGTTCCCATTCCCGATCCCGTTCCCATTGCCAGTTTTGGGGGCTGGAAACGGTAGGTAAATGGCTGAAATGTGCCAAAAACTCTCGATTCTGAATGCTGACTGCCTTGGCTGCAACTGACGCGATATCTCTGACTCGAAATGGGAGTTTGTCTGGCAGTCAATAGTCAACTAACTGCATCAACTGCCTGCCAAGCACGACTGGTGACTCTACGTCCCTCTCTCCCCCCTCTTCCCCCTCTCACTACTCTCTTGACTTGGGCATAACCTAGCCGGCATCGTCATGGACATCGACCGGTATCGATATAAGGCATTACCTGCTAAACTGTTTGGCAGCATCACAGGTAGCATGTCAAACAGTTTTGCAATTGTTTAGAAATTGTCTCTCGTGCAAATGCAATTTTCTTCAATTTCATTTGGGCGGACACTGAACACTGGTAGTCACTGTAGTCACAGTAGTACCACTGTACACCCCATCGTTTTAGCCCACTGTAAACAGTTGGAGTTGACAGTGTCTGCCAGCTGGCAGCAGAGCCTAAGCCTTGCTTTGAGCCAATTCCTGGTGTATATCTATCTATCTATACAGATACATATATATCTGTATCTATCTAAAGAGACTTTAATCTATTACAAACAACGAGTGGCAGATTTGTTTTCTGAAATGTAAGCATGACATTTAAGTTATTTTCTTTTTGCATCTTTGCTACTTTTGCTGCTTTTGCTACTTTAGCCCACAAAACGTTGCATAAGGACGTTCAAGAGAGGGAGACACTGAAAGACTTGCCAATTGACAAGTTGTGCGTTACTGGGCCCAACCAAATGGGACTTATTTATCCATTGGTTTGCCCAAACAGGAATGAGAGGCACATAGATAAGCTTGAACTGTATTGTCACTGTCTATTCTATTCCATTGATGTCTATGGATATTGACGTGAGTCACCACAGAGACACTAAAACAGAGAGAAAGGGAGGGAAAGAGAGTCAGAGACTACCGTTATTGTCTGTGGTCATAGATTAGTTCGATTTGATTTTTGTAATTTCCGTTATCATGAATATAAATAATAGTTAGAAGAATAAATGCAATTCAGAATTCTTCACACTCGGCGCTTTGTGCGCCTTGAATGTTTGCTGCTCTGGGAAATTGCGAGTCATAAAAAGAATCAAGTGGGAAGACTTTTGGAAGGAGCAAGCAGACAGTTGAGGACCCTGTACTTATATTGAGGAAAAGGTGGGCAGTAAATTTAAATACACAAAATGACAGTTAAATTGCAATATTTTAAGAAACTACAAATATAAAAAAAAAGGAAAAAAAGTATAAAGCTTTATAAATCTATAAATCTCGATTATTTTTTATATTTTATGTGATTCTAAAATTAATTTAATATAAAAAAAAATTTATGAACCCAGAACCCCTCTTAGCAACCCCTTCAAATTTCCTACCCTACAGGGTATAAAATATGCTGGCAAATATTTGAGCAAAAGATGTACACTATAATTCATAAATTATTTCATATTTATTTTGGGGTAAACGTGAACTCACTCGATTATTCTTAATCATGTCAATTTTCGGCTTAAATTTCGACAATTTTATTGCTGAAAGCTTATGGTCAGACTAACAAATATATCAAAGCCAAAAGTAGCGAAAAAACGGCAGAAAAGAGGAGAAAAACGTTTGGATACGAACGGTTTGATACGAGCAGGAGACCAAAGACCAGTGGCCAGTGGCCAGAGACCCAACCAGAGCACCAGAGCCCTGTAGCAGCAAAACCCACAGCCAGTAACAATGAACAATGACCCAATGTTGACATTATAATACGCATATTTTGAGTGTATGTAACTAGTGAATCAACAACCGGAACATCCGAAGCGACAACAACAGAAAAACAGCCGGAACAAGAGGCCGCAGATGCCGCAAATTTCAGTGCATACAACGAGCTGAACTGAGCTGAACTGAACCGAACCGAAAGAACCAGAGATGAAAATAAATATATATATGTAAACACACATATCTATATAGATATTTACACACACAAACATGTCTGACAGGCTTGGGCAGGCGGGGGAGGCATCATAAAAAGACGAGTAAAAAATGAAATCATATAAAAGACATCAATGCGAAACTATGCGATTTAAAGGCGCTTTAAATTGGCTAAGAATATGCAAGGGCATGGCTCATAAAATTGCGGTTTCATATCAGAAACCCTCATTCCGAGAATGCCAAGAGCGAGTGTAGAGCAGATGAGAGAGAGATGAGAGAGAGAGAGAGAGAGTGAGAGAACGTAAGAGAGAGAAAGTGAAATGAAAGGACGCTTAAGTCCTTTGAATGACTGGTCAGCTGCTTGAGTTGTACTTTTTATAAGACAAGTATTTTATGTACCAGTAATTCAAAGTTAACGATGTGTAAATACTTAGGAACTTAAAGTGCAAAACCAAAGCCACAGCAGCAGCAGCAGAAACCGCAATTATGACAACACTGATACCAGTGCTGATGGTCAAGACGGCACAACACTGTACTACACTGTGTACACTGCTCAACACAATTACATAGGACAAATGTGGCCGAAAGCTATGATTTGTCCTGCTGCAGATATGTCGGCAAATTGCATGCACAAATGAGACACAAAACAGCCAAAGGGGCCAAGGCGTGGCTGCTAGCCAGGCCAACAGATGGATAGACCTTGCGACCGTTCAGACCAACTCTGACCATCATCGACCACAGAAGTGAGAGAAAAAATAAACTGAAAGCGAAAACGAAACCGACAACGACAATTACCCGAGAGCAATTTACTGAATTAACACCACGTAGCGCACAATGTAGTCAGTTCTTGTCCAAGTTTATAACTTCTTTTGCAGCAGTGCTGCTGCATCCTGTTCCTGGACAATAAGCAAGAATGCCTGCATTTATTATTGCAACGACCTTGGACGCTGGCAGTTGGCCGTCGTTTAAGCCGCGCTTTAAGCCCAAGACACGCGGGGCGTCAACGCTGCAAGACAATAAATTATCAACTCACTGCGTTGCTAGGCAATTAGGATTCTTCTAGGACCCTGTACTTTAGAGTGTTGTAAAAGGTTTGATAAGTGTGATGGAAAAGTTTTTAGAGACAGCTACTAAGCTCTCTGTTCCTGTAACCTGTTCCACATAAGCTATCAATGTGCCTCAAAGACTCCCATATGTTGTGTACAGTTTACAGTACAGGGTCTTCTACAGCCCACCAGCTCTTACCACTATTTCTTTTTATGATTATTAGTGCTTTGTGTTGTGGATACTCGCGTACAACAATAAAAGTCATAATAATAACAGGCCAAGCACCAAATCGCAGCCCAGTAAGTTGCAAATTGAATTTAATGCAGACTTTTGAGGCAAAGGGCATCAATCTATGATTTGCAACAAGTCGATGAGGCGAACGCACTCAGTGGAAAATCCCCTTTAATGTCAGAGCATTAAAAATTATTAAAATTGATACGTAAATGCGGCATAATCTTAAACACGCCCATTTGGACTGATAATTTAATAAGTTTTGCAGTTTAAACCAAAGTCATTTATGCGCATGTAAATTGGTTACTAACGGGTGTATAGCTGTATATCTGTATATATGTGTACTTTATGTTTATGTGTACTATATGCTGATTTACAGCTAATGGCTGGGCCTGAATTTTATGTAGGCAACAAATTAAAAGCATGTGCAAAAGCGAAAGTCAAATAAATATCAAACTAAATTGCTCGAAATAAAACTTTTGTGCAACTTTAAGCCGCAATAAGGCAGGCCAAGAGCCAAGAAGGAGAGCGGTGAGAGTAGGGCAAAAGGATGAGACTTTGTGCAGAAGAGGGAATCACATCAAGTGAGCAAAACAGATTTGTCACAAAACCGCAACAGCCAGTAAATCAGCATAAAAGGCGAGTGCAAGTCAAAACATTTCAGAAATTATGACCCGCCCAAAAGGCCGCCGCAGCAACAGCCGCAAAGGGGAGGCGGTAGAGGACGTGAGGGGGCGTGGTCAAATGGGGGAAATGTGGTGTTTTTCATTCAACGATAATTGCCTCTGCTGTGGGTGGTGGCAAAGGGGAATGCCAAAAAAGCAACAAACAGACACACAGCACACATTCCCCAAAAAAAAGATACAATGAGCGCATGTGTATCTGCATCTGTAGCTACAGTTGTAGCTCTGTATCTGCGAGACTCCAACTGAATTTCATAAGTACAATAATTGTTTCATTTATATGAGTGGGCATGTGTTGGAGTGTGTGTGAGTGCGTTCGTGTGTGTGTAGCCAATGCACAAAAGATGCAAATCAGTCAGACAGCCGGACAGGGACAACGGAAGAGCGAGACAGACTTGCCGCAACGCAGCAAACATAAATAAGTTGTACAGTTCGAGACTCGGACTCAGACACAGTCCTCTGCCTCCACACGCCCCCCTACGCCTCACCGTCCCCTTTTTTAAGCCACAGCACTGTCCACTGCAGTTTTGGTCGCATAGGCTGGAGGCCGCACTGTACTGTACATCATCCAAATATGGGATGTAGTGGAGTCAACGCATAGTTGAGGCACGAGAGCATGACAAACATCTTGTTGTTGTTGTTGTTGTTGTTGTTGCTGTTGTTGTTGCTGCTGTTGTTAGCCCACTTGAGCAGACAGTGGACCAGGCAGTGACACTTCCGTTAAGGCTTTGTTTTTAGCTTCTTCTCCTTTTTTTGTGCACTTTACATACCAGCCATAAGAATATTCATACACAGTCGTACATATTCATTAGACATATTCATATGTGTGTATATATTTATGAATGTGCGTTACATATGTAACATTCCACAATTGTACACTGTACTCTTTTGACGCAGTGTCGGAAAAACAAAGCAATTAAATACTTAAGTCTTTACTTTAGTCTTTAGTTTGGAAATCTGCATGAAAATAGTAAGGAAAATGGCATAGAAAATGGAAGCTTTATTTATGGCTGCTCAGTTTGATGCTTATTAAATAGTTGCCTCTGAAATTTATTTGTTTGCTCAACTAAAGAATTATAATTTTAGGCTTAGCACATAACTAACAATTCACAGAGCTATTCATTTTAGTTATACTGCACTTGATAGCCATAAATATTTGTCTACTAATTGTTGAGCATTTATTTAAACCATCTAACAGAAAGTTTGGTAATTTTATCAAAGTAAAATGTAGACCTTTGTTTTAATTAGAATTTCGTGCAATGGTTTTAAGATCTTATTAATTGAAAGCTTTGCGCAACTCTTCAGATTTGTAAGCGACTTGTTCCACACATGGAGCTCCACACATAACTCATCCAAATCATTGCCAGTTACTTATATTGCTTCTCAGTTTGGGTGCAAGTGACAGAAGTGCTGAGAGCTGAGATGGAGAAGTGTCGAGTGTGTTCTCTGTTCTCTCTGCTCTGTGTACTGTGCTCATCTTCAAGCAACTTATATGTTAGCAAAATGTTCTGTCATTTTGACAACACATACGAGCCAACATACAGCAACTTCTGGCTTTGTCTTACAGCAGTCAGGCTAAACAACAAAAAACACAAAAAGAAAATGAAAGTGAAAAACGGAAAACGGAAAACGGGAAGCGGAAAACCCCAACATCAACTACGAAGCAAGTGACTGAATTGAAAAAGCGTTGAAAAATGTTAAAACGAAGCAAGAGAAATGTGCTTCAACCATAATGAAATTGACTACACAACCACAAACACACACCACCAGGCACACCCCCACACACACCCACATTAGCTTATTGTGCGTAGAACGCTTTCAAATGCAGTTAACTAGCTTGATGACATCCACACACTTAAATTACTGCCAAACTTTGGCCCATTGAATATTAAATATTAAACATTTTAAGCCTCAAAATTTTTAAACCTGCACAAAAGTTTTAAATAAAGTTATTGTCATCATAGTAATTTACAAGAAAATCTGATGGCTGCTAAACAATTTATGGCACAATTTCACAAATTACAAATATGTTCCCCAAGCATGAAATTTTCAAAAGATACTTTGATTTGATATCTCGGCTAGGCCAGGAGCCAATCTTATGAAATTGCGTATGAAATATTTACGGTAAGAAAAATCAAAAATCCGTAAGCAAAAAAGAAAAACGAAGTAACATAAAAATAACTATGTCTGAGCCAAGTCTCTGTTGGCCCGGCTGTCTGGGTCAGGCCATTTGCCTCAAGTGCCCCTACTTATCCCCCTTTCACCCCCTTCACCCCTTTTATTTGTATCTACATACGTCTGCATTGAGCAGTTTCTAAGCCTCAGTGCTGCATTGAAATCCAAGTGGAGATGGAAGCTTATATGGCAACATTCTACAAATTGTTATGTACTCTACTTACATTTCATATTGTTGGTCAACACCTGTGTGAGGTGGAGCTTAGAAACTTTTCAGTTGAAATACATCAAGTATAATGGTATTTAGCAGTTTTATTTTATGATTTCAAATCTGACAACAGTTTTAGCAGCAAAATAAAACCAAATAAAACTAAAACAGAAAACTGAGACAGAAAACACTTCTGTTTATTCACCTCTAATTCGAGTTCTCCTTCTCCTCTTTTTTAATGCTGTGCAACTAAGTATGCGCTTATTTTCTCTGCTCCAGTTCTTTATAGTCGTTGCTTTCTCTCTCGGTTTTTTAAGCGCTTTCAGTGGATAATCCAAGCTCATACATAGCTCTGATTAAGTTTGAAACGTTGCGCACTCTTTGCACAAATTTTCACATTTCCTTTTTGGGATTTTAAATTTAATTTTGTGAAAGACAGCACAATTCGGACAATGCAAACACACACACACACACACAACACACACACATGTGTATGACAACATTTTTCCTACTGTCAAGAAATGCAATAAACGTTATTGCAATTTGAACTCTTCGATACGTGAGTGGAAACGAATAAATAGTCATTGAAATGTGGATGGCAAAATGTATTGGTTACAGATAAACAAATGTTTGTACACGAGTGTGGGTGACTGTATTGCCATATTTTGGTATTTATTAAGTTTTCCTCTTACAATTACTCACTGGATATCACAGTTGCCCTCCAATCCGTCCCGTAAGCCTGTGGCAAGTATTTCCATTTCCAATTGAGGCATCTCTCCGAGCTGTCAAGCACTTCAAGGCTACTACTAAATTAGTTACTTGTTCGAGTGCACAATTGAGTCGGCCTCAAAAGAGCGTTTAAAGTAATTAGAGAAGGACTCGACACAAGTGTTGGCCATTAAAATGTTGGGATTTTAATTCAATTTCTAAAACTTACGACTTAATTTCTAGCATTAAGCTAATAAGTGTTTAACACACTTTACTACCATTGTTGCTGTTATTAAATTCCAGCTCAAATGAGTTAATCTATGATTGGCATTAAAACATTTCTGTCTTACATTTTGGATCAATCAATTTGTGGGCGTGTTATAAGTAGAAAGTAGAGAGTAGAAAGTGGAGCACCTAAAGCCACACTGAATTCTCTGGCTGTTGTAGTAACTGACTAAGTTTGTGGAAGTAAGTAATTGCCAGTTGCTTTTGCTGCAATGATTTTGCGGAAATTCAATTAAAATTGAATCGTTTGTTGTTCTATTTTGTGTGTTTTTGTTTTTGTTTTCTGTTTGTTTGTTGTGCTGCCTCAACAAAATTAAACTGAAATCAATGGTGTGATATGTCTGTATCTAAGAAGCCTCACAACCCATTGCCCCTCCCCTCCTCAATCAACAAAGAACCCCTGAAACCACAGCTGAAATACTTAGTTGGACCACAGCCCAATAACTTAATTGGAAAAACGCATCAAAGCCGCTGTGAAGAGCAGTTGAAATCGCCTCCAGCTGCACTTAGAAAACTGACTGAACTTTAAAACTTGGATTCGTTGAAGGTACTTAAAACTGAGGAATGCTACGAACTCACTGAATACTGCGAATAACTGTCAATGCAGCTGTTAGCCAAGGCACTAAACAATTCCCGCTGGCAAAGTGCTAAAATTAAGGCTATTTTTATACGCTACTTTGGAGCTCTCTCCCTCTCTCTCTCTCTATATCGCTGCCACTTTCAGTTTGTGGAAAGTGTGGTTTGAAGAGTGGGGGTGGGGCAGTGTTGGAGGGAGGACAAATTAAATTGCAGCTGACAAAAGGGCAAAGT
This sequence comes from Drosophila dunni, assembly GCA_018152125.1. Lineage (NCBI taxonomy): Eukaryota > Metazoa > Arthropoda > Insecta > Diptera > Drosophilidae > Drosophila > Drosophila dunni. The sequence goes on along the minus strand of JAECXC010001917.1, from coordinate 12,210,806 downwards.
CAAAACAGGCATAAACAGATTGCCTACATTGCTGGCCAACTTCCACTTTTTGGTTGAATGCCGCAAAACACGGAAGTCGCGTTTGTTGCCACCGACTGCATCCTGTCTTTGGTTTTTGCTGCCACTGCTGCCACTCGAATTTTGAATTACGAGTGAGTCCTTGGCATAGAAAAAGGGACACGAAACACACACACCCAGAGTGGAGGAGTACAATACAAGAGGCGTGTTTAGCCGCATCCTGCGTGCTTTTGAAAGTTTTATGCTCTGCACTTTAGCAGCATCACAACTTTGCAAGTGTACATAAATTTAATTTCATTTTATGAGCAGGCCCAACATCTTTGGCAACTCTAACACACACCCACACCCACACACTCACACACACACACTGCCAACTATAAACTGTAGACTAATGTGATTTTATTTTTGTGCTTTGCTATTTTCCAGTTTAGTTTCTGGCGCTTTTGTTCAGCCTTCAGCCGCGTGGGTGCAGCGGAAACTATTTTGGGTGAGTTAAGTATGAATTATGTTGTTTCAGTGTACGTAGCAGAGTTTTCCAAAACTTATTGAAATATGCTAGGCAACAGCATCACGGACCAGCATCACGGGCACTTTTGTGCCACTATAAACTTGTGTCCTTTTCAGCTTAATTGAATGCTGAAGAGAGGGAACTGAACCATTGCCCATAATGCAATAGAAACTGCAGTTCAAACTTTTTGAAAGACGCGCCTTTACATTATTTTTTTTGTAACAGTGCCCGCCAGCAGTAAATTACTAACAGCTGTTTTGCTCTTTGAGTGGTTCACCTGCACAGCTAGTTTACTGTACTCCAAAAAAGACTTATGTTCGCTTTTTGGCTTTTGGCAAACAATTCAATTGGCATTGATCAAAATACGACAGCGAATACTCAAAGGTCTTCGAGTGAAACACTTTGTTTAGTTTTCTGTTGATTTTCGGTTTCATTCTGTTTTTGTTATGAAAAAACATTCACTTGCAGTTCACGCACAACAAATTTGGTTTGAAAAACAAGACTGCAAAGTTGCTAACAACGACGACGAAGAATTTGAAACGCCAAATATATTTTGCAGCTGCTCATAAAAATGTCAGTTACATTGGCATCGCCGCTGCTGATAACCTTCCATTCATCCAGTTGCAGTTGGACTTGCAGTTGGAGACAGAGTTGGAGTTGTGTTATTTGATTCCATTTTCCATTTTCTTTTATTTACGGTCATGCAAAACTTTAAGTTGAATGAAAGTTTTTTTGAGCAGAGGAAGTGAGAAACTCCGGTTTTTGGAGTAGCTGCTTGGCTGACACAACGGAAATAGCTTGAAATTGTCAGCTGCGCAATGATGCACATTAAGTGTCAAGTGTCAGACGCTGCCAAAAGCTCACTGACAACAACAACAGCAAGAAGAAGAGCGACAACAAGTAGGGAAAGAAGAAGAAGAAGACGAGCACACAACATTTGTAGCAACCGCGAGAGAATAACTGACAACTGACGCCGCCTGTCATACTGTCATGGGGAACGAGCAATCCATTGCCGCGAACGGGTGCTGCATACACTGAAAAAAACCGAGTAGGCAGCTGACAAGTTCAAGTATTTAATTTAAAACATTTCAAGGCACACACGTTGTGGTGCAAGCTCTTGTTCTTAAGCAATATTTGAGGCATGAAAAATGTTTTAAAGAAACTTAAGCTGCATTGTTAAGAACTTTTAGGATAAATAAACTATTATTGCCAATAAATTGTAGCTTTTCTTAGATTTATGTTCCGAAGAAAGTTGGGGCTGTATAAAAAGTAAAGAGATGTTTGAAAACTAGTGTTTAAAAGCGTTGCTCTTTAGCGGCGTTCTTCGAGTGTATACATACGTGTATGTAGCGTACATAGTGCGTACTTTTGTATGTACATTTACTATATACAATACTTTGTGTAGTACATATACTTATTTTGTTTAGCTCGTCTTCCACTTTCCCAATTTCCAAACGTGCTGCCTGCTTGCCTTTGCCTTTGTGTAAACAAATCTAGAGCCAAGCAATTTCTGGGATATTTTTAGGACAAACACAATAACAGTCTACAGTCATGGCTCCATAGCGGCAAAGACGACAAACGACAATGACGACGTTGGCGAAGGCGATGAAGACGACGACGACGACGACGACGACGACGACGAAGTCTTGCAGACGTCGTCGCCATGCTCAATATTTATTTGCGTTACCATTTTCACTACCCAAAACTGAATACTGTCGACACCCCCTCACCCCCTGACCCCCTGACCCCCCGCGTGCTATGGAAAGTGGGTAAGCAGTTGGGGGAAAATGAAGATGATATCCCATGGACTTTTCAATTCCGGCTCAAGTACGTGCCTTGCTTGATTTGCAATCCTTTGAAGTTGCACGCCAGTTGCCATTTTCCAGTTGTGAATTGCCCGTTAACTGAAATGGGAAAAGCAATGATATTTTGACGCATATTTGTCAAGAAATTGCCATATATGTTTATTTCATTGTCAGAAATAAACCGAATGTGCAACTTTTGATTTTCAAGCCATGCACTTTGTGGCATTAATGAAAAATGTTCAATTAAATTATAGCAGGCCTTCCACGCTCTTCTTCTCCCGTCCTGTCTCCCGCTTTGCTCCTTCCCTCTGTACACTGGACAAACATTTGTTGACTTGTGCGCCTGAGCTTATTCAATTGGAAAAGTTGTAAAATCAACAAGTCATTGACAAACAGCGGAGCAAGCGACAATGTTGCAAACAAGCTAGCAAAATACTGTGCTTATTTGCATATAAAACAGATAAAAAAAAGTGCAACGCAGCGAGAAAGCAAAGGGTGTGAGACTCAAACATACCCTTTAAAAAGTCAGGGGGGTTAAAATATTTAATTTAATTTTATTCGCCTTCAAACCACGCACATTTCTGAAAATAGTTTTCATGCTTACTACAAATTCATAGGGTATCTTTAGGCACATTTTGTGGGGACAACAGCAGGGTTGCGAGGTATACCAGTTACAGGGATGTAGCTCAAGTACTTGAAACAGTTAACAACAAGGTAAAAGAGCGCAGTCAGAAATAGAAATAGAAATGGAAGGAGACAGAAATATCGACTGCGACAGGGACAGAAACAGAGACAGGCAGGGATTGTACACAGCGCGAAAAAGTCAAGCATTTGCTAGTAGAAATGTGCAGCGCCTCCGTCAAGCTTAGAATTTGAACCTATCCTTAAGTCCACTATCTCAAAAGTTACTCGATTTTATATTCCAAGCCTTTAAACTTAATTCGACTAGAATTTTTCTCTCCGTGCACACTTAAAGCATATGGAAAGTGTGCTGCAATGTGTGTGTTTAAGTGTGTGTATTTGCGTACAGTCTGCAGCCGCGGTGAGTGCAACAAATAAACATAAAAATATCGTTTTTAAAAGTGAAACTATGTAGAGACAAGCAATGAATGCAAATTGTTTTCAGTAACAGATAAAGAAACATTTACGAGACAAACTTGCAAATAAATAAATACAATTTAAACAATTTTCAATTAGCAATTCATAATTCTGTCACAAAAGTGACAAAGAGAATTTTAAAATGGTTTTAATGAAGCTCGTTTTGATTTAACTACAAGGAATTTCAAATTGATTCTTTTAGAAAAACTGATTTAATTTTCTTGACAGCTCCAAACAGTTCTAAGCTCAGAATTGCATTTACTGGCAGTTGAGTGTAAAATAAAACAATAAAAGCATCAAACACATATGCTCTCCAAATATCACGTATACGCATGGAAGTGTCGGAAAAATGGGTCTTTAAAGCCAACTTGTTGACAACTTAAAGCCAATTGGGCTGCTCACACAAACCGTTGCTAAAATACCAGTTAACTTTATGGCAGCATTGTGTCCGGATGACCAGCGAGAATTTTGCAATTTTTGTGCAAATGATGCCCACCGGAAGCCCGAAACCCAGACACATGGCTCACAACTCCGTGTAACTATACACGTAGAGGTAAACAACAGAACGTAGAACGTAGAACGAAACCAAATACACGATGCAATGCATATCCGTAGAATCAATTTTAAGCTTCTATCGTCCGATGGTTAATGCCGTTGACCAACACAAAAAGTGCCACGCAAAGTCAATAAAAACTTTTAAGCATTAAAAAAATAGCAAACAAAAGAATTAATAGAAATGCGCATTAATTATGAAATTGATTTTTTTAAAGACTTTTAACGTATATAAAATCCATTAATGCTTGCATAAGTTTGTGCAATTGTATGAAAAATAAACTGCAACTGTTTGAACTGCCCTCGTTGCGCACAAAGTTACGTATCACTCGAATTTTGTTGCTCTTGTTGGGAGCGTGGTGCTTATTGTTGCTGTTGTCAGATTTAAGCCAATTTCCGTTCATTTTGACGCTTCCGCTGGACACACTCACACAATTACACTCTTTTTACACACACGCACACAGAGACATTGCAGTGTACATGTTTATGTGTGTACGCTTTTGGCATAAACCTTTTGTTTTTTGGTTTTTGTTTGTGGTCAATGTTGTTGCTACAGTTGTTGCAACATGCAACATGCAACATGCGACGTTAGTCAATTGTTAGTCAGTACAATGTAAGTACAATTGCACGTTGCTTTATGTGTGACACTGTAAATACTTTTGTGCCTTTCATATAATTAATCTCACAGAGTAAACCTACAAAAACATGACAATTGTTAACATCTTGTTTGCGTATACGCACAACATTTAACGACAAGTTTGCAAATAAATACAAGAGAAAACATTTTCCCTAACATAACGAACATAAAGAACACAAACAACATAAATGTATCTTTTCGAGAGCGTTTGTTATTCAGATAGAAACACACAACTCCATGTTTAGCCAAACTAAGAGGTATTTTCTACATTTAATTGGAATGCATCAAACAAAATTTAATTGAACAATTTACAAGCAGTCAATGAAACGCACAATTAGACAAAACAAACGTCGCTAACGGAAATCAAAAATTGCATTTCCCCAGTGTCAAAAAATGAACAGCAGTAATTATACAAAAATTTCAAATAAAACTTGTATATTTGGTTTTAATTCACTTTTTGCAACAGTCAAGGGTGTGTGTGTAAATATATTCATATTTATGTATTCATACATATGGCTATAGAACTAGACATATGAATAAATACATATAAATAAATAAAATGTATATTATACAATTGCACTTTATGAAATTTGGCAAAACCTCACAACGTCCTACTTGAATATCTGAATATCATCAGTGAGTGAAACAGATGCAGATTGGAAGAGAAGGAGGGCATGAGAGAGAGAGAGAGAGAAAGGGGACGGGAAAGGGAATGCATGGTGTCATGTTGTTATTTATTCAAACGTTACTTGCATGAATGAAAATAACAAAATGAAATATTTTGGATGCAGTGTCGATTGTTGTTTGCCCAACGGGAAGAAGAGTGAGAAGCAGCAGAGTATTACCTGATACATTTCACCCTTAGCCAAAAACTCTTAAATGCTTTGCTATGACTCGGCATTTTAAACGAAAACTAAAACTGATTCAAGTACAAAGAACTACGTATTAGAATACCAACGATTGTAATATTTCTAAGTAAATACGTATTTAAATTGAGTATAGCTTGATTTTATAACGAAACGGAGTAGTTTTCTCCCAATTTGTTTAAAGCAGACAAGCACGAACATGTCACAACTGGTTGAAATTTGTCTTTAAGCGCGGAAATTAAAATGCAAACAAAGCAATGCTAAAACAAATAAGTAATTATTTGAATTTTATCAATTAAAACAACTGTTTGGATATTAAGTGATTCCACCAGAGGCCCACAACTATAACACCCAAACACACACACACACACACACACACCGACAAGCCACACCCACATAGCCAGCGACATTAATATGCAGACTCATTCATAGGTGATCGAAGCAATTCGCCAATTCACTGTTTGATATCCATTTGTTTACTGTTCGCGGCTCGTTTTCGAAACAATTCATGGTTCTTTGGGTCATTGTCAACATGCAGCTCCGATTGCAAAGTTGCCCCCCAATGAAATGGGCAAACAAATGCGGCAGTTTTCAGTGTATGCCGGATAACCATTATTATAACGATGCGCAGTGAGTACAAAGCGGGCGTACACACTTTGTTTGCACTCACTGTGCTGGATTTTGAAACCTGTATACGTTTGTGTGCTGCATTTGCCTGCGAGTATAATCCATTTGACATTATGACAGGGCATCATCTGACGACAACGCTGACATGCGAATATTGCGTTGCAATTAAATTGTGAGTTTACCCAGTTTTCAGTTGCCCAGTTCGCAGTTCGCAGTTCGCAGTTCACAGTTTCCAGTTCCCTGATGCCGGTTGCCAGTTGGCAGTTACACGTACCAGTTGCCAGTAGCCTGTTGCCTGCATTTAGCTTTCCCTTGAAAATTCCAGCTGACCAGGCAAGTTTTTAATGAGCTCGATTTGCGTTCTTTTAATTAAAACTGTGGCATCGCCATCGCTGTTTGTTTACGTTTGCTTCTGCCCTTTTTACGCTCGATATTAAAACTTTGCAAGCCATTGGTCCGATGGAATTTTATTAGTGCGCCATATGGGCGTGATCCATGCCTGACTTCCGGTTTGCACGAGAGCTATAGCCGCTATGTGTGTGTGTATGTAGAGCAAAGGATATAGCAAAAGTTTTTGTTACTATTGTTGTAGTTTGTTGTTCAAGAGGGCCATTCAAACACACACATAGAGCCACACTCACATGTGTGATTTATTAGACCATATTTGGTAGAAAGTTGTTTACTTAAAATGCTGTCGACCCGAGAAACATCTGCTAGCAAATGTGAATATGTGCACATGTATGCATGAACAAGTGTGTGTGTGTGTGTGAAAGAGTATCTGTGAATGGCACGAAATTAATAATGCATAATGAGCTGAAGCTGTGAATGTGCCTTTGATAGAGCTGCAGCATCGAAAACAAAAGTATAGGGTATATGTATTTGAGCACAAAGTTTGCTTGTCATAAACAACACAAGGGAAATAAAAGGCTCAGAAGCTGTTACTGACACAGCCTAAATGGTTTGCTATACTAAACTGATTTTAATAGGTATCTGCACAGCTGGTTCTACCCTCCACTCGTGCTTAATACAGAACGCATTAATATGTGCCGTTCACCTGAGAGCAGCTCATCGATGAAATGCGTAAAAAGTGAAAATTGAAAATGTTGCCTACTTATGGGCGCATATATATATTTAATATGCAACTTTCTGTTGCACAGCAAAGAATATATATTAAAATACTGCTGACAAGAACAAGCTTGCACACACATGTTTAACAATCCATATTGCCTTGTATTTCATTTTTATGATGACTTACGTCTCACACCCCCGCCAGCAGCGATGCCAACAACAGCAACAAAAATGTTTATTTGGCGTGTTGCTGCAACACAAATAATTGTCGAGCAGCATGTGCCGTTTGCCGTGTACGTAAGTGTGTGTATGGTGTGGTGGTACGGTGTGTGGGGCTTGCGGTGTGTGTGCGTGCGTGATGATGTGTTGAATTTTATTTATGATTATGTGCGTTCTGTCTTTATGACCATGACGCTCGTATCGCTCATATATATCAAATATTTCTACCTTATTTTGAGATGTATGCAAATTGTTGGCAGCTGACACACAAATATAAATATTAGTCACACACAAACGCACACATATGACTGACACCGGCATGATGTTCGATAAAAATTGTGTCTCATGGCTTCTTAATTTAACCAACTATTTGCAGTTAGATTGAAGCGCACTTTATCGCGCTGTCGTTTTGTTGTTGATGAAAAACTTTAAGCAAAATGAAAATAGCGCCAGCTGCAAGCACCCAGGCACTCTATGAATATATCGAGTTTTCTACACACACACAAGCACACCAGAGTTATATACAGTATACGGTAAAGTGTATACTGTATACTGTTTTCAGGAAAAACTCATTCCCAGTGCATTGAATTCAGTGCTTCCGTGGCAGCTCCAGTCACCGCGGCTCGTGCTCATGTGCGCGTAAAGTCCATTACCATGAAAGACAAACAAACAAACGCCCTGTACGTCCAAGCACCACGAATTTTTAGACACTTCATAAACAAGGAACAAAAAAAAAAAAAAAAAAGACAACCACGACGAATGGCGCAAAAAAGAACCAAGTGAATCCAAAATTGAACGACAGTTTTTTGAGCAAAACCGTTTAAGCGATATAGCACTCGCAGTTTGCACTAAAATTATAGCATATGACACAAGAGAAGAGCTACAAAAAGGATGAGAGGAAGAGAAAAACATACAAACAACTCCACAAATAAACTAAAACTAAAACTGAAGCTATCAGAGAATATAATCCTTTTTGATTCCATTGAGCTGACTAGGAATTTTTGGTTTTTCTGCTTTCAATTAAGCTGTAGTTATCGCATTTACTTAAATTTAATGCTAGCAACAAAAGCTGTCAAATCATTTGAGAATTTCTATAATAACTTAATCAACTGAAATTTGAGACTCTGTTGTCTTGAATTGGATACAATTAATAGTAGACTGGAGTGGAAATTGGCTTGTTGTCTAACGGAATGGACTAAAGTAAATAGCTGGAAAATACTTGAACAATTATTGTTAACAACATTGGTCACACCGTTTAGCCAATCAACTAAATCAACAACACGCATACGCCATGTATGCCAATCTCATACTCAAACAGACACTTTTGTATATTTAAGGCTTAACATCTGACCACAGACAATAGACAATTGACAGAGAGAGAGAGAGAGAGCATAGAAATTTAAGCACAGTACGTAGTTGGAAAATTGTTTCAATCGATAGTGTATATATACTTGTATTTACTACAATGAACTAATTTCTAATAAGATATTGCCAATTGAAATTGGATATTATATGCGGCAGAGTGTGTGTGTGTGTGTGTGGGAGTGTACACAATAAATAAATACGCATTGAATGTATTTGAACAATCAAGGTGACTGTGTGTACACTGCTGAATTGCAATGCAAAAGGTTTTTAATTAAATATTTTCAAATATGTTGATTGCCTTTTCCGACTAACAATTGTTATTTGCAATATATTTAAGTTTTATTTTGTCTCAGGCAGCCGAAAGCTGGCAACAAAACCACTTAATTTGTCTAGACACACTAAGATAGCATCTAATTCATTAGTCATACAGACCGCAGAGCTTCATTGCAATCGAGCACAGTCGAATGTAAACCAATACGAAAATTTTACAGGGCAATCAGCAGCAAAAAACCTTGAAAGAAACAATTCTCTGAAAATTTCGCAAATTGCAGCATAGAAAATGATGTTGTTGTATTTAGTAGAGGAGCGTGCTTGGCTTACTGAAATCTAACAAAAATTGCATATATTGTGTAAAAATATATTTCAAGCAAGGCTCAACTTAAAGCAACAAACACACACACACACACTTCCACTCACACACACACTTAAGCAGAGGCTATGAGTAGGTAGTGTGTGCATGTGTGTCTATTTCACACCTCAAGGGTGCTGAAATATGGCAACAAAAAGCATCGCAGGCAGCTTGCAACGTAGCTGTTTCCCCCTTTCCTTATACCTGCCACCTGCCTCCCACCACCCACTGCCTTGCCCACACACCGCCACGCCTTCTTGGCCACCCACTGACTGACAAGCAGCGTGCAAATTTCCACACAGAGCAACTTGAACGTGTTGCTGCGGGCCGTTCGTGCTTGAAAAGTTTTCTAAACATAACTGCAAGGTCTGAGATGTTTGTTTGTTTTTTGTTGTTTTTGCTTTTTTTGTTTTTTTGTTTTTTTTTTTTTGCTTGTTCGTTTCATTTTCCTCAGTTTTTTTCTGCATCTATGCACACATTGCAAATTCACTTGGTTTCACATTGTTGTTTATGCGACTGTTTTTGTTTGCTATCATGGCTGAGGGGATCTGCTCATCATCTGTTGTCATGCCAAGCACTATAGTTTGTAGCTCTGCACACACCAAAAATGCAACGAAATTTTGCCAGCTCGCAAAAGAGCTGAAATAAGTGCACTTTTACCTGCAACTGTAACTCAATTATAATTAGAAATCACTTATAATATCCAAGAGTTACTTATGCTTCAATAAACTCATGACTCAATAGAAAAACTTATAAAAATGGCCACTTCCTTTGGCCAACGCCCACAATGAAAAAAACTGATGTTTATTATTGTGTAAATCAAAAAGGAAAATATATACTTTGACTGAGCGATGCTGACAAATCAGTTTTACCAATTTGTGTAATAAGCATCGAGAATTATAACAAAACTGTGACCCAAAAAAAAAGAAAAAAATGAAAAATCAAGCTCCAAATTCTGAAACTCACATACAAATATTCCATTTCCCATTGATTGTGCGGGGGTGGAGTGTAGTGGAGGGGGGTAAAGCGAAATTCCAGTGAAAAATTCCATTGAGAAAACAGACGACTTAAAAAATAGAAACCGTAAAAATTCATAGCAATTGATTTGGCTGCCAGTCATGATGCCATGCAATACACTCAAAATGCCTTGCCATGACTGTGTTTTCATAGCTTTTATGCTCCTCTACACTGAAACATATACTATTATGTGTGTGTATCAGTGTGTGTGTGTGTGGGTGGGAGTGAGTGTGGGTGTACGTGTGTATATACTTCATGTATAGCGTACAAAAAGCGCATATGTCGTTCGATTTTTGTGAGTTTCCTGTTTCAGCATCGACACGGCATTTATAAAAATCATACGCACTGTTGTACCAGCACCAGCACACGGCAATGTCAATATATTCTTATGGCCTGTCACGAGACGAAGCCCTCAGTTTTCACACACACCCACACACACACTCACTTCCACACAAACGAAATGTCAATTTTGACAAAAAAGCTGTTGGCTGCTTATTGGCGCTGCCTCTGCCGCTGCCGCTGCCGCTGCTGGGATCATAAAAACACGACACCAGTTTATTTGGCCGGAACTGTCATTAGCACCCTTAATCCACTTTGGTGCCGTGCGCTAAGATTGGGCAAACCAAACAAATCAAAGGACATTGTCATTTTAACTTGTAGCCCGAGACGTGAGTGATTGCTCCTAATTGAAGGTGACACAAGGCATCCCTATAGAGACTGAGAGAGCAACACATCCCCACAACTAAAACTTTAGCCTTTTTTGGGCCAAGTGAATTCCAAAGATTGCTATTTTTACCTGTAGTTCAAATATGTCAAATGAATTTCGGTGAAAGTTTGTTTACCAAATTTGCGTCAAACTACTTTTAAGCTACCCAAAGTACGCTGAACTGTGTGATTCCCAGAAGTTTTGTACGAATCGTTTACCATCACAATTAAGAGAATGTCAAGATAGTGAAAAGAAATGCTTTAAATTCCGACTTAAAATAAAACACAATCATTTTTTTAGCATACTTCGGGGAAGCTCTTTATCATTAGGTTTTGCCATTTGACAAATCCCTTTTAGTTAAAAGAAATACTCCGAGGATTGCAGTTTCTGAGGCAACCGGGTTAGGCAAAGTTGGAGAAGCCATTTAAGACGCACAAGCGGCATATAACATACACTTAAATTGTAGAAGTAGTAAAAGTTTGACAGCTAAACTTCAAATGACAATTGTCTGGGAGTGGGAATGGGAATGGGAGTGGGCGTGTACACGAATGGGCGTAAGACACAAGGTGAACAACACGAAATTGGCCAATTTAAAAGTGGATATACACGCACTCATCGCAGACAAAACAGGTAAAAGTAAACGCCCAAAACAGCAGCCATGAGCCAGCACCCAGCACCCAGCAGTGAACAGTCAGCAGTCAGGTGTCGGAATGTGGCTTGTCTGCTTGTCTTTTTGGTGGTCGGCGGGGGAGGGAGAAGCGCTTGAGTTTTCGGTCATCCCTTATCACCGGCAAAAAAGGCAAACGGAAAAAAGAAAAAAAAATTTCAAACTGTCAATCAGTGGAGAACGAAACAGGCCAACAAACAGTCGACTAATTGGTTGAAATGCAGAACTGAAAAGTTGAAAGAAAACCAAAAATTGGCGCTGCCAAAAAGTTTTACGCTTATTACACCAAAGCCAAAGAATGAAAGCAAAATCTTTAGCTGTTAAAAAATGGCGTCAGGATTCATTAGCACAACAGGGCCCAGACTCAGAATCAGAGTTAGAGACGGTCGCAAAGCCAAAGCCCAAGTCAGAGCCAAAATCAGACCCATTACCAGAGTGTATGCCAGACAAGTGGGCAAGTTTAGAGCCAGTCTATTGCAGCTACCAAGACGCACGACTGATGCCCTGGCTAATTTAAATTCCTTTGACGCCACCATCGTCGTCGTCGTCTTCGTCGCCATCTTATTAGGCCGAGCTTGACAGCTTCTTAAGCGCCTGAATGATTGACATCAAAAAGGTTTCTCTCTTTTTGGCTACATTTTGGGATCACCAAGTGAGGCAGAAAAAGCAACAGCAACAGATAATTAAATACATATATAGACGAGTATTCCTGTATTATGGATATAATTAAAAATGCGCATCATTAACACAATTTTACGCTGATTTTTGCATTTTGTTTAACTTTCCCGGCAAATTCAGTTCACGCTGATATTTGAGTTTGCGTTTGCTCAAGTTCAAATTACATGACTGCGCACTTTGTGGCTTTCGAAGGCATTTCCAACGAAGGGTATATACATTTCACAGTTTTATTCCGTATACGTATACGTATACGTTATATTTGTGAGTCAAGACAAGTCCGAGTTATGCACGCTTGTTTGAGCCAAGTCAAGTCAAGCTAGCAATTTGCTCTCAGGCTTTTGGACGGGTATTCTAGTCAAGTTTTATGCGAAAAGTTTGCCTAATTTCAACACTCATTTTTTTACATCTTTTTGTAAGTTTATGTAGCATTTGTTGCCTCGATAAATAATATTTGCATTCGGGATACGCTCCCAAATACACAGATACCTATTTTTAAATAAACATTAAGATTTTCAGGGCTTTCACTTCTCTCTTGTCGCTTTTCGCTTTTTTTTCTTTCTGGCTCTTCAGTTTTTTTCCTTCCTTGTGCGATTTTCTTTTCTTTTGTTTTTATTTTTTGTTGTGCGTTTTGTTTTTTTTTTTCGCTTTCTTTTTCAACGAATTAAAAAGCACACAGTTTTGTTATAGATAAGCCACTTGAAGATTTACGACATTGCCGGAGACGAGCTGCTGTTATTATACCCTTGTCGAAGAGGTTGTTGCAATTTTGTCACGCAGTTTGCAATGGATTTAAGTAGGCGTGTCATTAAGTGGAATTCTCTGGTGTTTAAGCAGGGAACAGAATTGCTTTATTATATTACTTTCTTACAAGTGAGGGGCAGAAAATGAAGTCTTTATATAAAAAGCGTTCACTCTCTTTTTTGAGCTTTAGCTATTACTTAAATGATATCGATTTCAAGTCCCATAATTTTTTTTAATGGACTTCTTTACCATTTATTCACCCTGGCACAATCGAACTTAAATTGTAGTCAAAAAACCTTATGATTAGTTCACACTGACTTTATTACATTAAAAACCATTACCCCATAAACCCCATTAAATAATCTACATAAGTCAAGAAAGCTAAATTTTGACCAACTATTTGCCTTTTGAAAGGTATCTCAAAAAACTTCTTACCCAGTTATTCAAATTGGCTAACTTTGCAATACCGCAACTATATGATTGAACAATAAAAACTTGTCTACGGGGTGTTAAAAGAGCATCTAATCTTCGGTTTGTCACAGATAAACTTTCTGCTCGCTATTTTTGTTGTTGTTGTGCAAAATTCACTGAGTAAACTGAGAGCGAAATAGAGAGATAGCGGGTAAACAAAGTCGTGGATAAAAGGGGAGACGAGCAGAGCAGCGTAGTGAGGGGAGAGTGGAGAGTGGAGAGCGGAGAGCGTATAAACAACGCACGCCATTTTCAACGATTTGGCATGACAAATCCCGCACGATTTGGAGCTGTCCGTGTGTCTGGCAAACGCAACTTTGTCGCAGATTTATATGCGATGTCAGTGCAAACGGTTTATCACTTTGGCCTAGGCCTGTTCGTACCTTTTTACAGGCCAGGCTAAAAGCTGAAATACTGAAAGCAAAAAGAACTTGAGCGCGTTGCTAAGCCAATTTCAGAGAAAACTGCCGGGGACAAAAGGTTGAACAATTTTTTTTTTCTTCCCTTGTAGGAAGAAAATTCTCACTAGATTTAGTGCAATTTCATTTACTTTTGTCTCGGTATTCAGTGAGATTTGTAAGCTTGGCACAAAATGTGCCGTACTCGTAAAATTCTTGGCATATATAAAGAAATGTCTCGACTTTATTTGACATCCGATTTAAGTTAAAAAAAAAAAAAAACAGACACCCCGTTGAAATGGCAAATTTATGGTTAATTTTCAGCATGCCATAGTTTAAATGACTATTAAAAATTCAATTATTTATTATAGAAACTATAAATAGATTCATTTATTTACCAATTGTCAGAGTACTACACAAATAAATATATCAAAAAGTTGTTTATTAAAATTTAACGACATTTTTAGTACGTCATTTATCATAAAGCAGCGAGGGGCCGGCACAATACTGATTTTGGGATAAGGCTCAACGATATACATATACAGTATAATACATATGTATATCGTATCAGAGATGTGATAAATGAGATGTCGCATAAAACATTTTGGCTTATTACCACTCACACACACACACAGGCGCAAGTCAAATGGCCAGAAGTGACTCAGTCTAAAGAGGGAGAAGGGGAGAGGGGCAGTGTTGAAGTCTCCATGTCACAACAGCGACAATTAAATTATTTTAGCCTCGTTTTAACAGAATATTATTTGGTTTAGACCTCAAAACCAGCAAAACAATAAACGTTGACAGGCGAATAATTTGATGAATTTGATTAGATTTTGATGCGAAAAATAATTACATGCAAATTTATTTAAATGCATGTTTACCCGCGTAATTGCTACAAAATTTACGTTTCATTTAGCTGTTGTCAGCGAAAAGGGCAGAGAAAAAGAGAAACGAAAAAAAAAGAACAAAAAGTAGAGTGGAAAAAAAAGGCCAAAAGCACGACCAAGCAATTGACCAAACGGCCAAATGGCGGCAATGAAAAAGCAGCAAACAGATTATAACTCCCAGCTGACGTTGTGGGCTCTATTATTTTGCCATTGAAAAATGCGGCTCTGGATGTCGCTGTGACCCAAGTGGATTTTAATTTTTCACCAAAGTTAACCAGCAGCACTGACTAGCGACCCTTTTTTTGTATTTTCTCTCTGTTTTTATTTTGTTATGGTCTCGGGCATGTCTAAAAGTCTGAACTGGCTCTGATCTGGCTATGTTTGTGTAAGCATCTGAGGGATTTACCACTCCATTTTATTGTTTACCTTTCTGACTGTTTGCTGATTGATCCCTTGGGTTGGGACAGCGTTTTCTGCTGGCAGCGTAATTAATTTTCCTTTTTTGGATTGTGCATCACAGTGGACCAACATCAAATTGTCACGTAATTATATTTTATTTTAATGATGCCTCGTGCCCGGCCCGCTCGCCATGAAAAGTCAATTAATATTTTGGAAAATTAGCAAATTTAGATTTGACATCTACATTAAAACTGAAAAACCCCAGACCGAGTCCTGAGACCGAGACCGAAACTGTTACCGAGTCAGACAACATGTTTTTAATTACACTCTTTGGTCACATTCTCAATCATGCTGTGATTTTTAATTTTCATTTACATTGCAGACATTTGCCCAAACCACGTAATCCGATTTTAAAACAATTCGAATGTGTTTTCAAACTCTTTCCAACGAGTTATAACTCTGAACTTGAAAATAAGTTTCATAGAATTTTGCTTAAACTAAAACTATTGTCCAACATATTTGCATTCCTTGGCACTCCAAGTCTAGATAAACACAAAACTCATATAAAAACTATTTGCCACAACTTTCGACTGGATTTCTCAGCACATTCAACTTTTTTAAACCTATTTATTACGCGTTTTTAAAACCTTCGCACGATGGAAGTGATAAAAACTGAGTGATTGCCGTCGTTTAGGCTACAAGCTTTTTATGGTGACTACAAGAAGCTGGTCTAAAAATGTTGTAGTTACTTATCTTTTTAAGATATTTCAACAAAACTTTCATTTTCCGCTTGTTTCTCTGGAGAAAGTACAGGGTGTTCCACCTTTTATCTTTTATTTATAAACAAAAAGTATTAACAAAATCCCAATACTGCTCGATAACCAGTTTGAAGTGTCAACTTGATTTTAAGTGCTTTTTAACGATCACTTGGATACAGCCGATCAATATTGCGTATACGCCAGGTACAAATCGCATGTTTAAACTTAATGTTAATGATCGACATGATTGCATAACTCCCCGGGTCTTATGACCATTATATGTGTGTTCAGAGGACTTCCCCCATCAGCTGCACTTAAGCAGCTCTGCATTCTGTATAAGCACTTTGGGGCTCAGGTGCTGCATATATTTATGCAATGCTCTCAGAGATGCACCTGGGTTTGTGTGTATTTCTTGCTATCTGTACGTGAGACTACAATAGGTACATGCCATAATAGGTGGTTGCATCAGTATGAATTACTATCAATGGCGTGCAGAATAAATTGAATTTCATTGCATGACGACGTCAATTAAAAGCATGTAAAACTCAATCGCCAATGACGTATTTAAAATGCAGTCCAGACATCAGCGACATGACAGACAACAGACAGCAGACAGACGAGATTGTACAAGAAGAGACATCGCTTAATGAGTCTGCAAATGGCTGATAAAAATGCACAGGCAATATGAAAATCAGCGAGAACTGAAGCTGAAACTGAAACAGAGTCTGCAACTGCAACTGCAACTGCAAGTGAAACTGCAGCTGAAATTGTCACTGACATTGGGTACGTGGTTTGTGAAGTAACAGGCAACGAAACATTGATAAAAGTTGAGATGCGTTGATTCGATTCGACTGGCTTAATGACCGACTATTAAATGAATCAGGCTGAGTGCTCTTTTAAATGATTTAATGCACAACATTTATTAATAGACAATGAAAAGTTTTTTAATCAAAAAACTTTAAATGCAATTACAAGTTTTTCCAAACAGAAATTAATAAAAATCATAATAGTAAAATATAAGTAAATAGTTGGAAGATTTTAAGCCTGCATATTGCACAATACTTGCTGCGTTAAAGGCCCCAAAACCCAGAAAAAAAGGAAAAAAGAATCCCATTAACAATTATGAGTTTCCTTTTGCCGTCATGTAGCTGCAACTTAAAAGTAAAGCTCACTGCCATTGACTTCGAGCTCAGGGCTTTGTTTAAGCCGGCAACAGTTTGTAGGGCTGCTCTGAACTGCTCCCACTCCACTTTATATAGCAAAACCATAGCGTGGAGCTTACTCTGTCACATAAAGGACTCCGTTCTCTCATCAACAGAGAGCCGAGAGTGCGCAGGATGCCTTGGTTTTCCTCAGTTCGAGTTTTACTTTTGAAGTTTTTAATTCTTTGAATCTTAATGACTTCTCGTAATAAGTTTTCATTTCTCGTAATTTCTTAGGTTAATAGAATCTTTGCAGCTATACGCCGCACCGTGTCAAGCAACTATGAAACAACAGTGGTCAAAAGTCTGTGCAAATATGTGAAAAAACTCATTAAGTCCTGAACAGGGTCTAGCAAGAGATAGAATTACAGCAAACACGTTAGCAACTTGGCAGTAATTAGTGCATCAATTTATGATTGAGACCACGGTAAGAACATTTCTCATTGAAACTTTTGTTCGGCCAAAGGAAGAAAAAAGCGACAGTGAGAAAGAGAGAGTGGGAAGGATAGAAAAAGACCCCGCCATTATTATGAAGTTGACACAGAGTCAGTCAGTCAGCAGTAAGAGGAGTGGCAAGAAAAACGAAGACGATAATAATGACAATGAGGATGTCCTTGCGTGGCATTCGCAGCTATGAATATTATTCAAGAGGAAGCACTAGGAATGCATAAAAGTCGACTACATAAAGAGCAGCAGCCGCAGGAGCAGCAACAGCAGGACAGCAGTTCCACAGTTGACATTTATGTTCTGCACTGGCTTCAATGTCCAAGTACCAACTTGGACCAAAGAGAAGCCAAAGCGGAACAGACTTGAAGAAAATCAGCAGCTATTCGCTGCTTTCAGCTTGGTCCAAGACAAGTCCAAGTCCACGACGGCTAATCATAAATTCCAAAAGCGGCAAAAGTGCAACGCCGTAACAATTAACTTATTAAAAGGGATTTTAGGGGTGGGGCAAAAGGCCAAAACAAAACACAAATTGGCATAAAAGAAGCAACAGCGAAACGGACATCCGTGTGCAAATTGTGTGACTGAAAGCGAACAAGGTGTCGAGATGCACAACTGCAGCTAAAGAATACCGAGAGTGAAAACAGAGAGAAAAGCACTTTCTTCACATACTAATTCCAGCTGACCACTCGCCACTCCTCACTCTCCTCCCAACTCCTTTAAGTGTTACTACTACGTGTACTTGCTGGTTCTTTTACTTTTTCATCCTGCAGCATGTCGCGTAATTCATTTAACTGCGACTGGGTTCAGCAACTTTCAATTGGTTTGCAGCAGCCGTCTTGTTACTAGTCCTGCTGCTGGCTGTTGGCCTGCTTCTGGTGCTCCTTTTGGCCCTCTTAAATGCCAGCTACTTTTGCTAATTAGCAAAATTGATTTGAAATTTATGATGCGCAAAATTGCCTGGCTTTTGGCTGAGTGTCAACTCTAATTGAAACTTAATGTTTTGCATAGTTATTCTATGCGCTAGCAGATGTTTACAAAAATTCAAAATCATTTTACATTTTCCACTCCCCTTGCCCACTTTAACAAAACTCCATTGTTGTATATTACAAATTTTTTAACACTTCCTACCACTTGCTTTCCATCTCTTTGCAGTTGTTGTGACATTTTGGCAACATAAAACGCAATGGCGCCACAGATGACGCCATTTCTGCAGCTCGACAAAATGGCGACAACAATGACGCTCGCATCTAAAGCGGAAATACGCTGGCTCTGCCGACTGCTTCTGCTTTTCGTTTGCATTGGCGCCGCTGCAACTCGAGGTAAACATAGATTAAGTTTCAGCATAGTATACATAATTCACAGACCAAACTACATTTATAAATAAACGAGTGTACAAACGAATACGAATACGAATATTCACATATTTAAAATGTCATCAATTTCATTACATACAAAGCATTATTTGGTAAGCAAATAAAATGAAACTCGGCAACAGTTTTGAATATCAAGCAATTAACTTGACAATAAATGCAAGTATCATGTTCTTCTCTCCTCCCCCGTTGTTATGGCTGCAAAATTTGTTTCATTTTATTTGTGTGGCACTTTTGGCTGGTGAAATGCATAAGAAATTCATTTGGCGCAGACTTCAAAGTGTTACCAGCGGCGCATTGCGTTAAACTAATTACCTGTCAAAATCACACTGCGCAACATTCTGTAGAATTTGCCCCTTTTTTGTGTACTTCACACCCGACGAAAGCACACAAGATGAGGGTATAATGAAAGGACTAAAAACAGATAAGGGAAAAGGGCATTTTTTTACTGCCAACAAAATCACATCAAATTTAAAGCAGCTAACTAATTAAAATACAGAAAAATATTTAAATAAATCCACTCCCGAACTAAGGTAGTTTATAGTCGTGAACTGCCTGTCTCCACTTGTGCACTCCAACGAGTTACGCACTGACATTGTGTAAAGTAATCCGAAACATTTTTATTAAAAGCAAAAAATGAATGAAAAATTGTTTATAGATACAATGTTAATATTTACATATACGAGTATATATATCAATAGCAATGATAAAGAAAAAAAGTGGATATTGGCCTGTGCATATCGAATATTACAAATTCCGAGCAGCTAGCTTTGATGTAATCGATGCCAGCCTTTTAGTCACTAGCGTGTATTAAGTTTAATTTCATTTTCACAGCCCTTAACCGCATTAATTTTATAAAACTAAAATATTTTAATGCATTTTCTTTGCATAAAGTAAGCAGAAAAAAGGGGTGAAGAAAAAGCTGGCGTTCAAATTGAAATACTTTGACCACCCTACAAAGGACTTATCAATGAAATGTGAATGACAAAATCGTATAAGTATAACAGAATACTAGCGATTACATGGGGGCTACGCTGGCGATATAACAAATCCTTTCATACACCCGCAGTAACCACAACAAAAACAACAGCAACAACATGAAAAGACGATGATAAAATAAATTTATCAAAAAATTGTATTTCACTGACACATTCAGCATGCATACGTTTTGTGGGTGTATGAGTGTGTGCCTGTGTGTGTATCGTAATCGTATTGGTGGAAAAATATAAATAAAAATACTGCAATTGCATTGCAATGAAAGCTGATCACGTGATTGCCATAGATACACCACTGGGATGCTCTCGCAGGAGCTACACACAGTCGAAGCGCACACAGCTCATGACAATTTCATTGCCATATTGCGACAATTTTTATTAAAATTTAGAATTTTCAATTTATTTACCACTACTCGACGAGACGAGACTCCTCTGCTCGCCACTTCTCTGCACTCCACTTCACTCCACGCCACTTCACTTCACTCCACTCCACTTGTGTCCACTCGACTCGTATCTGATTTTTGATTTGT
Source organism: Drosophila dunni (assembly GCA_018152125.1). NCBI lineage: Eukaryota > Metazoa > Arthropoda > Insecta > Diptera > Drosophilidae > Drosophila > Drosophila dunni. The sequence continues at coordinate 12,190,149 of JAECXC010001917.1, read as the reverse complement.
TGCAGCTGCGTGAAATTGGTCAGAAGAAATATCAATAGCCAAACGTACGTGATTTGAATTTGTTGGCGCTTCGTTTAGCGTTTAGTTTAGTTTAGCTGCCAGTCTTGCCAATGCCCCTTGCACTCCCCCCTCTGGATTCCACAGACGTTTAGCAAACAATTTGTTTGTCTTTTGCTTTTTTCTCTTTGGCTCAACGTGCGCAGTTGGGCAACTTTGTATAATTAAAATAAAATAAGATATCTGCTGTTTAGTGCCGCCAGCTAACGTTGCCAAGTTTCTAAATCCAAATGGCCAAATCCCCAGGGCGAAAGTTGCCAGCCTGAAATCAATGAAGCGACGCCTGCAGTGGCATATGAAACAACTGAATGAAACAAGCAAATTAGAAATTGCAAAAATTGCTGAGGCATTTGCCTTGTGGCTGCTGTTGTTATTGCTGCTTTTACTGCACTCGGTTGCCCTCACATTGAGTACTGTCGACACGCTGATAAGTGTTAGAGCCGTTGGTTGTAGCCAGCTTCTAGCTGCTTGCCACGTTAGTTCGACTTCTGTTTGTCTTTTCCCTCTCTCCGTCTCGCTGTCTGTCTATTCGACTGCACTGACCCAGGCAAATGATAATTTTATTATGACAAATGCGCAAAGTCGTGGCAAAAGTGTTGAGTTCGTTTCATTTTCTTTCTATTTTGCACAGTTGCTTGAGCAGCCAAGTTTTGCCATCATTGAGAATCACAGGACTTTCAAGTAATCCTTGAAATGCTGGACAACACATCGGACAGCTGCTGTCAAGAATCATTGATTCGTTTGGCTTTACACTTTGGATCACAGATTAGATGCTTACACTAAACAGTAGAGAGAGAACACAAAAAAGACTACACTAATTGGTTAAAGCCATAAAGCGCAGACAGCTCATAACACAGAGCTCTAATTGAAAATGATCGCAAGCGCAGCACATAAGTATATATACTAACTAGTAGCTGTTACCTGTAAGCTGTTAGCTGTTGGCTCTTAGTGGTTTTATTTAATTCTAGTGGACGTTTTGTTGGTAACACAATACAACAATTTGGCCGGCCACATACTGACCAAATCAAGATTGTGGCCAGCTGAAATCTTTGCATTCCCTGCGACTGTCTGTGTTTGAGTTCGGCTCTGTCCCCTCCCTGCCCCTATCCCTCTTCCAGCTGTCAGCTGTAATCTAAGCAAGCGATTCTGCTGTGCATAACTTCAGTGGATCGCAGAGTCCCGACCCAAGATCCAGTAGTATGGCTACAACCACTTTGAAGCCGTTTGCTGTGCAGACCAAACTAAATAATAATTTGTATAATTTATTCGCGGAACTCTGAGGAATCTTTCAGCAGACGCTGTTCACTACACTGTTCACATATCTGGCTAGAATATCTGATACCAGCTAGGTTCACTTCGAATGATACTCGTATAAATAATTAACACGTGCATTGTTGGCACTTGGAGGCAGTAGCCTCTGTAAGCCCTGTTGCTGTTGGCCTGGCTTAATGCTGTTTATGGTGCTGCTGGCCTGACTTTTTGATTGTTGGCAATTAAAGAGGTCTTGGCTAACATTCCAAAGTCGTTAGTCCAAAACTTTTCTTTTGTCTCTCACTCTCGTGGCGCTTTTACCAAGTCCAAGTTGAGTATGAGTTGGTAACTTCCGTGGCCCGCGGTCTTTAGCCAAACCTATTGTTTTAAACTGACTGAAGACACTTTTCTGCACTTCACTTCACTTCACACTTTACAGCTCACAAAGCTGTCGAGCAGTCTTAGGCGTTTTATACTAATTTTTAATTTATAGCTAAATGATGTCTGCAGCAGCTTGTTGAAAATAAATGTTAATGACCTTTCAGCTGGACTCTAGAAAAGCCTTTAAGACGTTGTTAGCATTTTTTCAAAGTAAGTGATCGGACAAAGTTTTGTTGATTTCAATTGAATTGATAGCAACTGTACAAAATCCAAAAATAGATATAAAAGAGAGTAGCTGACAGCTAAAAACGTGTTCTTATATTTATTTATATATTATAATTATTATGCTGTCGCAAAACTAATCAAAAGCAAAACTTTCTACGCTAAGAACAACCGCCTGCTGCTCTGATTTTCCCTGTAGTCCTTGCTGTTATTCCTGCTGTTCCTGCTGCCAGTTCGAACAAATTTAATTCATTGTGAGCTATTCATTTACCCAGCACTAACCACAAGTTTCGTGACCTCCCTCGGCCCTCCGTTGCAGTGAGTACAGTGAATACAGCGTACCGCGTACAGCATTCAGCTGTGCTTATTGTTAGCATTGGGCGTCTTTTTGCGGTGAGCTCAAGACAACAGTCACCTCTACCCCATTGTCGTGTGCTTTTCCCTAGCCGCTGTTGTCACTCTCTCGTCCTGTCTAGATTTCTATTAGAAAGATTTGAACCACAGGAAGTACCGAAGTGGATGGAAAGGGTGTCATAGGTCGTGGGGGCGTGGCATAACTGAGTACACAAGCCGCTCTTTGTGTGGCTTGAATGCGAAAAGTTTGAAATTTAATACAATCACACATAGACGACTTTAAGGGCACACATTTCTACATTTCTAGAGTTCTATAGAATTACAGCAGCGCTTGTAATTGTTATTATTCTTGTGGTGTACTCGCTGCGAGCTTAATTGAATATGTTGTAAGTACATGGATACTTTTGTATGTGCTTTGTAATAGCTGGCAGCACTTTGTTGCGACGCTCCACAAATGAAATTAATTGAGGAACCGCGGGCAAAACACACTCTCACACACACCCCCTCACACACACATAACCACAACTACTTAATGTTGTATAAAGTTACTCATTCAACGCTATAACTGCCGGCTATTGGCCTATACTTTCCACTTGGCCAAGTTATCGAACTTCGTTTAGTTTGGCACATCCACAAGCCCCTGAAAAACTATGCACAATCTTGATTAAAGCGAATCAATTTGCAAGTGTCATTAGGCATAATATTCTTTCATATATATATACATCTGCACCATCATAAACATTCGCACTAAATTGGGGAGTTCTGGGCATTGAGTTACCACGCAATTTGTTACAGGGCAACTTGATTAATATTGCCGCAGTTGGGCTCATTTAGTGTGCAAACTGACTGCTGACATGCTACCATAAAAACATAAAGTGACCAGTCGAAAGCAGGTCAACTCCAATGATAACAATATGGCCGCAAAAGGGGTCAACACCTAATGGAGTAACTAAGCATAGAAGAGACACGGTCAACACACAAACGTGTAAGTAACGATGTTGGCCAATTTCTGCCAAAGACATTGACAGGGCAGGAAAACCAAAAAAAAAACGAACAAAGAAGAAGGTCTTGGAAGACTGGCTGCAAGATGACACGTTTTGAATAGAACTGTTTCATGGGCTGTCGCCTTTATCCAGTTTGGTGGTGGCTTTCCTTGGCCCAAACAGACGGTAGGAGCGAGTGGGCTAAGACAGCAACTGGGTGTGTTTCTGGTATGGCCTTTCTGCTTCTGGCTTTCATTATAATTTTGAGTGAGTCAATGTAGGAGCGTGTACACTGTACACTGTACAGTGTACATTGTCTTAGTGCATGTTCGTGTCCTTTTATGAGTCATTTTAGTTGTGCGTCTACTGCTAGTATATGCAATTAAATTAAATATTTAACTTAATTACATGAACGAACTAACGCGTCGTACAACACGCAGACCTTGTGTCCTGTGTCTTGGGATAGAAACAAGTTGAGACAAGACAACGCAAGTCGAGGCAGGTCGACGCAAGTCGAGTCGTCATCTCCTTGGACCTGTCAAATATGACAACGCTCAATAATGCAGCATGATTGTTGGAAGTAATGAAAGTCAATTGTTACGTAGAAAAGGCCATGGTGCGAGCGACACAGTCACGTGCTAGCGTGTTTTCCTCAACTATACTTAGTGGGTCAGGTCCATAACTGCCGCACCCAACCACCCAGTCACCCATTCACCCGTCTCACACTGGATTCATTCCGGGATTTTTACTTTGCCCGCCTCCGATTCCGCCTCCGCCTGAGACGCTGTAACTGTAATGACAATGTTGCTTACACTTTGCTGCTTGCTAATTGAATTTAATGTAGTTTAATTGAGACGAACGTGATTCTAACTAAAAGCGCTTTATGTTTAATTTAGCAGCAACGATAGCAACACAGCAGCAGTTAGCAACCAGCATTCAGGCTTTTAGTCAGGCAGTCAGGCAAGAGTTCAATAGCAGGAGTGGACGGCAGAGACAGTCGGACAGACTGCCACTCAACTACTTAGTTGACATGATAAGTGCTGAGGTTCTTAAATTGTTGAAACTCAAATTAATTGCCGTCAAGTCAGTGGCAATTTCAAGACTAAATTGACGACAAAAGCATTTAAATATTTAATATTTTTTCATAGCAGCTGTCAGCAAATTTCTTTTGAGTTTATCAACAAATGAATTATGCATAAGATGTCAAACGACGAAAGACAAACTTTGAACTAAAATCCCATTCAAACTGTGTCACACGTTGCGTATGAGTAATAGTGTAGCCAAAACCCTCAGAAAAAAGTATTTCACTGGGCAATTGCAATAATTTCAAGGACATTTCCAATATTAAAAGCTGTTCGAGCGCAGCGCAGCGCGAAATTCAAACGCAGCTGCTGCATTGCATTTCCAAATTGTAATAAATGCAACAAAACTGCCAGGAATTGAGCAGGAGTAAGAGAAAGAGCAGTAAGTGAGTGAGTGAGAGAAGGCGAGAGAGTAACAAGGCAAAGAGAATTTTCAACAACGACAGCTGCTGGAATTAGCTTACAGTTTGCCTTTTAACACACAGAGCGGGTATATAAAGTTGGCTTTTTATTTAAAGTTTAGCTTTACCCTATGTAGATTAAATCAAAAGCTTTTAGTCTTTAAGCTCTTCCACTTTAAGCAAATTATGATAATGCATTCATTAATATTCGTAAATAAAGTTAGCAGCTATCTAAAGCTAGTCAACTTCCCATGCTAAACTGATGTTGTCTACTTAGCTCGAGTCCTCGTGGGGTCGTCGGATCGATTCTTGGTCAGAAAACACAAATTTAACTTATTTCAGATATTTTTTAGCTGGGTATACTTTACTAAAACTTTCTTGGGTTTTATTTCCATTTTTAAAAACCAGCAGACGAGGCAACTGTCAGAAAAGCAGGCAAACTATCATCTCGCAAAGAATGTCAAAAAAAATAGTCAAGCTGTATAATAAATTGAATTTCTTCTGACTGGTCATTTGGCGCATCTAAGGCCGTGGCTTACACACACACTTGAAAGTAAATACGAGTACAGAATCGTCTCATTTTTTTTGTATTTCTTACTCTACTTCATTTCTCCAAGCCATGGTTCGTATAATCCCTGACACTATGCTGGCAGCACACGTACGCCACTGTCCTCTATGCAGAGTAAGAGAAGGGGGGGAGGGGAAAGGGGAGAGCTATAGCGACGAAATGCCAGCAGACACAAATGAAATTACCTTCAAGTCCATGGACAGACACAGTTGCTCAACTGCTCAACCCACAGAGAGAGAGTGAGAGAAGCTTGTAAGGCAGCTCAATAATCCAAATATTATATTTACATCATGCAGCAACTAGTCGAGCACAAAGCGAAGAGTGGAGAGGGAAGAGTGGAGAGCGAAGAGCTCACTGCTTTGTGAAATGCGAGTGCAAAATTCCTAAATGAAAAGTGACATTTCAATTCTTTCATTTCGTCTTGGAGCGCTAGTTGTTAGCGGATTCTACAGCAGTAATCAAATTTCATAAAATCTACAAAATAGCCAGAAATGCAAAACAAATCACTAAAGTGACTACTTTCTATATTAACAACATTTTTAGGCACACAAAGCTCACACCGTTATGTATAAACATTTATCGCCTTACTTCGCTGGCTTGCCGTTACAAAGTTCTTTGTTTATTTGATAGACTTTCGACAATGTCCTAAATTGCGCCAGTCAATGAGGCCTTACGTACTATCCAATTACTTGTAATTCCCTGTTGAAGGAGAACTTTAAACGCCCGCAGCGCAAAACTAATTTGAAATACTCGCATATCTGGGCCAGTTTCTAATAACTAATTAAGCGCGCCACTACGCAATTCCGTTTCGTCAGACAAAATGCAGCAAAGCGCAAATTATACGTTAAAATGTGCCAGGTTAGCGCAGTGAGCGCCTTGGGCGTAAACGGAAACTGCCAAGCAAGCAATAAGACTTAAGTATATTTGCAATTTCTCTCTGTCTCTTTTGCACCCACTCCCACACTCTCCCTCTCTCACACACTACCACCCTCCAAGTGTGTCTAATTCTATTGCTGTGGCTGTCTCTCTCTTACCCTCACTAGCTTTGTGCTGTTGGGTAACAAATCAAACATTGTTTCAATTTATCAAATTAAAATTAAAATTGCCAACAGTGTGCGGCAACATGCTCCTCATCAAATTACCCTACCAGCGACAGTACCAGCACCCAACACACAACACTACCCAGCAACACCCAGTAGGACCCTACAGCACTCTGCTGCTCGCAGAGCGTGCAATTGTTTGAAAATTGTTGGTCAACGCGAAGAAACTTAATGGCGAGTTCCCTCTTTATTACGCTCACATAAAACGAGCAGAGCAGAGGAGCAGCGAAGCAGCGCTGCTCAATAAATATTTAATTATAAAATGAAAAGAGAAAAATAACATTGTTAATTACTATTTGTCATTTGCTTAATAAGTGAATGCGGAGCACTATCACGCCAAAATGAGAAACTAGCAGGGAATTTATTTGAAACTTTTATAACTACATTTAGTATGCCGTAATGTGACTTAATGCTCAAAATTGAAATTTTAACACACCAAACTACATATTTTGGGGCTGTGTCGAAACATGGCAATGAGCCTGAACATGAACATGTATAGAGACGTGGACAGGGAACAGGCACCGGCACCGGCATCGGCACATGGCCTATCCAAAACTATTTGCGGCCATGCTTTGCGGTCAGCCTATGGTTTGGGCCACGTTCCGCCTGTTGCCCACGTTGGGCGCCGCATAAGTTTGCGGTCGCTCCTTTCATTTCATTTTGCATAAGCTCTAAAGTACACATCATATATTATTAAAATCGCAAAACGGTCAATTTCGCCTCAGCGTCAGTCAACCCAGCCCCCCCGACTGCCGCCCCAACTGCCGACTGGTTGCCCTGGTCTGCCTAAGTAATGGGCTCGACAATTGGGTTTCATGCATGTATAAATATTTGCATTAAGAATTCATGATTGTTTGCCAATGATGAGACAGATACGCTCACTGAACCCATGTAATAACTTAATTTATTGGCCACATTGGGTCTTGTCTTTTCAAATGCACCGATTTCTCTGACTTGATTGGCTACGAAAAAAAGGTATAGATTTGATATATAGACATCATTCAACTGATTAATCAATGATGCGTGTGTTAGGCAAATTCATTTAGTAAAAACCAAAAATTGTTTTTAAATTATGAGCATGATTTAAATTTCAGGTCGACTAGTGCGCACACCATTAGCCATAATTAAACTTTATGGCCAATAGATTTGGCAATTTGCTCACAATAAATGGACCTAAATAGTATAAGGCCCAAAGCATGCTAGGGCCATAAAGCATTGGCTTTGGCTTATACTACATATATGTACCATATACATGTTCCAATAAAAATCTCACACTGACTGATGCAAATTTATGTCTAGGATCCAGGCGAGGTCTAATTTTTAGACGCGCGTTTACAATGTTTTTGCCAGATTTGCATGCCACAACAACAATTTGGTTGTACTCCATAAGGACACGCCCTGAAAAATGTGGCAAATGAAGTGCCGCTTGGACCGAGGGGCAATAGGGAAACTGAGGCTAAAAAGCAACACACCAAAACGAAAAAAAAAAATAAACACAATTCATTTTTGAAAATGAATTTGTTCCGCTGTAACGGCCATAAATGCATTTAAATTTATTGGAATGCGCGACAGCAAAATGAGTAATACAGATAGATATATAGTATACTGTGTATAGTATATATACACACTCATATCGGCTGTAAGGAGCAGCAAGAAAAAACAAGCTCATCCATTGAATGACAATAAATTATCAAATTTATTTTGACAGCGCGAAAAATCCCGTTTCAAACCGAAAGCACCAAACAAAAAAAAAGCCAAAAACGAGAATATAACGTCACACAAAATTGAGCAAAATATATTCAAGAGGAGCATTTGTGACAGGAAGTTTCAGTTCAATGGTTTGTTCCAGCGGTCGCTTCTGAATTGCCCCGATACAGACTAAAATGCACTCGGCCTTCTCTAGTGTCCTACTCGGCGTGACAATATTAATTTACTCGTGTATGTACACTGACAAAAAGAGGCGATAGACGAACTGTCAGGAGCTTAATTTATGTTGAACGAAGAGAACTTTTTTTGTAGTTTAAAGAACAGCTTAAATAAGAACCTTTTCTGACCAAGATAGGTTCAAAATCTGATTAAAAAGTCTGAATAATTCTATTCTATATTATTCTTAATATAAGAAGACAGGAAGTTTTTAAGTTACCATGGTTTAATTCTCTTGAGTTTTAAGCCAAAGTTTTAGCCTGTTATATTTAAGTACACATACTTTTTATCAGTGTACACACTGTTTTTTAATCGAAATCGCCTAAAATGCGCAACTCTCAAATTTTATTGCAGAAATTCCGTACTCGTCTGCGTATGAGGATAGCGATGTTTCCTTCTATTGCCCGGAAGAGGGCCTCTTCCCCGATGACTACGACTGTCGCATGTACTATCGCTGCGAGCGGCGTACGGAGAACTACATTCAGCCCTATATGTTTGCCTGCAAAGAGGGCACCGTCTTCTCCCGCAACCTGCAGCTGTGTATGCCTCCAATGTTGGCCGGACGTGGGGAGTGTGTCCAGTACACGGACAACGATGTCGATGGCAGTTTGGAAGCGGACAGTCAGTTGGCATATGATGGACTTGTCAATGGTCCAAATGAGCGCAATGAGGAACTGGAAGCTGCCCTTGAGTTGCACACTTATGCCAGGGAGAATCGTTTACCCACAAACTACGGCTTGACAGGATTGAGAGGTGTACAGGTCATCTCCTTTACGAGCACATCGACTGGACGTTCAGCTGGGGATGAGTCGCCGGTGTGTACTGATGATGGATTTATGACTGATGGCAATGATTGTACCGTGTTCTATCGCTGCATCTCCAATGGACGTGGCTATAATAAAATAGGTTTTCGATGCTCCGCAGGCACTGCCTGGGACGAGTCCCTGCAGTCCTGCAATCATATATCCGAAGTGCGTTCCAATGGCGGCTGTCGCAAGCAATCTGATCCGCTGAGCGATGCTTACGGAGATCAGACATCCACACAGTCATCACAATCGAGTCATCAGAATACGACCTCATCCTCTTCCTCGTCCAGCAGTCAACAGAGCTCGTCGACCAGCTCCTCCTCGTCTTCGTCTTCTTCACAGTCATCCACAAGCTCCAGTTCAAGTAGCTCCAATCAGGAGTCCACAACAAGCTCGAACTCTAACCAAAACTCAGGCAGCAATCAATCCTCCAGTTCCAATCAGGAGTCCTCCACATCAAGCTCGAACTCTAACCAAAACTCAGGCAGCAATCAATCCTCCAGTTCCAATCAGGAGTCCTCCACATCAAGCTCAAATTCAAACCAAAATTCAGGCAGTAACCAATCCTCAAGCTCCAATCAAAACTCGGGCAGCAATCAGTCCTCAAGCAGTAATCAAAATCAGAACCAGGGTTCCAACAGTCAGAACCAGAGTTCGAACAGTCAGAACCAGGGCTCTAATACCCAGAACCAGGGTTCCAGCAGTCAGAACCAGGGCTCCAACAATCAGAACCAGGGCTCCACTAGTAACAACCAGAGCCAGAGTCAAAGCAATAACCAAAACAGTCAGTCTTCCAATAATAACCAAAACTCCGGAAGCAATCAATCTTCCACGTCATCCAATAAACCGGATCCTACAGAATGCGAGGATGAGAACACTTATATACCCGATAAGACGAACTGTGCCAAGTTCTACAGATGCCGACGCAATGACGATGGGGTTTTGGAACAGGTTCCCTTCACATGCGGACCCGGTACTATATGGAGTCAAGAAGAGAAAGTATGCGTTCTTCCCGATGAGAATCAGAAGGAACAATGCAAAATGCAATCGAGTTCTTCCTCAAACGAGGGCAATCAAGGCTCCAACAATTCCAATCAACAATCGAGTGGCAGCAATCAATCTGGTAGCTCCTCTAGCACTCAATCCAGCGGTCAGCAAGAATCATCCACCTCCAGTAGCCAGCAATCATCGAGCAGCCAGCAAAACTCTTCATCAAATAATTCCACATCAAGTTCATCCAGTCAGTCTTCTAATCAGGGCAGCAGTGGAAGTTCAAGCAGTGGCCAGAGCTCCACCACAACATCAAAACCCTTGAATCCAGATGGAGAATGTGAAAATACAGAAACCTATTTGTCAGACAAAACGAATTGCTCCATTTTCTATCGATGTGTGGATAACGGCAGTGGCGGATTTGATAAAGTATCCTTCGATTGCTCGCCGGGCACTGTTTGGGATCCCGACTCGAAGGGCTGCAACCATCCAACGGATGTGCAAAAAGAACAATGCAGGACTATGGCTAGTCAAGGATCCTCTTCAAACCAGGGATCCTCATCTAACCAGGGATCGTCATCCAACCAGGGATCCTCCTCCAACCAAGGGTCATCATCTAATCAAGGATCCTCATCTAACCAGGGATCTTCGTCTAACCAGGGATCCTCATCTAATCAGGGATCGTCTTCCAATCAGGGATCATCCTCTAACCAGGGATCCTCATCTAACCAGGGATCGTCTTCCAATCAGGGATCATCCTCTAACCAGGGATCCTCATCCAACCAGGGATCGTCTGCCAATCAGGGATCATCCTCTAACCAGGGATCCTCGTCTAACCAAGGATCCTCATCCAACCAGGGATCGTCTTCAAATCAGGGATCATCCTCTAACCAGGGATCCTCATCAAACCAAGGGTCATCTTCCAATCAAGGATCGTCTTCCAATCAGGGATCATCCTCTAACCAGGGATCCTCGTCTAACCAGGGATCCTCGTCTAACCAGGGATCCTCATCCAACCAAGGGTCATCTTCCAATCAGGGATCATCTTCCAACCAGGGATCGTCTTCCAATCAAGGATCATCTTCTAACCAGGGATCTTCATCTAATCAAGGATCGTCTTCTAGCCAGGGATCCTCATCCAACCAGGGATCGTCATCCAATCAAGGATCGTCATCAAACCAAGGATCCTCCTCCAACCAGGGCTCATCATCAAACCAAGGCTCTTCCTCCAACCAAGGCTCGTCTTCCAACCAAGGTTCGTCTTCTAACCAGGGATCCTCATCCAATCAGGGATCTTCATCCAGCCAGGGATCGTCTTCCAACCAAGGCTCTTCCTCCAACCAAGGCTCTTCCTCCAACCAAGGCTCTTCCTCCAACCAAGGATCCTCATCCAATCAGGGATCATCTTCCAACCAAGGCTCATCCTCCAACCAAGGGTCGTCTTCCAATCAAGGCTCTTCCTCCAACCAAGGATCGTCCTCCAACCAGGGCTCTTCCACTTCTACTACTACACAAAAACCATTCAAACCAGCGGAGAAATGCGAAAGTGAAGAGACTTTCTTGGATGACAAAGAAAACTGTTCGAAGTTCTATCGCTGTGTTGACAATGGCCGAGGTGGTTTCATGAAGGTTTCATTCAAGTGTCCAGCAAACACGATTTGGCATCCCCAGGCAAATAGCTGCGACCATCCAGCTCTAGTTGATCAGCAGAGCTTAACATGTAAGCCAGACACCAGTTCCTCATCGCAACCGACATCCACAACTTCATCATCGAGCAGTAGCAATCAAGAGACAACAACGTCATCTAGTTCCTCATCAAACAATCCGTCCAGCACAACATCCAGGCCAAGCACAACTGGGTCTACCATGGCACCCAACCCCTCTGGAAACTGTGAAAGTGATGGTCAGTTCATTCGAGATACAGACAACTGTGCCAGGTTCTATCGCTGTGTAAATGATGGCAGAGGAGGATTTAACCAGATTTCCTTTACTTGTGGTGCTAATACTGTATGGGATGATGCCATCATGTCCTGTAATCATAGATGGGCCGTAAAGGATCGAAACTGCAAGACCGAGTCGACAACCCAACGTCCTGCATCCTCAAACACGACTCCAGGACAGGGTAATTCTCAGTCCGAAAGACCTACAACTTCTCCAGCTTCAACGTCAACCCAACAAACACCATCGGCTACAACTACGTCTACAGTGAGACCTGTAACACAAAGACCAACTGGATCAGGTGAAAAATTGTGCAGGTCCGAGGGTTTCATTGGCGATCCAAGCGACTGTACCAAGTTCTATCGCTGTGTTAGTAACGGTAAAGGCGGTTACAATCAAGTTCCCTTCGATTGCGGCAAGGGAACCGTCTGGGATCAGGATCTACAGACTTGCAACCACGATTTGAACAAATGCAATCCCAGCGGTGCCACCACTGAATCCGACAAAGGACCTTGTAACAATACAACCACTGTGGCTCCAAATACTTCAACTCAGATAATTGAAACGACCACGGATTCCACAACTGAACAACAGCAACCATCAACCACAATCTGGACTACGACTTCAAGACCTGTTACAACTGAGAGTCAACCTACAACCACAATGTGGACGACGACATCCAGACCAACCACAACTGAGAATCAACCTACAACCACAATGTGGACGACGACTTCTAGGCCAATCACCACAGAATCTCAATCCACGACAATGTCCACTCAAACGTCCACGAGTGAACCAAATCTTCCCACAACCATGATCCCCCCTACGAGTACCACACCAGTGCCAAACCTACCTCCGGGCACTGAGTGCACTGGCAAAGGATTCATGGCTGATCCAAATGATTGTCGCAAGTTTTACCGCTGTCTGAACAATGGCGATCATTACAGCAAACATGAATTCATGTGTGCCAAAAATACGGCTTGGAATGAGGAGATACAGACATGCGATCACATCGCCAATGTTCCCAGGTGCTCGGGTCAAACGGAAGCACCCACCACAACTCAGTCCACCTCGAGACCTACGGAAGATCCTGAACAGACCACAACGATGTCGGGTGTAGAACCAACAAGGCCACCAGCCACGGAGTATCCAATGAAACCCACCGATGCTACCACTACAGAATATCCAATGAAACCCACATACAGTACTACAACTGAGTATCCAATGAAACCCACAGACTACCCACAGAAGCCGACAACTACAGAGTATCCAATGAAACCCACAGACTACCCACAGAAACCCACCACAACGGAGTATCCGATGAAACCGACAGACAACACAATGAGACCCACCACGGAGTATTATCCACAAACTACAACAACTGGGCCAGGCTATAATCCCACGACCACTATCAGACCCACCACAGAGAGCGCTACTGAAACCACAACAACTAGGCCAGGCTATAATCCTACGACCACAACAACTCGTCCAGGTTATAACCCAACAACAACAATAAGGCCCACCACAGAGAATAATCCAGAAACTACAACAACTCGGCCAGGTTTCAACCCCACGACCACCGAATCACCGTCGGGCTCGGGTAACACAGCTCAACCCGAAACTGTCAACTTCAATTGCCCATCTGAAGGCTTCCACGCTGATCCTCAAGATTGTAGCATCTACTATCGATGCACCAAATTCGATAATGTTTACCAAGTCTATAAGTTCCGTTGTCCCAAGGGCACCGTTTGGGATTCATCGCTGGAGACATGTAATTATGCAGATCAGGTAACTGGAAATTGCTCCTCCGGAAGTAGCACAACAAACACACCTATCCCCACAACAACATCAGAGCCACCTGTTCCAACAACAGCAACAGGTCCTCCAGTGCCCACAACAACAAACCCACCACTTCCCACCACAACAGCAGAGCCTCCAGTTCCAACAACAGCAACAGGCCCTCCAGTCACCACAACAACATCAGAACCACCACTTCCCACTACAACACCATCAGAACCACCACTTCCCACTACTTCAACATCGAGCCCACCCTTACCAACAACGACAACAGGTTCTCCACCTCTCCCCACTACAACAACAACAGCACCAAGCACGACAACCACACAAGGCACAGAACCGCCCAGCAGCACCATGGAAACAGTGACAACAATTAGACCTACAGAAACTACAACGATGCCATCCAGCAGCACAAATCGTCCAGTGGAAACAACAACAACAGCACCAACGGAAGCACCAAATAACCCTAAGCCTCCAACAAGCAACAACAACTCAACTGCTCCGTGTCCGGAAATTAGCGAGGAACAAAGTTTGTTCGTCTGCCCCTCAGGCTTCCGTCGACATCCCAAACAATGCAGCATGTTCTACCAATGCAATGAGAATGATAACTCCAATCTGAATGTTGTAATGTTCCAATGTCCCAATGGCACCGTTTACCAGGAGAAATCATGTCGCTGCGCTAAACCTGAGCCCAATGACAGCTGCAGTCGCACTCAGAGCGCTATTCGCACACAATTGCTGGAGGACACGCATCCAACAAACATGGTAAGCACTTAAGGAATACAGCAAACTTATCAATCAAATTAAACTATTATATTTTCAATTAGGTGCAAATACAATCGACAGCGCCACTTTGTCCGGAGGAGGGACACTTTGCCCTCAATCAAAATGAATGCAGTCAGGTGTTCGTCAAGTGTAGTCACTCCGAGAAGTCTGCTCAGATCGAGGGTCAAATATATCGCTGTCCACAAGGTTTTGCCTACTGGAATGTCAGTCGACGCTGTGAACCCATTAAGAAACTGACCACCTGCATTCCTATCATGTACAATTCCGGTGACAGTGTGCCCCTGGAATGGATGAACCTTGGCCACAGACGCCGCAGTCTGCGTATCTAGAAACACAACTAAAATAGCTTAGTAACCGTAAATCGTTGCAGTTGTTTGCTGCGCAAGCGCAGAGCATTGAAACCGCTTGCCCAGCAAATGACGAGCCACGAAAAGTATAATTTAAGTTATAGTGCAATGAACAAAATAAGTATAACATGGGTTTATAACAGTGGTGCCCAAGAAGGATGCAATAGAGTATAACAGTTGAACTTTTCTACAAGCAGTTCATCGACTGCTTGCTTAAGATGGAAAATCAGCAGTGACACACGATCTGGCAACGCCACCGTCGACGCACGCATGGAGTATAACAGTTGGAGTATACTACAAGCCCTGCTTACGACTGCTTGCTTGAGACGAAAGAGGAGACAAGATCAGTCGACGAGACTTCGTAGCCCGTGGGCATCACATGTTTTACAAGAATTCTTGGTGTCGGTCAATAACTTAAGAAATACTTAGTTTAAATATTAAACAATTTCGATTTTAGATTATCTGTAACAGTTATCTTTCATCACAACATACACAACAAATTGTAGCTTTTCACACATTAGTTGTATTCTGTATGTAGCAAACGTTCTGAACGCCATATATATGCTTAGTCTATGCTTAAAGTTTATAATAAATTACAACATATACAAAAAGAGTTTAAATGAGCTGAATCTTAAGCTTGACTATAGACTTTCTCCATTTGTTTTTCTCTTTTCTGCTTTCGTTTAACTATTTATACAGTCATTTCCTCTTTTTTGCCACTGACGGTGCCGCTGGATTCTCTCCCTTGTAAAATTCCTTCAACAAGGCCATGGCCTCCTCGGCACGCACGCCACCCGTAATGTTAATCTGTTGACCAACAACGGCAGCAACATCAACCACGGTTTTTCCACCAAATCGATCATTCTCGCAGCCAAAGATGATCTCCTTGACGGCCAAAGTGTGCAGGGCTGCCGAGCACATAATACAGGGCTCCACAGTGACAAATACGCTGATTTCGCTGAACGTTTCGCGTGCCGGCAAGCGTTTCTCCCTGCAGTAGGCCAAAGTGGCATCAATGCAAATGAATTCCGCATGACGTGTTGCATTTCTATGGACATTCACTTCGTTGCCACCACGTGCGATGATCTCGTCTTC
This sequence comes from Drosophila dunni, assembly GCA_018152125.1. Taxonomy (NCBI): domain Eukaryota; kingdom Metazoa; phylum Arthropoda; class Insecta; order Diptera; family Drosophilidae; genus Drosophila; species Drosophila dunni. The sequence continues at coordinate 12,174,068 of JAECXC010001917.1, read as the reverse complement.
ATAGACAAATACACAACCCACGGGCACCTCGCCGGCGTCACGTGCACGGCGCGCTTCTACTAAAGCTTCCTCCATAAAAGCCGCCATTTGGCATGGAAAAATCGCTGATTATTTGCACTTGCACGCAAAAAACAAAGCAGGTAACGACGCCACGACACAACAGCACACACAATCAAGCAAAAGAATAACAAGCGAAAACAGCTGGTCTATCAAATAGTTGGCAACGCGGTACAAGAAAATAGGGTGACACTGGCCACTCAGCAGCTCGTATTAGTAGGAATACTATTTAATTTATTTTGAATGCACCCTCCCATGTTAAATAATGATAATACTTTGAAAAACTTACATTATGTTTCCTCCCATCCTACACCTCATTACGCATAAATTTTATTACATTGTGTTCCTGCAGAAAAGTGGTGGCTTTCTCCGGCCAATTAGTGTTGTTAAGCGAGCGCGGGCTTGGATGCGGCAATCGTATGAAGGGAACGGAGCGGCAATATAACGACTTCTTTAAAGTGGTGTACACATAGTCTCCTACTGCTACCACAAGCTGTGGCTGCACTAGCTCAAACAACTTATCCAGCGCTGCCAAACACTTGTCACGTATTTGTGCTTTATATTCACCCTTCAACTCGCTTGGTGTAATGTTACGACCGGCTTCATCGAAGAACGCCAGCGGACAAAAGTTGTGCACGAAACATTGCTCAGAGAAGGTATCTACACTGCCATTTGCCAGGCGAACAAAAAGCTCCCACAAACGCACACCACTGGGTTCCTCGGTTTTACACTCAAGGCCATTTACAGGTCGCTTTGGATGCACAATAGGTGGCTGTTGCACCTCGCCACTCAGTTGCATTATATCCCGCACGGTACGAACGTTTCCAAATGGCACCTAAAAGTATGCAAGCAAAAATATATAAATAAAGTAAACAATGAAAATTATTATTTCACTTACACCAGTCTGACCCATTCCATTTGGACCGGGATTCATGCCTACGAACATAACGCGCTTTGTTTGCATTAAATATCGCCGCAAGTAAGCGCAATGCAAAGCGGCGGCATATTCCACTGGATTGTACATACAGTTAATGTTGCTGGGTTGTTTAAGTTCGGCAAGTTCCTTGTTCAACTCGCACTCCACCGCGTAAAAGCTCATCCACAACGGTTGTGAAAACAATTCCGAATTCACTGCTCCAGGCAGTGTTGTAAGCTTGGGTTTTGTCTGGTCAATTGCAGCTTCTTGTTGCTGCAGCTTTCGTTTCAACATTTTAGTTTTTATTTCACCATGTGTTTAAGCGAAAATGTGTGTAGTTGCAACTGGATAGAGTTGCCGTGTTAGTGTTAGTAAGTTCAGAAGAACGGATCAGTGAAATCAGTTCTCAATGGTCAGCGTTGCCAGAAGACAAAACAAACAAAGAAGAAAAATTATTTAAATAAAATGAAGATTAAAATAAATATAGACAGGGTATTATTTAAATAATAATCACATAGCAAATAACTTGGGTTCAATTACCTTATTAATCTAGTTAGTCGTTTTAAGTAATCTATTTTAATTTTGAAATTCTTTGCGCCTTTTGCAGCACAGGCAACGATATTGTGTTCTCAACACTGGCACCTTGCGACAGCTGTTCACCCTGTTTTGTCATTTGTTGTTGTATTTTTTTTTGCTACACATAAACATAAAATAAAAGAAAATATAAAAATAGTCAAAGAAAACGTTACCTGTTTATTGTTTGTTATTGAGTTTCTCCCAGATTCGACGCATATTATGCACTGCAGTGGTCCAAAAACTATTTTTCGTTCTACATTCCCACACATTCAAAATTGATTAGCAAAGAAGAAAAAAAAGAAAGTGCCTGCCTGGGCGATAGCAGAAAAGAAAAAAAAGGAAAAAACCAACGAAAAGGCCTTGGAACGCGGAACTCGCAAACCCAATAACACAAAATTGCAAGCTTTTGGAAAGTGTGTGAGTGTGTGTGCAAGTGTGCATTGTGCGTGTGTTTGTGAGTGTGCGTGTGCGAGGTGGGGCGAGGTGAGCAATGAAATTCTGCACTGGCAATGAACTCCAGACTTGAAGGCACACAGCAGCTACAGCGGCGCTCCAGCCCCATGGCCAACGAACGCAAGCAGAGTAGTCCCAAGATGGAAATCACAAAGCTAAATCTCGAGCTGGTGGAAGAGTGTAAACGCAGCCAGGAGGACTCCATTTTGTCGCGCCATCTACGCCACGAGCTTGAAAAGTACGTAAACACACTTAGGAATATATGTATGTATGTATGCACGTATGTGCGTAGTACAGAGAGTACCCCAAAAAGAGTACCCGAAAAATAAAAGTTCAGCGTGCTTGGTGTTGTGGTGTCTGATAAGCACGCTGAGCACTGATCAATTACCCCGTATAATCAATGTTTATGTTTTTTTTTTTTTTTTTTTTGGTATTCTATTTATTGTTTTTTGTTTCCGCTGACACTTTGCAGGCATCCACGTGAGTCGCGCCGTGAAGTGGTTAGAAAGCAACGCAATGGCTGTGCGCCACTTTTCATTGCCTGCAAACGTGGCGCAGTAGTAATTGCCGAGTATCTGATAACCATTTGCGAGGCGGACATCGAGCAGCGCGGACACTTTGAGGTGCCCGAGGACAATAGTTTTCACTATGTATCGCCACTGTGGGCAGCCGTTGTCTCCGGCAAACTTTCCATGGTCAAGTATCTGGTACACATCGGTTGTGACATAAATGCCACATCCGATTCGGGTTCAACGCCCGTCCGCAGTGCTTGCTACATGACTCACACCGATATTGGTAAGTCCATGCGAAAGAGAATCACATAATTCCCACTAATTCCAACTGTTCCACATTTGCAGTCAAGTTTCTGGTGGAGAACGGTGCGGACATTAAGAAGCCAAACATAAATGGTGGCACCTGTCTAATCAACTCGGTGCAATCCGTGCAGCTGTGCCTGTATCTGGTGCGCAAGGGCGCCGACATCAATGCCCGTGACATACAGGACAAGACGGCACTGCATTATGCCATACAGGAACATCGACTGGACACCACCCGAATGTTGATAGAGCAGGGTGCTGATCCATTTGCCAAGAGTCGCTATGGAGACGATGCTCTGCGTACTGCCTGCCTCAAGGGCGCACATCAGATATTCTATTATCTTAAGAAGGAATTGAATTACTCCGTGGAACGCATTGCCGAGGCGCACGAACTGATGGGCTCCACATTCCTGGACGAGCACAATGAGTCACGTGTCTGCATTCTACACTGGCGCATGGCACACAACATCCGTGCTGCATTTACGCCGTACATTGAAAAGAAACCGAAGGTGCCGCTGAGGAACGCGTATGAGAATGCCGTAGAGTTTGCAACGCTGGAGGAGCTGGATAACATTGCCACAGACATGGATGCGATGCGTACGCAAAGTCTGTTGATCTGCGAACGTGTCCTGGGTCTAACCCACAAGGACATGTTGTTCCGCTTGACATTTAGAGGTGCCTCGTATGCGGATTCACTGCAGCTGCAGCGTTGCATCGATCTCTGGCGTTTCCTGCTGGAGGTGCGCGTCTCCAATTGGTCCATCTTGCACTTTGAGACCTGCTTTGCTGCCCAGGCTCTGGTGCGTCTAATGCTTGATCTGCACGTACGCAATTCCAATCACATGCGCAGCGAGGCACGTGCACGCTTTCTGCATCAGGACAATCTATTGCCACGTTTTGAGGATGTTTTGGGTGTATTTCGTACGCTCGCAGAAAGTGCCGTAGAGGTGAAGGATTTGCTTCAGGTGCGTCCTGTCTTTCGGCGGCAGCAGGAGAACTACGATCGCGTTCTACGGTGCCTGGCCCATCTCATCTATCTGCTAATCAATACCGTCCACACAGAGGCTCAGAATAAGCTAATCTTTCAGGCCGTGCACAAGACGGTCGTGGTCGGAAATCTGCGTAGTGCCAGCACCGCGGATACGCTGCTCCACCTGGGTGCATCGCGACTTAATGTGATCAAAAGTGGTTACATCACCGAAGATAATTTTGCCGATGTGCGTGCAGCTGTTCTATAACAATTTGTGTTTTATAACTAATAGTTTTTACCACTTTTAGAAGACTGTGTTCCCCAATGCGGATGTTATAAAGTTGCTCATTGAATGCGGCATCGATGTGAATACAAAGAATGAAGCCAAATCGACGCCACTGCACGTTGCCTGTCAGCCCTACAACTACGACAACGAGGCAAGTTAAAAAGTATCTTATTTCAGAAAGTAGCTTATACATTTCTCTCCCCAATTAGATTGTGCATCTGTTGCTGAAGTGTGGCGCGGACATTGATCAACCGAATAGAGCGGAGAAGCGACCGTATGACTCAATAGCCTCCAATCCCACGAACACCATACCGCTGCTCAACTACGTATCCCTGCAGTGCCTATGTGCGACGGTTCTTAGCAAGCATAAGATATGTTATAAGGATCACTTACACAAACAGCTGCAGCAATTTGTGCACAATCACGAGCCATGAGCTGGACACAACAGAACACACACAACACCCCTACACACACATTGTTTTCACTCACTTCCTCTGTGTTATCTAAATTGTTAGTAACCCACATTGTCTTCTCTCTGTTTTGTTTCTTTTGATTGGGCCATTTCCAAATTGTACCAGTGTAGTTAATCTCCCACCAACTCCCCCATTCCCACTTGCTATTTTCTTAAACTATCTGTATACTTATCTATGTATCTATCCTACTATCTCCCCTATCCCCTACTACTACTACTACGATTATTCTTAACCTATTCGGCTTAAAGAAAAACAAACACACTTCAAACTCAATAACAAAACAAGAAGAAAACTATAAAAAATGAAATGAAAGAAAACTAAAAATAATATGTATAACAAAAGCAAAAAGTGTAAGCGATAAACGTGATATTAAATCTGTATAGGAAATGAAAGTGAAAAATAATTACTTTGCACTTGATATGCAAAGTAATGGATAAACCGAAAGAAACTTTTAATTGATTAACTCTGAAGCAGCAGTTGAGTTGTTAGCCACGTTAAGTTCTTAACCATTAGGCCTAGGCCAATAAGCATCGAGTTACTCATCAGATAAACACATACAAAAGTATATAGGACATATAATAATTAGTAATTTACTATATACACATTAGAATAACTAATTTATCACTTGTTAAACAAAAGAATTGAAATTAAATAATGTAAAATTATCAAAGTGTTTAGTGAGTTCTTGCAATTTGTAAACTTTAAAACTGTCCAGATGAAGATAATGATATACAGATATATATATATTTAAATATAGTGTATAATGAAGAAAAACGAAAGTTTATAGATACTAAAACACCAAATGAAACCTGATACTAATCAATAAATTAAACAGTTTACAGTTGATAAACTTTGAAGCCAATCGAAATCTTAGCACTAAATTGTAACTAAACTGGCTTTTAATCTATGTACAGCTTTGCCTTTATTAGCAAAAATATATATGTATATTAACTACAGTAACTAGTATGTATACTAAGCGGTTAGGTAGACAGACGTGTGTCTGTACTTAGTGACTGTGTGACTTGAATTGAATGTTTTAACGCTTGAGATACAATTGAGACGTCCAGAGCAGCGCTAGCACCGCCAACAGCCAACAGGTGTTGGAGCACACCTGAATGCTGCTACCACCACTACGCAGTTTGGTATAGCTATCCACAATATGTATCTTCCAGCCCATGTTGCCGTGCGTGAAGGAATTGTAGTAAACCGTATCTGGCCAGGTGATGTTAGGTGTAATCTCCAGCAGCGCAGGGGGCTCACTGCTGCAGGTGTTCAACAGTGACCGGTTGAACTTCTTAAACGTGGGGAAATTATCATCCAAGCGACGATCATAGTGCTCCGGATAACGGGACAGACAGAGCGGACCCGCTGCGGTGGGTTTGGGGCGACCGCGACGCGTAAACTCAACGCCGGCGAGCACACGAATCTCACTCTGCCGGGCATCGGAGAGACGATCAAAGCCACCTGTGGGATCATCTGTAATCACCAGCGGATGATAGTGCTCCGGCGAGTGTGGATTGTTGCCACCGCGCACCTGGAACGTGTAGGTCAGGCCACGCTTCAGATACAACTCGGGTATCATGTAACCATTGATGTACCAGGCCAAGCCGCTCGAGACATGACCCGTCAGTCCCTGATAGCCACGCATGCCGCCCGAGGGTCCCAGATAGGAGTGGAATGTGCGAACGGTGCTAAACAAGGGGTTTAAAACTGTGTTGAGATCAAATTACCAAACCGATTAAAAAGCTTCACTTACGGATCAGTTATTCTGGTGCGCTCCCAGAGCTGCACTTGGCTCTGCGTGCGCTTTGTGAAGCTGAAGCAGTCGTTAACCGGTTCCGTGGTATTGAAATCAATGACGATATCGCTCTTGGGGTAGAAAGTGTGGAAAGCGGGCTCGTTATTGGAGTCCAGCTGGCCAAGTGCCCAGACTACATAGTTGCTGCGATCCAGAAAGATTTCCTTATCGCCATCATCAGCTGTAAAGTGAAAGTCATAAAAAGGGCAGAGGGAAGAGAAAAGGTTGTTTAGACCTACATGACTTGAGGGTGCGCCTAAAGCTAATTGTATTGATGCCATCCTTGCGACTGTAAGTGTTCAGCTGGAAACTGTCCAAGCCGCCGACAACATCGTCCCGACAGACGCCCTTGTTCTGACCCAGCACTTGAACACAGGGGGCTAAGGAGGTGATGTTATAGTCCACCGTATAGCCACGTATGTCATCTATGTAGGCGACCACAACGTCTGCTCCGATCATCTGGCTGGACACATCCGAGCCAGAGATGCCAAAGGACATGTAATCATTTTTAGCCACCTGTCCGGACAATTGGAAAGTGATTTGAGGTCCAAAGACCTCCCAGGACACCTGCAAATCCTTGTGCAGCTGCCGGCAGTTGGGCAAGGAGAACTCATACGGTGTAATCTTAACCAGAGATGGCGGCACATTCAGGCCATCGGGTATCAACACATGACCATAATTCTCATTGTCGGCCACGTCGTAGACACTGATCCAATCGATGTCGAAGATGGTCTTATCCCCAGGTAACTCCAGTTCAATGTTCTCCTTGTTATAGGCGCGTATGGGATCAAGACTGGAAAGTATAACAGTTTAGGACATATGCGTATCGTATGTAGGATTACTTACTAGCCCCTTTCGTCTGGTATCTTGCTGCCCCGTCCCGAGGGCTGTGCGCCCACTCCCGTCCAGAAGAACGTGCGCTTCCCGAGTCCATTGTACGTAAAATCCATGATTCTTATGGTCTTGGAGTCCAGAATCTCGATGCTGCTGCTGCTCACATTGTGACTGCGCTTGGAGAAGGTGCCGCCGGTTTGTGTCCGTGGTGGTTCGAATTCCTCCGGTATGTAGACGTCTCCAAAGTTATTCTGATTGTTCAGATCATAAACCGCTAGCCATTTGATTTCCGTCATCTTCTTGCGATCGGGCAGGGTTAGCGTGAAGTCCTTGTTGTGGTAGCGATCCAAAATGTTGGTCCTGCAGTAAAAAAATCATTTAGTGATCCAAAAGTTAAGGAGTAAGAGGCTAAAATTGCTTTTCTTCAAGTTAATTCCCAGAAAACTGTTTCTGTTTCTAAGAAATACAAATTTAAGCTTTTAGTTTAAACCTGTTTCTTTTTAAGCTAACTAAGATTAATTCGTGGATTTTTGCTCTAACAGTAAATAAAATCAGACTCCTAGTCAAAGAATTGATAAAGAAAGTTGTGTATTAAAATTAGTATTTTCCCTTTTTATACTTTATAAATATTTCACTTATTTTCTTATATCTTAGATGGTTCAATTACTTACTTTCCATATTCGTCGGGCACGATAAAGCCCTGAGGACCTGGTCGATTGCTGGCTCCCGCCCAAAAGAAAGTATCCGCACCGTTGCCATCATAATTGAAGCCCGTTATCAGAAAGGTGTACTCATTAACGGCATAAACATCACCAGATACCTGATGATGATACGAATTCAGCTTGCCCAGATATTTGCCACTATAGGGACCATCTTCATCCTCTTCTTGGGCAGCTGAAAAGGGTCGAAATTAAATAATCAAAACGATGGGTAAAAAAACCAAGACTAAAGTTACGCGTAATTGGGTTTTTCTTGTCTTAAGCCAACATTGCTGACTAATGCCTTAATAATTTCTCTCAGAGAGGGAGCGGGAGCAAGAGAATGTGCAACCAATCAAATCTTGACGAGCTTCAAGCACACGCACGCAAGAGAGACCTCTAAAAAGACATGTATGTGTGTATGTAAGTTTGTAGACCAGTTTCGCTAGCTTCACACGAAAGTGAATTTGCTTTCGCTATTGTTGTTGTTGTTGTTACAGTTTTTGTTATACACAGTGTTGCAGGTTTTTCTACGTAATAGGCAAAATACGCCTTACGCATTAAAGTTTCTCTTTCGTTAGCTTAGTTGCAGTACGCCAAGTAATCAAAACAACGCGATCGTTTACCGTTACAATTGAGCTTTTATACTTTCATTAACCAATTGAGAATGTTATAATATATGTTATACTGATTTGTTATACTCACATGCAGTGTTAGGGCAACAACAAAACAGGAATAACGCCACAAAAGCAATAAATAGTTGCACATTCAGTCGACTTTGACGTCGACAGCGCTGTCGCCGCCCAGCTGTGTCACGCCCACTAACAGTGGTCGAAGCAGCGCAGACGCAACAGCAATCACAAAGAACGGCTTCAGTTTGGGTTGTCATTGTCATTGCAACAACGCAAATGTATGTATGTACGTGTGTGTGAGATGAGTATGTATTTTACTTCACGTATTTTATTTAAACATTTTATTTATATTGCAGCTCCACGTTAATTATAACGTATTTAAATTGCACTTTATTGGTTTAATTTTTGGGGTATTTTATAAGGTCGTTTCGATATTCGCATGAGCTAAGAGCTTGGTGCTGTTATTATTTTTGAATTGTCCAAAACCGGTTTCAAGTCGCGGTTCCGGTCTTTTTTTGCCAACACCAAGAAAATAAAGAGACCCAACAGCAGCACCAACAAAACCGAACCGTGTGCCTGTACTGCTCAAATTCAACTAAACGCGCAGCTGAGTTGGAGTTTCGATTGAAGCCGCGGCTGCGCGCTACGCGTTCTCTCCAACACTCTCTCTTTGTTTCTTCTACTCTTTTTCGATGGCGTGCTCTCACCCTCGCTCCAAGCATGTAAAGCATGCGTGCATTGCATTCCAATTTAAAATTTCCAATAGAGCAATAAAAGTAACGGTTTTTATGCTGAGGCAGAAGAAAAGAAACGAGTGCTTTTAAGCTAAGTGCTTTCTGCGCGTGTGCAAAAGCTCAGTCAAAAGCTTTAGTTCTTTTGTTGTCGCTGGTAAACATACCTATCGGAAATCAATTTAAAAAAAAATTCAAGCGTAAAAGAATTCAAAGCTCATCATTAATTATAGTCCTTAGAATTTTCATTAAAACAATTGATTTATTTTTGCTTGCAAAATTAAACTTCGTACGTTTTATTTGATTTACCATCGATTTTTGCTTTAGTTTGTTTGTTTTTTAGCAGTTCGATAAATTCTTTAAAAATTAAGTTTCTCGATTCTGTTCAACTGCAAAAAGGATTTTAGTTCATTTCATGAATGGATTTTATTATATATTCGTTTTTTTTTTGTTTTGTTTGATGTTCACTATCAAAAATTGTATTGCGATTTATTTACAAAAAGATTAATGTTTAAAAAATCAAGTCCGCTGCCTAAAAAAACAAATGGAAATAAAAAAGGCGAAATGAAAGCATTTATGCTGAATAATCTTGGGCATAATAGTATATAATATGTGTGTTGTATTTGTCTGAAACAAAATCAATGTACATTATATGTATTAAAAATATAGAATTTTTACTTAAGTTTTAAACGAATTTCACACGATTTTCTTTTTTTTTTTTTTTTTGTTACAAACAATTATATATATTTTGTGGATCTAATGTGGATGTATGTATGTGTGTGTAACTGTTAATCTTCCTGGTTTAACTGTATAACTAGTTCATTGGAAATACATATTATTTAATACATAATTAATTTCATAAGAAGCACATATTTGTTTTATTTTAATCATTTTATGCGTTTACATTTCACTTTTGAACTCTCTCTCTCTGTCTCTTCCTGTCTCTCATTTACTGTCAATGCCAGCCATGTTTCAAAAGATATAGTATATTTATCATAATCATTTTTATTTCTTTTATTATTGTTTTTCATATTCCTAGACGCTAGAGATAACCTAAAAAGAAAAGTCGACCAGTTGTGCATGAAGGATGGTAGGAGCAGGACTGAGGATCAGGGCGGGAGGACTCAATTGTATGGCAGGTGAGGTTAAGAACGAACGATGTGTGGGTGAGACAACTAGTTTATAGTGTTGTGAATTGGTCTTGGACGCATGTACGCAAAGTGTTAACTAATAATAGCAATACTTAGCTTAAAACATAGCGTATAAAAATAAGTAATTTGTTGTTTTTCTTTTTTTGTTTAGTAAATTTTAAATTAAAGAACTTGAGAACCCTATTAAACAATAATTCGATTTAACTTAGGTTGTGTGATCTTTTTTTATAAATTTTCTCATAGGCATTAATTATAATTTCTTTCATTTGCATTTTATTATAATTGTTTATTTGTTTTCTTTCCTTAATAGATTCTTAGTTAATTTAAATGTTTTTAAAATGAGCATTTCTTAATTTTTTTTTTTAGGTTTTTGTTTTTTGCGATTCGTATGACTGAATGATAACAGAAAAGGGGGGCTGAGGGGTATTGTTTATCTGAGATTTAGTATTATACATTATTGGTAAGCTAGCTATATTTGAAATGATTTGATTTTCGTTTTCATTTTTATTTTTTAACAGCTTGGAATGAACTTTATCGAAAACAAAGTTTTGAAAACATACAACAAAAAGTAAGAAAAGCGCACAACTTTTTTTTTGTGTATTTTTTAAATATGTTTGCTAATTTTACTCTTTCTTTTTTTAAACTTAACAGCGAACAAAGGTTTCCATATGCGATTTATGTGTGGTTTTTTTTTGTTTTTAATTTTAAGTAATTGTTTTTTATTAGAAATACTTGGGCGCATATTTATATAAAAAAAACTTGGTACACTACGTTGATAATTCGATTGTTTGTTGCTGTTGTTTTTTTGTTTTCATTTTTAATTACGCTACATGAAAATTATAATTCTGCTTTCAACTATATTTAAATGTTATCTATGTATAAAATTTGTATGTTGTTTATGTTGTACGTATCACTAAGGAAAAATGTTACAAAGCTTTTGCTATGGCCTTTCTGTGTATGAGTGTGTATGGATGTGTATGGATGTGGATGTGTGGTTGTGTGTGTGTTATGGGAAGGATCTTAGATAAATGTTAAGCAAACAATTGGGGTGAAATTTGACAGCGCTTTTGATAGAAATCAATCGAATTATCAGTTAAATGAGCCGACTGTTGCCAAGGCTTTGCCGAGGCGGCCATAATGGTTGTGTTTCCGGTTCCGGTTACAATTGTGTACAATTCAAATTGCCATAGTTGCAGTTTTAGCTAAAATTTATCCTGAAATATGAACAGATTATTAGTGGCAGCCACCGCAATAATGTTCTCCTCCGGATGCCAAGCGGTATGCAAGATTTTCTTGTTGAAATCGAGACAATCGACACTGATCTCATCCTTCTTTCGTTTGCCACCAGTGCAAACTTTACGGGGCTTAAGCACCGTCTTGGGCTTTATAATATCCCGGGAGGCTTCGAGTGTGACATCCTTTTTCGAATTGCGATCAAAGACACGGAAAAAGTTATTATAACTGCCGGTCATAATGGAGCTATCCTTGCCATTCCAACAGCACTCGAATTTGTCAAAGATGCAGTCGTTCTCATACAGCGAGCACAACTTGGCACGTAGGTATTCATGAACCTGAAACAAAGAGAATAAGATTACTATCTAAATTGGAATATAAGAAGCTAATCACTTACCGGATAGGTTTCAATTGGCTTCGTCTCCATGTGCAAGTCCCAGACCTTGATGCTTAGATAGTCCCTGGAGATCATGTAACGCCCCGAATTGCTTAGCTTCACATCGCTAATCGAACTGATTATCTCACTGAAGAAACTGCGATTCGTTGGATTCTCTGGCTCCTCAAATTGCTTGCTATGACGATCACACAGTGCCGCTGAGCGCATATCACATAATCGTATTGTCCCCTTTGAGCTGGAGTATACAAATACATTGCATTCGGTTGGATGGAATTCGGCTGCGGTAATGACCTCCGTTAGCTCCTCCATATTGGTTGGTTTGATGTCAACAATGTTGTAACTTTGATTGACCACCTCCAGATGCCAGAGATTGATGCGTAAATCGTCAGCGGATAGGAAAGTCTCTTGATCAGAATTAACGCTAATTGAATTGATGTGATAGGTGTGTGCATTGGCAAAGGTGCGACGTGGCGAGGCCTCAACCATTAGCGGCACTTGCTTTACAGAAGGAACTCGTAAGGCGGTTACATTTTGTGGATCTCGTATCAGACCGTTCTCCTCTTTTGTATTGTAGCCCTCAAAGGACTTGTCGCGCTCACTGACCTTCCACAATTTCACCGTTTTATCGTTCGTGGAGAGGAGAAAGTGCACGGGATTCTTTTGATGCAGCCATCGGATCTTATTGATTTTCTCTTCGATTTCCAACGATTTGAGATAATCAAATTCAGGCTCATGCGATTGGAATGTCGAATAGACATTGTATTCACCGCGTCTCGGATTGGCGGTTTTTGAGGCGGGATCACGCTGCAATTTATAGAAAGAAAGTAAATATATTAGGTGACTAATTAAAATAAAATTAAGTGTAAATATTCACCTGAAAGATGACGACGCGACCGCCTTTGTCGCCGGTGGCAAGCAGTTCGCCGTCATGATTAAACTCCACGCAGGAAATGATATCCGCATCGGTGACATCATCGTCTAGGGCGCCCTTGATCTGTGAGAAGCACCAAGAGGCCTCTCCATTACCTGCAGCGACAAGACAGACATAGAATCAAATCAGTATAAAATTCACTTTTACCCCCTCTTCCCCTCCGTCACCAAATAGCCCAAAATCTCAGTCTAAGTGACTGTTACATTTGATTTGCTCTAGTCCGCAAAAGGACAATCAATACCGTTAGTTGTAGTTGCTGTCGAGAGGACAACGATGACGTCTTTGTTGGCCCACTTAATAATTTAGTAATGACGCCATTGCTGGCCATTGTAAATTGTCTCTTTATGCCCTTAAAACTTTTTTCAAATATTATTTCTATTACTAACACTTTGCCCCTATTTTGCGTTTGTTTTTCAAATAAATTTCCTTTGTTTATAGTTCTTAATTCACAATTCACAGAGTTGTTCCAACGCCGCCATTGCTCTTGGGTCTCATTTGTTTGTGTAATTGCTTGCAGCATAGGACGCTGCCAAGCAGCACACAAGCAATTTTTTCATATTTCGCTTTGCATCCTACTTCGTTGCACGCCTTGTTGTTGTTGCTCTACTTATTCTCAATTCATGTTGTTGTTGTTGGCCCGTCTGCATCTTTACACTCGCAAAATCAGTTTCATTTCGAAGCTTCACTGAAAAGTTTAACAGTTCGAAATTTAATTTGGTACAATTATTTTTTGCAGTGCATTTTTTTGTTGTTGGTGTGTGTAACTTTTGGACACCTCTGATATAACGAGTATTTGAGTTATTGTAATCGCTCTTTCTGTTTGTTCTACACTCATTGCACATTTGTCTGTTTAAAATGCCATTGGCGACGTCATCGTTTGATTGACAAACCAACTTTGCTCCAATGACGATAATAGGATCAGTCAGTCACTCGGCGATTGAGCAAGTCAGTCAATTAGTGAGTTGACAGTTCATTCAGTGCAGCATGTGTGTGGCCAATAAATACAACAACAAACTAGGGGAAAAGACTACCCTAGAGCGAGCATAACTTAAAGAGGCCCAGCCTTGGAAATACAAATTAATTTTATACAAAATATTGATTTATGAACGAGATTTCCCATGGTCAGGATATAGAAGATATGAATATGCAGTATAAAGGAGCCTTATATCAAAGTTTAAGGACTCAGCCCAGTGTGTTCTATTGTCAAACATTATGTACACCGTGTTCTTTGCAAAACTACAGGGTCTTAAAATGTTATACAATTTTACTTTCGTAACGCTGTCCCTGCCCAAGGAACCGTCCACCCCATGAGACAAACTTGTAGTCATTGAACTTGATTTCTTTGTGCTAAGTTTTTTTGGGATAGAACGTGATTAAAATTCTACATAAGCATAAAGTGAGCACTATAAAATAACTGTAAAACTGAACAGCTAAAAGGACTTTTTAGGTCAAGGAAATAAATAAAATATCAAAGATACATAATAATAAGTAGAATAAAAGAAAACTTAAGCTTAAGTTGTAATTGTTTAAAAGAATGGTATTACTCCAAATTGCGCACAATGCTGTTTATATATCTAATCGTTTGGCGGATTCGGGTGATATATATAATATACCCGAGAGTACAAACAGAAGTTAGTGGGCTTCAACTAAATAATAATCAAATATTGGCACAATTATTTAACACAAGCACGCGATGTCGCGACTCAGGACCCAACGACGAACAGATTTCCAGCCCCGTAGCCCTGTACTCCCCCTTGGAACATAATACAGCCAAGGGTTTGCATAATACTGATAAAAAACAACCATTTGACTGCTTTAGAAAATCAATCCATGTCCTGAAACCCAGCGAACTAATTAATTAATTTAATTTCAGCCAAAGAAATTATTTTTAGCGTAAAATGAAACCAAAAGCTCCCACAATCAATACAATAGATGTATATTTTTAGCTACTTTTATGGTCAATCAAAATAAAAAAGTTGAAAAAAGAATTCACACATTTCATATTTATCCAATCAATCTTAATTGATCACAAACTATCACATATGTATATCAAATTGGGGGGTAAATCGGTAACACTTTATTATTATTATATAAAAAATAAATAAAAATTAAAGCCAAACTCTTGATAGTGTAAAAAGCACTACAGACCCAGCGCTAAGTTCAAGCGACTGTAGACATTTGTAAGACACTGTAACTCAATTGCCTATGATTTAATTACATTTGTGGGCTTTGAACTACCGGCAAATCAATTGAAAAACTATCTAGTTGATGGGCAGATTACAAAGTGCTAAAATTGCATATTATTTCCTCCCAACAAGTGATAAAGGGAATGATCAATTATATCCAAGTTCATTCATCATCGTACCCAACATAAAATATTATAAAATAATGATTAAATTGTTCGGAATTACGTTCTTTGAATAAGATCAATAGACGGGGAGTTTTTCGTTTTACTTTGAGTAAATAAACTAGATCAGCGGCTATTTTAATTTGTTTGTTTATTTGGCGAGCAATTTGTTTATATGCTGTTACTAGATTGTATGCGATTATACAGAGAAAACACTCACACGAACGCGCGCTAATACCCTGTGATCGCTGGTTGAGGAGTAATACAATGACTTACCGGCCATGACAGTTGAACAGTTTTCGTTGAACAGCGCGCGCAAGTTTTATCAGGAGGCAGCACTTAAAGCAAGAGCAACAACACTAAAAAATCCAACAACAATTGCAGCAGCAGCAACAACAACACAACCAGCCGCACAACAAAAACAATATACAATAAAAAAAATAAGGCCAAGGAGTTGCGGTCGCGCTCTTTCTCTCTCTCTACTACTCTCTCACTCTCGCTCTCCCACTATAAGCGCTTAATGCTCTAGCGTTTTTCCTGTATGCGTGTGTTTGTTGAGAAACGTGCTTTTTTGTTGTTGCTGTTGTTGTTGTTGCAAAAGAGTTGTTGAGCGCGAAATTTCTGTTTTCTGTTTTGTGTTGTGTTTTTTTCTTCGTTTGCGTTTTTGCCGAAGGAGTTAAGCTTGCAAAGAAACGACGAACAAACCGAAAGCAAAAGACAAAACCAAAGTGCTTAACTTTCGTCGCTTTTGTTTCGGCCCTTTTCTTTTGTTGTTATGTGATGTACTTTGGTTTTATATATATGTAGTGTGTATGTTGTTTTTTTTGTTGTTTTTGTTGATTTTTTTTTTGTCACTGCTCAACACAACTTAAGCACGTATACGTATAGCTGGTGACGACAACGACGTCGACGACATGTGGAGAATTAAACTGCAAAGTAAGGGAGTATTTCGTTTACACATTTGTACATACGTACATCATACATAAGTATGTACGTATGCATGTACAATAACAACATAGCGATGACGGTGACGATGACGGCGAAGACGTCGACGGCAGCCACAAGAAGCAAGAAGCAGTACTAATAACGGCAGCAGCGTTGTGTTAGTGTGACTGTCTATCTGCCCGTATGTGTGCCTGTGTGTGCTTGTGCAGCCGGTGGTTGTACCAAAAAAGTTATCGCAAAATAATAATTTTTGTACTATTCTTAACGATGACTCTCGGGAGCAGAGAAAGCGAGAGAGTGTAGAGCACAAATGATAAACGAGGTGTTGTAAAACGATATTAACGCGCCCCGTATATTTGCTAAACAATGCGATTAATATTATTTATTCTATGGCAAAACAAACACAAACACCTCTGCTCTGCTCTGGTCCCGGTCCCTCTCTTTCTATCGTTCTCGACGTCTACGACGACGACGATGTATTCGTTTAGCGTTTGCCTTACGCTTTGTTTTATCGCATTTTATTTGCACGTTCATGTACATGTACATTCATTTTACACAAGCAACGGGTGGCAATCTAACCTTCAAAATATGTGTTCCTTGTTTAGCACCATTTCTTATTCTTACAACACCCAACTGCATATTTATATTTATTTTGACATTTTGTTAACCATTTCGTTTTTTGTTATAAAAGAGCGCGGTGGCATCTCTTTGGCTACACGGCGTCGCTGAAGACAACGCACAATCAATATTCGATTTAAATGCGCCTCGTACTTAATATTTTAATAATTATGTATATCTGTTTTTGGCGAATCACTGCACAGAGGCTAACGCGTCATGACAAAGATTATCACACAAAAATCGTGCTCACATATGTACGTAGCTCTCATGACAAATATGACTAAAAAAAAAAAAGAGATTCTAATGCTGCTCTGTTAAACTGCTTCTTCTTCCAGTTTTTGCCGCCTCTTTTACTGCACTGCTTCGTCGCCGCCGTCGTTGTGTTGCGTCGTCGCTTTTGCAAATGCGGCAGCGGCGGCCAAATTTACGCACTTTTAAACTATGTACATCGTTGCAAAATTACACTTTTATATCGGCTATAACACTTAAACGCGTCGGTAACAATTTTAACTTAATTTATGACTAATTTGTTTTGATAATTTCAACATAAAATGGAAGTACAAAAATTTATTGCAAATTTCGCACTTTACAATAGAAGTTTCAGGCCACTAAATTACCCCAAACGAACGGCGTTCAGTAATACTGCTTAGTGTTGGGCAATGTGCATTTTAAGTGTTGTAAAACACTAAACGCTACCAGCTGACTGGCATGTCGTATATTTTATATGTGGCGCCGCGAACGACCTTTAAAAATAAAATAAAATATATATGTACATGGCAAACAACTTACTTTGCGGCTTTTTAGCACCGTTGATATTGATGGCCGTGTTCAGCATGTTGCCAATTTTTGTAATGCTTGATTGTCGCATAAATGTACGCGGCGGTATAGGTGGCGGCTGTGGATCCGGTGGATCCAGGACTGGACTTTGGCGACCCCAACGACCCATTTGAACGTCTCTGTTTTGTTGTTACAGTTAAGTTGGCTGTAAGTAAATTAAATGATCGAATCTATTAACATGTATTTTGAAGCACACAAAAACTCACACGCACACACAGACCTAAATCATTGTATAATGGATATTTGTTTAAGACTTGGTCACTTTAGACCTTAGCACATGAGCGCGTTTCGTGTTTTTCAATTTGCCTGGCAATTAACACATGTTCCCCTGTATCATCTTACGCGCTCACCGCTGCACCCCTTCCCTTTTCTGGATTTCTCTTTCCGTCTACTTGCATTTATCACACAAATGTCTCCGACTAGATTTTTCATATTTTTTTCGTTTTTCGAATTTTGCTAACAAATTAATTGTGCAAATGTGCTTGTCGTTTATTTACAATAAACATTACGCTTACGTGCACGAAAACTTCAAAAGCAATCTTTAAATCTACGCAAAATTGTAAAATCTAAAATATTTTAGAATTTAAGATATTTCTCTGTGAATAAAATTTATTGCAAACTGTATTAAAAATCATATTACTGTTTAATAAGCATAAAATCGAATCTTTCGAATCATTTCTCATAAACTGAAACCAACAACAAATTAACATTGGGGATTAGCAGCAGAAGGATGCAAAACGAATACGAAAAATTGTTTTTGTGTTGTGCACTGTACCGTGATGCAATAACAGAAAAAAAAAATGGGAGCAATGGCGGCGTGGGCCACTCTGATCTATAACATTCTGCGTTTCGTTAGGGATGCGTAATGCCTCAAGAAATATATATGTGCGTACGTATGTGTGTGTATGTATGTATGTGTGTTTTGCATTCAATGTATGTGTTTTGCTGTGCTTGGACAATGGGAAAACGCAACAAGTTGATAAGAGGCATGCGCCCTATGAAGGCACAGCAACAACAATAACAATAACAAGCGATTGTAATCCAATTATTGCGCCCAACTCTCAAAGTCTGCGAAATATTCGTGAGTAAGTGCGTAGTTCGAGCATTAAATGAAAACGAAAACCGGGAAATTGTTTTTCACACAACTGGCCTAATAAAATATAGATATACGATATACGTATGTATGAATGTATGTAAAACAAATACGGAAAAGCAAAAGCTTTTTCTTTAAACTTTGCCTTCGAAAATGAAAATGACAATTATAAAAACCAAAATAAAGATACGTACAGTATTTATACATATACATACATATGTATGTATGCGTATTTGCACATGCATTGTACTTATTTATATTTTGCTCAGCAATAACAATAACATTGAAGATAGCCACACAGACAATTTGATTCAGTTTGTTTATTTTTAAAAGAATGCGAAGGAAATGCTGAAAATATGTTAACAAATTCATACAAACAAACACACACACGGACACACAGATAGACTCCGACAGAGCGGATATAAAAATAGGTTGGACGACAAATTAAGAGAGTCCACTCGCACGTGCAGCACGAGACTGCTTAACTGAGCAGCATCCTTCTTTCCTTACTTTCCGGCTTTGGTTATGTGACGTGTATTTTTGGACTTTACCTGAAAATAGTCCCAAAAGCCCCACCTCCTCTTGGCTGGCAATCGAGTTCTTAATTTGCTTTGGAAACGAAAAAATAATGATGTAAGTGTGTGCAGTTGTATGTGTTTTAAATTTAGATATATTTTTAAGAGAACGCGTGCCAAATAGTCTGTACAGGAGCAAAGAAGAGCAGAGGAGAGCAGCGCAGCACACGCCGCCATTGCTCTTGCGGCTCATTTGTTTTTGTAGCAGTCAGCATAGGACAATATAAAATGCACAAACAATTTTTCATATTTCACTTTCCATCCTTCTTCTTTGTGTGCTTTGTTGTTGATCAACTGATCCTCAATGTTAAATTTGTTGTTGGCTTGTCTACAAATTTACACTTGCAGAAATCTGTTTTATTTGTGTTCCGCCTAGGGAATATTTAATTTTTGAAAACTTAATTGAAGTCATAATTTTTTGTAGTGTATTAAATAGTTTGTTTCCTTAGGTGGATGTTCTGTCTCCCCCACCTCTCTCACAATGATGTTTCTCAATCTCGACGGAAATAAAGCGAATTAGAAAATCTATTGATTTAATGTGTCAGTGCACTTGTGACTAATAACATAATGGTATCCAAAAATATACCCATCAATCGATACGACAAAGTTATCCTTATCATTCAGCTGTCTAATTAGGTATAATAACTTCAAGCGATTAATCCAATCAATGGTGAAACTCATTAAACATTCGATGGAAATAAATAGAAGCATACATATCTATAGTAATTTAATAGACACATATCCGACTTATCTCTATACATACATAGTGTATATATACGGTTATTATTGACAGTTCTTAAGCTATACAAATTATGGACTAGTTATCATCGAAGTCAGATAAACGCGCGCGTTTTTGGTTTGTTTTTTTAAGCAATTTGTATGATTTTGTTGTTGCAATTGATGCAAACAAATTAAGTAAATATTTTTGGCATAAAGTTGAGCTAGTGACAAAATAGCAGTCATTAATTGTTGTTATACAATGAATGTAAACACACACACAAACACAGACGTACTACCACCATATAATAACACATATCTGTGTACTTTTCAATTTATATGGCAAATACAAGTATGCTTTCGTTGTTGTTGTTGTTGGTTTAGAAAAACAATGTTGTTCACCTCAAAAGCCGCCAAGAACGTCAACAACTAAAACTTGGATCGCACGTACAAAGCAACGTTCCGTTGTGTGGATTGAGGGCGGCGAAGGGGTGAGGGGGTGTGTCGGGTCGGGGATTGTGCTCTTAAAACGGATTACTGTGAAGTTACCCGATACTGCTAAGCACTACAAAACTCATCCATTTTCGTCACAGATCCACGTTAAGTAATCATTCATTTTATTAAAATTATAGGAATTTTTATTCATAACTGAATCAAATCATTAGAATTTTCGAATATCTTTTTAACGCTGTCTATATTTAGCTAAATAAAAAAAACATTCTATATTATTATGTCAGTCCAGCTGAATCATCAGCCAAGTGAAGTGACGTATTTTAATTGATTTTATGTTCTTTAAGTTCTTATCACTTGATTTCTTTTATTTTCAGTTTTTAGTTTTGTTTTGCTACAGCCTTTTGTTCTACGTGTAACGGTAATTACGGTTTGTTTCTTACTTTTACCAACACCGTTTGCTTGTTATTTCTTTGTGGATTTTTTTCTTCACTTTATATTTGAGCACCTTGCACTTTCGAATCAAACTCGAAGAGAGTCGATAGTGAAAACGAATGAAACACAAATAACATCCATGCGCTTGATAAAGGCACTGAAACTGATTTCAAATTTATTTCAACTTTGACGCAAGTCAAAAAAACCGCAAAAACCCAAGCCAAAAACAGTCTACGCCGCGTCGTTAAAATTAGCACTGAACTCGCATGCGTCGCCCAGCGAGTGTTTGCGGCGGCCTATGATTTCTACATAACATACGAATGTACACATGGGTACAGTGGGTCATCGCTTGGACGAATCGTTTTAAAAATAAGTCTCATATGATGCACGTAAATAAATTTTAATCATGTTACTGTTAATTTGTATTCTGAAGAAAAATTACATAACTATTATTTCTGTATAGTTTAGGTAAATAAATGTGTACAGAAATATGGTTTAAACTTAAGCGTATGTGTGTTAATGGCTTCATTTTAAGTGGGGATCCACTGTAGACTTTCGCTCTCTTGTGTTCTCTTTGCTGCTCTCTGTGTCGGCATTCAACACCTGCTGGTTGCTCACTGCGTATGCCTGTGTGCGTGTGTCTATTTGTTTGCGTGTGTATTGGTGTTTGGTCATGGAGAGCTGCCATCTTGCTCTGAGAAGAAGAGTGTAAAGATACTTGTAAAATGTAAACAAAACAGGAGTGTCTATGTGTATGTGGGTGTGATTTATTACAATTGTTATCACTGTACATGTATTTGTAGTTGTTGTTGTTTTTTTACTGTGATAATCGTTAATTCGCTTATTGATACTGTTGAGTGTTTGTCGGTTTCCAAGTACTTTTGCTAAGGGCCATCAAAGAATTCAAAATGTCTTAACTGGTTTTTAAATGCATTCAATTGTTTTTACCACAAATCCCTAAATTTCTTTGTCAATAAATTGATATCCTTATTCAAAATGTTGTATTTCAAACTTAAGTGGCTAGCATGATTGTTCCAGTCCTCGATGCCATGGTGGAACATCACCTCCAAGACCAGCAATTGCTCATAGAGCACATCCCAGTCGACTCCAATTGTCGCGGCACACGTATCCAGCAGCCAACGAAATGAGTTGGGGAAAAGTGATCTCAGTTTCTGCTTATCTGTCGTTCGGATTCTGTTGATGTAGCCATGGAGGAGCCAGCAATCAAAGTTTGATATTTTCAACAGCAGCTCCGATTCAGACTCATTCGTATGGTTCGATAGATTCGCCTTAACCTGCGGTTGTGTCATGTTAGGTTCCACTTTGAATTGAATCGGATCTGTTGGTGGTTCGGGTGCTGCAGCTTCCTTTGGCAACTGTCGACGCGGAAGCTTTAGTGGCACTCTCAGTGGATCCATATTGCCCTCTTCGAAGGTCTGAAGCGCCGATAGTTTATCGAGGGGAATCTCCTCGTTGTTCACTTTCAATATATACGTGGGCGCGACGGTTAATGTCGAAAAGGGATTGTCCTCCTCCAGTGCTTGGCGTCGCCTGGAGCGTTCGATTATCTTGTTTCGATACTGTTTGCCATATTGAGCAATCGGCTGACGGAACACAAAGTCGGGACGTTTCTCCTGTCGCCCCAGCTCACTTAACCAAGTTTCTGTTTTTATGTCGCAATTGGCGCGCGTTTCCTTGCACTTATCCACTATGCGAAACAACGACTGAAAGACTCCCACTTGTTGGTAATCCTTTTGACAGGCAACTTCCTCCACGACCAACTGCTGCTTGCCCGCAGCCAAGTATTGAGCCAGTGCCTCCGTTTTGTTCTTGAACGGCTCCAGTTGACTCTCCGTATGATCCACGTGCATGCAGTCCTCAATCTGAACACTCATCTCACTCGGCTGGGCTTGTGAGGCATGCAACAGAATCCGTTTAAAGTAACTATGTGCTGGCGTAAGACTCGGCTGAAATTCCATGTGATCCCTGCTAGACGATTCCTTGTTGGATTCTCCGTATTGCTTCTTGAGCAGCGTCTCGAAGATCAGTCGCAGATTCTCCCGCATGCGCTGCATTGCCGGCGTCAGAATCATATCATTGTAGTTGTATTCCTGCTCTTGCTGCTTCTGCTCCTTGTGCAGAAAGTCATCGACTTTCCGTCCACTCTGCGTCTGCACTTCAAAGCGATGGGCAAAGCTTTCGCTGTAGTGAGCCACCAAAATCTTGCGCATTTCCACAAATTGCATCCATTCGGTAAAGACAAAGAGCGGCGCCATCGGTTGTTCCTGCTCTTTGGCTTGCTTTAACAGCTGTTCATTAATTGACTCAGCAGAGGCGGATATGACACGTTCCTTAACATCATCCAGGCCAAAGAGCAGCTTCAGCACATAGATGATATAGGCCATGACACGTGCTTCATAGCGTGGATACGTGGTCTCGCCGTGAATGGGTTCAAAGGTGGGTGGCAATGCGTCCATCAAATTGACCACATAGTTGGAAAGCTGTGGCGGCAGATTTAGTTCCAGAACATAACGCTCGGTCAGCGCTTTCAGATCGGGCTTCTGGAATCCGTTTAGGTCAATAAATCGTGCCATTTGTGCAATATGTCCACGCATATTCTGAAAAGACAATGATTATATTTTAAGAAACTTAATAACTCTTTCTCTTTCCACTACAGGGTCTATGGCACTCACCTTGTAGCGACATTTGTCCATCTGGTGCCCGAATTCCATCTCCTTTATCAACGTTTTACCATGCATCGCCACATTGTCGGGCAAATAGCTGAGTATATAGCGTTTGGTCAGATGCTCCTCATCAATGAATCGCAGCAGATCCGTCAGCTGAATTCTGTCCTCCACCTGGTTGAGGGCAATGGCTAGCACCACATACAGTTTGGTAATGTTCAGACAGTAAATATTGCGATCAAAGTGGTTTAAACTGCCCGCTTTGGGGTGCAGACCATGGCAATTCATCATCCCGGAGCTATCCAAGCTGTGCTTGTCCAGATGCTTTAATGGCATCTGACGCTTTAAGGATCGGCGGGCATTGCTCGACCATTGGAGTCGTAAACTTTGCATCGTGGACTCTGATAAGGCGCCTTTCCCGCCAGTAAATCCCGACTCATCTAGTTTTCGCTGAAATGAGATCACAGCACATTAGTGGCAGGCAGCGATAGAACAGATGATTGATTGGCTTAAGGTAATTAGTGGTCATTTGCATATGGCTTAAGGCGACTATAAATACTCAAACAGAACCTGGAACAAACATCAGTTCAACACTTGGCTTCAATATGTCGTCTCTACGTTTTGCCCTAATCTGTCTGGCGCTGCTGGCGGTGGTGATGTACGCTCCCTTGCAAACAGCCGCAGCTCCACATGAGCTTAGCGAAGGTCTGGAAACCGAAGTGGAACACAACCCCTCACCACCCGCAGATTCGGAGAACGTAAATCCAAAACAAAGGACATTCTTCCTACTGTTGCCACTGCTGTTCCCTGATACCTTCTATTTCGCTTAAAAACCCAATTGTAATTCTTAAATAAAAATATAATCATTGAGCATGCAAACCTTTGTCTTTCTCCATTCACGCCAATTGGAACGCTCATCTGCCAGGTTATGTGGTAGTTTGTTTACTTGTCGCTCACGTTTTCGCTTATTTTGCTTGTGATTGTAAATAATGCGCGCATCTCTGAACATAAACAAGCAAAATAATAAATGTATTCAGTTGCTGTTTATGTTATCTGACCACTTACCTTTCCAGAGCTCGCACATTTAATTTGGGCAGACCCATTTCATTGTTCTTACAGAAAGCGACTTCCATGCGGCCCATGTAGGCGGCCCACACCTGTAGGGTCATCAGCTTTAGCTCAGGCTTGGCACCCATCTGTATAAGTTCTTGGAGGAAACCACGCAGCACATAATTGTAGAACTCCCAGGATGTTATATCGTTCTCTTCCGCTTTGATTTTTGTCTTTTTTATCGTGCGTTGCGTTGTGTGCTTTGTGGTGTCGTTGAATGTGTCTTCAGCGCTGATTTCCACTGCGCGTATTTGTTCCTTTTTGGTGCCGCATTCGATGCAGTAGTAGAAGCCTTCACGCTCTTGGAAACGCCTCTCACCGCACACATCACATTCCATCTGATCGACTTCCATTACCTCGGTTTCATTCATGATTATATTTTTAAATGAACTTTATTTCCCCGGTGTTCAACTAAAAGCAAAACAATGTGACCGCCAGGGATGGGAATCGCCTTGTAATAATTTTGATACTTCTACGCCGATAATTAGCAGTAATCAATTATCGATATTAAAAAGTCCCACCAGCGGCGAATTCGAACTTATACATTATTTATTAACTCCTGGCGGCTAATTGGTAGATGTGTTAAATAACACCAATAATCATGTATTTATTTAAGCTTTTCTTTACACAGTTTTACAATATTTTTTTCTATTTATTACAGTTGGAGTTGTTCATATGCTTTTGCCAATCAATCCAGGAACCTTCGTACACCGAAACATTAGTATATATTAGTATATTGATTTAAACATTTTGAAATTGTATTAGTTGTTTATTCTCTTGTGTGAACCAGCTGAACAGCAATAACAAACAATAAAAAGCAGGGATGGTGTTACTGAGTCGACTATTCGTCCCTAAAATTTAATCTCAAATAATTGGAGCAGAACAAATAGCATCAAAAGATCCAACGACCGTGAATAGTAATAATGGGAACATTATCGACGGATTCGATAAAATGTGGTGGCTTGTCGATAACAATTTTTTCATTCACTGTGAATGTCATTTTCAAAGCGAAGCTACTGTCGCGAAAAAATATTAAGAGTTTGTTTTTGCTGAAACTTAAGTCGAAGGCTTAAAAATGGCTGAAGACGACGAGGAAATACCGCATAAAATGCAAGCGCCGACTGCACGCAAGTCAGAGGAGGACACCGCTTTCCTGCAATTCATTGAAATGGAGAACTTCAAGTCTTACCGCGGACACATTGTTGTTGGTCCCCTGAAGCAGTTTAATGCTGTCATTGGACCAAATGGCTCTGGAAAATCAAACTTTATGGACGCCATTAGTTTTGTGATGGGAGAAAAGACCTCCAGTTTGCGTGTAAAGCGCCTAAACGATCTAATTCATGGCTCGTCCATTGGAAAGCCCGTGTCGCGTAGCTGCTACGTGACAGCCAAGTTTATATTGGACGGAGCGAGGAATATGGATTTCCAGCGCGCTGTTATTAGCGGCTCCTCGGAATATAGGATTAATGGCGAGGTATGTTGAATAGCTGCATATTTAATTGAATGATAATAACAGCCATTCACATTCTAGAGCGTCTCGAGCAATACATACCTGAACAAGCTCGAAAAGCTGGGCATTAATGTGAAGGCCAAGAATTTTCTGGTTTTCCAAGGTGCTGTGGAAAACATTGCTATGAAAACGCCAAAAGAACGTACCGCTCTCTTTGAAGAAATTAGCGGGTAAGTCAATTTCATTTGCAAAGGTTGCAAACTATTTAAACTTACGTTCGAATGCCTTTCAGATCGGGTCTGCTGAAGGATGACTACAATCGTCTTAAGCAGGAGATGATTGTGGCGGAGGAGGAGACACAGTTCACATACCAGAAGAAAAAGGGAATCGCCGCGGAGCGTAAGGAGGCCAAACATGAGAAAATGGAAGCCGAGCGTTACACACGATTACAGGATGAATATGTAAGCATTCCCTGCTTAATCTATAGAATTTACTTTCATTTAAATTGTTGACTTTTCTAACAGAACGAGAAACAAGTGGAATATCAACTGTTTCGACTTTTACACGTGGAGAAGGACATAGAGAAGTACAACGCTGACCTGGAAGTAAAGCAGCTGGAGCTAAAGGCTGTGGAGCAGCGCAAGGAGGCAGCAGATGAAGTGCTCCGCGAGAAGAAAAAGGATGCTGGCAAAATAACACGGGATCTGGCTAAAATCGACCAAGAGATACGCGAATTTGAGACACAATTGAACAAGCGTCGCCCACTTTACATTAAGGCCAAGGAAAAGGTTGCCCATTGCAAAAAGAAACTGGTGTCTTTGCAGAAGACACTGGAGACGGCTCGAGAAGCAGACAACGCTCATCAGCAGGACATACAGAAGCTGGAGAAGCAACTGAGCGATGTGGAAGCCCTCAAGAAGCGTTTCGAGGATGAGATCGAAAACGAATCGCAACGACGTGGCAAAAGCGTCAACATGGAGGAAGGACTTGTTCAGGAATATGATCGTCTCAAGCAGGAGGCCGAAGCCACAGCCACACAGTATCGCTCTGAGTTGGATTCGGTGAATCGTGAGCAGAAATCCGAGCAAGATATGCTTGATGGTGAAACGAATCGCATGGCTTCGGTGGAAGAATCCTACAAGAAGCTGTCGCTGCAACGCGAAGAGGCCGTCAAGCGACGTGACAAACTCATGGACCACATTAAATCCTCACAGGCTGCGCTGGAAGAGCAGAATCGCATCAAGGATGAGCTACGGCGTGACGTGGGTAGCTCGAAGGAGAAAATTGCCGAGAAGCAACGTGAGCTGGAGAATGTGCGCGATCAATTAGGTGACGCCAAGAGCGACAAGCACGAGGACGCGCGTCGCAAGAAGAAACAGGAGGTTGTGGAGCTGTTCAAAAAACAAGTGCCGGGTGTCTACGATCGCATGATCAACATGTGTCAGCCCACGCACAAGCGGTACAACGTGGCCGTCACCAAGGTGCTGGGCAAGTTCATGGAGGCCATTATTGTGGACACAGAGAAGACCGCACGACATTGCATTCAGGTTAGTTTCAAGACTTTTATTTTTCTTTAAAATTCCATAGTAAATCTGTTTAATTTTCCATAGATCCTAAAAGAGCAGATGCTGGAAGTAGAAACGTTCCTGCCACTAGATTATCTGCAGGTGAAGCCACTCAAGGAACGTCTACGTAACATCAGCGAACCGCGTAATGTGAGATTGGTCTTCGATGTGCTCAAGTTTGAGCCGCCGGAGATCGAACGTGCTGTTCTCTTTGCCACTGGCAATGCGTTGGTCTGTGAAACTCCCGAGGACGCTATGAAGGTGGCTTATGAGATCGACAGATCTCGTTTTGATGCTCTGGCATTAGACGGTACTTTCTATCAAAAGTCTGGACTCATCTCTGGCGGCAGTCACGACTTGGCACGCAAGGCAAAGCGTTGGGACGAGAAGCACATGGCACAGCTCAAGATGCAAAAGGAGCGTCTCAATGAGGAGCTTAAGGAGCTGGTGAAGAAGTCACGTAAGCAGAGCGAACTGGCGACAGTGGAGTCACAGATCAAAGGCTTGGAGAACCGCCTCAAGTATAGCATGGTGGACTTGGAGTCATCCAAGAAATCCATTGGCCAATATGATAATCAGCTGAAGCAAGTGCAAATGCAGCTAGATGACTTTGGCGTAAGTTACCAAATGTATTTTAATAAATTTCGGATTAAGAAGCTTTGCTTGACTTTGTTTACAGCCCAAGATCAGTGAGATTGAGCGCCGTATGCAGGATCGCGAGGAACACATACAGGAGATTAAGGAGAACATGAACAATGTGGAGGATAAAGTGTTTGCCGCCTTCTGCCATCGCCTGGGCGTTAAGAACATACGACAGTACGAGGAGCGTGAGCTTGTCATGCAACAGGAAAGAGCTCGCAAACGTGCTGAATTCGAGCAGCAGATCGATGCGATCAACACCCAGTTGGACTTTGAAAAGCAAAAGGATACGCGAAGTAAGTCAAATCTTTATTATAGTCCTTAACTAATTGGTTTTCTATTTGCAGAGAACGTTGAGCGCTGGGAACGCAGTGTGCAGGATGAGGAAGATGCTCTCGAAGGTTTGAAGACCGCAGAGGCGCGTTACTTGAAGGAAATGGATGAGGAGAAGGAGAAAATGGAAAAGTTTAAGCAGGAGAAGCAAGCCAAGAAGCAGGCCGTCGATGACATGGAAGAGGACATCTCCAAGGCACGTCGCGACGTGGCTAACTTGGCCAAAGAAATACACAATGTGGGCAGCCAAATGTCATCGGCCGAGTCCAAAATCGAGGCCAAGAAAAACGAGCGACAGAACATCTTGTTGCAGGCCAAAGTAGGTGGCAAATAAGCTAGGTTCCGAACAGTTATTAAAGTTGTTTATCCTCTCATTAGACTGACTGTATTGTGGTGCCACTGCTGCGTGGATCCCTGGACGATGCAGTGCGTCAAAGTGATGTGGACAGTATGGAGCCCTCGACGTCAATGATCAACGATAATCTGTGAGTAATCCTGATCCACTGCTGCAGAAGTTATGATTAGAACGATTTCAAACCCTTTTACAGCATCGAAGTGGACTATCGTTCGTTGCCGCGGGAGCTGTGCAAGCTTAAGGACGACTCTGCCTTTAAGAAAACCAACGAGCAGCTGCTCAAGGATCTGCAGAGTAAACTGGATGTGCTGGAGCGCATTCAAACACCGAATATGAAGGCAATGCTGAAACTGGACTTGGTCACGGAGAAGGTGCAGTCCACAAACGAAGAGTTCGAGAATGCCAGACGCAAGGCCAAGAAGGCTAAAGCAGCATTCGAAAAAGTTAAGAACGAACGTTCATCGCGCTTTGTACAATGCTGTCAGCACATCTCCGATGCCATCGATGGCATCTACAAAAAGCTGGCACGCAACGAAGCCGCACAGGCTTACATTGGCCCCGATAATCCCGAGGAGCCCTATCTCGATGGCATCAACTACAATTGTGTGGCACCTGGCAAACGTTTCCAGCCCATGAGCAACTTGAGTGGCGGTGAAAAAACCATTGCAGCTCTGGCATTGCTATTCTCCACGCACAGGTGAGTCTTAATTGACCTAGAAATGTATTTAAATAGAAGCTGCTCACACGTGTCGTTCTATAGCTATCATCCGGCACCTTTCTTTGTGCTCGACGAGATCGATGCCGCCTTGGATAATACCAATATTGGTAAGGTAGCCTCCTACATACGCGATCACACAACCAATTTGCAGACAATTGTCATTTCACTGAAGGAGGAGTTCTATGGCCATGCAGATGCCCTGGTTGGCATCACACCGGCGGTACGTAGCTAAAAGTCTAGCAGTACTATTCTATAAAATTATAATCTTTTTTATCTTTTACTTTACAGGAAGGCGATTGTCTCATTTCCAACGTTTATATCATTGATCTGACGTGCTACGAGGACAAATAAATTTGATTCTAATTAACCTTAAGTTATTTATAATAAGTACGAGGAAGTGAAGAGCTCCAATTCGCAATTAATAAAACATTTTTCATTTAAAAAACTCTGTTCTTAAAAAGATTGTGTAGAGAGTCGACTATAAGAAGCTCCCTTTTCATACTTGTATTTTGGAGTTCGTTTTGTAACTTTTCTGAGATTTTTATACTTGGCAAAAGGTTAATAACGGAGCAATTAGTCACTCCCAACTTAGATTTAGGTTCGATTACCTCTACTACGTTACTTTATGATTCTAGATCCACAACTTAACCCATTTTCTGTCTTTCCAATTAAGAACAATACGTTTATTTAAAATATTTTCTGCAACTTTAATAGTTTCCGTTTTTCAATCGGTTGGTTGTACTGTACTGGAAGTTCATTTGTGTGTGTGTGTGGGCAAAAAGGTGTTTGTATGCATATGTATCGGTGATTATTATGGATCTCAATGTGGGTTGTCCTGTATAAGTACATAGTATATGTAAAACAACTGGGTTTTTTTTTGTTTCAATATTTTGCTTTTTTTTCATGTAAAAAACTTTTGTATTTCTTTTGATGAACAAAAACAAATAATTTGATTATTCAGTTTCATGTTTTATCATAATTTTAAAATAATCATTTCAAACAGATAAATATAGTATAGATAACAACACTAGCTGATGTTTTTGCCGGGAGTTACTGTAATTATTTATATATGCTGGTATTAAGATTGATTTTGAAAAGGCTGCTAACGGTATAATTACTGATGGGATGTCGAGGATAGAGCAAGCTGAAGACGCTAAGAGATGAATTAGTGGGATAATTATAATTATATTACATAGAGTATAATTAAACGAAAATAAATGGCCAAAATTGTTGGGTTCCTAGGTAAGCTTGATGTGGGAAAATCGCTTATAAACATTTTAATTGGGAATGGCTAATGTAAACTTTATACATACAAACTAAAATATTTATGGCGTTTCATATATACAACTCACTTTGTTTTGAAAATACAAAGATTTGTCTTATTAGCGCTTAAATATATTTTTAACTGCTTTTGTTATGTCTTGCTTTATGTGTGGTGGGTGGGGGGTGTTTTTGGGGGGAGTTTTCATGCTACTAGTTCATTCTCATCCTCAGCATCATAATCATCGTTATTATTATTAATTTTATCATTAGTTTAAGTATTGATTCTGTTTTGTTTAGCGGCTGCTATCCGTGTGTTGTTTGTGCTTGCTGTTGTTGTTACTGCTGTGTGGGTGTTGTGTTGCTGGTTTACTGCTGTTGTTGTTGCTCCGTTGGCTAGTGTCTGACTCATCTGTTTGCTGATTAATTATTGTTTTTGCTGCTGCTGTTTTGTGTTTGTAGTTATTCACTGAATTTCAGCTTTTCAAAGCGCCTTTATTACTGCAAAATACAAGAAAACAAGATGTTAACATTAAATAGTTGTAATAGTATTTGTAAATTTCAGTCAACGCTCCAAAGCTTGCATATTCCATAACATGAGCTTTTTTTGCCATTTAATTTTCCTTTCTAATAGACGGTTTTGGCGACTGGCGGACCTATATAGGCAGTTAGTACTGTACTTGTCATCGCATACAGTAAGGGGTTGCCATAAAAGACTTAAGATTGCTTTGAATCAGCGCACAAATCGAAACTTAATCCAAGTCTGCTTATGGCATCCCCTTAATAAGCTCGCACAGTTGCTGCTCGTTCGATAACATCGATACTTTGCTATTATTTTCGATAGATTTGATCTTTGGTACTTACATTGAAACGTATTTAAGGCTATCACAGTGTATCTTATACTCCATTACCGTTGTCAGAGGTATATTTAATATCCTGCGTAACGTATCGCGGATACGTGTTGTACTGGTCAAATCAGTGGCAGTCCTGTTCCATACTGATAAGCTATCCTCCTGCGCAAAGTAAATGTAAATCGTTAGAATTTGTATTTAATACTTTAAATAGTTAATTTTAAGTTCCTTTGAGCCAAACCCTCTGAAAGCCATCTGCACTAGTTCTACCAATAAAACAGCATTTCTTTTGTTTAATAATTTTTATTTCTTCAATCAATTTAAGTAATCATTTGCGTCACATGTCTGACCAATTGAAAATGTTGAAATTAAAGCAACCAAAATTCAAACCAAACGAAAAATTTGTTTTTCTAACACAAAATGTTCGTTTTTGATGAATCGGGTAATCGGGTATCGGGTCTATCGGTTATCGCACTTGAAATTTGTCGACTCGTTTTCGTTTCCGTTTACTTTTTTTTTTTTCTTTTTTTTTGTTTGTTGTGGTTTTATATAATTATAATTATAATTATGCATGTATATAAGACTAACACTTAATTTTAATGTTTTTATTTCTTTTCATTTTTTTTTCATCGTTTTCTTGTTTACTTTTCAATAATTAACTAAATTTTCTAAAGAGGGGAAAAATATAGATTCAAGTAAGTTTTTTTTACGTTGTAATTTATAAACTTTTACACGGCTCTTGGTATTTTTTTCTTTTAAATATATATGTATGCATATATATTTTGTATATATAGATTTTTTTTTTTGGTTTTCTTTTATGTATTTTAGCATTTAAACATGTTTATTTTGTGTTTTGGTTTTAATTTTAACAATTATGAGTATTTGCTCAAAAACTTGACTTGAACCGTTAAACTGTTGGTTGCTTTTCTTTTCTTGCTTGTTTATATGTATATAATAATAATAATTCTTTAATAAATACAGTTTTAAGTTTCTTTTAAAGTTTTGATTTTTTAAAGTTATAGGATTGTGTATGTGTGTCTGTGTGTGTGTCAGTGTGTGTGTGCACGCAAACTAAATGATTTTCCTTCGCTTTTCTTTATCGTTAATGTTTTATGTTTATATATCATTTGTTTATGTTTTTAGTTTTTACTTTATGTTTTAAACGCTTTTCAATTGCACATTGATATTTTAATATTTTGAAAATATTAAACATTCCTCTCCGCCTTCGAGAATTGCAATTTGTCTGCTGCTAATTCATTTATTGGACTAATTATATATATAGTTAAAATATATATATATATATATATATTTTTATATAAATATTCATGTTAATTGTTTACTTATTTTTTGTATTTTTTTTTATTATTTAACTGTGTTCCATTTGTTAAACATGTTTCTCAGTATTATTGCTTTTTTAAATTTACATACATAAATGTGTACCGTGTGTGGGTGTGTGTGTTGGGGGAATCCCAAAACTTCCACTCACTGTCCAATTATTTATTGTTTGCATGTGTGTTGTGTGCGTGTGTGTGTGTGGGTGTGTTTGTGTGTATTTTATTGCCGTCGTTTTATTTGTTGCCGTTTTTTGTTGATTGCTGTCTGAGTGTTTCAAATGCTTCGATATGCCTGAAATTATTGTTGGAGTAACTTTCCCCAAAATGCACTCGCATTACATTGGGCGAACACATCATCATCTTCGTCCTCATCATTGTCTTTATCGTAATCGTTATCGTTATCATTGTTATCATTATCATATTGCATGCGTGCGACTTTTGGAGTGTGCCGCAAAAGCTGGTTGCAAGCTGAGATCCGAGTCTCCCATTTTGGAATCTTTAACATCTCGACATGTAAGCAGTTTTTATATTTACTTCTGTATAAACTATTATTTCTGTTTAATTGTGTTGTATTTGTTTTGTAGTTTCTTTTGTTTTGTTTTGAATTTTATTCAATTTTAAAGTACACAATTTAACGAGTCTGAAACAAATTGTAGGATTTTCTTTTCTTTTTATGAAACTCGCATTTGAATACATAATAATATAATTGTATTTATTTTTAAATATTTATGCATTCATATATATATTCTTTAATATATATATATATATATTTATTTAAATTATGTAACTATTTATATTAAAATTCTAATTTTTATTAATTGAACTTCTGCGCTTAAATTGTTGTTGGTTTTTTTGTAGTGTCCGTGTGTGAAAAGTTCCATAAATTATTTTGTACAATTTATTAAGTAACAAAATTAGTAAATAAAAAACAAGTGTACCCAAATTATAACGTAGTTTACTTATTTTCATTCAAATGTTTGTCTGTTTTTATTGCGAATTGAAACTTATGCTAGAAAATAACTAGATTATATAAATAACAAATAAATCGAATAAAGTAATAATTTTGAGCGTGGCAGAATAAATAAACAACAAAAACTCGGAAACATTTTTAACAAATCATTTTTCGTTACTTTCCACACAATAATCTTCTTCTTAAATGTTTTTTGTGGAAGAAATGCGATTTAAGTAGAAAACTAGAAAATTATAATAATTAGCACATATTATTAACACTCTTTTTTATATATAATAAACATTTATTTAGTTTTCGGTCGAGAAGAATTCGTCGTGGAAAAGAAATCGTATGTTAGAGTTATATAGAGTTTATTTAATGCTTATTAACGACACTGAAGCGAATATGCTCGGTTCTTATAGAGTAAAAAGTAGAGTAGTAAATACACACACATAATTAATTAACTAAAGTCGAAAACATTTGCAAAATTCATCAATTCATTAATTATCAATTCAATTACTGTTCGCGTCTCTGTTTTGTGGTTGTTGTTGTTGGTTTTCCTTTGTTTGCTACAAATATTTCATATTCATTAATTTTTGTATTGTTTTTTTTTTACTGTGTTTATCTAACCGTTTAATTGTTTATATATGTAGTTCGCACAACATTTACATTTTCTTTTGTTTTAATAGCAAGCTAAATTTTTGGAAAAAATTTACAATTCTAGTTTCGGATTCGACAATTTCTTTCATTTAGTTTTTAGTAGAAAAACGCTTTTCAAACATTTCTTTGCTTTTGTTTATAGATTTACGTAATATTAAATTGTAATTCAAAAATCTACTTAATAAAATTTGTTATCATTTTTGTTGGTTAACATTTTTTTTTGTTTACTATCTTTATATAATTTTTTAATTGTTTTTACGTTTTTTTCTTTTTTGTTTGTTTTGTGTTTTTATATTGTATATTATATGTATAACATCACATTATAATAATTACTAATTAATAGTTGTTATTTTTTTTTTCCCCCTTTTTATGCATTTCTTTGCCTTTGTCAAGTTTTCTTTATAAATTTAGTTAATGCACAAATACTAAATGTCGTAATAAATATTTTTTTGTGTTTTTTTTTCGGGGTTTTCTTTATTAAAGTTAGGAAAAAACGTAGAATTTTGTTGCTAAGAGTGTTTTGCTGTTTTCTTTTTTAATTTTCATATACAAAAGTTGTTTCTTTAATAATTATAATGACTATTTACATGGGGAACTAAACAATTGCTGGCCTAAACGACAATAAATATAAATAATATACATTTACACATACATTTAAAGGCTCATAAATTATGCGATGTTTAATTGCGGGCGAAGGAAACTCAATTCAAAAATTCTCAAATGGAAATGCAAAACACGTGCAACCAAATGATGACTACAACAACACAGATACAAAATTCAATTACTCCAGTCCCTGAACCTGTCTCTGCTACTGCCCCCATCCCCGCTTCCGACCCTTTGGGGCCTTCTGGTCTGTCTCCTTTTTGGCCATGGCCTAGTCGCTCACTCGGTCGCTAACTGACTCGCATATTTTGCCTTCATTTTCAGCAAATAAACTTGACTAAATTTAATTTTCCAGCTGTAAGCTGTATGCTGTTAGCTGTTGGCTGTTAGCTGTTGGCTTTTTGCTGATTGCAGCCACTGCCTGTGGGGGCGTGGCGCTATTAATTTACTCTCCACGCCACGCGTTAATTAGTCAGCTTCACAGCTCCACTCCAGTTCCTTTTCCATCTCCATTTGTGCCACCTGAAGCTACTACGTGACCTTTTCTTCAGTGTCAGCTTGCTCCGCATCTCTCCACTCTCTTCTGGGCACTTTTTCTCTGTTTTTTCGGTTTCATCTGCAAGATATGAATAAAACAAATGAATTTAGTTTGCCTTTCGAATTGACTTGGCTAAGGTTTTTTTTCTAGTTATCCTTTTGGAAAATTGTTGCTTGTTGACTGCAGTTTTTCGCACGTTGCCTTCGAAGCCACAAAACTGACTGCAGTGCACACATAAAACGTAACCAGCACGTACAGTTAGAGTAGGCGTTGAGGGCGTGTTGGGGGGTGAGTTGGGGGTGTGTGCCCAAAAGGCAATGCGACAAACGAGCACCGGAAACGGAATTATCAATGTGGCCAAGACTGTGACACTACGTTTGCATGACACTGTGTGTGGTTGTGTATGGGTGCCTCGAGTCTTTGACTTTGCTAGTTTGAGTGTGTTTCAAATGGGTCAAGCAACAGGATATCGCATTCGTGTTGCTTCCCCTGCCGCAGCTCAACTCACCTCTGTTTCTCTGCCTTCCCTTTTCCTAGCTCTCATATGTCCCCTGTGTGTGTGTGTGAGTGTTGGGTGACGGCAGCCCTGGCATTGTCATATGCTGAAGGCCACGTTAGTAACGTTCTTAATAGCTATAGAGGTCGCCTACCCTTTGCCTTTTAGGCCACTGCATGTGGCATATTAGTTGTCTAATAGCAATAAATCTAATTTAATTAGTTAGTTAGGCATACTACTTAATTTATGTGAAATCAGTGCTTTTTAGCACAAACTATTAACACAATAAGAAATTTCAAACTTATACGCACTTCCCATAGATTTACAGGGTATGTTAGCGTCACGCTGCCTGCTACTTGGAAGTTGCAAAGTTTCTGTGCGTTTCTCAAGTGGTTCTTGTGGCACACACACACACACACACACACACACACACACACACACACACACTTGTACGTTGACACATCAGAACGCCTGGCTGCGCGTGTTAGAATTTTCATCAATGGCTTTGGCGAATTTTCCATTTATTTAATTTGTTTCCATCGTTAGCGTCGAGGAGATGACATCAGCTGTTGCTAAGCGCGTAATTTGCGTCATCAGACGCCGACGACGCCGACGCCAACGCCGACGCGACTGCAACTTGACGATAACAATTTGGTATTTAGCTGGAATTTCATGTCTACACACCCACACACACACATAAACATACCCACGCAGTGCTAGTGCTTGACAGCGGACTAAAAGAGGACGCTGCGTGGGCAAGGACGTGGACGGCCATAACTGCATGCCAATGCATCCTGCGCACATCAAAGCAAATGCCACAAATAGTAGCCGCTTACGATTTGCATAAGTGTAGGCGAGCAGCACTCCCGACAGCATGATCTCAATCACACAAACTCACACCATAACCACAAAAACTATAGCATACATTCCGGCGATTTATCTCAACTCACATGCCGATAATTAAATTGAAGTCTATTAATTTAAAACCAGTTTTGTTCAGCATAATTAAAACATGCAATAAATCAATCGATTCTGCATTGTTTCGTAAGCGATTATATAATTTTAAGCATCATTAGCAACAGCCATAAATTATTCAACAAATTTAGGCTAAAAGTAGTCACTGTTTGTCCTTAATTTAGTTCTACTTTGAGTGGCCTAAACTTGTTTAATTAGTGCACAAATTTATTTTCAATTTGGCAACGAAATGTTGTTCCCAAGTATTTACGGCTTAAACTTTGTCGCAGGCTTAAAATTTTAAAGCTGTTTTTGGTTTAGTAGATTTCCATTTTGCCGTTTGTCATTTGTCAGCTGCAATGGAAATTGTTATCGGATGGCACAACAACAAACACAAAGGAAAAAGAGTCGGCAAAATCAACCACAAGTTATTTGTGTCTGGCTGGGAAAACTCAATTTGCTTTTAAAAATAGCAAAGCAACAGCAAATTGAATCGCAGAATTAACCCAGGCACGGAGTGCGGTGTGGAAATGTGGGCGAATGGGGCGCAAATGTCAAGAGAAACTAACTTGAATGATACTTAGAGACAGCTGGTTAAAGTAGCTGGAAATTAAAGAGAATCAATTTTGTTGGGACTTATGTTAGAACTTGATCTGTTTGCTGTACTTTATTTTAATTCTTTTTATTTCGTTGTTATTCAAGTGGAATGTCTACAAGACATGCAGATTTTCTGAGAATTCAGCAACCCTCTTAATTAAGCATTCCGGCCCTGCGGCCGTTCATTCCAAAAACTGAAAAGTTTTACTAACGAAGATGGACTCAAAGTGACTCTGCTGTGTTTATCTCTGTCTCTCCCACTCGATCTATATCTCGCTCTGTCACTTGGCCAAACGAATCGACAGACGCTGACTTTGACATGACAGTTTAATTGAGGGGCAGAGGTTTACCCCTCGCCACTCCACTTCGCTGGAGCTCAAAGGAAAGCGGCGCAGGGGGATTGCAAAAGGGGATCAAAATTCGCGTAGAATATGCAAATTAGTTAACGGAGCCTGGCAACGACAGCTGCAGAGCAACAATGTAAAGGGGGGGATGGGGGTAGTGGGGGTCTAGGCACCACCCCTGGGCGCGCTGTTGACTAAATTTAAAATTTATGACTTTGGTCTGGCCAAGAGGCAAAAGCAAAGTCGCTCTTTTGGCCACTTGGCCAGGCTTAAAAGCAGCTCGATTTGCTTTAATGGTTTAATTTGTTGTGTGACTCGGTGTCTGCAAACAACACTGAGTACCAACTGTATGGCAACACCCACACAAACACACACAGCCACACAAAGGATATGCAGAACATGGCACGACTCATTCAGCTCAATCGAAAGGCCAAAAAACAAAAGTCGTTACAATCGAGCGCAGACATCTCTTGCCTTTTTGTTGGCCAGGTCAGCAGGTAATTCAGTGGGGGCAAAGAAAGAGAGACACAATGGGAAGGGAATGAGAGAGATGGAGGCGTTAAAAATTCTCCCCAGATAACTGCCTGTTTCCCTTTTTAAATCCCTTCTCAGCTCTTGGCGCGTGCTGGGGATTTGTGGTTGAATGCGTCCGGAACTTGGTCTGCAGTTAGAACCCTCAGTCTCATGAGCCCAGCAACTAGAGGGTACAAGCAGATTATAAGTTTTTGGTCATGTATGCTAGCAATTTAGCTGCTTTAAGGGCCTCTGTACCTAAGATATCAAGGGAAACTGGACAGATGTTCTAAGCAGACCTTTAAGTAGTTTATAAAATAGCAGGGTGTTTCTAAACCGTGCATACTCCATTTTTATTTGCTTCTGCCTGTGTGCGTCTGCTTTGCATCTCAATTTATGCTGCTAAAGGCAGCACTTGGAATCTCCCTGGACAATGGTCAAATGCAACGTGCAATGCAGCTTGTAACTCAATTGGAGTGCGGTCTAGAATGACAAAGCAGTCATACACACACCTACACCTGCAACTACACCTACCTCGGCACCTACACCTGCACCTACGCATGCACACGATTTCATGCATAGATGCTAAATGGACAGAGATAAGTGGCACGTGTGGCAATCAAGGACATTTGCTGGTCGATTGCAAATTGTGTCCGACAGGTAACAAAGGCTACTTGCACATCACATCAGACACACACACACCGCATAGTGGTATTAACATATGCAAATGAGCAGCAGGTGCAAATCAGAAATGCAATTCGAAATATTTGTCGATATTCAAACATCAAATGTCATTTGCAACATCATAAACAAATAACAACAAATCTAATTTAAGGCAATGACGTACATCAATGTCCAGTGCAGGCATGTTCCAATTAGTTGTGAGGCAGATAAATAAAGAGATTTGGAAATAAGGGTCCACTCGAAACCAAACAAAAGTAAATTAATGGCAAAATTCAATTTAGTTTCATAAAGTGTCCAGTGGCAATTGAAATCTCTGCCAAATTTAGATATAAAATGAAAAATTTATAGCTAAATTATGCAAACAATGGAATTTTACTAACTAAAATAAATTGTGGAGAATTTACATATTTAGAGTGAGCTAAAATAAGAAGTTTCAATTTAAAATTTATGAAGTAAAGCAAGCTTAGTTCAAAGAAATATTTTCACAGGGCAGCCCCAAAAAGTATGCTATGATTTTAGCAAAGACTTCGACCACAAAATAGCAATTACCTAAACCAATAATTTATAGACAGAAGTCGCACAAAACCAACTTTTAAATAGAATTTGAAGCACAGACTTATTGTCAGTGGCGATTTAAAGTAGAAATTTAGTATGCAGCTAACGAAATCGAACTTGCTTTCAAACTGACAAAGTCCGAGAGCGGAGAGCTTCAATTGGCAAGGCGAAAGGGTGAATGGAGGAAGCAGAGGAAAAGAGATGCTAATCCTAGATAGTGTATGTGGAAACTAGCAAAGTGACAGCGTAACTAAATAGCAACTGAGCAGATAAGACAACAAACAACAACAACAACGCCAAGACTACAATAGTTTCTGTCGGACACAAACTCATACTCCGACAGAGATACAGAGACAGGGAGAGCGAGAGAGAGGCACTGTCTTCCGTCTCTGTGGCTGCTGCTGCCGGCAATTTCAGTGTCCCCAGCGTACACGTAAACCAATTTTAACGGTTTAACTTTTAGCTTGGGTTTTTAGCTTCCAACCCATCTCAGCCACGCCCCCGTTACGCCCCTTTATGATTATGCGAGAGAGACAGCGCAGCAGGGCCAGGGATCGGTTTGTATTAAGCTCGCTCTGTGCCATGTTTGTTTACAATGCTTTTATGTTTGCACAAATGACGTCCGCTACTCGGACCATGTGCCGCATTTTCCTGCCATTCCCCAAGTCTCCTTGCTCCCTCTTCTTCTCTCCTGCTGTCTCCCTAGTGAAATACACACGCACACCCACAACCGTACACACCCAAACACACACATAGCGTCACATGTAGTACAACGGAATGTTGCGCATTCAAGCAACATTGTTGTCTATGCTTAGAATACCCTGTAAACTAGCTGTGAGAGTGGAGTGTGCTTTCGTTTAGAGACACTTATGAAAGCAGTAACTTATCCTCCATAGTCACTTTATTACACATTACTTGACTGCATTTTATTAAGAAAATAAGAATTAATTTATTTATTCATTAGGCTGGCATTGTCATTATTATTAGCAACTTCATCAATATTAAATTTAATAAGATTCATAAAATTATTGTTTAATTCAAGACACAAATAATCGCAGTTTTATAGATTTGTTTACTTATCATAAAACTTCAGCATTACATTACCATTTTCATTAGCAATTATACTGATTTTATGCTTAGTCCTTCCCTCAGTTTACAGAGTATTTCATAACTCGAGCAACTCCACAGTCAACATAATTTGATAAGCTTATATGTTGAAACGGGGGAGTTGAGAGAAAGAGCAGGAGAGTTATGTTGTAATGCTTGGTGTGTCCTGTGTGTGGGTGTGTTGTTGTGTTATTGTTGTTGTGTGTGTGACTTATTGTTATGATGCCACAGTGCGCAATTTATGACTCGAGGTCGAGGATTCGAGGATTCAAGTCGAAACAAATTCTAGCGACGGCGAACGTTCTTAGTGCTCAGCTCTCGGTTGGCTCTTAAAAATAGGCAACAGTCAAGTGGGTGGAAGATCTATGAAGCAAAGGCAATGCAAAACAGAAGCAGAAGCAGAAGCAACAAAATAACAAGAGGGTGACTGAAAAGGGGGATGACAGAGAAAAAGTTACAGGTCGTTGTCTAAGACCTACGTCTCCCATAAATACATTGGGTCTTAGTCTCTGGAGCACTCTACGCTATGGGATTAAACTGGCAGCGTCTTAACTCGGCTATAGTTAAGGATTTTGCATGTTGTACGCTGAGGGAGATGCGGAGCAGTGAATGGGTTGCGGCACTTTCGAGGAAAAACCAAGTGGGAGCCAGGAGGAGAAAAACGAGGCGTGAGACTTTGCTTTCTTCTACTTTTTGCTGAATGCTTTCATTAAAAAGTTACCAACTTATGCGATTTACTTTAAGCTGCTGTCGGCTCTTTCGCTTTTCCTCCTCATCTGTCTCAGCTAGCATCTTATCTTATCTCATCCCTCACTCTCCTCTCTTTTGTCTCAACTCTGGGTCTAATATTAAATCAATTGCTAAAGCGCATTTTGTCTACGGACTTTTAAATTGGCTTTCAAGTGTTTCTGGCAAGCGATGTTTATGCAAAAATGTTGCATAAATTTTCGCAAATATGCCTTGTCTCCTCTTCTTCCCGTTCCCCGAGTGCCCCAAAAAGTATGCAGCACTTAATTTGAATTGCCAGCGTGTGTTTGCGAGGGGTGTGAGTGTGTGTGCGAGTGTTGAGCGCGTGTTGTTTGTGTGTGTCTATAGTCAAGTGCATTTTAGCGGGTGACAAAACACAACAACAACGTTAATTTATTGGCAACTGTTATTAGACCCTGTATCGTGGGGTAGAATAGGTTGGCAAATCCAGCAAAGATATCCTTAAATAATTATAATCAGCAGTCTGTCTCCTACTGGGCATATTTTAGTCGCTTAGACTCGCCTGTACTTGTCCAACTTATTGTTGTGGCTGACGTCACCTGGCGCCTGCTTTGTGGCCTACACACGCTTTTAACTTCTTCTTCTTTCTGCTGTCTTCACCCTAAGGAAAATGTGCGCTACATTTTCTTAAATTTCATTTCCAAATTTAGCACGTCTCTGCATTAACTCAGTCATATTCCAGGTCCCCCTCTCAGCACTCTGTCCGCTCTTCTTCTTTTGACACTGCCACGAGCGGCCAATTTTGTTGTAAGAAAAAGCAAAAGAAAAGCTTACAACGTGTTTCATTTGGCGCGTTGTTGTCATGTGCGTGTTAAATGCAAGTTTCCGATAAAAAAAAGAGGAATAAAAGTCTGAAAGAAACCAAACCAAGTGAAACGAAGCCCATCCTCCTGTTTAGTATTGCCACGGAGGACTCCTTTCTACCGACGTAGCTCCTCTATTCACTCAATGTTGCCCCGGAAGTCGAGCCAAAGCAATCTTTAGCCTAATAGCCATAAAACAAACATCAAAACCAACAACGAAACCCCCATTAAGACTGCAGGGGATTGCTCAAATATGATATAGATATAATACCCACACACACACACACACACACATATACGTACATATATTGCCAATAAAACTTTAATGTCTGTGAAAATGTTGTTTTAAGAGATACGAGTGTACAAATAATACTACTAACTAAATAGTACTGTAGTTAGTTTGACTTCATTGAAAGTTGAGTGGAAAATTGAGCTGTTGTTTTTATAACTACAGAAAGTAGTTAGATTTGCAGTTGATATGTTATCGAAGTTAAGCAGGAATCGGTTTTTATATACTCGATTAAAAAGATTTGTGTTTAATTTGTAAAGCAAATAAATATTTCAACTATGAATGAATTACATTCAAAGTTTTCAGTTTAACGATTTAAATAACTGATCGATATACGTTCGATAAAAACGATTATTATAAACTTGTTTCGATTACAGTAGCTTTACTTTTCTTAGTCGATTAAAAAATGTTCTCTTAAATTTTAATTAAAATTTGCTGCCCAAGAGTAAATTATTTTTGATGCCTTATCGATACAGTTTATGCCAAGTTAACAATCTGAATGTTTATTGAATTCTTCCCTCTCATAAAGCCACATGTTCTAGCAGTGGAAGTAATGGCCTGTAATGGGAATATCATCGACACAGGCGGCAAAGTTTCTTTTTGCTTTTGGCTTCTTTATGTTGGTTTTGTTTTTGGCCAAGTCAAGTTCAAATAATACGCTAACGATAAGTAGATATTTCATTTACTTTTTTCCATTTTCTTTGCATGGTTTTATGGCCAGGGCAAATGGCGAAAGCAAAGCCAAAAGACAAAGCCAAATAAAGAAAGAAGAGGCGAGAACGTGACGCCATCTGCAGCAGCATTGGCAAAATTCCGGATCGTAAATCAGCAAATTTGAATGGAAGCCAGACGGAGAGAGAAAGAGAGCGCGTGTGTTTGTGGAAGGAAGAAAGGCATTAAGTATACGCAATGTGGTATAAGCGCTATTTCACAACAATTGCCAATTTACACAGACGGGGAATAAACATATACACACACGCATTTTTTGAATGAGGAACAGGTAAAAATATAAACGACAACGACGCGATTAAGTTTAATTAATCATGTTGGCAG
Source organism: Drosophila dunni (assembly GCA_018152125.1). Classification (NCBI taxonomy): domain Eukaryota; kingdom Metazoa; phylum Arthropoda; class Insecta; order Diptera; family Drosophilidae; genus Drosophila; species Drosophila dunni. Next base: position 12,129,888 of record JAECXC010001917.1, on the reverse strand, counting down.
CTTTGCACAACAAAAAGAGCCGGGAAATACGCAGTATATCCATATCCTTTATATGTCAAGCTGTTTGGGGTACCTGTGTATTGGGGGAAGTTGGGCCAAGTCTTTGAATAGCTCATTGATAGCAGATTTAATCATCTTTCGCTATTTTGCATACTCTTTAGTATGTGATACTAAATGGCAAAAATGTCAGAGTTGAAAGCATTTGCAGCAGATTGATGTGTGTATAGGATAAATATTTAGCCAACTGAAGCAAAGCAAATTCCATTGAATGATGTTGCATAACTAAACAGTTTTCCACAAAGAGACACAAGGAGACCAGCAATACAGGGGACTGCGTAATGAGCATGGGAATCGTATTAATTGCTTTCAGTTGCATATGGCAAACTATATGCCAACAAATCGCCCTAAGCTCCATTTGTCTTCGTAAAGAAACGTAATTGGAACTGTCTCAAAGAATTTCCAATATATTACTTGTACAGCAGTCAAATCGATTGTACGAATCAAAGTTTAAAAGTGCAAACTGCAATAAAAGTTGTAAAAAAGCAATTATAATTTCGCTTGCAGCATTTTATTGCATGTTTTATGCACAATTTCCCATTTGTAAGAAAAAGCTATTAAATTCTTAAACGTAGGTGTTTTTCGCCTGAGGATTTGTAAAGACTTTTAATTTTGAGAATTTGAAATCAGTTGCTGTTTGGGAAAATCCACTAGGAAAATTCATTCATTAAGCACAACACGAACTTTGGCCCAGTTTCAAATCCCTCCCTGACATGTTTTACTGCACACACTGAGAGATCTTCTTATACACACACACACACATTGTAAGTTGGTATTTATGTGTGTGTGTGTGCACTCTCTAACTTGGCTAAAACTTTATGTTTGCCACTGTTGCTGGCGTGCTAGTTGCTGCCTCTTGGCCCAGCTGTTGCTGTTTTGGCATGCAAACGGCGTCACGAAATGTTAACAACACTTATACAAACATAAATACACATATACACATACACAGCATACATATAGACGCCTCTTTGCTTATGCAAATAAACATACACACACGTTACGTATACGCAGCGTGCGCTGTAATGGAAAGTTTCCTGCTTTAAGTTGATGAGTTTCCAAAAAACCTATCATGCATCATTATAACTACACAAACAACCTATATACATGTGTATTTATAATCGGCTTAAGCCTATAATCACTATAATTGCAAACTGTGAAAACAATGGCCAGAAAATAAGTTTAAATGAGTTCCACCCGAAAAGGAACTCGGCGCTTATGTCTCTCTATCAATTGGATTTTTGCTGACGTCATCGAGGTTTTGTAAATGAAACTGACATTTAATTTATGTTGATTAATTCAGACACTGTTACTTCATATTTTTGGGACACTTTCAGTGCGTATGACAAACTTAAATCGTTCATCTTGCAAAAGCAAAACTCATCATAGATTTGTATAAATTGTTTTGCAATTCATCGCAGGAACACACACAAAAAGTTCCACACACATTTTCCTCTGGGGAAGTTGGGAATTTTCCACAATACCTCCGTCCGTTTTAAATTATTTTTTCAAGTTTTTCTCCGCCTGGGACAACAGTCAACAGCTGGCACCAAAATGCGGACCATAAATAAGAGCAACTAGCCTCAGCTCAGCTCAGTTAATATATCTAGTTTAACTCAACTGACGGCTGTGGTCGATCGTTTCATTCAATCAAAGGGGCGTGGTCAGCACGTGCACGAGCAAATAAAGAAATAAAAAACAGAAAAGGAGGAGGAGAAAAACAAAAACAAACAGAAAATGGGATGCTGTAGGAAAAGCAACGAAATTGTTTGCAGTTTACAACCAATTGAAATGCAACGGCGAAAAACGAGTAAAACACCAGAAAATCACCAAGGGGGAAAACTGTATACATCGACACTATTGAACCAGGTGCAAAATTGCGGAAATCGAGCATTGAAAATTGGCAGTTATGAGCCAAATATGTGCAAAACAATACACACCACTGAAATGTGTTGCGAAACATGTGTTAAATTAATAGCAATCGTTTTAGTTTCGTTCGTAATTCAATTGAGTTGCGTTACGTATACGACGTGTGCAACCATCAAAAATAGGCACAATGATGGCGACACAATACACACACGCATACACACACGCATTCATTACACACATCTGCGTTGTGTGTGTACAAGTTTGCATTTCGTTAGCAATTTGAAAGCTTTGGTCAGAGTGTAATAACAAGGTCGCAGTCATCATCATTAGCATCTCATCATCGGCAGAGTTCTCGTCATCATCACGTATCGTACGTCACAATGTGCACTTATCAAAACACGTATGCATGACACATATGAAGCTGCCTTATTGTAGTCGTCATAGTGCTGTCATTTTAGCTGATTTGTAGTGGGAAAATAATGTAAAAAGTAGCCAAATGGCATCAAATGGTTTGTGATACAAAAGTCAGCTATAATATAACTTTTTACTATACTTTTTCCTGGCTTTCTGTCCAAGTTTCTAAAACTCCCCAAATCTAGCTTTTTTTCTTCTCAGTATTCCCAGCAACACTGCCTCAAAACAGCACTTGCTTGGCAGACTAAACTCACAGCTTTCGATAAATATTTCATGAGGCACACTATATTTGGACGCGGCATAGCGTATAGTTCACACTTGAGCTGAATCTAACGACTGAAAACGTTATAAATATTTGACACTGAACTAACCTTTGATCAGCTTTAAGCCTCAGAGCAGTGACTGCAGTTTAAAATACCCGCTGACTACAGTAAACCATTAAATTTCTGATGACAGTACAAATTAGTGACTTGCTGGTTATGCGTCAAAGGTTAGCTGTACAATAAATAAAACTCGCAAGTAGTGTGCATACTATTATTGAGAATTTACATTTAAATTTAATCAAATTATTGAGAACTTTCTGACACATCGCATGCTGAGAAATTTGCAACGAGGAGAACAATGAAAAATGAGAAAATCACAAAATTGCCCCCGTCAATTGTCGAGCTGTGAGTAATATAACGGAAGGCGGCAATTAAAAGTGTACTGATGCGGTTTCACAGTGTCTATTTCTCAAATTTATTGAACACGATTCAACGTGTTATTTTAATCAACTGCAGTTTGAAGCAAACAAAACACGAGCTGACCTCAGTCGGAATGCATAATTAAAATGGCAAATTCTGCACAACAATTTAACACCCAAAAGCAAACACACACACACGCATAAACTCAGCCCACAGCATATAGAGCGCGTAATGCACATAATCGATAAAGTTTAGCACACAATTCAACAAATTCTTGGTTTTTAACAGACAGCAAAGTTTGAAAACTTTTCATTAATTATGCGAATTCTTTGATTGGCAAAGTTAGAAGAAGAAACTCATTAATTTGTAGCATTTTTGAGCGACAAATTCATTAATTATTTTGGGCAATCTTTGGTGTTAACTTTCGCAAAAGTTTCAGTACTGCAGGTTGTGTAATATAGGTTGTGGCGCCCAACGTGAAAGTTCTAATCGCATTTTTTTAGCTTGGGAGCTAGGTGAGCTGATAATTCTTGATTTCAACTAACATTTAAGTGTCTATATAAACTGAAAATGGCTGTTATTGCAGTTGACTCTTAATAAATTTACAACTGGCGCCCAACGCTTTAACCTCCTACCGCTACAGCCATAATTAACAGTTTATTTTGCACAACAGTGTAAATGGTTACAAACATATGCATCAGTTTGTCTACACTACATAACAATGCAGTTGGTTTTCAAATATTGCCATGACGTTGGCAGAGATGCAAGCGCAGAGTCTGGCAACATTCATAAGGTCACGTATACATACAAAAGTCACGCAACTTTTTCAAATGTTGAATGTGAAAATGTACATGTGTTTTGCATAAGTAAATCAGCTGCTGTGGTTACACCTGCTGTGATAGCTTTTTTTCTTCTTCCGCCATTAATCCATTATGAATTACTGTTATTGATTTAAAGGTTTGTATGTTGTTTGTAATGGCATCATTTAAACAACTGTGAGCTTGATAAACTGCAGCTGTTGCCTTGACAAAATGCAGTCATAAACTATGTCGAGTCCTTGACTCGAGTTGCAGGCGACAAAAAGAACCATTTCCTGTGATGTTATGCCATTTAAATGCCACACAGATTGTAGTAATCATTTAGACATTGATTGATACGACACGATATCTAAATATATACATATTATTTAATGGGTATGCATTACAATTGGTGTATACCAAAAGTGTCGTTACTTTCATTGAAATTACAGCATTCGGACTAAGACAATAAGCTGCTGGACGACTACAGTGAAGCTGCAGGCATAAGCTGCCTGACTTTTGTGGGTATTACTGTAGCTACCAAGTTCTCAATACGAAAGCTCTCAGGACAATGTCAATCGATTCGACAGAGTGTTGTGTCTCCTCTTCTACATACAGACACACACAAATTGGGCAGATCCTGAAATAAGTCGAAATTTTCCAAGCAGTAAATTGCCATTTGCGTGAGCCGCATATAAGTTACACTCACACACACACACGAACACAGAAATAGACAGAGGGAGCTACACACACACACTTGTAGTAGAGGCAAAAATCAACAATATAAATGACATAAAAATCGCATTAACCCATATTTGCACTAGGCACGAAAGCAAATCAAATTACATGAGGCCCCGGGTCTCTTAACTGAAACAGTCCCTCGCCTGCTCCCTACCGTCTCTGATATCAGACGCTCGCATCTTATCAGCAACAAAAGTCGTGAGCTGAATGTAACGGAAACGGAAAGTAAATGTCAGCCATTTTGAGTCTAGCGACAAAAATGGAGAGCGAGAGAGAAGCGGTGGAGCAATGAAGACGCCAAATTGAAAACTGCCGAGAAAACTCACACACACATACACGTATGTAAGCACATAAACTTTGATAATAATGATCACGAGGTTGCGCTGCCATTTTCGTTGCCTACTTATGAGCGTCAGCTGCTGCTATTTACTAGTGCTGCCATTTTAACCCAATTTTAGCTAAATTTGGCTGCAAAAACTTGGCAGTTTTGATAAAATGGCTAAAAATCTAAACCTTTTCTACTAATCTACTAATTTCTAAATCTTTGATCAAAATTATTACATTTTGTAGCCATATTTTTATAAGCAAAGCTTTTGAGACTTCAAAGCTCAGACAACGCCTCAAAGGTTAATTTGCAACCCAGACAGGATACGCCAGCAGCCATAACAATAAAAAATTATGCATGGCTTTAACGTACCCTCCAAGCTATACAAATTAAATACACTCAAATGCTAATTTATTACAAACGGTTTAGAATTTAATTAGTTTTACATACTCTACGTGATTTACTGATTACAGGGTATAACACACACAAATTTTGACGGAAATTTGCAACTGCTCATAAATACTTGGTAAATAATTACACAAATTAGTGTCGCAATTTATTAAATGAATTTCTATATAATTTAAGCAGCCTTGGCCTTGGTATTGGACGAGGCTAAGAGCTAGCTGAGATCCGGTTGCTTGACACTGCCACTAATGAAGGCACTTGAAGACTGTCTAAAAATAAGTATTAAGCAGCACATAATGCAACGGAATGTCCTCGGAGGGTGCACAAATTGAATGATAATAACTATGCGAATGTCACGCAGCGTTGCCAACATGCAACTTGTGGCAAGGACGTTTGGACAAGTACAAGGACAAGGAGACGGCACTGAATGCTGCATTGCAGTGCAACATTTTTGGCAGGAAACAGGAAGAAACAGCAACTCAAAGTGGAAGACGAAGAAGAAGACGAAAACCAAATGAAATTGTAGACAACAAATGAAAATGCAGCTATTGATTTTGAGTGGGTGTATCCATGTTCTCTTGCTCTCTCACACTACCCCGTCTCTTTCACTCTGCGTTGGCTGTGGTTATGTTGCGAAATGTATTAAGCTTACATTACATTTTGGCAGCTGCAGTTGCTTTTATGGACATTGAACAAGTTGATTTCCAGCAGCAAAATAAAAAGCAACTACAGAATGTGTACACACCCACACACAGACAAACACACACACACACACACACATGCAGTGAAACTAGCTCTCTTTGCTTGCCTCTTGGCATCAATAAAGTGATTAAGTTTTCGTTTGTGATACAACTGAATTTAATTACCAGAAGAATCTTGCTCAATAGCGTTTCATTTGTTCATTTGGTCTCGCTTTGTATGCAGAAAGTTCAATTAGCAGTGGATCACATGACGTATGCGTAATATTGCATGCAAATGCATTTAATTTGGTTTAAACTTAAGTGCAGTCAGTTTTAACAGAGCATTTAATTAAGTTCTGTCTGAAAACATGACTATACAAGTTGCCAAAACTATAAAGAAAGTTTTTACCACTTCTATAGTTTTAATTTTCAAAAACTCTTTATTAATTAGCTCTTAAATCATATGCAACTTTTATCAATTATTCAAATCTTTGCTACTTCCCAGCACTTATAAATTATTCAGCCATTTACTGCTCGTACACCTGCATTATTTATAGACTTTATTGTAAGCCAGCCATTTGAAAAGGCCTTCAACATTAATCAATAATTATGGGCTCATTTTTAAAAGCAGCTCAACACACACCGTATTTATAGTAATATTTTATATTTTTAATACATAAAGAGCTATTATTGTTTGCCATGTACCATATACCATTTAAATTGGAGCTTGTTTCAAGCTTTTTTCACTTTTTACTTTTCCGTTTGCCATTTTTCACTTTGCCAGCTTAAACTAGGACACATTTTTTACACTGAAATTTGAACAGGCGCAAAAGCAAAAGCATTTGGAGCGTGCGAAAGTGGAAGCGAGTTGGAAAAAAAATGAAAGCGGATGCAGGGATGTGAAGGGTGACATCCCTTTCGCCTTTCGCTGAGCTCTCCACTCGGTAAAACAGGATGTCAGTATATGCCCCGAGTCGCTTTTTGTCACATGTTGCATGCAACAGCAGAGACAGAAAGGAGACTACGGATTATTAATTGATTTTGAACGGAGCTTTAGCGAAGCTGTTAAAAATTAATGAAGGAAATTCGCTTTCTATGGTTCTTTGCACGTCTTCGCTTTGAAGGCAAGTGAAAATTAATTGCTGACAAATGATCATAAAATGCTGCAAAATCGCGTGGTGAAAATCCATTTATTGCACTACATCTGGCCACATTACCAACCGTGTCTGTCCGTCTGTTTAACCGCAATTTCAACAGTTTGCCATGCGTTTCGCATACCCTGCAGCACTTTGGTAGTTCGGGTATGTCTGTGCTCTACAAACTTTTACAACTTTTTTAATATATAGTTTTTAAAGCTGCAACTTCCCTGGGGTTTTGGCTGTACAGCACATTGCGCTGCTTTAGGCCAGGCCAGTAAGCCTTAAAGCTTTTTAGGTATCTGTTGCTGTTTTGTGGTTGCCTGTAACTGAAACTGAAATATTTATGCGCTGCACTCTCACTATTTTGCGGTGTATTTGCCTCCAAAACATTTCTCCCCCCAGCAGACAGAGAAAACTACACGGCAACCAACTTTTGGAAGGTGCAGAAAGTGCCCAACATGCCACATGATTACAGTGGCTGCTAAAAATAGCACGTACAGCAGCAAAATTGCAGCTTTCCCAGCTAATCAAATCACAATTTTTGGCAGAGTTAAAAAATGCCAGTTACTTGAATTTTTTCATTTACTCTAAAATGATTTCCGCTGCCTCAAAACCCGCATATTTATTCACTTATGCGGCGTGTAAGTAAGGCGACAAGTCAAGCATAAATCAAAGTTGGCTCAAAGCAAAAGGCCCAACTTGCTGATATGACAAATTTGTAATTTTTGCAAAGAAATGCGACAAGCAAAAAAGAAAATCGGATGTTACCTCCTTTTTTTCCAACCAAGCAAAAAAAGAAGGAAGAAAAGAGCAAAGAAAAGGAAACTGAACACAAAGTTCCTGCAGACTTCATTGTAAAAGATGCAGGCGGCAGTGGGCGTGGCCGGAGAGCACCCACACACACACACGATGATGATAAAACATATCTTTTGGATGACGCAGAGAAATTGGCAATAAATTGGCCTCACATTAAGCGAATGCGAGCAGCTTAACAAAGTGAATGCCATAAAAGCGGGGACAACGTCTCACAAATTTATGTCCACACATTAAGCAATTATGTTTAGTTACAAAATGTGGGCGGGGCCAAAGGGAGTAGGTGGAGTAGTAGCCAAAAGGAAAAAAAGTTAGTTGGACAAAACATTTTTCATAAGAAAAGACCTCAAACATAGTTGTGACATAATTGCTCGTTATTGCTCATTAGCAAACTATTCGTGACTGTCTATGTGCATAAAGTATATAGCATATAGGCGTAGTAACACATAAATCTTCATGGCTAAAAGGAAATTAGCAACAGCCTCGAACTGTGTGCAACAAATGAAAAGCTTCCAAAATTAAATCAACACATTTAAGTGCGATTTAATAAGTCTGCATTTATATGAAACTAGACACAAATTGTGCATATTTGCCATGAAATGACGAGTTGATAAATCGCACTGGGCACACGCTGCGTATGTGGGTCAAGGGGGCCAGTTGTGGGTACGTTGGCAACAGCGGAGTCACCTTTAACTATTTGGCGCATCATTTGCATAACGTTGTGTGTTTGTGTGGGTATAACAGACTGTCTGTGTGTGTGTGTGTGTGTTAGTATTTCACATACGTTGTATTCGCATGATATCATTATTTTTCCGCCTGTCAGCTTTCCTTTGGCATTTCATGAATTTATGCGTAGCTCTTGTAATTGTTTTTACACAAATATGCAAGCGAGCAAAAGAGACAGAAACAATGTGGGAGAGAGAGCGGTAGTAGTGGGTAGCAGCAGACGTAAGTTAATAATTTTTTATGTCTACGTTGGGCATCGTTTATAACGCCGTCTGCTGTTAATTCCAAACGCAGCTCGGCAAAATATGAAAAATGCGTACCCGAAAATCCCCAGGGAGCAATGGAAGTTTCTTTCTGTTTTCTCCATAAAGTCCAGTTCGTCCCAAACTGTTGGCTGTATTTGCTCAACATTTTCGGATTATGCAAAATGTCAATCAATTCGCTTCGATTTGCAGTCGTTTCAGTTAATCCGAGCTGCAATCAAATATAAGCTCCAATAACAAAAACACGAGGGAGAGAAAAAGAGAGAGAAAGAGAGAGAGAGAGGGAAAATGATACGCAAATCATTTAATAAACAAAATAATGCCACAAAGCTGATTGGAACCTTTTGTTTGTGCGCTATTTAAATATTTATCAAATGCAAATTGCGGCGTATACGTAATAAAGTATACCAAGGGTTTAACTTTTTGTCCAGCCATTTAAACAAATTCTCATTTCTGTGCATATTTTTCACAAACTTAAATCTGCACACAATTTCATTACGTATTCGCTTTGTCGGATTTGAGCTCATTAAAGTATGCACAAAAATAAACTGATAGAAGTATATAAATCAAGTGGGATCTAAGCGAAATTCTGCATTAATTTCAAATATAAGCATTTAATCCTTCGCGTGACAAATTTAGCTTTTCAACCATGTTTTCTACATTTTACTTTTATAATTTTGTGCCAAACATTTTGTCAACGCTGTCTAAAGCGTGAGAAAAAAAGTTGACAACGAAATTTTTCGTTGATTAATTACGTTTGTGTAATTAAAGCAAAGACAACAACAAGAGCAGGAACAGGAACAGAAACAGGAACAGGAACCTGCAGGAAGAAACAACGGTGCGTTTTGTAATTACAAGATAAGTTTACAAGAACATTCCAGACTGCCAAACGACGACGACGACGACGACGAGAGGAAGCTGGCAACTGCTAGCTGGAAGCTGTCCTTTTTGCCAGTTAATTTATGTGAAAAGTTACAAGTGCCTGGAGCCTACACAGGAAAAAGGCAACCTTGGTAACGAGCTCCTTTTTACATTCACATACATGTACATGTATTTGAAAATAGCCAAGTTAAAGGTCAGGCAGCCGTTTCGGTTTTAATAGACGCCCACTCTCTCTCTTTCACGCTGCCCCAAAAAGTATGCTAACATTTTGCCACTCGCCCGATTTGTGCAGCGAAGCGTAGACGGAAAGGAGCATAAAATAACGTATACGCCGCATGCTACGCACGCTGTGAGATTTACGATGGGTCAATCAGCAATCACCCATGGCACATTTTGTGTTATTGTTTTTATTTCTTTCGCAACTCCAGGAAAACAAAACAAATGAGAGCGAACAAGGGGGAGGGGGGAGTGGAAACACAGATTGACAGCGTATAAGCAATGACAGCAGCTAATCAAAAAAGTTTCCTCTGCGATTGAAGCAATAAAATGTAAGCACAATTTATAATGAAGTTGTTTACGCACAAACACGAACCGATTCACATATCGATTCATATGCTGAAAATTAACCTTTTTCTATATTGTGTACGATATATCTTTTAGGTACAGCCAATTGACATTAACTGTCTTTGCCGTTGCCATAAACGTAATATCTATTTGTTTACATAAAATATTATGGAGCAAATGTAATGCAAATTGAGTTTCGTCTTGAAGGCCAATTGCAATCTACATACATAAGTGTAGCCAGAGAGTCACAGTCACAGTCACCATCACAAGTCTTCTACTCTACTACGCGGCATCGCGCAATATCATTTTGGCGTTCTTCCTTTACTTCCTTGTTGTTGTTGTGTTTGTTTTTATTGTCAGGGCTTCAAGGTCGCCGTCTATGGGGCGACAGGTTTTATGACACGCACACGAACGACAAAAGTCGAGTAGGAGCAGAACACAACAGCAAGGAGTTGACTTGTGTCATTCCCCCTTGAATGTCTAAAAGTAGCCGAGTGCTCCTTGCTGTATATAATCATAATACTATATGTGAGCTATGCTGTGTATAAATTTCAGCCTCGTATCGCTTACAGTTTGAGCAAAAGTTTTATATAAATAGAATTTTGGGATTCATCTTTATTCATTACAAACTGAATTAAAGATTACGTATACGTAACACACTAGTGACGAAAGCCGCTTCTCTTTAGTATCATATATTTTCACTGATTCCACTAGAAGTTCAGCTCCACAACCTGTTTTATTACCCTAATCGGATTGCCATATTTTATGTTTCTATATGTAATTTCAAGAAATTGAAAGCTCACACTACACTTGCAGCTAAAAATTTTTATTTGCTACCGACCGCTATAAAGTATAAGGCTTTTGTTATTGTTTATGTGTTATAAACTTAACAAATGAGAATTTCCTGCCTTTCGTTTACCGAAAAGATAACAAAAAAAACGAAATATAATTTATAAACACGCTTTGGTTGGATGGATGGGTCTGGTCTTGGCTTGAATTGGCTCGACTTGGCTTATATACCAATGTGATAATTGTTGAGGTGGTGCCGTGGTGCTGTGGTGCCGTGTTGGCTCAGCGGTGTAGCTGATGTAAGTGGTGCGTGTGTTTGCCATAACATAAAATGCCTTTGGGTCGACAGCAGCTGGGCAAAAAATAACAAACACTTTTATTGCCCCAAATACAGAAAGTGGCGTTGTCAGCAGCAGTAGCAGCAAAAAGAAAGCTGGAGGATACGGGCGCTCACAGGACAACACCAAAGCAAACCAAACCACAACACAGCCAGAGAACAGAGCACAGAGCACAGAACGAACTGAAAGAGGACCAACCAAAACGACAAATGGCCAAAAAGCAAATTACAAACGCCACGTACTTGAGGCTTGTCAGATTGTCGAGGCAGGGAAGGAAAACCCTAAAAGCAAACAAGACTGATAAGAAATGGTGGGGCCAAAGAGGAGTGGGGGGGGGAGTGTAGCAGCCGCAGCTTCCCAGGATTCAGTATTCCGAATTCAGTTGCTTTGATTAGCCCCTTTGGCACGGCAAAGGTTTCGTTTCGTGCTACGAATCCGAAACGTGTTTCATATTTTCGCTGCTTTTTTATATATTTTTGTTATTCTTTTCATTTCTTTTTATTTTCCTTTCAGATTCCCTTCTTAGTTTATTTTTTGCCTAAATGAAAACAAATTGCCTTAAAGCGGCGGTCAAACTCAGTGCGAAATGATGATAATGATCATAATAATGATTATGATTGACGGCTGCTGGGGATCAACTCAGTTTGTAGGCAGTAGAAAGAAGCTTGGACTGGGTTGGTTACTACACAAACTTATAACGAATGCAAATGCAATAAAAAGAGACGCTCGAGAAAACTCGCAATTTGTTTGCACGTCAATTTAATTTAATTTAATTTATTAAAATCTAAAAACAGAAACGGTACAACAACTGACTAAAATAAGAACTCCCATAAATTATGCGACTTACATTTCGTTGCATAATTAATTGAATTTATTGTTGTCAACAGTCGCGGAAGCTTTTGAACAACTTAATGTGTTTAGCTCACAATTGCGACAGCGATAAACTACAAACAGGACATGAAGGCATCATAAAAACCCTTCACAACTGCCACAGGCAGAGAAAAGCCATAAATAAGGCCAAGTATGCTACAGTAAAAACTAACTAAGGCTGACATAATGTGAAGTAAAATGAAATAAGTTTGGATTCCATGAGTGTTCTACAAGAAATAGCAGAGGAAAGCAACTAGTTCTTAGGTAGGAAGAGAGGAATGGAGTAGAGAGCACTTTAAATGACTATCATTACTAGTAGACGTCCATTATTTAACTAAAAATTCTATTTTCTTTTTATAGTATTAACAAATACGCTTATCTACAGTTAAAACTGCTTTTTAGTCACCACTGTGTACATTAACTAGTGATAGCTAGCCTTCTCCTAAAACTATTTTTAATTTTAAGTAATCCTTATGCAATTAAACACCTCCTACTAACCAACTCTTTAGCTACTTTCCGCCCTAAATCGCTTATGCCTTATTTAAGCCATTTTAGATTTAACACGCTGTTGAGAGCACCAAGAACTGACCGGAAAGTTACAGTGATTACAGCTGTACGCCGTAATCAACTTAAATGTATCAATTGGGAATTTATTTTGATAAGTCGTTAATAACCAGCAGAGCGAGACGTAGAGAGAGAGAGAGAGAGAGAAGTGTGTACAGTGGGCATATTCAATTGCAATCCTCACTGTACTGACTTTGCTGTAGGACATTAAGTGCCAGCCAGAAGGCAGAAAATGCTTTTAATGATGCCAATGCGGGATGTGGAATAAGAGGTTAAACTGGATAAAAGGACACTACCACAATGTGAAGCGATTATTGTAAATGATGCACAAATGCGGCTTTAAGTAGCCATCATCATCGTCGTTATCAACGTTATCATTATCATCATCATCCATTCATCCAACCCATGGCCTGGATATGACTCGAGGCTGTTGATAGAAACCGACTTTGCTGCACTTTTTTTTATGTTTTCTGTGACGCGAATTTAATTTGTTCGCGTTGGCAAATACTAAATGATGCCATTGCAAGCCACTGAAAGTAAAACTGAAATTATGAAATGGAATAACAAATATATATACACTTGTGTGTGTGTGTGTGTGTGTGTGTACTGGGAGTGTATTTACAACGGGGCTTGACTGTCTGACATTAACAATTCCATTAAGTTGACACAGAAATACGCTCGGGGGGCGTTGACAAAGCGAAGAGTAATCTGGTTACTATCCCCAGTTGTGCTGACTAAATCTCTGCTGACAGCCAGAAAATAAACTTGACACCAAAAAACAGAATAAAATATATAAGAAAATAAAGAATAAGTAAGAAACACACTGATTAAATCGAGTGCTCAGCAGCTAAGTACCCGATCAGCGCGGTCTCAGCTTAAATTTCTGACGACGCACACTCTTTTTTTTGGCAGTGTAAAAGCAGCAAAGTGAGTGCCACGAATCCTTTACTTTATGCCCATTTGAGCTACAAATAACAGACATAAAAACTCATTAGGGAGAGAGAGTTTTCAACTGAGATAAAGTATATGCAAATAAACTGAATAATGATGCGTCATATATGATCATTAAGGGTATATATAGAGCTGAGTGAAATTGTCAAATTTCTGACTGATGAAAGTTGTCACAGCGCAAACAAACAGCAAAAATAAAACACAAGGTGACAAATAGTTGAGCACACGAGAAGCTAAAGATAAAGCCGAAAAATAACAACAACTTTTAAAGTCGTTAAACAATTTGATACGAACTTGCCCTTGAAATAAATGAGACTCAAACAGCAATAAAAAAATATGTTGAATGAACTGCGACTGCTTAAATACGCTATTTGCATTGTTTAAAGTCTTAACTTGAACAAATTGTTAGACTAAACTCATATGGCCGACAGTCAAGGTGCTAAGCGTGCAATGAACTTGGATTTTGTGAAGCGCAAACCGGGTCTAAAAGGCTATGACGTGTGTGTTTCAAGTTAAGAACATGAGCCAAATGCAAATTGGTCGCTAAAGCAGCGCGATAAGATGCCAACTACAGTGAGGATTGCCTAAAGCAAACACTTGGGTGTCATTTACAGTCTGTTTTGTGCGAGTCTTTAAACATATCGAGTGTAATACACATCGATCCATCAATCAATGATGTCAATCAATCAATTCGAACTCGGCCCAATTTTGGGGGCTATTACAAGTGTTGGCCAACAACCAAATTTTGTTGGCCATATTTGTTGAGAGGGCTCATTTTGCACCTGGGCGTGGCAGAATCAACCGTTAGCAAACACAGGCGACGTGAGTAATTGTTGTACCAAGAAATTTATTTTTCGTGTTTTGCCAGCCAACGTGGCGTATGATTAATTTCAGTTCAGTTCAGTTTTCCAAAGCACATGAAATGTAATTTAGTGTCAAACTTAATTGCACCCCAAAGGACAATACAACAAAAGCAACTACAACAACAATAACAACAGGAGTACCAACAACGCCAACTAGTCAAGTCATGTGCACAGATAGCGAAAATGAAACGACAGAAAAAATATGTTGGAAAATTTTCTTTGCCATTCCTACCGCCACCTTCACCTGTCTCTGTCGCACTCTCGGTATTTGCCGTCTTTCTCTAGCTGGGCGAGAGTTTTGTGCGCTTTTGTTGGTATTAAGGCCTTTTGGGCAGCATCGGAAAAACTAATTAATAGCACATTTTATGTTTGCCATGGGCCAGATTAGTCCCTCTTCACGCTTGTGTCTCTTTTGCACTCACTGTGTGACAAATAATGTGGAAATTAAATGATATGCTCGTGGCGATAAGAGACGGCATTTACTGTTGTTGCAAAGCCGAAGCCGCATTAATGCAGCTAGCGGCTACAGAATAGAGACCACTGCCACGCCTTTAAACGCCCTACTATCAGACCATCAGACTATAATACGATTGTTTTGCCGCAAGTGCAAAGTAAATTTGGCCAAAATCTGGCGTTGGCCAGGTTGAGACTTATTAGCCAGAAAGGTGGTAGGAGAAATTGGTTAGCTGGTTAGCGGTGTGGGGAGGCTATAAATAGCATTTTGTAAGGGGTATTATGGCTGTCAAATTGCTGCTGAAAATTTGTTGTCTACTTTTGAGCACAGCAATTAAACACACACACACACACACACTCGCACACACATGCACATGAAAAGAGCACCTCAGCAGTAAAAATGGCTTAACAAAGGCAAAGGGAACAGCAGCTTATTTGTAAGTGTGATGCATGTGAGTGAGTGTATTTGTGTATCTACTTGTATGTATTGAGTGGAAAAAACAGAAACTGTAACCAAAACACAAACACACGCAAAAAACTCGCACGCGACATGACAGGAAGTCAGCGGCAAAAGAACGTCACGAAGAAGAAGAGAGAGAAAGGTAGAGAATGGAAACAAATGGTGAGGTGGGTGGCCAGGGCAAGCGGTGGGAAAAGGGCCGGGGTGTGCCCTTTGGACCTTTGCGAACGTCGCTGGCGACAGAAGTTGTTTTCCTGTGGCGTATAGCGTTTTTTGTTGCTTACTGCTTTTTTTTTTTTGGCTCCATTTCAAGTGTTTGTGTGTGTGTGCAAGTGTGTTGTGTATACTGTGTGTGAAAATTAACACAGTGGCACAAAAAATACATACACACTCACACAATACACTTGAAAACAACCACAAGCACAATAACGTACAACAATGTCGCACAGTTGTTACAATGCAAATTCGCAAGCGAGTACTTCACATATTTATAGCTAACACCAAATACAACAACAACAGTTATATATATGTATATAAATAAATATATAGTATATGTACTTTTTGTGTATCAATGACTGTTTGGCCCGCCAACACCACAGATAACAAATTAAATTTATATAGGGATTTCCAAAATAATGTTTTATCGCAGTTGTAAATGAATCACTGTGCGCAGCAATGACAATCAAAAACAAAAAAGCAAAACGAACAAAAAAACACACAACAGCCAAAAGAGCTTAGCAATTGAGAGAGGGAGATAGACAAAAAAGAGAGAGCGCGCGTGGTGTTGGAGAGAGCAAGGCGTCAGAGAGCCAAAGCTTACACAATGTGGGGTGCCATGCGCTCAGTCAGTGAGCTCAGTGTTGAGTACCAAAAACCGTAGCCCGAAGCCAAAAGAGAGGCCTGTGCGTGTAACTATGCCTGCTTCTGTTTGTGTGTGTGTTTGAGTTCAGCTTTTGATTTGCTGTTGTTTTTGTTGTTGCGCATGTTAAAAATAGCAAGCGAAATGGATTAGTTGCTTGAGGGCATGGGGGAGTACAGTGGGGTGGAAAGTTAGCAGACACAGGTTCTTGTTTGATTCGCTGGTAGGCGCATGTCGACTCCGTTTTGTTTGCCAGTGTGTGTGTGCCTGCGTATGTTTGTGAGGATTGGTGTAAGTGTGCGGATTCAACCATCCTTTTATTGTGTTGCTCTGTGTACACTGTACAGTGCCTATGAGTGACATTGTGACCGACACAACAGCGCGAACGTCAACGTTGACGTCGACGTCGCGAAGTCGACAGACCGCCCGCTGTGTTATCTGCCGCATGCTACTCTTACAGCCCTTTTTGCCGTTAGCTTGTGAATGAATGAATTTTACAACAAAAGTTTTATGGTCGCCCATTGATTTGGCGAATGTGGCCGAGTTGGCGGCGATTGTAAGTGTTGAACAACAATGGGAATAAAATAAAATCAAATAAAATAAATATGATGTCAGCCACAGTGACGTTTCGTTCAATCAGCGCCAGTTGGCAGTCCTTCATACACACACACACGCACGTAATACACACATTCCTTTACATTTGTAATAAAAATTGTTGTTATTGTTGCCGCTGTTTAAGTTTTATTTACTGCATAAAAATGGCAGCCAGAAACCGGAACCAAAAAGGGAAGGAAGTCGACAGTCAGAGGCGGCAGCATTACCACGCCCCCAGGAAACGCACTGGACAAATTGGGACCCACTGGAAAAGACAACAGGGTCCCACAACAACAAACCAACAAAATTAAATTTAACACAAAAATAAAATAAAAACTTTTGCATAAATGCGAAAATTATGAGTTTGTTGTAAATTCTGCACATTTTGTTCCCTGGTCGTTTGGGGTTTTTTTTACTTTTATTGTTGCTGTTGTAAAATTAACGAGACCTTTGTGAAAGCGTTTGCGCATCGGCAAGTTATATCAGATTATGTGTATTAAAATATCCACTAGTGGGTACAATATAATTAAATTGAATTCTTTAAATAGCATAGGATGGGAGTGAATATGCTGTTAATTACGTATTCCAAGGACTAACAAGTTCTTAATTAATATCGGAATCTGGCGAAGTGCACAGAAAACAGAAATGCGATAAGACCAATGAATTACCATTGTGTTGTGCAATGTAATGGCAGTGGAATGCCTGCAGCAGCCTGCAAGTTGAGAGCGCTTAATTCATGAATATCCTGTAATGGCATTTCATCTGCAACACTCAACATGGCGCTTTTAATACAACTTAAAAAACGTAAAACACTTTTGGCAATTTCATTTCGCTTGGAGCGCTAAAAAAAAGTATACAACTATCTGTCTGACGAAACAATAAAAGCTTAGTAGTTACAACAACAACAACTACAGTAGCAAACTAACAGTTTTTGCTGTAGCAACCGCAGCATTGCAAACTAACGAGTTGCAGAGTGCAAGAAGATGAAGAAGCAGAAACAGAAAGCATAAAAGGGGAGAAGGAAAAAAGTCAGCTGCTCAACACGCTCCAAAGCCACTGAGCACATCTGAGAGACGATTGAAGCCAGAGGCGAGTGAAGGGCAACCCAAAGCGGAAGCGAGACGGAAGAGCAGTGAAGAGAGTAAGCAAAGGCGGAAGCGAGAGGGCTGAATGCAGTGAAGTGTTTGGAGGACGATGCGATTACGAGAGGAAGAGAACGGAAGATGAGTTGTAGAGGGCGAAGCGATTACGAATTTTAGCTCATATTACTCAAGCTCTTAAATTCCAACGTAATCAATGGAAACAAAAGAGTAATGCTTAAAGAGATTTCTTTCATACTTTCTCTGCTCAAGGGGTATAACAGAATAGTTAATTCAACGATCATTTCTTAGCATTAACATAAATTACACTTTCACTCAAGCACAAGAGAAATGTTTGCTTTTCTATTTACATATGCTAAATGTGATTAATATGCCCTTTTTGAGGCTATATGGGGCCAAAGGACGAGTTGCTCCTTGTTCTGCTGCCTGTTGCTAAACAAATGACTGTTTCTAAGAATTTCCACTTTTTACCTTCATCAAAAACAGTTTGCCACAACTTGTAGGTTTGGTCTATTTGGTTTTTAAGCCACAGCTGCTATTTTATTCGCCCTTACCTTCCCTTCCCACTGATCCCTTCTTACGCTTTCCGTCTATCCCCCAACTGTAATTAGTCAGCGCTTTTTCGTTGATTGCGCTGTTGCTGCTTTTGCCGCCAACTGCGGTTGCTCTCCCTGGGAAAAAGGCCAAGTTTATTCAACTACCAACTGGCAACGGGGCAACTGGTAACTGCCAACTGCGAGATGCAAATGAGCTTGCAATTTGTGCAGCTTTTGGGAAGAGCTTTGGCCGCTTTAATTAAAGCGTCAAGGCAAGGTCGTGGTAACAGCAGCAGCAGCAACAAAACAAATACGACGAAACAATGACAATACAACCAGCAGGAATGGCTACTGTATAGCGAAGGGACTGTAAGAGACCCTGTAGTTAGTATGGAGTAAAAACAAAATGGAACTTTCTTTGCAAACTTTACATACCCATTCAGTACAGGGTTCTCAAACTACTAATCGAATGCATAGTTGTTTGCTGTTAGTGCTCTGCTTGAGGACAAGTTGTAGTTGAATGTTGACAGGAAAATCCTTTGAGCAATTTCAGCTCTTCTAGCCAAAAAATGCATACGATTTTCTCCGACAAAATTCGTCAAAGCTTTTTGTGAACATCATGATTTTACAAAGTTAATTCTGCACAAACCTTCAGATTGGAATTGTTTTTAGTTCCACGACTAAAACGAAATATAAAGTGCTGTTTAACTATTCTTTTTTGATATTTAACAAACTGGCTATACAGTCTCTTGTAAACCTGCTTTTCAATTCAACAAAGAAAGCAAAAAGTGTAACTTTTGTGTTGTGGAAAACACACGGAATTTAAATGTATAAAATTGACGACTAGAAAATTTGGGGAAAATTTTCTTTATTCGCCTCGCTGCGCTTTCAACAACAAGAAAATGTACGTAAAAAAAGACCTTATTCGGCTCACCTGGTACCTTGTTAGCAAACAAACATGAGCTGGAAAAACTAGCAGGAAAAAGCTACGCACGAGTGCCACTGACAGCAAGATACGCTGTACTTAAAAGTTGAAACATATATTTTAATAGACTTATTCAAACTCTGTTCAAGTCTAGCATACCCGCCGCTGTGTGGAAATCAAAGCCACCACAACTTCTGGCCCAAAAAACTTTAAACCAATTCGCTGCAAAACTACCTTTGTGAGGCCTCATTGCTATTTTAAATGGATCGCTCGTTAACAGTTCAGTTACGGTTTACATTACATTATTATACACATACTATATAGGTATATATACATATATATATTTACTGCATTGTGCCCAGGGCCGCGCCCAAGTTGGGTGGCCCATGTCCACCGAAGGTTTCTGTTTTTTTTTTTTTGCCCTACGCCCCGAGTCGGGCGAATGAACTGAGAGTTGACGACCAAAAACACACACACACAACAAAACCAACGAAGCTACGAAATAAAGCATAAAAAGGGTCAAGATGTGCTGGTATCGTACGTAGACGTATACGTGTTAGCCACGTTTATATTTCATGTAGCGTAAGGCCTTAATATTGCCCTACTCACTACGTAGCAATTGCTGTGCTCATATAACATTTATATATCTTGATATAAAAAGGTCACAGGTCACAAAACAATTTTAGCTCTGTAAATAAACATTTTTTGACTTTTCTACCTATTGATGGTTTATTTTGGACTTTTAAAGTTAATCGATTGCTTAAATGCATGAACAAATTTAATCACAGTTTTAAGCAGAAAATATTAGCACATCTTGGAGAGGTCAGCACAAATAAATTAAAATAGCTATAAATTAAATATACAAATCTAAATATGGAACTTGAATCATGCAGTCGTCATTATAATGCAGTAGTCATTATCAACAATCATTTCCATATGTACTGAAATGTAATGACTGACTCTAATGTCAAGGACTAAATTCGATGGTAAATTCTGGTAAACAGACCGTGAAATGCGGGCTTAAAGCTCATGTAGCTCTTACCTAACTATCCAAAATATATCTTCCACATAAGCAACCCCTTTATACACCCTGTAAACCTAGGGTATACAATGAGACTGTTGTCCACACAGGCAATTAAATAGTTTTTGCAAACTTTGCCTTTTTTAGGCTCCTACCCTACCTCTACCCCTCCTCCTTTACCTATTTGAATACAGCCTACATGTGTACCATGTTTGGTCACATCGATTGGGCCCAAGGGTCGTCGAGTACACACATTTCTCCACGCTCGTCGTCGGCCACTCAAAATTTGTTTTCAATTAACAAAATTGTTTACTCTTCGAGTTCAAAAAAACACCAAGAAAAAAATCGATATACATATGTTAAGGCCATGTGTGAGAGGTCAGGGAAGTGGCTTTGAATTAAGTTTAGGCCTGGCCAAAATAAATATGTGTAGTCAGGAAATCTACAGAAATTGATTAATAGCTTAGTTATGCCAAAAAACACAAAGAATAAAAAACTATTTCATCTAAAATTCAATTTAATTCAGTTCTTTTGATATTCATAGAAAACACAAAGAATAAAAAACTATTTCATCTAAAATTCAATTTAATTCAGTTCTTTTGATATTCATAGAACGAAAACAGCAAAAAGTTTTTAACGAAAATTATTCCTGCTCAGGCGGAGAGTAAAACTTTGCCAACAAGTTGTAAGTTGACAGTTGAATGAGTTTGAGTTTCCTCCTCTAGCAGCTTGAAAGCCATTGACTTTAAGCCAAAAGGGAAGCGATGGCAAGTGCAAACGTGAGTGAGTTATTTATACAACAAAAATTGAATCAATTGAATGCATTCAATGACAGCAGAAAAGAACGAAAAAATAAAATAAAAGTAGAAAACTGCGAGCCAAAACGGACAAATAGCACTTCAAGTTAACACAGCTCGTGACTCATCAGCCAAGAAAACGACAGAGACAGACGGCTAGGGGGAAAGAGAGCGAGAGAAAGGTGATAGAAATACAAATAGAACTGTCCAGACGAGCAGAAAAGAGTTAAGGGGCAGGGCAGAGCAGGGGGGGATTCCACCTAGTGAAATGGCAAAAATTGCTTAACATGATGGTCTTAGTGTTGGCCAACAAGCGGACAGCTGGCCAAAAGGCAATGTAATAAAAATGTGTAAACATACACAACAAAAGCTAAACACATACATAAATTGATTTCATGACCAGTTCCCTCAAATAGGGGCAGGTGTGTTAAAGGTGTGTGCGAGTGTGTGTGGAAGTGTGCATGTGTGTCTGCCTTGATTGCTGTGTACTCGCTGCAGTCATCAAACTCAAGTGTGTTGGCCCGAACACAACAACTAGTCAAGAATGCCACAATTAAGATATACCCTAGAAAGTGCTTAAATGTGGTGAGTTAGTTGACAGTTGACATTGGAATAGAAAGGCGTCTAAATTTATTGATTTTGATTTAGAAAATTATTAAAAACATCTATGACTCATTAAAAAATTATAAATTATTAAAATTATTCATAAATCATTCAATCATTACAAATTTTCAACCTGGTTTACTTTTTAAATATTTTTTTAAGTTAGCTTTAGCTA
The DNA here is from genome assembly GCA_018152125.1 of Drosophila dunni. Taxonomy (NCBI): domain Eukaryota; kingdom Metazoa; phylum Arthropoda; class Insecta; order Diptera; family Drosophilidae; genus Drosophila; species Drosophila dunni. Next base: position 12,107,635 of record JAECXC010001917.1, on the reverse strand, counting down.
AAATACTCTGATTTTTAGCAAAAATTTTCAGACTTTTTAATATCAACCCATATTTTAATTTAAAACTAATTAATCTTTAAGTAAACACAAACTTGCTGCTACTAAAATTCAGCTTCTCTTATATTTTGTTTGCATTAAGATCAGTAAATCAGTGAGGCGCTGTACTAAAAATTCATTGTTCTCCTACAAGTTTACTACTGCGAATTTTAAAATGATTTCTTATCTAAGAACTAACGCATAAACTAATGCTATAAACACCACAATCGTTAGAGTAGAGAGAGTCAAAAAAAGACATCAAAATCACGATGATAAAAATCACAATCACAACAACACACATTTAACAGACGCCAGAAGTGAAGCGGCGAAGAGAGGAGCAGAGAGAGATCAAAAGAGAGCGCAGATAGGTGCAAAGAAAATAAAAACTTCAACTATTAATTTTCTGCTCGTAAACTTGAAATGACAAAAGAGAGAGCACAAACACATCTCTGCTAAAGTTCGCTCTTACACTCATTCGCTCTCCCGCTCTCTCTCTCCCACTGACTGATAATAATTGCGCTGTCATAGTCGCACTTGTAGTGCGCTCTATTAGCGCGAGCAAATGCTTAGAGTCTTATCAACATTCTTGCGTTGTTTATCATATGATTCATGGGCAACAATTTGATTTTAACAATAAGCTTTTAATAACTAATTAACAGAAAGTGTAAATAGTTTTCTATCCGCGTTTATCGCTCGTTTTGTCACTCATTTTATTATTTTTTTTCTTTTCTGTTGTTTCCCCGTTTGATGGATTCCACCCCAGCGATGACTCAACAGTGAGAAAAAAAAACAACATATTCATGGTGGTATAGGAAATGGGAACGGTGCATGTTTAACTGACATTAGGGTCAGTTTATTTAGATTGTGCAGGAAGTTAAAACCAAATGATACTATAGAACACCAGGATTAATAATACTCCCCTTCTCTCAATTTGAACACGCAAAGTATGAGGGTATTTGAGTAAAAAGACTACAAATATAAATATTGTGTACTCGAGAGTATTTTGAAAGATGACGACGCCGCGTGTGATCCATAAATATCAAATGAACGTCAGAAATGTTACTCAAAGACTCCAATGAGTCGATAATATGATCTCATGCCTCCCAAAAGATAAACGAGATGGAGAACAAAAAAGTGTGAGATGAGTAAGAAACTTGTCAATTATTACGCGACTTTTATATACCCTGTAGGTATGCTAATATGTACTTAAGTACACTATATAAAAACTTTCCGCTTAATATTTATTTATATTGAAGTGTTCTGGTTTAATCAACAAAGAAACAGGGTTTTATTTCAATTTCAAGGTTTTATTTTTGCAAATTTCTTAAAAATGAATTGCAAGCATGAAAAAATTAAATTTAATTCAATACATTATAAAATTCGCTGACTCATGCTCTATTAGTCTACCCGAGACAGGGTGTGAAATGAAGCCTATAATTTGTCGTGAAATGATATAAAATATATTAATTATTTAAGTTTAGCGCGCTTTCATATGATTTAATAGTGTTCTACTTTTCTGCCTCTAATGACATTATTAATTCATTGTTTTTCCCCCATTTAAAATAAATAAAACATTGTTCAGTTCAATTTCAATTGACTTTCAATTCAATCACGCACTCAATTAACTCAGTGAGCAGCATTTAAAATAATTGACTATCGGTTTTTGTGAGGCATAAAATGCGCATTAGATGAAAGTCAAGGCGTTAATTTCTGAGCTGTGCCGGAAACAAAGGATAGGCATTCAAAACGTCGAGAATTCGCGAAATTTGCAGTCAACAAGACAGAAAATCTTTTCCAAATGAATCAACAATATTTAGAGAAAAAAAACCTTATATAGTTTGATTATAAGTAGTTATGATTACTCACCTTTTGTATGTGGAATGTTACCGGCAGCTGCATATGAAGAGGCGAAATTCAGTCAATTTCGTAAGCTGGAATCACAATCTGCTTTTTTTCTCGTTCAACTTTTGAATTTTTAAACACTATTAAATTTTTTTTATAACGAAGCGGAGACGCGTTGTTGTTGCTGTTGGCTGCAGTTGCTGCTGTTGTTGTTGTTGTTGTGGGCAGTGGGCGTGATACAAAACACATTGAATGTGGCCAAAAAATTGACTAAACGCAGTTTGATTAACTGCCATAATACGAAGTTCTCCTTTTTCGTTGTAGTTGTAGTTCTTGCGTGTATTTGTGTTGTGTATGTGCAAATTGCAAAAGTATGCGTGCGATTTCTTGCAGTTGCAGTTTCATTATTACTCTTAAATTTGTTGTTTTTCTTAAAATGATAGAAACGTGCACGAGAGAACTTGCAAGTTGCAGTGTGAACTAGATATGAGATCTAAACCAGTGGTGCCGACGCCATTTTGCTTTTGTTTTCATTGTTGTTTTTGTTGTTGTTTGGGGGCAGCAGGCAGAGTTGCAATGCAAAACACACAAACAATTTTTTCATGTTTCGCTTTGTATCCTTCTTCTTGTATGTGTTGTTGTTGTCTTGCTTAAACTTGTGAAAATCAGTTTTAGCATTAAGTTTGCAGTGCATCAACCAATTCGTTATCTTCCCTTTTGTGTTTAAATGTGTTGGTGAGCGCGCTGCTCTGCTCTGCCGCTGCATATAGATTTTGGGCACCCCCCTCCCAAACTAAATTTCTCTTTCGCTATGTTTTTGTTGTTGGTTATTAAAGTACTTTGTTGTTGTTGTGATTACAGTGCAGTTCCTACTTAAGCGCAAGCATTTCTCGACACAGCAAATGAGTTTTGATTTTTGGTTAGTGTGCTATTTGTTGTTGTTGTTAGTTATGCATTTGATTTGTTTTATATTTGATTTTAAAAATGTTTATACTGTTTATATATTTTTTTTAGCAACTACTTTAAGTACGCATGCTACTTGGTGGCTTTGATACTGAATTATTTGCAAAATAATGTAATTTTGCGTGGGCGAGTGTCAAAAGTTTTTTTTTGCATGCGTTTGGGAAATGATAAAAACAAAATTAATCCAATTTTGAGGTATTGATTGATTGTTGTTGTTGTTGGCGTTGTTAGTCAGAGATGAATTTGAGTTTGAAAGCAAAAAGAAGAAATAAAATAAATAAGTAGGTTAATACAAATAAAAGAGGGTATAAGTGTGTGTGTGCGTATGTGCGTGAATGTGTTATTGTGTGTGTTTGTGTTTGTATGAGGTAACTACAGAAAAAAACTAACAAAAAAAATATATGTACAAAATTTGATTGCCAGCAATTTGAAACTTTTGTTGAAAAAACCAACACAGAAAATGTGTGAAAGAGAAGAGAAAAAAAAACAAACTTGTTTTTTGTCAAAGATAAATGTTGAACATTTATTTGCGCAACAAACTGAATAATCAACTATAAATTTACAGTTTACCGATTAAATTGAGACTGGAATTCGCATATGCATTGTATGAGAGTGTCAGTGTGTGTGTGTGTGTGTGTGTGTGTTTGTCGTGTATTAATCATAACTTTTAGTTGCTTCCTCAATTGATAATTAATAAAAGTTTGTTGTAATGTGCATTCAATATAATATGAACACGATTCGGGTAAATAGTCACTATAATTATTAATATAATTATTATTTTATAAGCTATATATCATATCATTTAATAATAAATATATATATTTATTTATATGTGTATATATGTATATTCAAGAAGTTAACTAGACTCTTTTAAACATTATACATTAGCATTTTGCATTTTTTTATTTTTGCTGGGAGATTTTTTCTGTGAGATTTGTGTTAAAAATTTTTTCTTTGTGTTGAGACTAATAATTATTAAATATTTATATGTATAATAGTATTAGCATTGAGAATTAGCAGAAACGAGAGAAATCAAAAAGTAAATTAAATGCAGAAACAAATTTTTGATGAGAATAAGAAAAAACGAAACTGGCAGAAGTAGTAGAAGAAGAATGTTTACTGTAGCAAAGCAAATCTACAAATTAACATTTGTTTGTGTGTGTGTGTGTGTTTGTATGTGTATTTTGTTTTTTACAATTCTTCTTTTTTGTTTTTCTTTAATATTTGTTTTTTGTTTTCAAGTTTTGCTTCGCATTATAACAATAATCAATAAAGTTTCATGATTCTTTTGCAATTACTTTTTGTTCTTGTTTTTCGTTTTTCTTGGATTAGTTTTTTATATATATATTTTTATTTTGTTATATGTTTACTATATACTTGTGTTTATATATAGCAACTTTTGATCATATATAGAAGGTGCCTGCTTTAAGACGATTTAATTGCTTTCGTTTTGCATTACAGTGGTGTCCAAACGCACACTAACAGTGTTACACTGCAAAAACAACAAACAGATTATGCGCTATCAGCTGTCTTCGCATTGAACGCTCAACAGCGACTGATCTTATTTTCTCTTGCTCCTTTCTCTTTACTCCTGTTCTACTAAGGCAACAGACGACCGCGCACGATGTGTACTTGCGTCGACAGAGACGCCGGCAGAGCTGAACACCACTGTTCCCTATTTATTATGTTATTTAGAAGCTGGCTAATTTAAACAATCGTCACTGTGTCTGTATTCTTGTGTGTGTGTGTGTATCTTTTGTCTGTGTGTGTGTTAGTGTTTGTGTGACTTGAGCTTTAGGATAAGCATATCCTGCCCAGGATAATAACAACAAATATGCGCACACTTTGCCGCTAGACTCTCAAGGTTTCTAAACTAATCATACAAATTAGCTATATAATGCGTATGTATGTTTATATATATTCTTGTTAATTATAGAGCCTAAATTATCAAGTGTGTGTCTCTGTGTGTGTGTGATTGTTTATCTTTGTAACTATGTGTGGCAAGGGACTGCTTAACTTTGTTTTTATGTAATATATATTGAAATATTTTCTGGGTGGGTTCCACAACATCCTAAACAGACATCGAATTCTTGTATGCGAGTGTGTATGTGTGTATTTATGTTTGTGTGTATGTGTGTATTAGTGTGTTTAAGTAATTGCATCAATTTACATGATAATACTGCTTATATATGCAGCCGCTATGATACCCAACACAGTCAAGCATATCAGTATCATGATCTTCTTTCGTCGCGCTTTACTTTGATATTTGAGCGCCTTTTTAGTATCCTGAGTTGCTGTCTGCACATAATCCATAGCATGCTCCACATGATACTCAATGCGATCGATCATTTCACCCTGCGACTCCACCAGCATTGCCATATCCATGAACATGTCGTGCAGCTCCTTAATCGATGTCTCCAGCTTCATAATATCCGCATGTCGTGCCTCGATATCGGCCAATGTTTGTTTGGCCTGCTGCGTTTCCATGATGATGCCCTGGGTGAAGACAGCGGGATTGCCTTGCTCCAACATATCCTCGAGCTCCTCGCTGGTTGTTGCACGTCCCGTTATCTCCAATTGACGCTGTATTCTTCCCTTGCAACGCTCTCGATAATCGGTCTGAGTGCGATTGTATTCGGTCATAACCTCAACAAATTTACGCGACAATGTTGAATGCTGCGTTTTGCGTATACGCAAATCGGCCGAAGATTTATTCTGTTGCTCCTCCTGTTCGATATTCTGTTCAATGCCCTTGAGTTTGCCACGCACACGATTTGCATTCTTCTTGATATCGGCCATCAAATCCTCCAGCTCCTGTTTGGTCTTCTCATCGGATTGTGGGGCCGACAAAATGGCCGAATGCTTCTTTTTAACCTCTTCGACATTGTCCTGGACTTTGTCAATCATGCCGCGGATTTCCTCCACCTGGGCAAAGAAATCATCCATATAGGAATCATGGCCATCAACATTGACGGCAACATCCTCCGACTCCTCGTCATCCGACTGGGCGGCATGCAACGCGGCTAATCTGTCTTTTGTCATGTTGCTGGCGTTTTTATTTTATTTTCTATCTCTAACTCTATCTCTTTCTCGCTCAATCGGGGACAGGAAGTGAAAAGAGCGCGCTGATAACAAACACTGGTTTCTTATTCTTCTTTTATCTGCTCTCTTTACTTCACTTTTCTTTTGATGTTGGCTTGATTTTTGAGCTTAAGTTTCAATTACAGTTACAGCGAGTTGCAGTTGCAGTTACCGTTTAACGCGAGCTTTTACGTAAGCTTTTGTTATGTTGTTGGTGATTATTATTTTAGTTGTTGCTGTTGTGTTAGCAGTTAACTGTCAACTTTTCCAGCGTTTGTTGCTCAACTTGTTTGCACGATTTTTTCAGACACTTTGTTGTTTTTCGTTTCGTTTTTGTTTTTCTCGTTTCGTTTTGTTTCGTTTTTCTTTTACTTTTGACTGCTGCTGCGCTGCCGCCTTACAAAGTGACTATTGATTTTCCGTAGGTTTGTGTGACCGCTAAATGGTTTTTCGCATGCAGCGTGGCCTAAATAAATAAGTATCGCACTCCGCTGTTCACGTCGTCACGTCACTTCACTTTTGCCCTTTGTTGTTTGTTTGTTGCTTTACAAATTCACAATTCTCAGTTCTTATGTTGTTATGTTTGCTGCACGCACCTCATTTATTACTTATTTTCTTTTTTTTGCGTTTGCTTTTGCTTAATAATACATATACATGCACATATAAATTTATATATTTATATGTATATATTTCTTTTGGCAGTCGGTTTTATATTTTTGCTTTTTTTCGTTAACGGCGCGCGTGTTTTGCGCTCAAGAGAGTCGCAAATCTAGCAAAGAGAGCTAGAGAGATAGAGAGCGCGCGTAGCGTGACAGTAGCACCAACACTAACACTAACACTATTAACCAACGCACACCAACGTAAGAGCACCAAGCACGAGCTCCTCAATGCCAGGCAGCAAGTCAAGTAGTTGAGCAGCAACAACGTTAAATAATGACTCACGGCGATTGCTTAAAAAGCAACAAGAAATATCGTTTATATATTTTACTTGCTTGATGTGCTTTTAATTTTGTATTTTGTTTAAACAATGCGTGGGATTTTGAATTTTTAGCACAGCGTATTCATATTTCTGTTATATGTTTTACGTTTTATTTGCTGTTTGTTATGCACTTGCCGATCCTTTGCTTTTTCTTTTGTACACACACGCACACACATTCATTTACACTCAAAACGCACGAGGAGTGGGCGGGGCAACGTATGTGTGTCGCTTGCGAATTTGATTTTTGAATGTGTTGATCTCAGACACAATTTTTTGCAGCTATCCGCTTTTCACACGAATTAGCGAATGCAAGTGCAATGCGTTTGGATTCCCGAGTTGGTATCGTTTACGTTTTCGATTTCGATTTGGTTATTGGATTGGGTTTTTGCATCTGCTTTGCTTGCTCTCAATTTACACATTTGCACACAATGCGTGTGTGCTTAAAAACGAATTTTGGTTGAGGTTGAGACGAAACACGTACGACGACAAATGGGCAAAAAAAAATCGATTTCTGCGCAGGGCTCCAACGACGGCGGCGGCGGCTCTCTTCTTCTACTGCCAAACACGGCCCGCTTCGGAGACTGTGACGTGATGGTTGCTTGTGGCAACAGTAACACGCGCGGCGGGGGCGGTGCGGTGTGGTAATACGGTTCGGGTCCGGCTGTACGGTGGGCGTTTTTCTCTTTTGCGTTTTGTTGTTTTATTTTCGTTATTTTGCGTGCGAACGAGTGTGTGTGTCTATGTTTCGTCTGCTCACTTATTTATTTGTATGTATGCGTGTGAGTGAGTTAGTCGGCGGGCACTTCACACATTCGCTATGGTTTTCTAGCCGCTATTGCTGTGGGTGGCAAATAACCATTCCACTCACTCACTCTCTGTTACTCCCTTCTCTCTTTCTTCTTCTTTTTTACTCTCTGCTGACGTTTTTATATTTTTTTTTGTTGTAGTTATGTATGTCGTTGTCGCCTATTGTTTTACGCGCACGTCGCTAAAAAGCACACTCGACGCGTTGCTGGCTCTCGTCAATCTGAAACACGCTTCGCCTTCCGGCGCAGACCAGACCGATTGATGCGACGACTTTGCTCTATTGTTTGTGTGTGGAATATATTGTGAGTGCGTTTGCGCTACAGCTCCCAACACAATTTTGGAGCACTCGCTCACCTTAACGCGCTCACTCTCTCTCTCTCTCTCTTTCGCTCTCTTCCCAGTTCATTTACAACCGCGTTTGCTTGTAGTATTTTCGCGTTTGTTGATAGTTTTTCTCGCTCTTTCACAGACCCATACATGCGACCAAGCGACGCATATGCGGCAAAATTGTTATTGCTATCATTTCTGTTTTGCAGAGTGTGTTTTTTTTTAAGCGTTCACTTTTCCTTAATAGTTTTTAATGCCAGCATTTATTGCACAACAACCAGACCGTTGAAAAGTGTTTTATTTTTGTGTTTTTCTACATTTCCTTTTGGAAGTGCTTTCTTGTTTTCACTTTTCGTGCGACACGACGCCTTAAAAAAATACTAATAAAGACAAAATGTACCAAATAATACCATAAAACACTTGCGTTACGTCAGCGCCGTTAAATGCCGCTACAATACAACAACAACAGCAACAACGAGTCAGCAGCAGCAGCATTCGGTTTGTTTGTGGAACATAATTTCTACACGACGCGTATCACACACTCATTCGTAAATGAACGGCGTGCGCAGTTTTATGAATGGAGAACACCGGCACTTGCAATTAATGCGACTAATACCTGCACAGCTGTAAGAGAATTTTAAACATGTGCCAAAAATGATGCAGCACGCCAATTGGGCAATGCAACAAATAAAATAGCAATAAATAACAACAAAGTTAGATACATAAGGTGACGATTGCCTATCGATAGTGTATCGATAGAATGCACCCAACGGCGTTTTACAGCACTGCTGCACACAGGGCGCCGATAAGCAACCCATTTGAATTCTGTACACGATGGCTTCCCTGCTCAAGGATAGTAAAATGTATACAAAAATAATGGAGTTTCAAACTTACCGGATACTTTGTTTGCAGCACAATACCGCAGATTTCATCGCCAACCAAAAATTGCTCACCCAACATGGCCATACAGACATTCTCCCAGGCTCGCTCGATTTTATTCTTACGCAAACGTATTAACCATTGTCCGCCTTTACTGTTAGCCGGATCCTCCCACATCGGTTTAATGCCCTGTTTAAATAGGCTCAACTCTCGATACGGCTTCAACGCCGTTGGCCTTATGAGATGCGAGTAGAGGGACCACCACTGCTGGACACTGGCACATCTTCCAACGACATGAAGAGATTTACTATAATCGGTGGCAGCTCTCTGTGTCCCCTTGCGGGAGAACCATAAGCAATATGTGTGCTGCAGGCGATTCTCATTGGGTGCCACCTCCAGAGGTGGCAATTTGTCCACATCTATTTCATTTTCCACTTCGCTGTCATCGCTGTCGACAAGATCTGGCCAGACTTTCCTGCAAACCAATGGAGAAGGTATCATTATTTGAAATTCTTCTGTTATCAAAGTTTTAGACAGATGAAGCTCAGTAACAGGTGTTTTCAGCTGACTGATCGTCGTCCGGAACAAACAACAAGGGATGCGAGGTTTAAATGTTTTAGTTAACAAAGTGCTCCAAATTTCTGATAAGAATCAGTTTCAAATTAAAATTCCTACAAATATTTTGAGAGCGCTTTTCTCAAATACTATTATTTTTCTAGAGATTTTTAGAGCCACCGTTTTTTATAACAATTCTACGAATACAGAGCAAATTGCGGACGAGGAAAATGAAGCTTTCCATACGCACACTGGATCAAAAGACCATTTCGCTGGATCTGCAGGATGAGACACAGAATGTGCTGCAGCTGAAGCAACGACTGGTGCAATTACCAGAGATCACACAGCCGGTGGAATGTCTGCAGCTCATCTACGCGGGAAGTATCATGCAGGACGAACTGCCTCTGACCAATTACAACATAGTGGAGAACAAGTTCATAGTGCTGATGAGCAAGAAGCCACCAGCGCAACCAGAACGGCAGAAGGAGCAGCCGGCAGAGGCCAAGCAGCCGAAAAAGGAAACCGAGTTGAAGACGGAGACGAACACGGAGGGGAATAAAACTACAGCACAGCCAGCCACTACGGAAGTGGTGACTCCCTCGATAGCGCCCGATGAGCAGCGTGTACGCGATCTAATGAACATGGGTTACGAGGAGCAGGATGTGCGTGCTGCACTGCGTGCCAGCTTCAATCATCCCGAGCGTGCCATAGAGTATCTCATTACCGGTTTGCCGGCACAAACGTTACCACCGCCTGGGGCAGCAGCTGGGCCCGACGGAATGCCGGTTGACGCCACTGAGAGGCTACAATATTTGGCCACCTCGCCGAGATTCGCCCATTTGCGTGATATGGTCCGACAGAATCCGGATCTGTTGGATTTGCTGTTGCAGCATCTGCGCGAAACGGATCCCATCACCTTTGAGGCCATACGCACCCATCAGGCTGAGTTTATAGCCATGCTGAGCGGAGCGAATCAGGGGGACGATGCTGGCCTGGTTTCCCTGAGCAGCGATGAGGAGGCAGCCGTGGAACGTTTGATGTCATTGGGATTTGATCGTGAGACTGTGGTGCAGGTTTATCTCGCATGCGATAAAAACGAGGAACTCTCGGCTATATTGCTCTTCAGTCAGTCCGATGATGATGATGATAATAATGAACTTAATTATGAATGAAACAATTGTAGATTCTTGTCATAGTTTTTGGAAAATAAACTAAGTTTGGCGGTACAATACAAGATCTGCTCGGCTTTTGGGTTTAACTAATTGTTCAGTTTTTCTTTTGTCCATTGACATTAGAACATAACCTAACAAACGTTATTGAAGATGTTGCCCCAAATTTTATGATTTGTTGTTGTTGGGGCTTTTTTTTCTTTTGCACTTACGATTCGAATTGTTTGCTTGCGACTTTTTCCATACTCATAATTGGGACCTGCCTCCGTTTGCTGCACAAAGAGTTCTTGTTGTTGTTGTTGTAGTTATTGCGGTTGTTTATAGTTCTGCTCTCAGTTGCCGCTGTTTTTCCTTCTTTTTGGCCTTTTAGCGTACTTTGTAGACTTTGTTGTTGTTGTGGTTGTTGGCGTGCACGTTGCACAGTTTTTTTTTCTGCTGCTGCTGCTGCTACTGCTCGGTGTTGTTGTTCTTGTTTTATTTGTCTAGTTGCCAAATCGTATTTGTTGTTGTAGCTTAGTTCTTTTGAATTGAGCTCCTTGCGTGGTCGTTGTGTTTATTTGTGGGTGTGCGTGTGTTTGTGTCTTGGTCACTGTTTATATATGTGTTAGTGTGTGTGTCCGTGTGTGCGTGCGCTGTCCACACCACGATTTTTGCCGCGTTTGGCGTAATTTGGCCGCCGTTCGAGCGTCTGGTTCGCGTTCTTAATCGCGTAGCGTGTATAACAATTGAATGCGTCCTGGTGGTAAACAGTTGTAAAGATGTTTGGCTCTTTTTTGATTTTAATGGTTTTTATCGGCGTGCTACGTAAATAATTGAGTGCTGTAAAATGTGTCATAAATATTAACGTTTTACAACACGTATAACATTTTTTTTCGGGGTGAATGGCAATCGCCTTAAACACCACAATTATACTTAGCACGTGCTTAAGTAAAGCAACTGGCTAGTTACTTTAATTGAACCAAGCTCTATGTATGTATGTTACTTAAATTATTTTAAATCATTCATATGATTTATCGAAATATAATCAGCTGCTCTATACAAAATCATAACATACGCGGGCAGTGTGACCAGGCTTGCGAACGATACCTGTCGAGGCCGATAGCTTTTCAAAAAATTATTCATAAAATATGATTAAAGCTATTTTCTGTGTCATACCTTCGTTTATTTCAGATCGAATGAAACAGAATTAAATCAAGCACTTTGTCAAATTATATTAAGTAAACATAAACCAAGTAATACATTGTTGTCAAGGACACATGTCTTTGTTTGTTATGATAAATCGATTTTAAAAATATGTGTCAATATATCGCAGTGTATGCATCGATTCTGCAATCGATTTTAGTTCCAGCTCTAATTGGGGCTCAATAATATTTTTAAGTTGCTTGTGGTTTTCTATAAATTTTAAAATAACATAAACTGCAATGGGTAAAAGCGAAAAGAAAAAGAAATCGAAGAAGATAAAAAGCAAGCGCAGGGAGCACAAAGAAAAGCACAAGGAGAAGCCCAAGAAGTCCAAGAAGCAGAGCAAAAACAAGGACACAAAAAATGAGGCATCCCCAAGTGCTGCTCCCGCTGTTGCCACTCGGGCTGTTGACAGCGGCAGCGAGGAGGATTTCGCCATACCAATAGGTCGGTAATAAGCGATAACATGCTGCAGTACATAAACTATGTTAATGTCTATGTATTCAAGCGTTGATGAACAGCAAATCCCATGCACCAGAGACGCCGGAGGAGTATCAGCGTCGACAGAGCCAAATACGTCGTGAGGTCGATCCGACGACAGGCCGGACACGGCTAATCAAGGGCGACAGCGAGATCTTGGAGGAGATTGTGAGTAAGGATCGACATCGCAGTATCAACAAGCAGGCAACGAGCGGAGATGGGGAATACTATGAAGCCCAATCTCTGAACATGGCCAAGCGACAGAAGCCAAAGTAAAAGACTTGTATTCGTTTTAATAATATAATAATAATAATATAATATAGTTAACTGTTTAAACTAAATAAACAAATTTACACATAGAATGAAGATAGTTACAGTTGGATAAAGTTAGATAGAAGGATCAGCTCTAATAGAGCTGATGGAAAAACGTTGTACTGCCATCCTGCCAGGCTGGATCGTCGCTAACCTTTGCGCGGCACATGGGACACGTCTGCTCCCGCTTGAACCACGTCTGGACGCACTCGTCACAAAAGATGTGGCCACATTCCAGCACAATGGGCGAGGTGTATGCATCATGGCAAATAGGACAAACGGATCCGGCAGCATCCAGTTCGTCTTTTGTAGGCGGTCGCTCAGAGTCCTAAAAAGAAGCGAAAACTTATAAGCACCGACTGGATGTGGGGAGCTGTTGTCACTTACAATATTGCGTCTGAAAGTGGTGATGGCTTTCTTCAGGGATTTGCCACGCTCCACCAGCTCAAAGATCTTGGCACCAATGTACAGCGAGGAGAGCAGTCCACCCGATATGACCTCCAACCCTGAATACGATTCGTACAGGAAGAGGAACCACTGCGAGATGGGCGCCAGTGCACGATAGAACTGTGAGATGTACTCCACCAGGACATAAAGACGTGCCTATCAAATGAAACATAAGGTTTACCAGTGGCAATTGTTAATCATATGGAAACTTACGCGAACTTTCAGTCGTATCACATGAATGGGCAACATGGTGATGCTTATTTTGATGAGGATCGTGAGTAGCTTGAGGAGCAGATCACTCACAGCCACATAGTAGAGCAGGAGCCCCAATGGAATGACTTTGGTTACAGTGGGTTCGATGGCCTTCAGTGTCTCGGCGCTCGTGAGGAACGTGGTGGACCCATGTTCGTCCAACGCTGCCTGAGTTGTAGACACCTCCACCAGTTGATAAACTTTTGGCGGAGGCACCAGCAAACCCAGTGGATCTGGCGGCGTGGTTGCCATAAACAGACGGAGTGTGACCACGACCACCAGCAGGCAAGCATCCCGTATCAACACGGCGTAGTTCTTCTGCGCCAGACGAGCGACCTGGGCACGCAGCGAACGATTCAGGTTGTACATAATGGATTGAAGAAGTAGAAAGTCCAGGATGGCTAGCAGATGATCATGCACAAACTTGATGAGGAGTATGCAAATGATGGGCAAATAACGCACAAAGTGACTGAGGATCTGGACGACCATGTCCGTTACGATGTGATCATCATCTGCATTGTTCTCATGCTCATTGTTTCCATCATCGCCATTGGCCGCCGAAGGCGACGCAGCGGATGATCCTGTCGGGGAGGCAACTGCTCCACCGCCCAACCCATAGCTGGGTGGTGCTGCCGGACGAGGCGGTAGTGGCGGTGGTGGCGGTGGTTGATTAAATGGCGTTGACAGGCCCAGCACACTGGCTGTGTGCCTGGAGTTAAGGCTGTGACGTGGTGGCTGCATCTCACCCTCGCGCAATGAGATGCTTCTGCCCATGCCGCTGTTGGTACTATGATTGCCATTCATGCGAATGGGTATGGAGGCACTTGTGCTAGCTTCTGCATCGTTGTCGGCAGTGGCAGCCGCGGCACCCGCTGCTCCTGGCGTTACACCAGCTCCAGCTGCCCCTCCACCTCCAGTTGGCTGGTAACGAAAGTTGGAATGTGTAATGAAGGAGCGCAAAGCTTCTGTTGATGGCGCCGTCGACAAGGAGAACATTTCGTTAAGATTGACACGCCAAATGCCCAATTGACGCACTGCTGCTGGCATTGAAGCCGGCGTAGGTGCTGTTGCCTGCTCCTCCAGGTTGTTGGTAGGTGCACCCACGCTGCGGGACTGATGCAGTCGGCGATTTATTTGTGCGGTGCTGGACCCACGAATTGGTGTGCTGCTCACTGGCACAAAGGAGCGCTGTCTGGCCAGGAATGAGGCAAGTATGCCATTGTTGCCTCCACTGCTGCCGGAACGTGATCCGTTAGGGCTGCGGGACGATTGATTGAGGTGCTCCATGTTGATGCTTGTGCTGCCACTTAACTGTTGCTGCTGCTGTTGTTGTTGTTCGGAGGTCAATGCTGACAAGGGCAGCGGCGTCGGCGCAGGCAGCAGGCAATCATTCTCAGCTGTGGTTGACTCATTGTCATCATTATCGCCATCGCTTTCAATGCTTATGGCAACACCAGACGCGGCAGCAGCACCAACGCCAATACCTTGATCTGGCCCACGATGTGGTGGCGTTGCAGCATCATTTTGCCAGTTTTTCATTGCGTGTTATCAACTTACTTTGTTTGGCCGAATTGTGTGTGTTTTCTTTTTTGTGCATACGCGAGCTGAATGTTCTAAGCAGTCAGCTGCGAACGTTGTCATTCGCATGTTAACGTCGAACGCCTGTTGTGCAGGGTCGTTTCTACGTACATATAAATGCACAAATAACCGTTACAATTATAGCAACAAAATAAGCAGAGCTAAATTTGCATTTTTGCAGTTTCTTAAACAAATTGTAGTCATTAAACGAATATTTATAAAATGTTTGTCATACAAATAATTAAAAAAAACTCACATTCTGTTTCGATTTCAACTGGTGCCAATGGCACTGGAAACGTGAAACGCATACAATTGCATACAAGTGTAAATGCGCTTACAGTTGATCAAGAAATTGTTTCACGAAAATAAAAAAATAAATATATTTATTTTATGTTTATATTTTTTTAATTGCTTGTGCTGTTTTTAACGAGCTAATGACAAATATTTTCTTAGCAAACAAAAGAAACAACTGTATGGAAACAATTACTTACATGACTAACTGTGTAACTTGTTCAAAATGGACGCGCGTTCATGTGTGTGTGTCGACTATCTCCACCACTTGTGTGGGGGTAAATTAGGATAATGCAAATGACTCAGTTACCGCCTGCAACTAACCGCAATTAAACTGACCTAAAGCCGTCATAACGTTGCCCAGCAACCGGACCATCCACACAAAACGAAATCGAAACTGAAATGTGTTTAACAAACAGTAAAAGGAATAAAAAAAAACAACCACCAGCAACAAAAACAAAATTTTGCTGTTTGGTCAGTTTAGTGCGCTGCAGTTTTTTCAATTCAGATCAGTGACAACAAAATGTGCTGTGAAAAATAACAATAACAAATAATAATTGCTGCAAATCAATAGAATTAAAATGGGTAAATATTCAATATTCATTTATACGCAATAAATTAATATATAAACTTTATTATGCAAAGTCAATAAACTTAAGCCTAGGCCTACGTATGAATAATTGCGCCAGATCAATGTTTACACATGTGTTTACATATATGTATAATTAAATTTATATATTTATATAAACTATGTGCTTTTATGTTTGCGTTCTGAGCGTAGTCTAATCTTGCTAGATAGATGTTGAACCCATTTGATGCGTGCGCGATCTTTAAGTAAACAAAAAATATAAAATAATGTGTGTAAGCACACACATACATGTGTGCGCAAATGTGTGTGTGTATGTGCTTTACAAGCAAATATGCAAGTGTGTACACATCATACGCATGTACTTGCGGTTACACATTTATGCAGTGCTCAATTCGCATGCATGCAAGTGTGTACATATGTATGAGTGTGTACATTTTGTACCAAGCGAGTACGCTCTTTTGTACCAAGTGTATACGCTTTGCAGTAGAGTAAGTGTGTACACTTTGTATGCTTGTGGTAGCAATTATGTACACTTTGTTTGCTTGTGGTACCAAATGTGTATGTATGAAAAGTGTGTACACTTTATGTGCTAGTGTGTACATATTATTGTTCAGTCTGTTTAATCTCTCTCTCTCGCTGTTGCCCTCGCCGTCACCGTTGCCGTTGCCATCGTCTTCACTGTCACCAAGGGTCTCCGGGCCGGCTGCAGTGCGTCGCGTTCAATGAACCGGCGCCGCGATGCGCGGTGATAAACTTTTGGTCTCGCTGCGATTCCGTCGCTGCAAAAACAGTTTGACGGACTCGAGCGGCAGCTGAAAGTGATAATAGGCGCAATAGGGCAGCGGGTCCCAATAGGCGAACAGCGCCTCTCGCTTGTCCAACGCCGCTGTCGGTGTATTCCGCTCTAGCGTTGACCAGCTCCAGCTCCAATTGGCTATCGATGCTGTCTCCTCGTCCTGTGACACGCCTCTGCGGTGAATGCACATGCGTTTGATGGCACCACACAGCAGTTGAGCGTGCGATCGGTTGTGGCAGATGTAGGGCAGTGCCACGCCCAGTCGCACACCCAGCGGCACAAATTGTCCGCCATTCGATGGGGACTTGACCAGCCGGAAACTGATGTGTCCATTGATGCTGCGCTGGAAACGCACCTTGGCGAAGAAGCTGCGCAGCCAGAGCTCGATCTGTGCCTCGTCATCCCGTCGGACTGGTATAAGGTTCTTGGTATGATGCTCTACCCGGCAACTAACGTTGGCAACCACACGTGAATCACGCACTGTGGTGCAGGTGACATAGTGATGATAACCCGGCTGATCCCTAACCACAAGCCACGGTTGCCGTTCGCTAATCTCATGCTGATTGAACTTGATCAGCTCTGCCCGACGATTGGGCAAAATATACTTGTGTCGCTCCATGACACCCTGCATGCCGCAGGCCATAAAAATGTGACGATAGCCAGCCACAAATCCGTGCTCGTACAGCTGATGCAGTTGCTCCTGTGCGGTGATCACTGTATGTGCTGGCAAAGTGATTTGTTGTGTCTCACAACGCTGGAAGAACTGTAGGCAATCGTCCAACTGTTGGGTCTCCTGCACACTGGGCACAAAGCTGGCACAGCCCAAGAGCTCCAGATGCGGCTTGGCCAAGGCATCGTAGTACGCCGGACTTGTGGCACACACGGGCACATACACCGTGGGACCCTCTTTGCGCACAATGTGGCACAGGGCGGCTATATAGTGCTCCACATTGGTGCTACTCGGTCGTGGCACCACATAGAACTTGTCCACGCTGGTCGAGAATCGGGCCAAGCCGAAGAGACCCTCGAATTCAAAGACCACAACACGTGCGCCAGAGCCATAAAAGTTACGGGCCATGTGCAGGGTTTGTATAGTGCTGCCACCGCTGAGTAGTACAGTGCGCTGTCGCTGCAGTGAACCTCCCATCTGTTCCTCATCCCTGCCGCCACTGAGCAGCCACTTGCCTATGGCAATTGGCACACGCAAGAGCTTCCAAAAGATCCACAACAAGGCTGATAGCCAGAAACTTGGTGCCGCTATCGAGAGCGGTATATAAAGCACATATCGTATTAGATTCCATAGCAGACGCATCAATAGCTGCGGTCCAAGAAGCAGCAGACTCGTATGCTTAGCCGGATTGGCCTGGGCGGACGTAGAGCGGAGCAAACTGCCATCGGCAGTGCGTTGTCGTCGCAGTTTAATAAAATGACGATGCGGTGTCTTCTCCTCGCTCTCCGACTCATCCTGGCTGGGATGCTCTGGTATGCGATCCAGCGAATTGATACGACGAAAGATCGGACGATTTGATAGACGCAGCTGGCGAGCGTGCTCCTGCCGCTGCAGCAGATCATCCAAGGTCTGCGACATCCTCACACGCGGACTCGAACTCGAATTCGGTCTCGTACTCGTACTCGTTGTCGGTTACGGTTTTGGTTTTGGTTTCGATTTCGTTCACGTTCTCGGTTTCTACGTAATCTCCGTGTTTGATTTGTTCCCCGTTACAGCCGTGCAATGCTGGCGAAATACAAAATCTGACTAAAGCGACGTTTAGTCCGAAGTTCTACTTAAAACCTATGTAAGAAATCCATGTCTAGCCAATGCAATTGATACAGATAGCGATTTCAGACATCGCATAATTTAATATAGTATATAGATTTATTTTTATATGAATCTACAGTTGTACAGATACGGTAGCTGTACCTATATAAGCGCATTCAAAACTCTCGTTTTGCAATGTATTTGCACTGTTAGAAATTGTAGTTCAATTTAACTACTTTTTGAATTTCTCTCAGTGTAGGCAGAATACATTTCTGGGATTTAGATTTACAACAGTCTAGTTCTTTAGGTGTTTTCAATCTATATAACTTCGTAGAGCATTTTATTACTAAGCTCGACTTTTCTTAAATTTCTCTCAGTGTGCTCTCTATAAATCATTTCAAATTCGTTGCTTTCAAGGTTGCCCCCTTGTTGCCAGCGGCACTTTCCACTCAAATTTTACCAATTTTCGTAGCGCCCCTGACAACCAAAATATTTGAAGCTAATGAAAACAATTGATGCTGAGGTTTAAGCTGTTATTGATTTAGTTGCTGATTAAGTGTTACGTTCGATTACAAACAACACTGATAGCACTTTGCAGTCATGCAGTCTGTGTGTGTACTTTGACCCCGGTGTTTAAAAAAAGAACAGCAGAAGAGTCGCGCGAGACGACCATTAAAGACCCTGTAGTTATGAGGGTTTGTGTAAGACAGCTTCAAAGTAATTTCAACTATTTTTCAAGGGTTAAGAAAATATTTTTCATTGAAATTGCTAAAGAATTTGGCTTGTTCTGGGATTATTGTAACAAATTTGTCTAGGGTTTGAGTAAAGTGATTTACAAGTCAAATTTACTAGCTCTATCAGTGACAGTTCCAGAGATCCGTCGGTTTATACCTTTTATATACTTTAAGGCCACCTTGCCCTTTTTCCAAGTACAGGGTTTGTAAAAAAAATAAAACGAATTGAATATTGAAATAGGTATTCAATCCATTTGCCACTTTACGAACGGTTCCGACTCTATGACTCTGGCTGGAACTGATAACAGAACTGACTCTGAACCCAACACTAATTAAGCAAGTCACACACACACAACAACAAGAACAACAATCATAATAATAATAAGTTATGCTTCACACACCTACACATAGTATACAAACCTCTACACATAGTTCTACTATATGTTTATATAGATGGAAAAACGGAAAGTGAAAAAATCATACCTTAACCTTGCTGGCGATCGGACTTTAAACGATCGGACTATACCCATTAAAATTATACCATTTATTGTTGGGTTGCTTAACTTGTTATTTATTCTTTTTATAAACATTAATCAGGATTCAATTTATTTATTATAATTATTTTTGCACCTTGATATATGCCCAAAGTTCTCACAGGTTAAAGCTAGACTAAAAAAACACTGCAGTGATAAGACAATTTAAATACGAGAATTATTTAAAAAATAAGAAATTTTTAGAAATGTTTTATTTTATTTTTTTTTCGGTTAGTTGTTGGGCAAACAATAAATTGTGAAGAGAAAAAAAAAAAACGCTCCCACCTTTCAACGTGTTGTGTAACTGTTGTGTGCATGTTTGTGTGTGTGTGTGTGTGTGCGTGTGTGTGCCTATATATGCAATTCAGATAACGCGTGAATTATATTCCAGATAACCCCTAGAGCCCGTGCTTCCAGAGCCCGTGCCCCTAGAGCGCTGTCATTGCAAAATCTACTTAGTCGCATTACCATTTCGAAACTTGTCTCACAAAACATTTGGAAATTATACAAACCAATCAACGAAATACAATTTAAATTGTATATTATCTGCATCTTTTGTGCACTAGTTCTTGGAAAATTTCTAAAAATATTTTAAAGCGAACTTAAGATTTATTTACTCTAAGAACAAGTGACAACTAATTTCACTAAATTTTAAAATACATTCTTAAAATATCTTGGAAAACTTGTAATTATTAAACATTTTTTTTTTACCTCTTCCAATCAAATCTATTTTTACTGAAGTCAACTCTAAAATCCCTCAGCAACCGTAAGGTTCCTTTGCCTTTATAGAAATTGTCTCTAAGGACATTTAAATACATTTCATGCTAATGATTTTGGTACCACAGTTTATCGGCCATCAACTCGCGACCCTTGAATGTTTAGCATAAACTTATGCGGTGGTTAAATTGTTTTTATACTAAAGAAGCACAAAATTAGAGTACGGGGTCTAAAAATGGTAACAAAAAAAAAAGTGGAGTAAGAAAGGGTTAAACCTCATTGACAGAGCTCAACAATTTATTGCCAAGTCGGTGACTTATTAGACGCATTTGGGCATGAATTAGAACCACCAAAAAATAGTAAAAAAAAATCATGAGATGCTCCAGTACACACAAGGGGCAAATAAACATATTTGCGGGGTATTTACAGTGAACAGTGCCTAGGATAGACCGTGTAGCGATTTGCATTTGTTGCTCGCTGGCACGCCAAACATAATTGTGTGTTAGCTTTCTTCGGTCGCGGCAACTCGAGTCTAGGGAACGACTGGGTACACTGTGAAAAATGGGTGGGAATTAAGAATGTGTAGCCAGAAAATTTGTAGAGTGCATAAAGCTCATCTAGACTTCAATGACCGTAAATATTTTAATAGAAAAATTAATTTTCCAATGAATAAATAAAATACATTTAGGAAGCATAATAAACATTAAGAATTTTTAATGAAGCTTCTTGAATTTAGAAGGATATATTTTTTGATGTGTTCAGGGACTTTTTTTGACAAGTTAATATAGTCGGAAAAAATTCTTAAATCCTACAAAAATGCATCCATGATTACAGTAAATTATTCACTGCTAAACCTTATAAGTTTTAGTTGTGGTTCCATGGGCTTTGTCATAGACTCCCTTTTTTTTCACAGTGTAGTCCTTTCGATGAGTCGCTATTGCAATCAATTTCAGGTTTTGTTGTCAGGGGCAACGTGGAATTTGTTAATTCAATGTTTATTTTACCCAAACCCCAAAGAGGAATCAGCGCCAAAAAGTTGCATACGGATCGGGTTGTACTGCCCTTAATGGCGGGTTTCCTTTGTGTAAAAATGGTCTAGCCCATCCAGTTTGGAGCTCAGTCGTTGCTGTTCTTCAGACATCGGCAGTTCTGGACGCTACTCCGTTAGAATTCTCTATCTATTCAATTGGGATTAAATTAAGCGCGGTGTCCTCCATGTGAGCAGCGTTTCATTGCGTATTTTTCGCATTCTTGCAAATTTGTGTCAATTGTCGGAGTGGAAGTGATTTTTGGGAAGTGGTTGTCGAAGTAGAAGTGGTAGTAGAAGTGCCAGTGGGAGTGTACCTCCAACAAAACGGACGTGGTTGCGGTTGTGTTTGCCTGTGCCCCGTTAAACGGTTAAGCGTTACCGGTTACCGCCCCAACCACTGAGCCACAGTGGTGTCTTCAGGCCAACCACACAATACCTTGATGAGTACTCAATTGAAGCTCAATCAGTTAACAACATTCGCAGTTTGGTGTTCCCCATAACGCATTTCGGAGAGTGATCATAAATATTTGTGCTTTCTGCTAGTGGATTTTTAATCCATAAACGTAAGTAAGGCAGTTTATTTATTAACAACTTTTGTGGTCCTTAGAAAAATTTTAATTTTTTTGATAACTTATGAAAAATTGTTTGTAATTGAGCGCCTTTTTGAAAACAAGTTTTTTCTGTTTTTGATTCATCGGAGGACACAAATTGAAGGATCTATTCGCATAGAATTTGTGTAATATTTAAAAAAGTATTAAATAAAGTTAGCTTATATCCAAGAAATATCAATGATAAATTTGTGAATGGGAAGAGTATATTAATACTTATCCTATACATGGCTATACTGCTTTTATAGAATGAAAACTTTAGAACTTGGTATTTAAATCAGATATTTCTAAATGAAGGATTTTTGCTAACGAATAAGCTCTTTAAATTAGTTTTGCTTTAAATTTTGTTTTATTTTATAATATTTTAACTTAACTTTGTGTCTTAAACAACATTTATAAAGGTTATTTCCCTTAAGATTATTATTAGAATATATTTACAAGATACAGTCTTGGCGGTCTGGTATTCAATCATGTGAAATCAAGGCAAGTGGAATTGCTGGTGGCTATCCATTGCACTACATCGTTTACTTTAGGAGGGATCTAAAGATCGTCTCTAACTACGTCTCTTTAAAACCAAATGCGATTGCTTTACATTTCTCTTCCAGTCATTGCCTCCGTCGACTTAAAAGAACCTTTTTAGACTAACTTCCTAAACATTCCGATTAAAAACCTATTATCTTACTTATTTTGTATATTTCTTAAAAAAGTTTTTAGGTTCGTAAGAATAATACTTTTAAATATATTTATGTCTAATTACCAGAAGACTGAATCTTGTCTTCCATATTTGGTACAATTTTTTCAATGTTTTCAAGCTCAAAGTTTTCTAAGTCTGCTTATTTTTGTAGTTAACTGCCACAAAATGTTAAAATTTTCTCTTTTTGAACTGGCTTTTAGAAAAAAGAGTATTTTTAATGACTTGGTTAATGTATATTCTGCTGATTTCATAACATCGTAAAGTTCGATTGATATTTGAATGCATAAGATTGTTTATATATGATTTAACCCTGGTTATTTTATGATTTTTTGACTTTATGTCGACCTCAATCGGCTGGGAGAAGCACAAGCAGCGGCAGTAGCAGCAGTTATGGCCATAAAATGTGGGCTGTACTAAAATAGAAAGTAGTCGGAACTAGCTAGTAACTAGGTAGTACGAGGAGCTCTAACCAGTTCAGCTGAAGGCACAGAGATTGCATGCTTAAGGATATTCGAGATTTGCTACGAGTTATTGTTCTTCCGTTGTGGAAAAGTAATAATATTTTGTTGTTGTCTCTATAGAAGTGGAGAGATGACGAACTCACTGAACAAGAACAAGTCAAGACAAGAACATTCGTGTCGAAAGAAGTTTCAATAGCAACAACAACAACAACAGGAATAAGAATAAGCAAAATTTTTTTGTTTATTAATATAAATAGGAAACGACAAGGAAATTATTATGCATGTTGTTGCTGTGACAAACTGTGTAGTAGGTGGAGGAGGAGCGGCAGGAATTGTGGGTGTGGGGGAGTGGGAAAAGGGGCACGTGGTGACAAACGGTGTCAGCCCAGTGAGACCCAAACTGCTTGGCTGCCTTCAAGTGGAGCATAGGGAAAAATATCATTTTGAGTAGATGATAAAGTTGGGCAGAGGACGGGAAGTGGAAGCCTTGTTTATTTATGAGGGCTAAGCATAAAAATATATATAGCTGTCATGGCAATAGTTGACTTCCCTTCCCCGCCTTCGCATACCCCCTTGACAGCCCTGTTCACCCCTTTGTGACCATCAAGTTGGAGTTAATAAATCAATTTGGTAAAAGTTATCGAGCATTTTTAGGCGTAGGCGGCAAAGTTTTGCAAAAGTTTTTCTTACACGCAAACCGCAAGCAATTTCACGAACTTCCCTCGCTCATCCGCCTCAATCTCTCTCTCACTCTCTCCCTCTCTCTCTCTCTTACAGATGCAAGCGTATCGCGATAACTTTAAGCAAACGCCTTGCCCATCGGCCGTCGACCTGCCCGCACCGCCAACAGGAGCAGGTGGATTAGGTGGGGGTGGTGGAGGAGGTTGTGGTGTTGGTGGTGGTAGCGTTTCATCCCAGCGTCTGCCCTTCTCACGCAATCGCGGTGGGCGTGGTGATCCAACCAACAATCATAACAGCTCTGGAGGTGCCATCACGCCCAGAATGATGAGTCCCGCTCCGGTTCCGGGTTCTCAACCCGCACCATCAGCAGGAGATTGCTCCACCAACGCTCTCTTGCGTCAGAATCAGGAGCTGCGTCAGCGTCTAGCAGACGAATCGCATAGCTATCGACGACGTCTGGACACCTACAAGCAGGCCCAGCACAATCAGGCCAATCTCGTGAGTCGCCTACAATCGAAGATTCAGCAGTATCGACAACGCTGCAGCGATCTCGAGGATCGCATGCACGACACCATCAAACCAACGACAACAGCAGCAGCGACTTCATCGACGGTGCCCTGTGCACCGAAGCTGACAACGGGACCAACTTCCAGTCAGGTGCTGGTAAGTAAGCTGATTCTAGTAGGGAATTCTACATTCGAGCGAGCCTATTCGATACTATCAGACAGTTAACAGTGGGACTTTTTAGTTAGCAAATTTGTTCCTACTTAAAACATATCGAATTCTTATTTCCAAGGCTTCCTTAGTTATGTCCAAAGATTTTTGAGCAGAAAAAAATAATCCTACGCAGATAAGATCCGGGAACTCTGTTCAAATATATGACATAAAGATGTCAGAAGGGTCCCGGCTAGTATATTTCCGGGTTTTTTTAAACCACTTGATTTTAATATAGATTTCATTAAAATATACTTAAACTATCAAGTTAAGTTTCTATATATTTCACTTTAACAAAATTACTCAGCATAATTTGTTTAAATTTCATTGTCATGCAAGTTATTTATTTATAGTTTAAGAAATATATACTAAATATATACTGCGTTTTAAAAAAAATTCCAGACAAAGCATAGAATATTATCTATTTTTTCGGCTAGAATAGTTTAACGATCTTTACTATAAGTCCTTTACAACACTGCCAAGTACAGTCTCGTTTCTTTGCAGTGCTCCACCTCGTTGACCTTGGGCCAGAGCAGTCTGCCCTGCAGCTCCTCGCTGGACTCACCACCGCCGAGCTGCAGTCGCGACTATCTGCTGGACGATGGAGCCAACGAGCTCTGCCGCAAGCTGGAGGAGGAGCGTAATCGCTGCGAGCAAATTGTGGCCCAGAATAATGCACTGCGTCAGCAGCTGGAGGAATCGAATCGCACCAATGAGGCACTGACCAACGATCTGCAGAAGCTGACAAATGATTGGGCTAGCATGCGGGATGAGCTGTTGATCAAGGAGGATGAGTTTAAGGAGGAGGAACAAGCCTTTAAGGATTACTACAACAGCGAGCACAATCGTCTGCTGAAGATGTGGCGTGAAGTGGTTGCCGTGAAGCGAGCTTTTAAGGACATGCAGAGCGCCATGAAGGCAGAGGTGGCCAAGATGGGTCAGGAGATCAGTGGCGTAGGCAAGGACATCAACTGCTCCAACTCCACGGTGGCCTTTGCAGTCCAGCAGGCTAAGCGGGCCGCCGACGAGGAGCTAAAGCAATCGCGTCGGGTCAATGATGAGCTGCAGGCACAATTGGCCACACTGAAGGTACAATACGAGAGTGCACGGCACGAGATCATGGAGCGTGATCAGCGTCTGCTGGAGCTGATGAATCAGCTCAAGAAGCTCGAAGATCGCTGCGCTCAAGCCGAGTCCCAGGCGGCATTAGCTAATCGCTATAATGATGAAATCGAACGTCTGAATAACTCGATGCGAGAGATTGCCCAAGCCGTTGTACAAGATGCCGAGATCGCAGATCGCGAGGCCGACGCCGAGGTCAACCCTGCCATGCAGCACATGCATCTCTCGCGTGATTCCGCCTCCGTTGCCGGTGGAGCAGGCGGAGGTGGAGGCGGTGGAGGTAAATCTCCGCGACGCAATTCGACACGCGCCTCACAGGCCTTTGCCGAGGGCACCATATCCGCTGTACAAGCTGCTCTGCACAAGTACCAATTGGCCTTGCATGACATGCAGGTGAAGTTCCAGCACAGCAGCGAAACCTTGCGCAGCACACGCACCCAACTGGATACCAGTGAGGGCACCAAGCAGCTACTCACCAACAAAATGCAACAACTCACCGAAAAACTGGATGCCAGCAATTCCAAACTATCCGAATTGCTGCAGGAACGCGAGAGTCTGCAGAAGACACTAGACGATGTCCGGGTGCAGAAGCAGCAGTCGGAAATGGGGCGTGCTGATATCAACAATGCGGTGAGTGGGTGTACCTGATAACAGAGGTGATAACAACACTGAGACAGCAACAACAACAAAGAGTTGACATCAATACGTACTTTAAACGGTCTCCGTCTAGACGCTCCGGACTCTAGACGAACCTTAATGAATTGTTTGAAAACACACACATATTTACATACCCAGTAGTAGGGTAAAATGGGTTTGTTAAGTTTCCTAAGGGATTTGATTTAGACAGCTGCGTGTTTCCCTCTTACCATGAACAATACGGACTAGAAATGGAGTGACTTCAATCTGCAATTGATATTTTATTTAATTTAAACTATTTTTATTTCGAATAAATACGGTTGTGGACCGCACCGTTCTAGCACAGAGTACATTAGTGTTGGGTACGCTCCAGTGTACTCTCCTTTCTTACTTTTTAAACAGACTAAGTCTGTCAGACTTATTGCAAACACATTAATCTGTTTTTAATTATGAAACGTAGAACAAATTTGAACTTGGAAATGTTTTAAAATATTCTTGACCTTCCTAAATACAGAGTATTTACCTCAATTGCTTTTAAACCTCAAAATACATATATCAAACCTTAATTCAAAATCTTTTAAAGATAGAATTCTTTTAAAAGTGTTGGTTTTTTTTTAACTTCTCCTATTAGTTAAAGTTTTAGTTAGCAAACTTTCTTTCTATGGAAAAATTTCAAATTATTTTTTAACAATAATTATACGAAAATTACTCAGTTAATTTATGAAATAGTTTTGATTTAAAAATTCCTCTAGCAAGCATGACGAAATTAACCATGTACTCCAATCACTTTATTTCAGTTTGAAAATCTGAGCGGTGACTTTGAGAAACTGCAACTAAACTATGGCAAACTGCAAAAGCGAATTGATTCCATGGAGGAGGACAAGAAGGCCGTGGAGCTGGAGATACAACGCATACTCAAGGACAAGAACATAACTGAACTAAACCTAAGGTGAGTGCAGCTATAGTTAACCCTCCTGGAAATGATATTACACTAACAAATTCTTCACAGATCGGAGGAGGATCGCAGCAGTCGTTTGAGAGAGGAAACGATTTCGCTGCGAGAGGAACTCAACCGTGTGAGTCTCAATCGTGATCTGCTCGAGCAGCAGCGCATTGAATCCGACAATTTGATTTGTATGCTCGAGAAGCAAAAATCCGATCTGGAATACGATCTGGATAAAATATTGCTGGAGAAGTGTGATTTGCAGGAGAAGCATGAGAAGCTATCAAACAACAATTGTTCCACCAGCGATGAGCTGAAATCGGTGCAGAGCTGTCTAATGGATGCACAGGAGGAGCGCAAGAAACTGCGACTTCAGTCCACTGATCAGGCTAATGAAATCGGTGAACTTAAGAAGGAGTTGGCCGTGTTGGACAAGGCGCGTCTCGAGCTGGAGACGGATAATCTATCCTACAGCGAGAAGCTAAAGTGCTTGCAGCTGGAGAAGGAGAAGATCCTACAGGATCTGGCATGTATGACGCGGGAGAAGTGCGATATACACAATCAACTGACGGCCACGTGTCGCAAGAAGGAGGCGCTCAACGAGGAGCTAATGCGCACCCGACAGCGACTGGAGCAGACTACCGAGACCAACAATCGTCTCAATCGGAACATTGAGGACATGGTCAAGGATGTAGAGGAGAAACAGGTTGTCATTGATCTGCACGAGAAGGACACACATCGTTTGAATGAATTGCTTGCTGCCCTGCGCTCTGAGAAGGAGTCGCTGGAGACGGTGCTCTTCGACACGAACACCACTTTGGAAGCAGTTGAAGAGAAGCGCAGCCAGTTGGAGCGTGATCTGCAGGAGGCTTTGGTGCGTGAGGAATCCCTCAAGAATCATGTGGCTCGTCTGCAAAAGGATCTGGAGATTTGCCAGCGCAAGGCACAGGAAACCAAGACGCAACTAATCAATGCTGCCCGTGCCGCGGAGAGTGAATTCAATCAAAAGATTGCTGGCCTGCAGGCAGCTGCTGAGGATGCAGCTAAACGACATGGTGACGAGGTGCTCCAGCTACGTAACGCCCTCGAGAAACGCATGCAACAAGCGCTGCAGGCTCTACAGACAGCCAAGGACGATGAAATCGAGAAGCTGCAGGAGCGTCTGGCTGCTCTACAAGCTCACATCGAAAGTCTGGTGCAGCAGCACGAGGAGACGCTGATTCGTGCCGAGAACGAGAAACAGCAGGCGTTGCTTATGGCCCATCGGGACAAGCAGGCGGTGGCCGAGCGTCTAGAGGCCGTTTCCCGGGACTTGAAGACCGAGCAGGAGGCACTGGATCGCAACAAGCGCGAGGCTAATGCTCGTGACGAAAAACAACGTTCGGCGATTGCGCTGCTCAAGGATGAGATGGTGCTCATGCGCACCAAGGAGGAGGAGCACAAGTAAGTGGAATAAATGGCAGAGGAGTTGGGGTAAAGGGGAGGGTTGTCATCACTAATTGAGAACCATTTCTTTAATGTATTGTCTTTAACAGAATCAAGCTAGAGGAGTGTATAAGGAAGCAGGAGCTGCAGCTAAATAGCCTGCGTGAGGAGCGGGACACGCTCTGTCGCATGAGCGAGGAGTTCAAGATGGAAATACGCCTCAAGGAGGACAAAATGGAGGGCACGAACAATGAGCTGCAGGATGCGCTACGCAAGACCAAAGAAGGTGAGTTAATGCGCAACACACAGCCTCGTGCAATGTCCAACTAACGAGCTACTCCCATCAGGTGAGGGCTACATCGACAGTCTGCGCAAGGAGCTTACCGACAGTCGTCGCCAGTTGGCGGACAGCAATATTGAACGGGACAAGTATTCCGCGAGCAACAAGGAGCTGCGCGATCATGTGAAGCGTGTGGAAAGCGCCAAGCGGGAGCAGGCACGAGCCATTGAGGAGGCACTGCAGAAGATTAGCAATCTGGAGGAGGCCAAGAATTCATTGGAGAACGAGCGCACGCGTCTCAGCACCATCTTGAAGGAAACTGAGAACAACTTTACGAAGACAACGCAGGAACTCAACTCCACAAAGTCCACTCTACACAAGACCCAAATGGAGTTCGCTCAAAAGGATGAGGGCGGCAAGGAGCTACAGAACAAGCTATCCGCCGAGGTGGAGCTCAAGGAACGCGCTCAACAGGAACTCTGTCAGATCAAGAAGCAACTGTCCGATTTGGAGGCCAATCTATGCGCAACACGGCAGGAACTGGCCAGAGCCAGGTGCCACAACAACCAGGAGGAACATCGCTTCCATGCAAGGGAACAAGAGCTCGCTACACGCATGGAGGAGGCACGTGGTCGTGAGAAGCGCTTGGAGGATCAAAAGCATAATCTGGAGGTTTGTCTGGCGGATGCCACACAACAGATTCAGGAGTTGAAGGCACGTCTGGGTGGCGCCGAGGGTCGCATCAGGGCACTGGATGAGCAGCTGGCCTGTGTGGAGATGCACAAGCGGGATGTGGAGCAAAAGCTTAGCTCCGTTGTCCACACACTTCGCCGCATTGCCGGCATCCAAGTGGATGGCAGTGTCAATTTGTCCCATCGTTTGTTGAGCCCCTCGAGAAGATTTAGCCCGTCGCGTAGTGTGGGCGACTATGACACACGCAGCACATCCCAGTGCCCCGATGGACCCGTCGATGTCGATCCCGATTTGGTACGCAAGGGCGTGCGCAATCTCATGCATCAGGTGGCCCAATTGGAGCGCGAAAAGGATGACTACAAGTGCCAGCTGAGTGCGGCCAAGAAGCAGCTACAAGACGCAGCCGAACAACAGCTACGCTGCGATGCCAAGTTGGGCAAACTGCAGGCCATGTTACGTAATCTGCAGGAGGAGAAGAGCAACCTGGAGACGGATCGCAAGATGAAAATCTCAGCGCTGAATGCGCTCGAGGAGAAGCTGAAGCAGCGCTCGGATGAGTGTCAAATGCTGAGGGAACGTTTGGCTCAAACCGAGATGCAATTGGCGGCCACCTCGGAGGAGAATGCACAGAACGAGGAACGGCTGGAGAAGAGTCGTCAGATGTGCGGCAAACTGGACAACGAGAAGCGTATACTGCAGGAGGAGTTGGCCAAGGTGGAGGGTAGGGCTAGTAAACTGGATCTTCAACGTGTTGCCATGGAGGGTGATCTGACTCGTCTGCAAATGGCACTCCAGGAGAAGGATTGCAATATTCGCCAAGTCTCGGAGCGTCTGGAGAATCAGAATCGCGCTATGGCTCAGTTGGAGGATCGCTGCACCTCGCTCAAGTCCACAGTGGATCAGCTTAAGGAACGTCTTCAGAAGTCGGCTGTAAGTGAGACGCAGCTGCGTGGCGAGATCAAGACACTGCAGAAGGAGCTCTCCGAGCAGGGACACTGCTCCCAGGCCAACGAAGACAAGCTAAAGCTGCTCCAGAAGACTCTCCAAACGGCTGAGAATGAGAAACGCATTTTGACCGAGCGTCTAGACAGTGCCCAAACGAATCTGAATGAATTGCGTAGGAGTCAACAGGCACAGCTCGATGGAAATCAACGACTGCAGGAGCAGGTAACGGATCTGGAGGTGCAGAGATCTGCGCTTGAATCCCAGTTGAGGATTGCCAAATGGAATCAGGAAAGTGGGGATAAGGTCATGACCAATGGCAATGGCAACGGCGGAGGCAGTCGGGAGGAGGAGGAGCTCAGTCGTCAGCTGAAGTCTTCACAGCGCGAGAAATCCGAGCTGCGCAGCAAGCTCCAGACGCTCCAGGATAAGGTGAAGCAGCTGGAGTGCGACCGGAAGAGCAAATTTGCCGGTGGTAGTGCCTATGATCGCGCCGAGAAAGCTAATTCTTATTATGGTGGAGGTGGAACTGGTGATGCCGGAGAATATGATTCCAATCGTTTTGATATTGGTGGTGGAAATGGTGGCTCCTATAGCTGCGGCCTGGATCACAGCACTATTGAGCAGGAAACACGAGATCTGCGCCTGAAGGTCCGTCGTCTGGAAACGCTGCTGGCGGAGAAGGAATCGGAGCTGGCTCGCTGCAAGGCACGCATGCATGACAGCTCCAAGTGCAACGATGGCCTGGATGCGGATCGGTATCGCAGCGCTCAGATGCATGCCGAGAAGCTGCTCGATGCACGCGAGCAGTCCCACAAGCAGCAGGTGTTGCGACTGGAGAATCAGGTGGGTGACAATTCAAATCTTAAGCTTGAACTCTTGACTTTAACTACTAAATCTTTACAGATTTCTATGCTGCGGGAACAGCTCGCTCAAGAGGCTAAGCGGCGACAGCAGTACGTGCTGCGCAGCTCCAAGGCAAACCGAGAGATGCAGCATCTGCGCAGCACACTGGGAGATTCCTTACGCAATGTCTCCCAGCATCCAGTGGATGCTCATTTGCTGGAAAGCGAGAGCAGACGGTGAGTTGAAGGGTGCTCCATAAATGGCCATAAACCTAACTTTTTTACCCTCTTCTTGCTTACAGCTTGGACTCTGCGGTGTCCATGAGTTTGCCACCGTCGTCTTGTCGGGATTACGATCGTGATTAGGATGTCAACTGGCCAACTGATCCCGCCAAGCTGTTAACATTTAACTGCCGGGCCCAAGGGCAAAACCAAGTGCATTTATTTTAAAGCAAAATTGCTTTAACAACAATTAATACCAAATAATCCCTGGCTTTGGGTAACATTTTTCCAAGCTGTTCATTGTCTGCCTTTGTAGACGATTGAATATGATGAACTCGCATATCTATTAGTTATACTCATCCTTCTCAACCAACACACACATACACACACACTCCAACACAGACACACAACAGGGCTGAAATCCTTGCTGAAGTCAAGGATAATTGTTGCAGCTTTGTTATGCTTACATTAAAGGGTCACAAGTTCCGCTACTCCTTGAGAATCAGGAGAGCACAGAACTACTTAAACAATTATCATATTGATGGACTATTAAATATACGTTCATAACTTACACATAGACAGCACCACACGGAACCAACACATTGAACAATTTAAAACATAATTACTACATCAACAAATTTGTGTTCATTTATAAATCAATATACAACTGAGAATAAACAAACACACACATTTAATAACACATCGAGTCATTTATTTCTTTAGCAGCTTTTCAAGGCACTCTACAACCAGTTTCATATTGGCCTTTTGTGCTGATAACTTGGCCACTTCGCCCACAATGGCAAACAGCGCCTTCGCCTTGCCCTTTTGATATTGTTGAACTGCCTTCGGTTGGTTGTTAATTGCCTGCTGGCAATAGGCCTCAATGGTGGCCATATCACAGATCTGCTGCAGATTGTGCTGCTCCACAAGCTGTAAAAATTGAGTTGATTAAGTTTTGTTATAGCCAGTTTTGTTAAGTGCTTACTTGTTGCACAGCTTGTGTAGGATTATTGTGCAGCAGTTGAATGAGCTGACGTGCTGCCTGTAGATTTATTTGTTCCGCATGTAGCGATTTAAGCACATCCTTTAAAGCATCGGCGGTAATGGAGCTAAGGAAATCAGATAAGTAACGAATGTTTTTCTTACAAACAAAATGGTAGCACCCTTTATTAAAAGGTCTACTCAAATATAAGTCTTATGAGCAAGTTTTGAGTGTCCTAGTAAACATATCTTACCAGTCTTCAACGTCCAAATTAAGCTTGTGGCAGTAGGTTAACAAATCGTTGATTAAAAAGTTGGTTATCAGTTTAGTAGGCACACCAGTTAGATTCTTAGAGATGTTTACAAAGTGTTCCAGTAACACAGGTTCATTCTAAAGGTTAGAAAAGAGAGGAATTCTTAATAAATAACAAAAGAACAATCAGAATAATAAGATTAATCCCCATAAAGCTCTACTTACAACCAATATAATAGCCGTCTCTGCATTTAGCTTGTAGTGTTCCATTAAACGTTGACGCGTGTGCTCTGGTAACTCAGGGATTTCCTCACTCAAAGCAGCCACTGATATTAAATCATTTGTAGAGCGTGAACCGGGCTTCAGGTTTAAATGTAGAGGAGGCAAATTTGGCTCCGGCATAAAGCGATAATCCTGCAGCACTTCCTTATCACGCATGGCTACAGTGCGTCTGTTTTCCGCATCCCAGTTGCGTGTCTCATTAGTGACTACGCCACCGGCCACGACTAACTCCAGCTGTCGATTGATTTCATAGGTGATTGCCTGTGAGATGCTGCGAACAGAGCCAATGTTCTTGACCTCTGTGCGCACTCCTAAAGGATCACC
Organism: Drosophila dunni; assembly: GCA_018152125.1. Lineage (NCBI taxonomy): Eukaryota > Metazoa > Arthropoda > Insecta > Diptera > Drosophilidae > Drosophila > Drosophila dunni. Next base: position 12,074,191 of record JAECXC010001917.1, on the reverse strand, counting down.
CTCTTGGTGTATGGATATGTTGGCATCTACACGAAGGGCGCCCTCTGTAAAAAGTAATGAAGAGACTTAAGAGCATATTTTTAGAGAGCCGATGGTAATTACCTTCCATTTTACAGCTACAGGTTTGTAATCTTCTTAGTATAAGCATCAGTTCCTTAACTAACGATGCAGCCTCTTCGCCCGTCTCCAAGTCAGGAGCAAAGACCAGCTCCATTAGGGGCAAGCCAGCACGATTTAGATCGACTAAGCTTCGTTTTAGGTAGTCGTCGTGCAACGACTTGCCACTGTCCTGCTCTAGCTGCAGTTGCAACAGATTGACGGATTTGTAGTAGACCTTTTTCCCGGGTGTAATCACTGGGAATGTCATGAGACCATTATTGGCCAAGGCAGCTCGTTGTTGTGTAATCTGATAACCGTTCTGTGTGGATAGCAACAGGAAAGTTTATATGAAATGCAATGTAATATGAAATGTAATTTACTATGTACTTACTGGCAAATCAGCATAAAAGTAATGCTTGCGATCAAACATGGACACCTCATTTACGCGACATCCAAGTGCCAGGGCGGTCTTAATACCCGACTCCACGCATTTTCGATTGAGCACCTTTTAGAGTATATTTATCTTAGTATTTGTACATGTTTAACAGCTTTATTAAAACTTACAGGCAGTGTACCAGGTATGGAGGCATCAAAGTAGGCCACTCCTGTATTTAAAGGTGCTCCAAAGGCTGTGCCGCTGCCAGAAAACAGTTTGGAGGCGCTTGAGATTTGGGCATGCACCTCCAGGCCAACAACACTTCTCCATTTGCTACAAATATCTGAGTGATGAGTATATAAAATTGTTTATGGCAGGATTCACTTTTACCGCTTGGGTTCATTGGCCAACTTGGGCTGCGTTGCCAGTCGCCGCACTGTCAAATAACTTCGCATTTTAAGCCAATACTCTTTGCCGGCTGAGATTTGGTAACAGCTGCTATTGCCCTATTTGAACCAAAGTTATCGATAACAAATCGAGTTGGTTGGATATTCAGCGCATGCCAAACTTAAACTGTATGCATGCTGAAGTTAGGCGTTTCGGTAAAAATTCTAATTGGTTGACACGCTAAAATTTATAATTAACTAGTTTTTAACTTAATCTTAATCAATACAGTGATCATCTTTTGCATGTGCCTTCAAACTGTAAGCACAGCTGATTTCCGTGTCACGGTGCATTCGTTCAGCCGTTCATCGATGTATCGGAACATCTCGTGCGTATGCTAAGGGGACTCCATACACGAGCCACAAATGATACAATAAAATTTAAAATCATATGTTTATTAACTTTAGTGCTTGTTTCGGTTATTATTTAATTAAGTAGAGATTTTTTAACATCTTTCTACAAATGGTAAGAGAAACGTAGTTAAATAATTGCATACAGCTGCTGTGAACTGTTCAACTCGAACCAGAAAATAATCATCACACAAGAATGGAATACCCATAGTGATTCTCGACGCGTTTTATAGTTCAGATGAGTCTGCGATTAATTTATAAATAAATATATGCAAGATAGACTGGTATTTAATATTTCATAACTCAGAATCATATCCAAAGCTGTCAGCAATATTTAACAGCATTGAGAGTGTAAAGATTGATTCATTTATTAATAATTATGTGAAACTCTCGACCACACTGGACTTCGCCGCAAAATTTTGCATTCTTTTTTTTTATTATATAATAATTAAGCGAATTCAATGTGAATGCAAGACCAAAACAAACAAGCAAAGCAAACAAAAAGTGTGCAACAAACGGCTAACAGCCATAAACAATGGTAACAAGTTTGACGCATCTATTGTGACAACAGCAAAATGAATGCCAAAAATGCTGTGGCACCACCAGCACCACCGTCAGCAACAACAACGACAACAGACGCGGACCAAACGGAGCCGGAAACGCTGACAACAGTCTCAACAGCTGTTAACCGTATTGACAATGCAAACGTGTTTCTGGAACGCTTCTTTGGCTCCTTCCAATGGGAGGAGTTCGCCTGCGGTTGCGGCTCGGCGTTCGTTAACATTGCGGTCACATATCCCATCTATAAAATAATATTTCGACAAATGCTGCACGGTGTACCAGTTGGAAATGCTTTGCTGCAAATCCGTCATGAAGGTCTTGGATTCCTATATCGCGGCATGCTGCCGCCCTTAGCACAAAAAACCATCTCACTGGCGATTATGTTTGGTGTATTCGATGGCACCCGGCGTTATCTGGTTGAGGATTATCGTTTAAATGATTATGGAGCTAAACTAATAGCCGGAGTTGTGGCTGGCAGTGCGGAATCAATATTATTGCCATTCGAGCGGGTACAGACGCTTCTAGCTGATTCAAAATTCCATCAATATTTCTCCAATACGCAGAATGCGTTTAGGTGAGTTTGTAGAAGATTCCACGCCAATTCGGACATACTTTTACCTAACTGTTCTACACTTGCAGATATGTAGTAACCAATTACGGATTTCGGGAGCTATACAGGGGACTTGAACCAGTATTTTGGCGCAACGGTTTGTCCAATGCATTATTCTTTATGCTGCGCGAGGAGGCCAGTGTTCGTTTACCACAGAGGGCAAGTACCCACCTATATAATCCATAAAGTATTTCTAAATTAATCATAACGTGTAATTTCAGAAATCGGTATCGTCGAGAACTGCACAAGAATTTATGGCTGGTGCCGTCATCGGTGCCAGCATAAGCACATTGTTTTATCCTTTGAATGTGATTAAAGTGTCGCTACAGAGTGATATGGGGCATAAATCAGAGGGCAGTTGGCATGCCTGCAAGCGTATCTATCGGGAGCGGGACAGTCGTATTGGTAACTTCTATCGCGGCTGTGCCTTCAACACGGGACGCTCGTTCATTAGTTGGGGCATCATGAATACTGCCTTTGAGAACTTGAGGAAGCTCTTTCATCAACGTAAGCTTCAACCGCAAATGGTGCCGATATCATCCAGCAAATAGATGTGGAATTATGTGCTATGTATTACGTAAGACGTATGACGTTAACTAAACTAAATACTTTAACTTAATAAGCTGAATGTATACAAATGTTTCCTTACCTTTCCTTCTGCCTATAAATTAGCAAATTTTCTTTTTTTAAGTTCTTTATTAAGAGATTTGTGAGTAGTGCTCAGTTTTAGGCACTCTGATTATATTTGTATATCGTTCATACTTATATATAGCCATAAACTATTTGGTAAGTGCATACAGACTGCAAATGGAAAAGCCTCAAAGAAAAGTCAAGGGTTTTTCAAACAGAAACCAACGAGAGCCAATAATTCTGGGCTTGGTTTGAGTACAATAATTGTGAGCATTTAAAGAATTAAAAGAAAGTTATAATGAAAACAGAGTTAGTTAATAAATATTGTATATAACAATTAATTTAATTAGTTACGTTTGTTAAATGTATATACTTACACGATGTTTTTGTGATTCATTGAAATAAATTGATTTTCAATTTTACATTGAAACATTTAAATGTTTAACACATAGTTTATTCGAATTCAGCAGTTGTTGTGGTTATTTTAATTTTTTAGGTGCTAGACTAATATTAAATTATTTACAATAGTTGCTATTACTAAGATTACTGGACACATATCACATGCTATACTGAAGTTAAGAAATTTGGACTTGATATTTTTTTTTTAAGTTTAACGCTTTTTGAGCGAACTACGATAGCGCTGATAAAAGTCCTCCATAGCTCTGTACTCTGGTTCCAGAATATCCGGAATTTCCTTATCCAGTGATGCAAAATAGACCATGGCCACGGAGCAGCTGCCTCGCAGTTCCTCCTCATACTGCCGCAGCTGCTGAAAGAATCCGGAATTGGGACGCACTTGTGGGCGTATCGACTGTACGTGTGTGTACGCCTCACGCAGACTCATTCCGCCGTACTTGATTAGGTAAGCCAAACACAGTGAAGCCGATCGACTGACGCCAGCAACGCAGTGGACCAGTGAACAACCCCCGCCGAGTCGCACCTCTTCAATCAGATCCGCAACCTCATCAAAATGGGCAGCCAAATTGACTCCGGCGCGATCCTGTACATTGATGCGCAAGTAGACCGGATTACTGACGCTGGAGAGCGGCGTGTCCGGTAGTTCGGGAGCGACATTCACCACGCAGCTCACGCCCAGTTTGTCTAGGTGGGCGGGCACCACAGCAGCAGCACCGCATAGATAAAGTGAAGCAGTTATGCGGGAGATGCCGGGATAAGGGGTGTGATTCTCCTGTTCTTGCTTCAGCGGACTAAAAAGAAAGCAAAAAATATTTAAAATAAATATAGGTGCTTTTATTTTTAAGCATTAGTCATGGCAGCATAATTATTTTAAGCCCATTTAAAAGGGGAATAATATAGAAAGTGTCAAAAATGTTATTTATTTTTACGGATTTGAGAAAAGAACTTAAAACCGGAAAGCAAAAAAAAAAGTTTTTCAAAAATTGTAAAAAACAAATTTGCGCTGCTCCCGACAACTTTTTATGAATGGACATAAAAACAACACTATTTTTTTGTATTATTATTTTTTCGTTATTGTTTTTTGCATTTTTTTATACGGCGCGTATTAATCTTTTCTGTACGTCATTGTTTTTTGCACACCTACGTAAGATACTACAGAATAATAAACATTCAGTGTGTATATATCTTGGAAAACATATGTCCCTATGCCTGTGTGTGTGTGTGTGTGTTGCTTAAGGAATTTGTTTATAATTAGTGGCTTATTTGCGTTTAATATTGCGCACTTTAAAAATAGATTAGATTTATTATGTTATTTGTTTGGCTGCAAAAACACAAAGAAGAATCAATTTCGCATTCACAACGCAAAAGGTAAATGTGCTCAAAATGGCTACAATAACACCCCCCACAGACACTCCCACCCCCTCTTCACCACCACCTTTTGGAGAAAACATTTTAAAAAATTATTTACGTTTTTGAACACGGCACAAATTGTACCCAAGCTCAAATTTGGCTAGCGAAGAAATCCACTTAAACAAAAAACAACAAAGAAAAAACTTTTTAGTAAAATTATGTAAATCATATTCAATTAAGTTTTTAGTTAGTTTCGAAACAATTAAAGGGATTTCAAGTTGAATTAATGTAAGATAAATAACAACTTTTGAAGAATTATTTGAAAACACAACAGAAATTAAATTGTGAATTTTTGTAAGCTTTTTAAATATTGGAAATAAGATTACAAATGGTTTTTAACCTACACAAATATTTAAATTTGTTAGAAAATTATTTCAAAACTCAACTCAAATTAAATTTTAAACTGTTTTAAAGTATGCAAAATATTTTAATCTTTCGAGCATCATTTGAAATGTCAGCAAAAATTCGTTTTTAATTGTTTACGAGTCTTTAAAATATTTAGGTGTTTAGAAATGTATTTTAAAATTCAACTAATAATAAGTTTGTGAAAACAATCGACAGCAACTCAACTCAAAAGCGGTTTAAACATACGTTGAACATAAAAATATGTCAAAAATCCATCTGCAACTTGTTCTAAAATTATTTCAAAACAAACGAAGCTATCCTACTAATAATTTAAAAACAGCAGAAGAACATTCCTTAGTTCCACAACAGGTAATTGGATCTATTTATGAGCGTTGCTAAAAAATCAAAAAGTTTTAAAAAAAGGCCAGCAAAGTTTTGCGTTTGATCGACAATTTGGCAATTACTCGGATTTGGACCATTTGGGGGGAATTAGTGTTAAGTGATGAGTGTTAGGATTGGCAAATCGGTTGACAGATTCATTCACACCAATATGCGTCGGAATGTTAATGTAAAAACGACATCAAAACTAATTTATTTATAAGTTCAATGAATTTTTTGTTGTTATTTTTGAATTTTTCATACTTTTTTTTTTTTTTTGATGGCGACATTTCGTCGTCATTAAATAATAATCACAAATTCCGCTGGAAGAGTGCCAAAATTAATCATCGGACACTTTCACTTGACCACAGCGAAAAATATGTATGTGAAATAGGTATTTATAATTCTATTCCCGTAAAATAAAATGAAAATAAGAAAAAAATGATGCGAAATCAAAAACAAAAACAAACATGTTTATTTCGCATATTTTGAGCTCTTAATAAGCCCAAATAACTGAATATCTGAATTTCTTTTTTTCTTTTTATACTTGAGGAAAATTTATGCTTTTGGCTAATATTCTAGCTGCGATGGTAGATAAGGGAAGGGGTGGCGAGTGTATTGGGAACTCTTATTCCCTGAGTGCTATAATTTTGGCAAATAAAATCATGTGACGAGTGACAAAGGGAAATGGGTTAATGCCAATCCCCAACAAGTTTTAGCCTTGTATCACATATTTTTTGATACCAGCCACGAATTATTGTTATAAATTTATTTGTTTTTGGCCAAGTCACCTAGGCATTTCGAATTTTCCCCTCAAGGTTACAAATATTTGCAATTCCGCTTGCCAATTCTTGTTTTTTCCTCATTTTTTTGGGTACTGACAGACAGACGTTGAAATTTAGACCTTCGTATGATTAATGTTTTATTTTATTTTAGCAATTATTGTGTCCTTCAATTCAATTGTCACAGTCATGGCTGTCGATACTCAAAGTCACAAAATATGCAAAATTCCGAAATTCAAAAATTTCGAAATGAACTGTACAATTTGTGTCTGAAATGCAGACATAGTGGGGGAAAGTTATGCTCGGTATAGCCAAATTTAGACAGCGCTATAAAGCGAAGAATTTCAAATATGTCGAGCATATAAACATAACTCGTGTTATTTTTTTCGAAAATCGCTTTGACTTTATTGCATTTAATGCTGAGCAGGTGTGTACTCTAGAAAAAAACAGGGGCAGATTTTTGTTGTAATTTCAGTTGGCGTAAAATTGAGCACAAAATCAAAGTGAATTTTTTAGAAGATTTTTTGAAAAAATCGGGCGAATGTTTTTTAAAATACTTGAAGTGCATTTAAAGGCAGTTTTTAGGCTTCCAAAAATATACATGATGTGTAAATGTTTGAGTTAAATTTATAGTAATTTAAATTTTAAAGCTTTCTTTTTAAATGCAAATTTAAAAAACCTATTTAAATTAATCAAGCAATTTATTAATCAAGCTAAAACTTGTGTTTGAAAGCGGTTCAAAATTGCCCTATAAGGCCATATAGCCTATATAAATGCTTTGAAGTCACGCTATATAAGCTCAACCCCTATAAGCCACAAAATTACGTATACGTACTCGATTCCCACCTACGAAAACAAACCCATTTAAAGCAGGCTGATTTTTCGGAGAGATGAAAACGAAGCATTTCATGACATAAGCGCGACCTTGAACGAGTTTTATTTTATTTGTTTTGTGTCAACTAATGCGTTTTTCTTACCAAGTAACACTAAAATCTTTTGCAAAGTACTCACATTTGGCAGTTGTGTTCAATATTTTCAGCATCGGCACAATTATCAGATAGCACAGTTTGTGATATATTCCTAATGTCGTCGACAATACTTCTAAGTTTCTTCTGGGTGTCGGTTGCCAGGCAATTTGGCAAATTGCGAATAGTAATTAACTCTTGCATGTTTATGGTTTCGTTGCCCGATTTAGCGCCAAAAAGCTATCAAAATTCCGCAGATTCCAGAACGAGTAGAATTTAGAAAAAACCGAGAGAAACAAAACTATTTGGTAGCGTTTTGTTGTTTGCTTTTATATTGCTCGATGCGTAAACAAATCGGATTTGATTTTAATGCTCGGCAAAATATTCACGACTGAATTTTCCCGTGCGACGTGCAAAAGTCGACTGACTCATTTGATGGCAAACACTTTTCGAAATATGTATTGTATTTTCCGTTGTATCGTAAACAGACCGACGTCGAGACGTGTGGTGAGTTCCGAGTGCGTAAGGTGTACACACGGCGGATTTAATGGCTGAGGTGAGTGTGGGTGCAGGTGGGTTGAAATTTCAATGCATTTTTGCACCTGTATAGGTATAAATATATAATTAATTGCAATACACTGCACAACAAATTAAGCATAAGTATATTAAGTATAATAAGAAATTTTACTGACCATCTTTTTAAACGATTTTTAACATGCACCACTTTTTAAATATATCCGCTTTAAGTTTTACCTATTCTATCATATTGTTTTACAATTACTTTTATTATAAAACGCTTGACAATAAAGTGAAAGTTATTAGAAATAGTTTTTGTTTAAATCAATCATTCAAACACTTAACGTATCTTTCAAATAGCGCGCGCTGTTAATAACAACAGAGTAAATGTTAAAGTGCTGTCACTGTTAAATGAACAGCTGACAGTCCGCCGTGTACAGCCACAAGAGTTTTGTTAATGTCAGAAACGGTGAATGGTAAGTGAGCGCAAAGAAGAGCAAAGCGCGAGTTTTTAGGGAAAGAGAGCAGCACCAGCAGACGCCAAGTTACCAAAAAAACAAATTAAACTCCGTAATACTAGAATAGCAGCGTCAGATTAGAAACATCAAAAATGGGCAAGGAAAAGGCTGGCAAATCGTTTAGCATTGGTGATTTGGTGTTTGCCAAAGTAAAGGGTTATCCGGCGTGGCCAGCAAAGATCACAAAGTATAACAACAAAAAGTACAATGTTTACTTTTACGGGACCGGAGAAACCGCCAATATCAAACAAGAAGATCTTTTTACATATGTCGACAACAAGGAGAAGTTCGCAACCGATAAGATAATGAAGCGCGCTAAATTTAGTGAGGCCATGGATCAAATTGAGAGCGCACTTCGTGGCGAGGACTCGGCCCCAATCGATTTGCCCAGCACCGATGAGGCCAATGAAAGTCTCAACGAGTCCGGAGTCGAAGCAGTCGCATCATCAGATGCCGATGCAGCAATTTCCACAGATCCAAAAACAATAACAAATGGTGACGTTGGCGAGAAAACACGCGGGGCGGCGGGTGGAGCAGGCCGAAAGGCAAAAATGCCAGCACGTCATGTGGACGGGGATACAGATGATGCTAGTGCTTCAGATGCTGTAGATGCGCCACCGCCGCAAAAGAAACGCGTGCCACCCGAGGGCATTGGTTCCACCAATAAGAAGTCGGTAAAGAAATTAAAGCCAACAGCTGCAGTCACTCCGATGCAGAAACGCTCGCGACAATTAAATGTAAGTGCAACGTGTCCTAATCTTGTCTAAAATTGCTAATAACTCTTTCCAACTCCCAAACAGATCATACAGAATAATCTACTTATGGTCTACATGCCGACAGCCAAGTGCGTGGGCATTAACATCAACTACAACAAGCCCAAGAGATTCGAGAACGCTGCCGCGGAGCAGGCGTGGCTTGAAAAATCCCGCAATGAAGCCATTGAACTCAAGCTCAAACTGGAGTCGGGGCAACTGGATGCCGATTCAATGCCAGAGCGTATTGTTATTGAGCCAGTGCGTGAGGAAATACCCAAGCAAGAGGCAGTAAGATTCATCGAGGAGCTCATTGAGCAAGAAGATGCACTCTTCATGGAGCGCGACTTTATTCAACTATCCCAGCAATTGCGTGAGTGTTTGGGACTGAGGCGTGCCAATGTTGGGCGATGTCTGGAGGTACTCGAGCAGCTCAAGGAGATTGAGTTGAATAAATTGATGTTGCTAAGGAATCCGGAGTGTGTGGACATAATGCGACGATTGCGCCGCTATGTGGGCAATCTGGAGTTGTGGAAAATGGACATATCCGATGAGTTGGAATTTAAGGAAAAAGCACAGATTATACGTAAAGTTTCCACAGCTATCTATGATGGCTTCAAGACACTATTCAATCCGGAGCCTGAGCCCGAGGAGAATTTCTGGGTAGAGTTCTGCGAGAAGGTGCGAATTTACAAGAATTATACGAAAAACATCAATGATAACCTGCGCGTCTCGATGAGCGAGCTCAGTTACGATAATCTAGTAAAGTCCAAGGAGGAGGGCGCTGCGTCCACGGAAGCGGTGGCCCAAGAATAAAATGGACACAAAATGGAGAGGCGTTAAGTATTTAAATCCTGACTCTTTTGTTCCACATAATTGCATAAGGTGAGCTAGCATTAAAAATCCATTTTTTGTTCTATGATTTAATAAAATTAACAAATAATTTGAAATGAGTTAACAAAATGTTTTCCATGCATTTTCTTTTGCAGTTAATTTTAAGCCCGTCGTTTTAGCGAACCGCATTATTGTGAAGCCCTGAGAACACAACCCATCCCTGAAGTTGACACGTGAGACAAATGAATGGACTGGTTGCACTTAGTTTAATTTTTTTTCTGTTTCAATTCGATAATCACAGTAAATACAATTAGTTTATGTTACACACTGAAAGAAGCAAAACAAAACAAAATATGTACATTAAAAAACGTGTATTCAGTTTCCTTAATGAATAAACTCTTGACAACAAATATTAAAATAAAAGAAATTAAATAAAACAGGCATCGCCATAAGATTCTTTAAAGCACAAACAGTTAAAGTTATCTTATTGTACAGTAAATTTAAACTTTGTTTTAATTTAAACAAATTTAATTGGTTGGCGGCTTTTGCTGTACACTCTTTGATATTCCCTTCGTGCCTCCCTTTGCTCTGTCGTCTCACTCTCTCTTCTCCTGGCCAAATAGCGACGACCTTCCTCACGCTTTTTGGCCATGCGACTTGCCGTTTGTTCTGTCGTTTCCATTGCTCGCTGTCTGCTTTTTCTAACCATTTTCTTATCACTCTCCCGTCGTCTGTAGGCGGTATCAGCATTTACCGCTCTTTGACGACATTCTTTTGTCTGCTTTGCACGCTTCTTCCGTCTCTCCGTTAACTGTTCATCGGAGAGTTTCAGTGTGACCAGCATGCGTTGCTTCATGCGTTTGATGCGCTCCCGCATAGCTTTTGTTATGGGAAAGAGCGGCTCAGCCGCTTCTACGTCATCGTTTTGCTGATGGCTCGTGTAGCGCTGACTGCGTCGCAGTGCAGGAACGTCCGACGCATCGCTGTCGTTGTGCTCGATGCCACCATGTTCAAGCTCAAGAAATGCATCAGTTTGCAAAGCCAAAGGATCCAAGTCGCTGCATTCCATGTCTGCAGAGTCCTGCATATTTCACTGAATAAACTTGTTTGTAAACAATAGGGCAAACACTGAAACGAATGGAAGTGGAACGTGTACATGCATAGGCCACACTCTTTATGGGTGTGTGTGTTAAACACCCAGTGGGACTTGTTGCACAGCGCAACTGTAGCCAATTTCACACCGTTTGATTTATAAATTATATTTACTGATATCAAACGCATATAAAAGAGTGTACAAGTATAAAATTAAAAGCTATGCTAATCCTTCTCCTGCACATCGCCAATGCCCTCTGGCAGAATGGCGAACATGGCCTCCGATTCAGGTAGACAAGGCGAGTCGTATATCTTGCAAATACGTGCATCTCCCTTTCCCTTGCGCAAATACAGACGAGTTGTCGATGCATGCGCCATTATGTGTCCGCCAATTGGTTTCTTGGCATCTGCTTGAAACATAGCAGCACCGCCATCCACTTGGGCTGTCACTTGATTGGTTATGACCACAGCAACGCCAAACTCATCAGCCAGACGCTGCAACATACGCAGAAATAGACCCAAATGATTCTGGCGTGCAGCCAGCTCGCCACGTCCCACATACTCCGAGCGGTAGAGCGCCATGGCACTATCCACTATAATCAAGGCGTATCTGAAAAGGTGGCACATTTAAGAAGCTAAGGCGAGTGGGTCAAGCGATCTTAGCACTCACCTGGATTCGAACATCATGCCTGCTGCCATTTGCACCAGTTTCGTCTGTTGATCCGTATTGTGGGCACGTGCACAGGCGACATTGTCCAGCACATCCGCTTCCTCCATGTTGTAGCGCTGTGCGATCGCCGATAGACGCTCTGGTCGAAATGTGCCCTCTGTATCAATGTACAGGGCTTTGCCCTCGCCGCCATTCTGACTAATTGGCAACTGACAGGTCACCGCTAGTGTGTGACAGATTTGTGTCTTGCCACAACGAAATTCACCAAAGATTTCTGTTATTGAACCGGTCTCGATGCCACCGCCCAGCAGCTTGTCCAGCTCCTTGGAGCCAGTTGTCAGCATAACCACCTCGGAGCGCATTTGATGAAATGTTCGTGCACTTGTAAAGCTCAGTGGCACCAGCTTGGATGCCTCCTTCATAATGTGATCCACTTTGGACTCACCAAGCCCCTTGATATTCAACAGTTGCCTTCGCGTGGCATACGTCACTGACTCCACGGTGTGCAGACTCGCCTGTTGTAGCAGTTTAATGTCCCTCGGATTGATATTGTTGCCCTGTCGTATGTTGAATATAAAGAAAGGGCTAAAGTGTAACTAAATAAAACTTACCTGCAGTTTAAGCACATCCAATGGCCCTGCGTCTTCCTCCTCGTCACTGACGACGGCAGTTGATGCCGAGGCATCTGATTGTTTTTGTGCAGAGCGCTGCTTTTGCTCCATTTTCGGCTACTGTGTGTAGGCAATAATACAATAGGCACTAAGTCAACAATATTTTCCTTTTCGATACAAATCCCATTAAAATTTATAAAATTCTCTGCCAGTTTTGTTAAAAGTACGCGCGCTTTGTTGTGAAATCTTGCAAACATTTTTTGCCATTCACATTTAAAACATATTATCAGCTGTTTTGGCAGTAACAGCAGAAGCAAAAGAGCGAGGAACGTCAGGGATTGAAACAATAAAGGGCGACAGAAGCAATTACATAAATACAAAAAAAGTACTCCCGGCATTTACAACGTGTGTTTCCGATACAGACCTATTTTAAATCCTTGCCAGAGCAGACGGACAGCCAGCATATCCTTCCGGGGAAAAGAATGATTAGACATCGTTACTTCGATGTGCAACTGTAAGTAAATCCAATACAAGAATCGGTCACAGTTCTGTCGCACACGTGCGTGTTGTTGTGAACGATTTTTGTTGTCATCACAATGATTTTCATTTTGTATTAATAATTTTTTATTAAAATTGTGAAACACCAGGAAATTTCGTGATTTTGATTCCGTTGTACTCACACCCGTCTTTTTCCGTGGCTGCGTTCAAAACTCGTTGGAGCGATTCTTTGGTGAAATTGGTGGCGGCACCAGTTTGGAAATAGTCAAGTTCAGTGCAGAACAGCGGCGTGTGGTCTTCCGGGTGCCGGAAGAGTTCTTTGAGCGGACACGTGCAGCCATTACTCTAACGGGATATTATCAGGATATTCCTTGTCACTTTCGTGTGCTGAAAACAGCGAAAGAGCCGTTGGACTTTGAGAAGGACGGCGAAAACGAGAATTGTGAAGAGCAGCAGACAGACGGCATTTAATTTGTTAACACAGAACAATGTCATTTTGTAAAGTCTTTGGTAAGGACAAGGTAATCTTTGCCAGCAAAGAGGATCACTCGATACCCAGCACAGTAGAGTTGCCGCCACCAGAGGCGCCTCAGGGATTAATTACAAAGGATGGCAACATCAATTGGAGTTGCCCCTGTTTAGGAGGCATGGCTACTGGCCCTTGTGGTGTCGATTTCAGAGAGGCTTTCTCTTGCTTCCACTACAGTGAAGCAGAGCCCAAAGGCTCTGATTGCTACGAGGCATTCCGCAAAATGCAGGATTGCTTCCAGCAGTATCCCACAGTGTACAACAAAACCAGCAGTGGCGATGATGATGACGATGCGTTGGGCGATGTCATGAGTGCCGACAATGGAACTAATGTTAAGGATGTTGATGAACTCTCAGGTGGCGCTGGTGCTGCGGCTTCGGTAGCTGATAAACAGATACCCACCAATGCCATCTCAAAAGCAGAGTAATTTATGTATCAATAAAAATAGTCCAAAAACACTGTTAATGGAGTTTTCGTTGTTTTATGAGAATTTTCAGTTTCAAATTGAAACTTTCAATTTAAAAGTAAAGATATCGATGGCGTGATATCTCGACTATCAAGTTATGAATCAAGATATCGATAACGGCGGCGTTATCGTTAGATTGACGCAACAGGTGAGCTTTGCTTATAAGACTCATTAAGTTTGCATTACCATTCCTGTAATGGCAACTGCGAATGGCAATCCTAAAAATACGAAATACTTAACAAAAGATTTCTTAATTTATCGTATTGTATAAAATGAATGGTTTTAAAAGCCATTCAGTTTGCGCGCCAATTTCTGACTGTTAGTTAACATTAATTGAAATGTTACATTAACAGAATAATGTAAATTTACTTTGTTATTGGTGAACATCTGTGTCATGGTTGATAGTCGATTTTATCGTCTAACCACCACAATATATCGGTGGACGACATAAAAAAAATAAGAAAAGTTGTGAAAACCGTGACGAAAATGTTATTAAACGCATTGTAAAATGCTTATAGTGCTAATAAATCTCACATGTGAAACGCTTAAACGTGAATTTAATATCAAATCTGTGCAGAATTTCAAAGTGCAATAGCAATTGTTGGATTACAGTGCAATTAGTCGACCTAAAGGCAAATACATAAATAAAAACAAGCAATAACCTTGTGGCAAACGCTTGCAGTTCGAACGCGCTCCAAATCAGTAACAAAATAGAAAGTCCAATTACCAACAGCCGCCAGTGTAGTGAGTGTTGTGAGAATTGCTTTCCTGAAAATACCAAAACATTCAGAGTTCAAAGTTTATAATTTTACATCCATAAATCATCAACAGTTTGTTGAAACAGTTTCGTTTTCTTTGCAAGGCACTACACATTTGATTTGAGGTCTTGTCACGCACACTGACAAAAACGCGACGCACACAAACAAACGAAACTCACACATCCAGTTACGTTTATACGCAGTTACGTATTGGTGTGCATAAGAAAGACGTGCGCAAAAGAATTCGAAAAAATACAAAGTTATTCCATTTGAATAGTTTAAATTGAAAATAAAGAAAAGAAAAGTAATATTAATAACCAAGAGTCTCAGCACGAAAGCAAGAACACAAGAAAACGAAAACAGGAACAAATTAAACAGCAACTGGAATAAATACAAAAACAACAACCACAAATAGTGATTAGCAACGACAACAGGGAACGACAACGGAAACAGTTAGCAGTAAGCAACAAGCACATCGATAAATTTGAATGCTGCTGCGGTTTTATCATTTCAAAGAAAATGGTTTCGTTAATTGATACTATCGATGCGGCAGCGGAGGCTCAAAAGCAACGTACCGCCGCTGCCGCTGCAGCCGCAACGAGTCCCAACAATGGCAACGCTGGAGCCAAAGAAACGCACGCTGCTGCTGCAGGTGTAGCTTTGACCGCCAGTGGCAAGCCGAAGGAGAAACGAAGGTGAGTAATTGCCCAATCGAATTGAGACCACTTTAAATGAAAATAAATAATAAAAAAAACATTAAGCAAATTTCAACGCGTTCCTTGCCCATGTGATCTGTACGATGGGTCGTTGCTATTGCATAAGCGTTTTGCTTTCTTTTTTTTTTCTTCAGTCGCAACTGCTGCTGCTGTGGCTGTGTTGTCGACGTCAGCGTCGTTGAGGCTAGAGCTGGGAATATTCAATTATTTTTATTAGGGTTGCGGGACAGAATTATCCACACAAATTGCACAATGTCGATATTGGAATGCTGCACGTGCCGTACTAAATCAGACACTTCAAAGGGTTGTTACGATCTGCGACTGTAGCAGTGTTTTTGATGTGACTATTCGATTTTAAACTGATGAAAAGGTTTTGTTTAAAAAGTTTGATCTTTGCTTTAGGTCTGTTATGTAGAAGCTTTTGTCTTTTAAATAGTTTGTACAAGCCACTGGCTTAGAAAAATATGTAAAAATCATAAATTACTAACCATAGAAACTATATACTCAAAGAGCTTGAAGAGCCTATGAAACATTTAAATTATTTAGTTAACTTAGACTAGGGGGCCTTCAGCTATCAGTCTTCTAAAACATATCTTATCAATTTGTTTTTTTTTGTTTAAACACAGATTTAAATTGTATAAATAAAAAATGGATTATAAATTATGATTAAGCATTTTATTCTGTAGATGAGAAGCTGAAAACATATCCCTCTATAGTTAAATAATTATATTACCTTACAAGATAATTAAGATTACTGTAGAACGGCCTACCCGCTAGTGACTAAAGCGCATATCTACAGTGCAGAGTAACTGTTAGTTATCAGTTCCTCTTAACGACTGCAAGGGGCAAGACGTCTACCTGCGTCATTTCTACTCTTTTAGGGACAAGGGAATTGGAATTGCTTATCACAATTTAATAAATTTGTGTAATGATTGAATTTTTGACTTGTGTCTATGATTCAGCTTAAAAACTTATGTACGAATATGTATGTATGAATAGGGCAAATATCACAAATAAGAGGGAAAAATAAAACAAAAACTTTCAACACACAAATACACAATATAAGAAATCTAAACGTAATCATTAATCACGCTTGATTTTTGCATTTGCGATAATTATACAGCTTTGGCGAAGCAAGACACTAAAAGAGAACGCGTTGACCGAGACCTTACCTTGAAAGTCAAAAGAAATAAAAAAACTACACAAAACCCCAAACCCATAGACAGCAAAAACAAAAAAAGTACCTAAAACTAAATAACTCTTAATTATTTTCTGATTTGAAATGTATCTTATCGTACTTGTTGGCTAGGAACTGCGATCAAGATATCCTTGAACTACACGAAGGAAACAACCTTACCGTGCGTATACTTACCGTTTCTATTTTAAGACCCACAGTGCATTTACCCACTGTGCACTGTGGGCTTCTGCCTTGCTGCTACGCACATTTCGTGCGTTTGCAGCGTTTATTTTTAAAAATTCCAACAAAAATTTATAAAAAGAAGGAAAAGAGAGAAAAAAACCTGTTGTTGTGGTGTGTTTTGCTTGGGGCAGCACAGCAACATAACCAGTTTTTTATGTTGTTTTGTTTTATCAGTTTGTTTTTTATTTTTGTTATTGTTTTGCTTTGTTTGCCTGCCCTCTTTAGGCGTGGCAACGACCCGCCCCTTTGTAACGGGCTACCACGCATTTTACTTATGTCATTTATTATGTTTATGATATTTTTATTACAATTTATTTTGTTGGCCATTTTGCTTTTTAAATTTATAGAAAATATGCAACATTTGCATTGTATTGAGTTATTTTTCATTTGGCCTACGTGACTTTAGTTTGTGTTAAGCATTTGCCGTAAAGCGGTTCTGAAAACGCTTAGTTTTCAAAGAAAACTGATCAAGTTTTTCCGTATTTAAACTATGTGAACTGGTTTTTGTCATACGATTAGCTTGAATTATGGAAAATGGTCCATTGATAGCGCACAGTTTTGATTGTTTATGATAACTGTGCATGTCTTTCGGATTAAATTGGGAATTTTGTGGAGATGGTCTTGTGATCGATCACTTTGTTTTTCCACCAAAAGCGCACTGCTTTTGTTTATTTATTAATTGGCTTGGTTCACCTTGTCGACTAGCGGAAATTTTATTCTAATTAGCACAAACATAAATTCTGTTTAATTGCTTTTTTATGTAGGGTATTGTTTAATATTTACAATATGCTTAGTTTTATGGAAGTTTCACATCGTTTTTTTTTAACTCTAAATAAACTTGTTCGTGTTTTTAATTTATGCAAAACCAACTGATCAAATTTCTCACAGTTTTGGTTTAAACACTGGTTAACACGACTCAGCTCACGACAGACTCACGATTCTATCAGGATTTCTTGCTTGTTGTTGCATCTCTAGATTCGACCTCGTTTTGAACTTGCCTGTCGCTCATTTATGATTTACTTGCGAGACATTTTAACCTCGTTTATAAACGCTTATATGTAGATTCAATTAATAAACAATAAAAGAAAATAGCAACAACAACAAGTCGGGCTTGCAAATGTTTTTCTTTGTTAAATGAATATTTCTACCAAGTTCTGACGTATACAAATCACATATTCTGGTAGTAAACAACATAACGAGATATCATTAACAAAAGTAGTGATAAAATTGTAATCACCCCCTCAAAATGGGCAATGGGTGTATGTATTTATTTTTGGATTATTGTGTAAGTTTATGTTCATCTACTTGTTGTTTTGATAGTTTTTATGTAGTTTTTAGTGGTCATGTAGTTTGTTTAGTTACGGCGTTTAATCATTAATCTTTACGTTATTTTTATGATCTTAAGAATATGTTATTAAACGATTGTTCTTAATGTTCCATTAATTATCAGCGTTCTCCCTTTCTCCCCCTCTCTCGGCGTCTTTGATGCTAATTTTAATGTTAATACTATGCAACCATTATTATGTAAACTTCATAACGATCAGGTTGAAAATTAGAAAAAAATACCGGGTGTTTTTCTCTTAAAATTGATATTTTTTCTTATTCTGCTGATTTAATTACTTAATTATAAGTTACTAACACTGTAAACTTAAACTGTAATTAATATGCAAAATACACCCTTTTCTACCCTTTAGCTACCGGGTATGTTCAATAAAAATTGATCAAAACAATAAATTCAAATTGCATCTACATATTTCAATACCAAAACAAGGCGAACGCACAAAATTAACACAAGCTTACGCATACAATGTTAAATATTTAAATGATATGCTTTATTGTTGTTGTTTTTGTTGTTGTTGTTGATGTCTGGCCACGACGACCTACTTTTTTGCGCAATCGAACTAAAATGTGACGATATAGCGGCATGCGGGGTGTAAAGGGTGTGTGTGTGCGTCTGTGTGAGCGTGTGTGTGGACTTAAGTGTTTGTGTGTGTATTCCCTGTACGCCATATGCCCATTGTTGTTGTTTTTTGCTGATTTTCTTCATATACTCAGTTGTTGTTGCTGTTTACGGCGTATAATTCGTCTTGAAGCCTGAGACAAACACGAATCTCCAGCAAACGACGTTGTTGCCATGCAGTCAACAAATGCAGCAGCCTCTGTGTATCTGTAGTTGTAGATGCTTGTATCTGTGTGCGTATCCGTGTATCTGTGTGTTTTTGTTTGTCTCTCTTTGTTGTATCGTTTATATGTCGATTTATTTATAAGATAGGTAATATTTTCATTTTTCTTTTGTGGCAATTATGATCGTCTCTCTTATACTCTGTGAACATAAACGAAGATCAATGGGTATATAGGGCAGTTTGAATATAAATAAAGTATACGGAAGTGTTTCTGTCAAATATTTTGTATGTAAACCTAGCTGTATTTTCTGACTTTTATGAACACGTTTTCATTGACTGAAGATCTGACCGCCCATCTTTATGTTAATTTTAAAAACATATAAAATTATATTTAAAATCTCATCTCTCGCAGCTGTAGAGTTTCATTTATAGCAGATTTTCTTAAGTTATTCTATGAAATATAAGCATTTCTATAGGGTAAGCTTTAGTTCAACATACTTTCATTACTTGTTGCGGGTGAAAAGTTAATTTATTTACCCTCTGTTTTTGTCAGAGGCGCAACCTTAAAAAAAATCATAATTCTTTTGAGTTGCGCAAAAAAATCACAGTTCGCTGCTTGTTTTTCTCGTTGCTGTTGTTGTCCTGGTATTTTCTTGTTGTAATACACGCGATCTATATATAGAATGCCCCACGATTGTCTTTTGTATGCCATAAAGTATACAACTTTACAAGCGCAGATACTTTTGTGTACTCGTATCTGACCCTGTTTTCGTCGATCAAAACAGACTTTTGGCAAATGTGTTGTTTTTCCTTGCTTACTTGAGGTATTTTCTCCATAGAATTGAATTAATTTGTAATCAATGTAATGAATGAGGTTATTTATTGTTAATTTATAATTAATTTCGACTTCATTTTTTATTTGTTTTGATTTTCCACCTTTTTATCTGTAAATCTTCCCTTTGCCGGAACAGTACAAACTTATCTCATGTTTTCCTTTATTTAATCTGCCCAAATGCTCATATTTTTAGGTGCTTATCTCCAGTCGCTTTTAGCACATGTTTGCCAAAAAAAAAAGTTAAATATTTGTGAATTTTTATGTTCTTATGCTATCAGAGATGAGGGGAATATTCTGTAGTCTGGCATGGATACGTTGCTAAACGTTTGTGAACGTTTTGCTTAGCCAAGTTGTCAAGTCAGTCAGCTGTCTACAGTTGGCGACTTTTGATTTGAAAATGGTTTATTTCATCTAATATTTGGCTAAACGCAAACTACTGCAGTTTGTGAGTCAGTTTGCTGTTTTGCGTATGCAAATATTATGGTCAGAGTCCTTCGGAGATAATTGTTTCTATATGCGTGTGAGATAGAGCGTGATAGCGTTAAAGATACCGTTAAAAATTGTTAGCGCTGCAAAGTATGCAACGCTTTTCTGCCTAACTTAATTACAGATTAGTAACAATATATTATTTTTTCGCTATTTTTGTTTTCCATTCTGCGGTCGCCGTTATCTATCTTATCTGGTCAATTCACACATGAATAATTTGGCCGTTGAACATTTCACTTGGCCGAGAGCTGTTGAGAGCGTCGAGTGAGCGAGTTGACTGACTTTTATCTTATCAGAGCTATCAGAGTTCCAACTGATAGCTGACAACAAAGCTTTAATGTTAATGTCTAGTGTAGTACAGTGTTTTCATTCTTACCTTTAGGTTTGGCTGAAACATTCCATGTGTTTCTCTCTCACCAATTGCTAACTTTGTTGTTGTCTGGGATTTTCAATGGGCTTATAAGCATATGATTGTGGGTGGTATCTGTGTGTTTTGTTATCAGTTTGACTGTTATTTGCGATTTCGGTGCTGGGCCCTATAAATATGAATTTCGTGCTAATAGAAATTTCTGTTTATTTCAAATATTCATACTCGTCGGTTGCTTTTCTGCCAATTTGTCCCTATGAACAGTAGTGAAAAGCTACAACTGTGTGTGTGTGTGCGTGTATTGGCCTTTTTTATATGGCCATAACTTTGAAATAATGTTTAATTCGGACAATGCGTGGAAAAACTGTGATTTTTCCTGCAATGACAGTACTTTCTATGGCGACGAGGCCAACTATGAATCGTTTTATGAATTGGATGTGAAACCCCAACAGCAACAACCGCAACACAATGTAGTTAATGGCAGTCTGTATGGCTGTAGGCCTATTAATGAGCCAGCTGTTAACTTTAATAATGGCGGCTTCTATAACAATTCCACGTCGCGGTCTCCGTTTGCGGCTCAGTGCGGCAATGGCGGTGCCATCTACAATAGTTCAACTAGTATGGAAATGTCCCGCTATCATCCCTATCAGTCGAACTTTAGACAGTTTCCCAATGCCTATGGTGGACAGCCTCCGCCACAGAACATACCCTATATGCCCGCGAGTGTGAGGATGCTTAACTTGCAGACACCGTGTCGCGATAATCAGCCCTGGAGCTATGACTATTGTTATGGTTATGCTCCAAATCATCCAGAACCCTGTCAGTATACACAATTTGTGGACATTGAGGATTTTATGTAAGTTTTGTGTTTTATTTCGACGATTCTTTAGATTGCTTTGAATTTCCCTTTCACTACCGCACAGTGTCTGACAACGTTTCTTCTACACAAAGTGAACGCAGTAGCTCATAACAAACAGTAAATGACACAATGCTCTTATCACAACAACAGAATAGCAGCAATAACAACAACTTTAACTAAGTAACCCAAGTGGGCGCACATCTTATCTGCACTCATTCTCTGTACTATTATTATACATTTTACATATGTATGCAGCACATTTCTCTTTCTATTTTGTATATGTATTAGTCTATATACATGTATGTATGTATATCAGTTTTAGATTGGAAGTCAGTGTGCACTTAGTATTTGATTAATCGAAATTGTTTGTCTGATCACATTCTCATAACAAATGCTAATACATAATAGCCATTTCCAGCTGACAAATTGCATTATAATTCTGATTTATATACTATATGCAAACGATAATGCCACTTAACCAAAGTATTCCATCAATTCGAAAGCTCTTTATATGCCGATTATAAGTTAGATGAATGATTTATATATTAATTTTTATGAATATTGCTTATTTTACTAACGTTTTGTTATGAAACTTAACAATTTAAATAAATCTCAAAACATGCTAAAATTTACTTGGTTTCTTATCAGTAAAAACCTTATAATTGATGTGGGTTCTGTAGAACTGCGTTGATTTTTGGGGAAAACCTTTTAATGCCTGCGTTAAAGAGTTAAAGCAAAAACGGAGAAAGAAATACAGAGAAAAAGAGAGAGAGAGAGTAAGGTATCGCATGGTGCGAAGTTTAAAAAATTCAAATCAAAGTTAATCTCTCAGCGATAAGAAATAATCGTTTAAAGTAAAAAAAAGTAACAAAAGTAGATTGGGTTAACACAAGTAGCATGACTAATACAATGTGATGAGAAGGTTAATGAAAACCCTAAGAAATTAAAATTTTTCTAATTATTTGCTGAGAATGTGGGTGACTCTCCCGAGCTGCTTTCTAGACGCATTTAAATTTATAACAAGTGTCACTTCCCGTTGACGTAGATAATCGTACTTTCAGTTCTCATTCTGGATGCTATTAGCGTGCAAACTCTTTATGGAAAACACTCTTGAAAGCTCTAGGAGTGTATATGATTTGTGTGTGTGTACTTTGGGTGTATTTGTATCTCGGTTGCGCGTGCCATAATAAGATTTTGTTTACATTTGGCAAACCGCAAACGAGCCGCACGTTTAGCCATAATATTTGCTTATCTATTGCATATCCGAATCCCATGAAATTTTATACTTACATACTTTGGCAATTAGCGCTAACGTCACTGCATCAAAATTAGTTTAAAACGGAGCTTAGAAACTGATCAATTGATTTGTAAATACCTACAAGTAATTCAAAACTGTAGAGAGCATTTAATAGTCGTGGTTTACATTTGGTTATGTAAGGATTGTTGTAATTAAAGCTTTACTTTTAATTTTCTATACTATTTAGAAAACGGGTCTATTGATTGAATGATTAACTGCCTGATTGTTGTTAAACAAACATTAAATTGAACGATTAAAAGTTTAAGCTCATTCAGTAGCTCTTCAATTGATTTTAACTGCCGTTTATTTAATTTATTATTTGCAATATGTTTTTATTAAGCTATATTAAATTTACTCAAAGTAATTGTACATTTGGTTGCACGTGTCAAGATCATGCATTTGCCTCTTACCCTGCCCCTGATTCTATCGCTTCCATTTGCCGGAAATGCTACCAACAACAAAAGCAAAGCAAAGCAAGCAAAAAATAATAACAATAACAACACGAATAACAACAATTTATTCACATTATACTATAAAAAAACTGCAGGCGCTTTGTGAATATTTAAAGACAATTCGCTTCTATTTTAATGAATTGTTTAGCCGCTTTTCTCCTCTTCCCTCTCTACGTTCAACGAGTCATTTAAGCAGGCTATTAGCATTCCGTTAAGGCAATCGGTAATGTATTAGGGGCAGAAGGGGCCAAAGGTAGAAGGGAAATTGTATATTATTGAATTTATATAGAGGTATAATTATGTACCTTGTTGTGATCGTATTTATTTAACATTTGAAGTAGAATAGCAGCAGATACCCTGTAATACGATGAGCACCCAAAAGCTTTAAGTTTTTAATTAAATCCCTTATACTTGAAGACTTTCTTACATACTTTTTATCAGCTCATAACTCATATCGTATCTTTGCAGTTGTTGTGATTTTTATTAACTTTTGACCAACATTTTAAATGATACTTGTTGCCAATTGCCATATGGCCTAAAGAATTACAGACTGAGCGTTACGAGTCTATCAATTTGCACGGCCACACGTCGTATGAGCAACGCTCAATGTTCATTGGACAGTCGATATTGTTATTGTTTTTCTTTGTCTGTCTGACTGACATGTCGGCGGCTTTTCATTCAAAATTTGTTTGACAAGTAAAAGCTTTGGACAAGTGGAGTTTAAAAATTTCATACTGCATTTGTTGCTAAGCAGAAATAAATAAATGTTAGTAAAGGTTCACAAATAGCTGTATTTGATTTGTTATCTTTGCTTTGTCTTTCGCTTTTTTCTGCTAGACTCGATAATTAATTTATGCCAAAATTTCATAAATTTTCATATTCGAATATCACAAATTTTTACGATTCTGCGAATATTTCAAATGAATCTTTTTTTACTACGTGATGAAATCAGCGACGGTTTCTGTCTGTGCATATAATAATCTACTAAAAACATTTATTTGCCATTATAAGCCAAAGTATATATATTAATCAAAACTAAATAGTTTTCGGCCACTCACGAGTTTTTTTTTGGCAACTGCAACGACGTGAGGTCCATGGGGAATAATGTGACAAAATTCTTAGATTCAAAATTGGCAGCTAAATGCCTTTGCGTGAGGTCAGTGTACTCTCTCACATAAACTAAGTATATGTAGTATACATCTATATATACACATTTTCCCAAGCATTTAGTATGCTTTTTTACTGATAAGCACTTGTGTATGGATTTTGAAAGTTTTTGTATAAGTGAAAACTTGTTTGAATTAGCTTATCTTATTGATTATTCTCTTTTTTTTTTGCTGCTTTCTTTTTGATGAGTAATTCAGTCACTTGCCCTCAGGTTCATTAACATTTAAATTTTTAATTTCATTAACATGCGCTGTAAAGAACTGCATAAGGAAATATTACAAATGTATTTTATTATAACTGCATACTTTTGTTTGTATTGCTTGCTAATTGGAATTGTTATTGTTGTTGCTGAATACACAGAAATGGTGCCAAGGTTTTTGTCTTGTTATTATCTACTCATTTAGTACACATGTCAGCAGGCTTTGACTATCTTAAGCCACTAAACACCGACACTTGAGTTCTTTAGTCCAGTTCTGTGTGTCTTGCAACAATGAAAGAGTCTTCGAAACTCGATACGAACAGGACAGTGTAATTCTACTTGATGTTAAGTATTTTATGAAATTTCTTTCTCATTAAATGCTTAACATTGAAATGTTTCAAGTTGTTGTATAATCATTTAACGTTTTTTGTTGGTAAAAGTTAGCCTTAGTTTGAAAATTAATAATATTTAAATACTTTTTCTGTTGTTTTCTGGTTAAAAATCAGTATATAATCATTATTTGCTTAATTAGATACTTAGAGGTTCTGCTAGCATTTCGTTATACTTAATTACAAATCAATCGATTCGATTTTTATTGTACTTTCCTTTAAATAAACAAAAATATTACCCATAAAACCAGTTTAATTATCTTTCAATTAGTTCATATTTGTATAAAATTGAAATACTCGCAATTAAGACTGGAATTTTGAATTCGATTTGTCTTCATTTGGCATTTGGTTGGTTTCAAAATGTGTTTGCTTTTGCAATTTTGCTCGGCAGCTGCCATGAACTTTGCTGATTTGGCGCCTTCGCCTTGGCATGCGAATTGTGAATGTTTTGCTCAATTGAAAAATTAGCGAGCTGGCCGCGTCAATTGAATCAAATCAAATAAAAACGCACCAAATCGCAGCAATTGTGAATTGTACGCATTTCTGTGCCATTTCACATTTCCACTTACCGTTTCAAAAATTCCCCTCAATTTCCCCTTGTAATGCAAATTTTGCAAAAACAACGCTGAAAATGGTCTACGTGATCTGGCGATCGGAAGCCAAGCAGATTTTGCACCTTTTACAACTGTTCAGTATTCGATTACTAATGGAAGCTGTTTTCTTTTTGTTTTGCAGGAACAATGAAAAGCGAAAGGAAAAGTCACGTGATGCAGCGCGTTGTCGTCGCTCCAAGGAGACGGATTTCTTTATGGAGCTATCGCAGGCATTGCCCCTTAAACCCGACGATGTTAATCAGCTAGATAAGGCCTCTATAATGCGCATTACAATTGCCTATCTCAAGATACATGAGATGCTGCAATTGGGTAAGTTATTTTCCCCACAAAAGCTGTTTAACATATTCATTAACTCGATCATTTTGCAGTGCCCAAGATACGCGAGTGCAGTGAGCGCATTAAGGCAGACACTGACTCCGTTGGAGGTGTGTTGGTTAAACCCAAACTGGAGAATGAGAACGAGGATTGGCTAAAGTGTGCCGAGGCTAATCAATTGTTAAAACAGACCATGGATGGCTTTTTGCTGGTTCTTTCCAATGAGGGTGACATAACTTATATATCCGAAAACATTATAGATTATCTGGGCATCACCAAGGCGAGTAAGAGAAATAAACGTTTGGTATATGTTATTAAATTCTTGATTTACTTGCAGATCGATACGTTGGGCCAACAGATTTGGGAGTACACGCATCAATGTGATCACGCTGAGATCAAAGAGGCGCTTAATCTCAAACGCAATGGCATCGCTGACAAGATCAAGGATGAGCAATTGCTTGAATCGGGAGTCAGTACACATCATCGTGATCTGTTTGTACGCATGAAGTGTACGCTGACCAGTCGCGGGCGCAGCATTAACATCAAGAGTGCCTCATATAAGGTCTGTCTACAATTTAACACACATTTTCTTAACATTTACTAATATTGAGTTTGGTTTTCTTTAGGTTATACACATAACCGGACACTTGAGGGTTAGCAGCAAAGGCGAACGTGTGCTTATTGCTATTGGCAGGCCCATTCCACATCCATCGAACATTGAAATACCGCTGGGCACCAGCACATTTCTAACCAAGCACTCGCTGGACATGAAGTTCACCTATGTGGATGACAAGTGAGACAAGTCGTTGTGTACTCTTCTCTTACAATTTACCAACTCTTGTTTAATGTGTTTGCAGAATGCTCGGCTTACTGGGCTATGTGCCTGGTGATCTGATGGATACATCACTATTCGATTGCCAGCATGGTGCCGACTCGGAGCGACTAATGGCCACATTCAAGAGCGGTAAGTGCTCGACTAGGGAAATTTGTGTCGTTTCGCCATTAAAACTAACTGCAGCTAACTAATGTTAAACTAATTACTTTAATGTACAAATTAAAACAGTGTCCTGACACAGCAGAAACGTGTTGAAGGAGGAGTTGTTGTAGGAGACTGAGTAGGAATGGGAGTGGCGGTGGAATTGGAAGACGGAAAGAAGTAGTAGTTTGGGTTGGAGTTGAAGTTCATGTCGTAGCTGGTGTCGTGTTAATGTCCTTGCACATCAAAACAAAGTTGTCACTCGTTACCGGCTCCTTTATTTTGTGCGTCACTTCCTGTCCCGCCCTTTGGCGTGGCAGGACCACGTCCAGGAGTTGCCGCCTTGCTTATTGCATTTAATTAGTTGTAGCACACCGTCCGTCTCCTCCGTCTAAGCCTCTTCACCTCCCATTCCGTGTCCATTGTCGTTTCTTTCTCTGGCTAGTCTGACTTTGCTTTAATTTCACTTAAGTTGCTAATTAGATTTTGCGAAAACTAAATAAATTAATTGCAGAGGCACCTAGCCGTCACAGTCTCTAGGCGGTTTCCGCTTCAGATATCGAAAAAGATAAAAGTTTAGTTCGTTGTTTATTAAGTTATATTCTCTTTTTATTACGTTTGACGCAAATCATCAAATTTGGTTTATTAGTTTACAAACATTATAGCCGCTAATGAGTCAGGTATATCATTGGATACATAATTGGCTGTGACTTAACCAGTCTGTGCAAATATTTGTCTTTGTTTTATCTGCGCGTCTGTTTAGTTTAATTTAAAGTTTTTTTGGAAGGTAATAAAATAGTTAGGCGGCTGAACTTAGAAACACATGCTTAAGACATATCTGCGAACAATCGTTGGAATTTTGAATAGGGATACATTAGATCATTAAATTAGTTAACTTAACTACAACCTTTTGATATATTACACCTCCTTCTTACTGAGAAAAGGTTAATTTAACAACTGATCATAATTAAAACTCTAGAAACAGTTGATCTTAGTTTAAAAATGGATTTTTAATGAATGCCAATTGGGCTACAACATTCAACTGCTTGCTGTTCCAATTGGGTTTGAGAGTGGTGCAGCAAGCAGTACACGTTGAACTGCTTGCACACCAAACATACATGTAGTCAAATATCTCTCTCTGTCTCTCTCTGACTAATTACAAGTTATATTAAGTGCCGTTAATAGCGCAGCCATCATTTAAAACAAGCCCGCGAAAGTATGCAACGAAATAGTGAGGAATTTCAAGAGCTGCAAGATACTTTGAAAATTTTGGACTTTGTGGCACTTAAGTCCTTTACTTATTTCTTCCTTTTTCCTCTACTTTGCTTAACTCTTGTTTGTTTCGCATATCCTGGGCGAAAAACTTTTGCTTGCTATTGTTTGCTTATTTGTTGCGTTTAATGGCCGCGTCATGTCGTCTACATTGACCAAATAATGTCGCTGCTGTTGCAGCACTTAAAATGCCAACGTTTGGGCAATAAAAGCGCTGCTGACCATTGTTGGGTACATTGTACCCAAGATGCCGGCGCATCCTCTAAAAAGACAAAAAAAAGAAAAGAAAAAAAATTGAAAGAAATTGTCACTGCACTACAATTGGAATTATTATTGGCTGCAATGACTTTGGCTTCTTGGCCAAAAACGTTGAAGCGGCCAACCAGTGTCTTGGCCCAGACACGTTCTGTGCGAAATGACTTTCGGTTTTATGATGCGACATGCATTCGCGACCGGACCAACAACTGGACAGGTCCTTATAGCAACACACACACGCTAGATCTTTGCTTAGGAATGCAACTGCGTTTTCATGTTGGTTTTGGCTTCTTGTTTTTTTTTTTTTCTTCTGTCGTATTGCATATCGCATATCGTTAGCAAAGTTGGCAGCAAGCTGTAAAAATGTCTTCGAAAGTCGTAAAAGTATTTCATACATTTTTGTTTTTATTAAGTTGCTACACTGCACACTCTCCGTGGCTAAGCAGCTGCCACGCCCTGCATGCTCTGGCCCCTTTTGGTAAAAACTTTATAGTTATTTTTTAGTTATGTTACTTGTCTTTCTATATATATGTTGAAAGCTTCATTCGCCATATTATTGTTTATGAGCGCTGTCCATTTTTATTTCCATTTGATTTTCATAAAGTTTACATGCTTATGATTCTCTATATATGAGAATTGAGAATCGAGGGTTTGGCTTAAAGTTTAAGTTCTCTCTTCCTCACTTACTCTCTGTCTCCTTCTCGATTATCGTCAGCAGCATGTGACAAACAGTTCAATAAAATACAAAATGTGCGGAAAATCGCAAATGTCATGCGGGCGAGCATTGAAATCTCAAAACGTTTTCCACGTTTATCCAAAGTTGCTACTGCTGCTGTTGCTGCTGCTGCTGATGTGCATTGAAATGGAAATGCGAAATGGGTAACGGGAAAATGCGAAATTGTGCACAAGCATTTCCATGCTGCAAATAAAGACGACAATTTGGCCTCAAGGCGAAAATTATGAAGGAAGCAAAATGAAAGGAAAAAGAATTCGTTGGCTTTTCTTTCACATCATGGGTATGTGTGTGTGGCGGCAAAGAAAATTTAACGTGGCAGATAAATAACCCGCCCAGTGAGATAAAATAAGCGCGTGGCAAATGTTGTAATAAATTTGCAACAAAAATAAGAAAAAATACAATACCAAACAACTGACTCTTGGCTAAGATTTTGGCGTGTGCAAAACTTTTGCTGCAGTCAAATAGTGGGCGTTAGAGAGGGCGTTGGGGGCATGCCAGCAATGCATTTTTGTTAGTGCATTTGGGGGCATTGCCGCGGCATTTGCCAGACATTCAACTTTCAACTCTTGCGTGTGGCAAGCAAAAGTTCTTCGCAGGGGGCAAAATGACAGTTGCTTGTGTTGCAACTACTCGTGTTTGCTGTATCTGTAGTTCCTGCAGCGGCTGTGTGTATTTGTTTTTCCTTTTTCCTCCTTGCACTTTTGACAGGCACGTGCGTACGTGGCGGCGTGTGGCAAGTGTGGCACTTGCTTTAAATGTGGCCTACGCTTTAAATGTTTGCTGACAAAATATGTTAGCTATTTGGGAAAACTTTCCTCCCTTTTTCTGCTTAATTTTCAAGCACAACTTTTGGCTTTTAACTTTATTTTCGATAGTTTGCAGTGCGTTGCTCGTTGTGTAATCAACATAACAAGCAACTTGGCAGTTTACGACTCTGTTAATGCCTCACACACACAAGCACACACACGTGTGCACTCTTGGGCAAATACATCTACACATCAGACACCCACCTAGACGGGCTTCCTGTCTAAAACGCCGTCATGTCTGTCTGTGCGCGCAAAACGCTTCCTGTCAAATGTGTCGATTAGCGATGACAGCGTGACAGACAAGTTCATGCACTTTTAATCGATAGTTAATGATGTGTAGCTACAGGCAAGTGTAAATTAACAGCTGAACAAACAGACTTCATCAATGAGTACGGTTAAGACCTGACAAGCCTTACTGTTGATAGCTAAACAGCTGTTAACTTAACAACTGCTAACTTAACAGTTGATTTTCATAACAGTTAGGAAACTTTTCGTGTCACGAACACATCTCTAACGCTGATGTCGATGCCGTCAAGTCGTTGCACTCATCAGTTCTTAATGCCCCGCCCTGCAGCCGCCGCCCCCTCGAAAGTTTATTTATCTTTTCTGGCCGCTGTGGGGTAGATGAAGGCGGCCGCCAGTTTATGTTAATGCACTTAAAATTTTGGGCGTGCGACAAGAATGGGCGTGGCCGCAGTGCAATAGTGGGCGTCAGTTGCAGTTGCTGATGCGTCGCCGCATTTTATTACATGCATAATTTCGCCATGGGATCGTGGCGGAGCAGAGCTGAGCAGTGCAGACCAGACCAGGACCAAGACCACGACTCAGACCAAAGCAAACCAGACCATACCAAACGAGACGAGACGATTCGAGACCGCGGCTCGTTCGGGCTCGATGCTCGTCTTTTATTTATTTTTCTGGCTGTCTGGTTTGTCTGCGCCATGAAAAGCACCAACTAATGCCGTCAAAACTAATGGTCCAATTCGAGTGGCTCGACGATGTTGTCGGTGTCCTTCACTTTGGTTGCCACTGCTGCTCCTGCTGTTCCTGTTGATGATGATGACGTCGGCGCCGTTTCTAATCCTTGCTCGTGTGGATTGTAAAATTTACCAGTTAATTTTAGCGACGTTGTTGACGTTGCCATCGTTGCAAACTCTGCTGTGTGCATTTGACAAATTAAAATTGCATGAGCGGAAATGCGGCTTAAACTTGCAACCGGATGTGCCACACACAAGCACACAGCATGCGGCATTGCCTCGGAGAGTTGAACAATATAAATTACATTTTCTACTTAGCTGCCAAGCACACACACACACCCACACTCACACTCACACGGCGTGCAACAGTCACAAGTTCAAGGCTAAAGACAACTACTTCTGATATCAACTGATTCCATTTATTACCGTGCTTTTTATGATGGATTTATATCCATTTCCTTGAATGAAAACTGCATTGCTCCACAACCGTGCGATCCTTTAAGACCCTTTGACACAATTTATCCCGCCAATCGTTAACCAGAAAAATGCGCATTAATTTTGACAACCACAAAAAGCCATCAATCTTCAGGTTCACGTTCTGGTTCAGGTTGACTGGAAGTCAAGCTGACAGCGTCGAGATTTGTTTTCTAAATTTGGCAGCATCAATTTCGGGAATTCAAATAGTTGTGTGTTTTTATGAGTGCTCAATCAGCTTCAAAAGTCGTAAATTTTGAATGTAGCTGAACTTGATTGGGAAAAAATATTGATTTATTGTAAAGTTTTATAACTTTCTACTTGATGTAATAGTTTAAATTACAACGATACTGTTTAAAAGTAAAATTAAATGGTGTTTAATCAAGGAGTTTTATATTTGATAACATGCTACTGTTAGCTCGCTGTTAAACTATCATTAACATCTTTTAGATCTTAGAACTTTTTGTTTAAGAATTTATTTGTGTTCCAGGAAAGACGAACATTACTAAATATTTATACCACTTGTCTTTGATGTTGTGCTAATATTTCTTTCACAAACACAAATCCACAAGGATTAAACTGGTTGAAATGTGTTTTTTATGCGCATTTTATAACATTTCCTGGAATGCTGTTTAAGTTGTTCAAGTTCTGAATTGTTTAGTACTTCCAACGAATATTTTTCAATAAATGTTAATGGTTTGGGGCCGAAATAGCAAAAGTAATTTGGCTAATGTTAATGAATTACGTCTGCCATGCGTTAGCACAAAGAACGTCTTATCATTTAACCTGTTGATTTATGGGAATCCCCCGAATGCCAAGTCAGTGTTGGAGTCGAGTTGGTGTCGGAGTCGGAAGACGCTGCCAGCATTCAACTTCATTTCGCTAGTGTTTATTAAATATGCCAGCATTTACTGGCATTTGTTTTGGCATTTTGTTGTGTGTGTATTGTTGTGTGTGTTTGTGTTGTGAGACCGTGCAACGCGGCTGCAAGTACAGCATTCTATGTGCTACGTGGGGCAAATGTTAATGGCTGCCTGCCACAGGCGCCGTGACTTATGCAGCACTTTTATGCATCCTCAAAACGTAGCGCAGTTGATTTCATTAAGTTCATAAAAAACAACTAAGAATGCATAAGTTGTAAAATGTATTAAGCTTGAAGATACCCTAGAAGATGTAGAGAAAGGTAAAAAGGGTTGCCTTCTAGGAGAAATTTAATGCTACAATTCAGTCCTTCCCCTTCATAGACAGACTATACTAAATTTTAGATAAAATTGTATTCTTCATGGTGTTTTTGATAGTTTAAACTGTCTTCCTGTCCACCGACTTACCCCACTTGCTTTTTCTAGGGTATGTCCACAGCAGAGCGGCTTGTTGGCTGCTTGTTTGCCTTGTTTGGCTCAAATGGGAAGGGCCAGCAGTTATGCAGTTGGCAAGTGGAAAATCTTGTTGCTTCCTGGCAAATTCCCAATGGCTGCAGCTAGCTATTACCAGCTCTTTTTGCTGTTGTTACTGCAGTGACTATTGTTGTTAGTTGGCTTACCTTAACAGCTCTATTTGATGCTTTGAAAGTTCTTTGCTGTTTAATCCTTGGCAGCAGATCCGCGGGCACTGAGCAAATATTTCATTTCATTTCGTTTAGTTTAGTTTGCATCTATTTAGTGTGCGGGGCAGTGACTTATGATGATGAATGCAAATGGCAGCACCCAAAGCACCACCCACAGCCCCACCCAAAGAGCCACTAAACAGCACCACCCTAAGCAAGTGTCGGCCTTTGCACTTTGCACTTTAAAGCTGCCGCATTTGGTGGCAACTTTGAGTTTGACATTGCAAGTAAATACTACGTGCTGAAGACAATTGTCACGTCACATTTGTTAGAAAGAATGGAAGGGGGAGGGAGGGAGTGTTGGCCGTTTGTGCTGCTAACAAATGTGGCAGCAGCCTCTACCCTAAAATTCACTCTGCTCTCTTAACTGCATTTGAAATTAAATAACCATTCAATTGAATTGTACGAAGAATGCATTTCTCTGGGCTCTAAATGCGTTAATAACATTTAATGTGCGTGAGTTGCATGCGGCAAGAAGCTTCAAATCTCTCTCTGTCTCTCTTCCTCCCTTTGCATGCCATTTGGCCAAGTTAATTTCGATTCTTGTGCGCTTTTATTACACAGTTGCATTGGCTAATTGACTTTATCGTCGGGCAGCGTTCAATGGCCGCTCAACGATGGATGCCAAGAGTAGCTAAAGCAAGAGAGAGAGTATGAGTTGAAGGATATAGGGACACCTAAACGATGTATTCTGAATCACTGTCAGAAATTCGCGCTATCAGCGACGTTGCATACTTGTCTCTACTCTGCTCTGCTCAGTTAAAACTTTGCCGTTTTGCAAGTTTTTCGCAAGTCTTGCAGAAAATTATACAAAAGGCAGAAGTGTTAAGGAGAGAGAGGAGGGAGTAGGAGGAAAAGGAAGAGTAAGTTGCTGTGGGGTGTGTTGCTGCATGCAAATATGCATTTGATTACACGCCAAAAACTTGCAGCCAAACAAAAGCAATGCCCAAAGTTGCGACAATGGGCAAAAGGCACCACAGGCACAGTGGGTTAAATTATGGAAAAATTGGGTATAATAATTTATATATTTATCTTGTGACTTCAAGTTTTTGCTGAAATTTATTGAACTTTTAATAAGTTTTGATTATCTACACATGTACGCAATTTTAGGCTACTTTTGACTGCCAAAATATTATTTTGGCAATATTAAATATATGTCGGCACCACTGTGCAGCAGAGCCGCGTATGGAATGACTTTTTGCCGTCGCTGGCGGGCGGCATTTAAGACGACAGCCAAGCAAAGTAAATTTGTGTGTTTATTTGCAAACCCCACGGCGTGTAGATCTCACTGTGGCTCAACTTTGCACATTTTGCACCGCAAGCAGCGACAAACTACAGTAGTTCCAGGAATGGGAACGAAGAACAGAGAAAAAGCAGAGATTGTGGCAAAGAGAAGAGAAGAGAGGAGTGGAGTAGAGATAGAGATAGCTGCGAAAGACACAAAATGTCAATCGGCGAAGTGGAAAATTTTCATTAAATTAAAAAAGCGCACACTTTTCACAGACACACACACACACAGAGACACTCACACACTTTTGTAAAACGAAAATTGTCGACTAAAGAACAAACGAAGAAAAAGAAAAGCAAAAATTTCCAATGAATGTGCAAAGTTTTATGTTTTTGGCTGCCGGGGCTACCGAAGATTTTCCCAAACTACATTTTCCCGCGCTTCTATTTTACTTTGCTTTGTGCATACTTACATATATATTTACTGTTGAGGTTTTATTTGGGTTTTACCAGACGAAACGCATATATACTCGATTTATACGTATATAAATGCGCTTAGGCAAGCGAAAAGGAACGTCTAAAACGAAGAGCCGTAAACTATGCAACAGTTTTAGTCACTTTAGTGAGTGTGTGATGTGTTAAAGGGACAATAAGTAACAGGCCAGAGGATAGATATACTTCCAAGGTATCTTTTAGTCAATATAAGCCTAACTTAAGGCTCCTTTTGCCTTTCCTAACTTCACACACAATTTCAGCCCCGATTTGACTCCTAATTGACTCAACTTGCGATATAAAAATAAAAAAAAACCTTTACAATCGAAGTCGTAGTCCAACAAAAATTGGTAATCCGCTGAGAGCCCTTACAAAAAAATGCCCGGCCCTCAATACAATATTTTGTCAGTAAAGCAGCCTTTGTGAACCTTTTCAATGGCACAATGTCGCCCACAATTTGTTTAACAAAAAGGGCTTTTGACTTGCCTAAAGAAGCGAGCGGCTTTCTTGGCTCAATCAATCAAAAGCTGCTTGTGGCTTTGCCCTGTGGCGTTAAACAAGTCGTGTAAACTGGCTAAATATTTGCAACCCGCCTACTTTTTCACCATCAGTCCCTCTCCCCTCTCTGTGTTCTATGTGGAAAAGTTTTTGATTGCTTTAATGAGGTGTTGTATGGCAACAGCATTGCGTATACGCCGCGTTTGTTTACCAAATTATGACAAAATATATATATTTCATTTGTCGCCATCAATATCAATTTTGCTGCTTTGCTCACTTAAGATTTTCCCGTTTATTTTGTATGCTTTACTGGTTTGTTTATTTGCTTTATGATTTCTGGTTTCTTTTTTTGTGGGGGGTTCGTTAATGTGCTTACACGAAAATCATTTTAAATTGTTGATTTTGGCGCTGTCCACGCTCTGTCATTGTCAATTACATTTTGGTTTTTCCTGTTGGCAGTAAAGAAAAGCCGCCTCGAGCT
Organism: Drosophila dunni; assembly: GCA_018152125.1. Lineage (NCBI taxonomy): Eukaryota > Metazoa > Arthropoda > Insecta > Diptera > Drosophilidae > Drosophila > Drosophila dunni. The sequence goes on along the minus strand of JAECXC010001917.1, from coordinate 12,038,544 downwards.
CTGGTTTGACTATGGACACTGTTTTCCTCTTCCTACTTTTCTCTTGTTTCTTGGTGAGTCTGCTGCTGCTCTTCTGCTCCACATGTTGCGTGTCAGCTGCATTGCGTTCTGTTTTTTCTGTCTTTTCTTTTTCTTTATTTTTTCCGCGTCATTTTCTGAAATTGGCATTTAGTGTGCGACGAGCGGGATTTACACACACACACACACACACACACACACACACACTCACACGCCCTCGCACACACGCTCAGCCATCTAGATTGAGCTGCCTGTTTGGCTGTCTCGCTATGGTTTAGTTACACAATGGGTGCATTCACCTACGCGACAACCCGCTGTGGATGCCACAATGGCTTTGGCTCTAGCTCAGACTTGGAATCTGAACCTACACTGTCAAAACAACAGACTTGCTGCTAAAATTAGAAATAATTCTCTAAAGAAAGTTATTTTTGTATACCTTTCTATACTTAGGAATTTACTGCCTTTAGGGGAATTTTAATAATAATTTTCTAATTTTAATATTGATATTTTTTAACAGTGTTTCTTACTGCTCAACACAACCAGCAATGCTCTCGCTGTGTGAAAAGCGTTGGCAGTATCTGTTACTGCATCGCTGCATTTGTCTGTATCTTTTTCTGTATGTGTAGATTTGTATGTCTGTGCAACCGCTCACATTTCGTTTATTAAATGACAGCACGATATCTGCAAATGAAATTTTCCTTCAACGCATTTAGACTCTTTCAACGTTGTCGTTGCAATTGACGCTGCTGCTGCTGCTGTTTCTACTGCTACAGCTACAGCTACTGCTGCCTTCAATTGCTGAAATTGACAGTCAGACAGATAGATTGACATTTAAGCAACACTTTTGCATTGAACGCATTTCACATTTCGCATTTAGACGGATCATAAAATTTTGTGTTGTGCTGCGTTTTTTATGTGCCTCAGCACTTTCAACTCAAGTGCCGACAACTACGAGTATTGCATACTTTTTGGCTTTTCCATCCACTCATTATTCCTATTCACTAAAGTGGCATTCAGATATTTACATTTCTTGTTAGAAGTTCGAACCGCAGTGGCAATATACTTACTGGCATTACTTTAACTACTGGAACTTGAATAGCTTTAGTTTCTAATGTATAAATTACAAAACGAAAGAGTTTTGTTTAAAAAAAACTTTTCATAGATTTGATTTCTATTTAAAACTATTCTACTTTAACTACTTGCCTCTTTACCACTACTCAAACCATTTAAGTATCATATTTCTCACAAATTACTAGTAACTACTGCCAAGACACTAACAAAACTATCTCAAGGACTTTAGTTTTGAAACGACTAGTGTTATGTAATTAAAGGTTATTTCTGTCTTGAGTAAAAATCAATAAATATGGTCAGAGTTAGCCAAGTCACAGCTGGACATTATTAACTTTATATGTATTTATATAAATATAAATATTTGAGTAATGTGTTGGATGTGGCCATTGGTTAGGTCACCCATTGCGTGTTGGGTGAAAGGTCTATTGAAAATTAATAAAAATGTGGCAAGTGACGGATATTTTAGGATGATTAGGCATAGTCATCGAATAAGCCAACAACTCAGCTCCCCAGTGAATTATATTGCTAGCGAGTTGCAAGTAATTGAAAAACAAAGAAAAAATATAGAGAGAGAAAAGTGAAGAAGAATAAAGAAAACTAACAGCAAATCTCTGTAGAAATCTTTAGCAAGTCCAATTAGACGTTTGGCAAATGGACAAATAAACAGCAAGCCGGGTCAGAAACAAGACCAGGACACGACCAAACAGAGTGAAGCTAACTAATTGTACAACATGAAGCAGCAGGAAAAAAAGTAACACGAAGCAATAGGAAAAAATGATGAGAGGAACACCAGAGAATATTGCAGTCAAACTTTTCACTGTATAGCTATTTTTTTTGGGTTTTTTCTTGCAACAATTGTTGCAAGTCAGTTGGCGCCGCTAATGAAAAACGGCAGCACCGGATGCAGACGGGAACGGGATGGGCTGGCATAGAGAGGACGAAGAAGCGCCATTAAATTTGGCTTAATAAAGTTGCAGCTGGCGGAGGGCAAACAAAAAAAATGACCAAACATCAACACTTAATTGTTTGCCCAGGAGAGAGAGGGAGTGAAAGAGAGAAAGAGAGACAGGGAGTGACTGGAAGTGACTGTAAGAGCGTGACTAACAGTGAACGGTGACTGGGAAACTCTGCGGATGCTACGTGCCGCAACTTTATGCTTTCGCTCTGATTGACGGCCCAAGTAACAGCACAAGAAAGCCACGAACTGAACACAGCTGCCTGATTTCCTATAACAGGTGCAAACATATTAGACGATCAATTTCATTGTGGTTAAAAAATGATCAAGTTAACAAAAACTTCTCTTATAAAACAGTTTATAATTTAGAGTATATTTTAAAAATAGTAACAGATTTGTACCTGCTTTTACTGTTAGCTTAACAGCCTGTTAACATTATGTTGGACAGCAAATATTGAGAACAGAAACTGGGCTACAATTAAGGCAGGTAATTGGATTGCTTCCTTAAGACCCCCAAAAGTCCGCTTTGTGAATGAGGTGTTGAAGTGCGTTCCTGTCGAGTGTACACATAAGTACATTAAGCATACTTTGCTTTAGGGTTGACATTAAAGGCATCTGTTAAGCACAAAGTATTTATATTGGTTTATAAAGAATGAACACTTCCCTCTTTGAAAGTATGTCGCTATGGAGACAAAGATGGCAAAGGTATCTCTTACTCCTGCGACTCTTTGCAGACTCGTTGATGATGTCTTTTAACGCTCAAATTGAGTTAATTAAAACGCTGCATGCAGCTGAGATATACAACAGAACTTACACCTACAAATTTTAGACAGGTGCGTGCGAGTGTCGTCCCCCCAAACGAATGGAATTAATGAGCGCAGCTCCGGAGGGGGAGAATAAGGCGCGAGGGGTTGGGTTAGAGAAAGAAACAGAAAAGGAGTGTGAGTGTGAGAGTGAGAGGGCCCTCAATGAATGTAATGTAATGAAATTGAAATACTCGTCGTTGGCAGCATTGCGGCTATTTGGCTTATTTGACGCCAACGAAACTGTTGGCGGCGGCAAAATGATTAAGTTGCTGATTTCAGCAGACGTTGGCAAAGTTTTCAATTACCCCGCATTTATTTTTGTTAAATTTTAATTAGTGCACAGCGTTAAGATAAACACAAAACGCTAAAGAGGTTGCAACTGAATCTGGTAAGCTCGAAGAAGATTCATAAAAGTTGCAGCATTTCTTTTTTGGCAGTTAAAAATAATTAAAGAGCAGCTGGAAGTGGCGCAAGGCTACGTTACACCCTGTAAAGCTGTGCATTTGGTGAAATATAATCAGTACACTGCAGGGTAGCGATTAGTCCAGCACACTGACAGCCTTGTCATTTGGTTTGGTTGCGCTGCTTTTAAATGATTTAAATTTGCCTCGCGAATAAATAAATATTGACTGTGGCACGTCGCAATGGAAGCAAAACTCAAATAAATATGCAAATTCTTTGACTTTTGTTTTCAATTAACTTTTTTTTTCGACGTTCGTATTTTGTTTTTTCAATTCTTTTTTTTCACTTTGGTTTTCACTTAGTGAGCACGCGACAATGGTGGAATTCTTAATTCTGCCTTATAGACAATTTTCCGCCTGATGTGCTGCGGTTTTTCCTGTGTGTTCAAGAAAATTCCGCAAACGGAAGTTTGTCATTTTGCTTGTTCGCAATTGTTGTTGCTGTTGTGCGCGTCGTGTGCAAATTAAACAAATTTGTTATATGTTGTGGTGTGCAAAGAAACCGCACAAAGAGAGCGAGGAGAGAGAGAAGAGAGAGGTGAAGTGAGCGAGCAACCATTCCCATTGCGTTTGTGCAACTTTATGGCCGTCCAGCTGACATTTTGAGTAGTTTTTAATGGATTCACCGCAAGTAGCCACAGCCAAAAGGACTAAACTTTCTGACTTTGAGCCGCCTTGGGCGGTCTTAGCACACAACTCATATCCTAGTGTCGTTTTAGTCGGTCAGTCGAGTCGAGTCGAGGCCACCAGAGCATGTATGTTGCGGCCAAATGGGAGCTAAGCGTCTTGTCCTTTAGCATTTCCCTCATTTTCACACTTTTGGGAGTGGATTGTAACCGCATTTCCATCTTTTTGGCCCACCAGCTGTGCTATTTTCCACATGTATTCCTCTTTTGCACTTTGCGCTTGGCCAACAAACTCATAAAATATGCCAACCTAGCCGCAAAAGTTGTTAGTCGACTTGGGATAATTTGCCTGGCTGGTTAAGGTTTCATTTTAGGAGCTTGTTTTCAATGTGAGAAACGCATAAAGTAGACATGAAAACGACATCAAACACAAACGACATTTTATTAAACTGGACACGAAATTCCTAAAATAATAAATAATTTAAGTACGCTGGTTTGACTCAAAGGAAATGGCAATGTTTGAACAACAAAATAAGTAGTTATTTTAAATATTTTTGATGATTATATTGAAGACAGAAACCATTCTAAATTACTGCCTTAAGTCCAAAAATATATCAAATAATTTGATTTTAAACTGGGCTTTACGTAGGCGATCATTCCACAATTAATTTGAAACCTTTTTAACAACTTGCCAAATAAAATCGTTTTATATTTTCGTTTGTGCAAAACAAAGCTCACTTTTTTAAAGTATATAAAATAGGTAATAAAGTATTTCATATATTTTATGGCTATAACCCTGATAGCCATTAGTCAATTTATGTCCATTATGGCCGTAATGAAGCCTTTGTGTATTGACAACATTTTGAGTTATGACTCTGGGCTTAAAGGCGATGAAAGAGAGCTGCGATTTGGTCATGTTGTTGATGCAGGCACACACAAATCCCTGCGCTTTTCGTTCAAAGTCGTAAGTTGGCATTATGGCCAAAAAGAGCAAAAACCCTTTCATGTCATTGGCAAGTTGCTGAGCCACAAGGATTTGCACGGATTCGACTTTGGCCTTGGCCAACAACAACAGCAGCAACAAAATGACAAGAACACGAAGGTGTAGTTGAAGTTCAAGTGAATGCAATTTAACGCTCGACTGACGGTTATGAACACGATGAAAACGCTTTTCAATAAGCTGCAATTGAGTTGCTTTTGCTGTGTGTGCGAGTGTGTGTATGAGTGTGTGTGACAATTTGCATAAATTGCGCTTAGACAGAAATACGCGTACGAAGTAAAACTTTAAATTTGTTGAGAGCTTTAAGATACATTTTCAGCTTGGCTTATGTCACGGCTTAATTCAATTAAAAAAGATTACGTATACGTCGTGTGGCACATGGCGAGCAGTAAAACCCAGAAAAAGGTCAATGGCAACTGAGACATTTTTGTTGTTGCTTGAGAAGTGAAGTCAACTACCTTTTTGTGAGGGGGAGAAATAGATATAGAAGGGGCGCGAGAGATAGTTGGAGGGAATGTGAGCTGGCCGAGAAAACAATCCGCAAACAAATCCTTGATTTATGCGCACATCCTTGCGCACAAGCCAAACATTTATTTCCTTATCCACTTGTGCCAATGCGATTTGGCCAACGTCTCTTGGCCAGGCTCTGGCCAGCAGTAAAACTCGCACAGACAACACAAAAACAAACACTCGCACACCTACTTATAGCTGGGCAATCAAATGAAAGGAAACTAGCGACTGGCTAACTGCCATTGTCAGGATGTGCTTTTGCTCCTGTGTTGTGGTCAGTTTGCTTTTCGCTCGATGCATTGACGATGATTTAGTATTATGTTGCTTCAAGGATTTAGTCGTGTACTCGAGCATGTCTGCATCCATGCATCCTTGCAACCTGCTGCTTGATGCTATTTATATTTGTTCAACTTTGATACATAACCTTGAATGCGGTTTGAATGTTTGTCTTGCCTGCGTCTTTGCCTTTGCCTTGCCTTGCATTCATCTCAATCCCAATACCAATCTCAATCTCAATGCGGAATGAACTTTTGCTGTTTGCTTATTTGTACAAATGGCTGCTTCTTGTCTGCAAACAGACGGACGGACGAACGAACGAACGCACGCATTTTTGCCAAATGTGCATTCCCGTATACAACACAGCTACGTGTTCATAAATTCACCGACTGCTTCCCGGAATGTTTCGAAAAATGCAAGATAAATGATCTTAGCTCGCGCGTAGATATTTTCATATTTTTGCCTTGAAGGTTGAATGACGCCAACGCCTTTTTTTTTGTTTGTGTGTGTGTGTGTGCAATGGCTGGAGGAAAGTCCTTGACTAAGGGCAAATCAAGTTCATGGCGAAATGCAACAGCAACTTTCAAAGCTGCACTCTGCTAATTCCATAAACACTGGCAAATCGTCTGAGCTCTTGCTGCTCTTCTTCACCCGTCTTTCTCCTCTCCTGTTTCTACTCTCTGCCCGTTGCCAACTCACACGTCGCGTGTGCGGAATATTCTGCTGCACAATTTTGTGTTGCATACTTTTGTGCATCGTGGTACATAATCCCAAGGAGCAGTCGTAGCGAACTCTGACATTACAGCTGTATTTAAAGCATGTAGAGTATATAAATTTGTGCTCATCGTTGTGGCTACCAGACACATATGCCACAAGTTGCAACATGCCACCTTCATGTTGACTTATTAATGAGCTGTAATTATATACAAAGCTAAAAACAAAACATAGCGCGCACAGTGGTTTGTAATTGTTGTAATTGTGTGAATTTTATTTTTAAAACTTTTTAAAATAAATTTTATTTTAGATTGCTTATATTATTATAACTTTTAAGACAACACGTGTAGGTTTTGTGCATTTTTTAAGCATTCATTGGATTTAAAAAATTAATGCTTCGAACACATATTAAATTCACTTTATTGATTGAACATTCTTCTTCTGATCCACTGATGACAACACTTCCACAAAAGCTCACAAAAGAAGCATGAAATGGCGACAACATTGAAAGCTAAATATACCTTTAGTGGCAAAAAAAAATCTTGTAGAATCACATACTGTAATGGTTGAAAATTACCTTGATGCATTTTCCACAATCCCATTTCTCGTGCCTGCAAAGCGCTAAGACCCAGCCATTTTTTCATAAAACCAAAACGATGAAAGGAATTATAGAAAAGTGCGAAATGTCGTTCAAAAGGTGAATTGCGTCGCATTGGAATATATTTGACAAATTTTGGAGTGCAGAGTTTTGGAGATTCGCGTTGAAAAAGAGGTCTATTCAGTGGACCTTGCTGCAGTTCGATAATTTTCCAAAATTCACTTGTAACTAGGTACGCATAGCTGGTATTGAGATTATTTAAATGATGTTCTAAAGCTGAGGCGTTTACTACCATAAATCTACTTCGAAGTCTATTGGGCAAAAGATTGCGATCAAAGTACATGGAGATTTGTGTTTCTGTAAGCATAATTCTCAGCGAGGTCTGTAGAAAATCATCGGTGCTATGGATTTGAGGTTCAAGGTTTTTGGTGCTAAGCATCGAGGCCATAACGGCGCTCCTAATGTTCCACAAAAGAAAGGAGCAGATAAGTGTGGAAATGTGAATATACTTGTAGGGAGTAATGAATCTTTGAAAAACTTGACTCTCTAATGGTTGCATTATGTAAACAGCCAATCCATAACTTAAACCTCTGCCTCCATCTCGCTTACAAATTTGCCAAGCCAGTGGCATTGCGACCAGCAGCACAATACACCAAATTTTTATAATGTAAATTGTTTTTCTCAGTATTTTGTCCATACTAAGATAACGTTGCCAGGGTACTATTAGGCAGGTTTTGGTTGTAAAGCTCGTTGATATGCCATCGACTAGATCGGAATTTAGTGTCATTTTGGTGTAGTAATGTACACCCAAATCGATCTCATTTCTGGCTGCTGCGAGTAGCGTGTGGTCATGGTAATTATCCTGATTAACATCAGGTGTGGCCACCACTTTAAGTCGTCCTTTAATATTTGCAATGTAGGCAGAAAAGAGCAGTCCCATACTACCAGAAAGTTCACCATTTGGTAACTGAAAAAAAGTATTGAAAAAAAGGAATTTGAATGGAACTCTATAGTTTTTTTTTATAGACCCACCTGAAAAACTGACAGTGCGTCCTGAAAAACGGGCACTTTGAACTGATAGCCCTGTACATTACTCAAATCAGGCAGTGGCCAATCATAATTGATACCAAATTTCGTAACGTTGCACAATTTCAATTTGGGAAACGGTGTATAAGAGAAGAGCTCGTTTCTTACCTCTCTAATATTGTTATCAAATGCAACCCATTGAAAGGTCAGTGCAACATTAATAAAATTTCTTTGCCAACACCATTCAAAGAATTGTTCCATTTGCTCTTGAGTTGGTGGAATTGTTAGTAATCGCTTGATCGTGAAGAGAAGACGTTTTCCATGTCGATTATTCAACGTTTTATCGGTTATTTCCAGCAAAGGTTCCTGGTCTGGTGTCAAGTTATCGATAAAAGCAAGAACTAGTGTGTGTCGAGTTAGGATTTCCTTCATTGACATATTGTTATGATGACTGCAGATTATTAGCGGTATTCCCAAATCTTCCATTAACGTGCGTTCCAACGATCGTATAATGAGCTGAGGATCTGCAGATATCTGTAGTTTGCGTTCCTTGGAAAAAATGACTGAAGTCTCGAGCTGATATTTTACAAACAACTGTTTTGTTAAGTTTACTGCGAATTCAATGTCGTACAACTCGTGATTACTGCCCAAAATTGGCAGAAATAAACCAAGTAATAGACACACTTGTCTTTGAAGTAGCATGCTGATTTCATAACTGAAGTCTTGAAACACTATTAAGGCTTATTGGAGGTGCTACTACGTACTATGTACCATGTAAATATCGAAAGTCATCTTGTTAAATTGGATACGGGTTAATTAGTCAGGATACAATGATAAAAAGTTAGGAATTGGAAGGGGTTTTTGTTGGTTGAAGTTAGTTAAGGGTAACAAGAGTTTGCCGTACTTGAATTGATTTTTACTGCAGGTTTTTATTTTCAAGACAAACTCTTTAGTTATTGTAATTTATCTAAATATTCTGTATTTAAATTAATCAACAATTTAATGAGATTATTTGAATATTTTTGAGATTTAAGGAAATATGTTTTGTAATAAATTGTTGGGGTATTTATAAACTGTTTATTACATTTCTAGTTTAATGATATAATAAACGAATTTTTAGGGTTTCTAATAATATTTTTTTGCTATTGAAATATTTAACAAGCAAATTAATAGTTTTAAGCCTCATTTCTAAGTTTATTCACTTAATTTTTGAAGTTCATACCCGAAAGTTCGGACATGTTTAAAGTAGAATCAACACCACTGTACCCGGCGCTAAACTTTTCGACAGAAATTAACAAGCGGCCACTAAGCCTCAACAAAAGCGCTGGGACAATAGACAAACTAATTTTCTGCTGATGATTTTAAATTAACTGAATGAATGACTGAGTGCACACACACCCACACGCACACACATTGTACAAGATTAAGATAAATAACACACTTAATGCATAGTCTTCTATCTAAATGCCATTTAAAATGGCGAAAAGCCAGCAACGCTTCAATATATTTTTCCAACTAGATTTTAGCTACTTTCTGCTGATTTTTGGCTAGCTAATTTGGCTATAAGTTCGTGCACCTGCGCCTGTAATTAGGCTTTTGGCAATTATGTGAGCTGGCCATAGAAAGTTGGCCAATAAAAGGACAACAAGACATAAATTTGACTGCCGGGCAGTATGAGAGCGTATCAAGTATCATGAATTTCAATTGCTTTATCCCAAAAGAGAGAAAAAGTCGTTCTATGTTTGAAGTACAGACTCAGCAGGTTATGAATTTTCATCAAAAACATGCCACGTGCGTTTTTATGTCTTTGTTGTGCGGAGCGCATTAAATTTTTATTAAGCTTACAGTGAAGAAAAAAGTGTCCTTTCCACAGTTACATAAAGATATATATACATATAAAGTAGGTATGCGTAATACGTAGACGTATTCTAAGCCAAAAGGCTTCGAGCTATAGTATCTAAATGTATTGATTAAATTTGATTTTGGGCGGTTTTAATTAAAATCGAGTCGAAGTTGACGCAAATCACTTGGCAACAACACGCGCTCGTTGTTATACCCTGTACGTATAAGCATGTGGGCAACACACAATCAAATTAAGCAATAAAACCACAAAAGCAAGCGAAATTGTGTCTCACAACCGCATTTAGTGGAACTCAGAGAGGGAGTCTGGCGTCTGTGGTTCCTATTATTATTTAATTTTTATGCTTGAACGCATTTGACACCGTCATTTGATACTTGACGACATTTTTGCTAAAGATTTTCATGCTAGGGATGGTTAAATGAATTCTGAATCGGAAACCATACTTACCGATAGCATCAGTTATTTCCGAAGTTCTGCGCTCAATTAAAATCTAAAGTTTTCTCGATTTAGATTACAAATTTAATTGTTTAGTTGATTGTGAACCTTTTTGGTAACTAAAACATTTAATTTTTATATACTCTGCAAAGTAACTACATTATTTTTCCCCTTTCCACTTTCCTAAACTTTACACAAATTGAATGAAAACAAAAGTTGACATCTCTAACAAACCGCAAAACAGTTTCAATTGTTACGACTGTTATTATTATTATTTTTTATTATTTCCATTCGCAATTGCTTACGTAATTTGATTTGTTTGCCAAGTCTAAAGTTAAATTTGTATACTTACATTTTGGTAATACGCATAAACTAATGAAATCTCATTTCAATTGTTTATTTACAGTGCTCAGCAAGGGCCAGGGGGAAACCTGTCGCTATCGTTTTCTTGGAAAATGCGGTGGTTTCTGTTGGATCGTGACTCAAGCGACGATTGTCTACGATAAGTTGAAGCCGCAAAGTGTTGTCTGCGTTAACTATGTCATTAGGTAAGTCGACTCGTTTACAGTACTACTACTAACCTATGTATTAGTAAATATATATATTTACTTGAGTCTAATCAAGTTTATATACTTGTCTTTTAATGAGTCGAAATTGAGCTGGTAGCAGAATGAAAACAATGCCAAATATTTGCTCATTACATGCGGGTAGAATGCTGTCTTGTATTTTTCAGCATTTCTCTTCTTTTTTATCTTTTAATTAAATGCTGATGAAGACGGTAATTTGTTGCCGCAATTTATTATTAATCAAGCGAATTTAATTTCCCGTTGAAAATATTTAAACAGCCTTTTTTTATACATACATACATATATTTCCTAACATTCCCAGTCCCAGTCCTACTTCTCCTCCGCCCACACAAATTTTTCAACTCAAGCAAAAATCCAATTGAAAGCAGCTTCCGACGTCGCTTCATTGAACTGCAAATGGTGACGGGAGGCAAAGCGAACGGGTCCTAGCTTTTCACAATGACGCACAGCGAATTTTCCGCCTGCGTTTCATGCATAAAGTTTTTCAAATAATTGTGTCAGTCAGTCAACGGCAGGCCGCAGTCATCAGAATTGATTTGATTTGATTTGCTAATCTTTCTTTCTTTCCATACACTTTATGCTCTACTTCTTCTTCTTCATCTCCCGTGCTTTATGCTTATTCTTCTTTTAAATATTTGTCGCCGCATATTCGATGGAAAATTCGTTTACGAGGCCACACTACGTATACGCAATCAGGATTCGTCTGTTTGTGAAATGCCTTTTCAAGTCGCTGATACACGTGGCCATAAGCTGCTTTATTTATCCTTTTGTTAAACGAAATCTTCATAAGGAAATCTTAAACAATAAACCAAATAACTTTTTCCCTTTCTCTGTTCAAATCAATACCCAGACAATTCCCCTACCCATTCTACACCTTTTCAGCACTGCGCGTAAGTAATCACTAAATAATTTGATTTTATTAACTTAAATTAAGCGTAAATGAGCAAATATTTGTGCATTGTTGGCACGACTTCCGGTTGTCGTCGTGTTTCTATTTTTTTTCCTTTGTCGTTTGCTAAAAAAAGGTAAAATTTGTTTTTAATTGCTGCATAAGTTGATGTCATGCTGTTTGCTTTGTTTCACTGCCCAAAATATAATTTTATTTCGAAATGATGAACACGTGCCGTTGTGGTTACACTCTTTTATCTTTTTAATTTATTTCTTTTATTTTTTGAGGTTGATTCAATCAACTTTCTGTTCAAATGACAGACAGATATAGAAAGAGTGTGTGTGTGTGAGAGAGCAGACGAAAAGTTTTCAATTTATTTGGCATTTGATTGGGATAGGTTAAGTGCTGGCGGTTAGATTTTGTATCTGTTTGATTTTATTATTAGGACCTTGAATAAGTTCTCGCTGTTTTTCTTTTTTTTTTTTAAATTTATTTAAAATACAAGGCTTACAATTACATTACTCGAAGTATTGTCCATCATGAGAGACCACTTTCTCCAATTCTTCCAATTCTTTGTCTTCAAATTTTGTCGGTGCTCCAGAACGCTCTTTGTCTTCAAAGTCAAAATCATTACTTTTGAAGCGCCTAAACCAGTCTCTGCACATTGTATTCGACAAAGCATTGTCACCATATGTCTCAACGAGAATTCTGTGTGCTTCTGCTGCAGATTTTTTCTGAATAAAGCAGTGTAATAAAATTCCCCGCAAAAACACTTTATTTGGCACAAAAGTACTCATTTTCACAGAGGGCAAATAAATATGTAGTTGAAACTGTCGTAAACTATACTCTACTTAAATTTGAGGTTACATATAGTACTACGTTGGTGATTCGTTACCGTACGAAATTCCGTGCACAGAGTGCCGCAACGCCATCTTTTTAAAAACAGCGAGAACTTATTCAAGGTCCTAATACGTGCAGGTAGCAGCCAATATATATTTATTTATATATGTTACTCATTCCGTTTGATATGTGAAAATATGGTATTTGTAGTATTTGTATTGATTTAAGCTGCGGGGCAAATTAGCCGCTGAGTCAAGGCCAACAGCAAATTTAGATTTCATATTAAGCCGACAAATTTACATTAGCTTCAAAAGTTTTCTTGCCCTTCCCCAACATTTCCATGTTTATTTTCTATGAATCTAATTATAAAATAACAAGCGAGCGAACCGTTTTTCCCTTAAATCCGCAAATTATGCATATATACATAAAGAAAGGCTCAGTCTCAGACTCAGCCTTAGACTCATTCGCAGTCTCAGTCGTAGGCTCGAGAAAATTGTCAGGCGAGCTAATTAACATTGATTAGTTTAGCAAGGCTTCAGAATTTGCATATTTATAGCGCGTGTTGCATAATTTTTCCTTGGCTAACAGTCGGCTTTAATTGCGATTGTTGTTGTAGCTGCTCCTTGCTGTTGTTGTTCTTGATTTATCGCGTTTGGCTATGAAACTGGGGAAAAGTAGGTTTAGTTAACTTTTTTTTAATGGAATTTACACGAGTTCTTAACACTTTTAGCAAAAGTTTTCAGAGTTCTCACTCCCAGTAGGAAAAAAACAAGTCCTAATGTTGTTGGCAGCGTCAGCAGGCGGCAATTTTGTGGCAAGCAGCAAAGACTAAAAATTAAAACAATAAATTAAAGACTCAGCAGAAAACAAAAGCAACAATGCTGCTAAAAAAAATATTATTATATAATTTTGGGTAATAAAAATGATCTTTTATTGTCGTGTTGGCCGTAAACTGTGAAGGGAAATCCATTTAATTAAATAAACGAGTTGGTTTCCCCGTCAGACATATACACACGTACATATATCAATTTTGTTAATTACGCCGCAGTCTGAACCTTTCGACGAAGACCGCAAAGAACATGGCCATGTTCTTGTACAGCATGGCGTATGCGCAACGCAACCAGTTTGTGTGTGTGTAGAATTCAATCATGGCTTGGTCAGCGTGTTTTATCCCTTTCTGTTATCCTTCATTGCACAAAATTGTGTTGTCGCCGCTTTCGGGCCCAAAGAACAGTAGCTGAAATAAAAGTAAATTTTTGTTTCTTATGTTTCACTTTTTTTTTGGGGGTTTCGGGTTTGTTTTTTGTATTTGTGCTATTTGAATTTTTTATCGCTTGTGGCATTGAGAAGGTTTTTCTGTGTCGTGACAAAAAAAAGGGAAGAAAAAGCTCCCTGAATCCTGTATCCTGTTAGGTTACTGTGTAGGCAGGAGAGAGAAACGGGGACTTGTTTCGTTTCCTTTCCAAGCGATAACTTTGGTCAGTTGTTTAACGTGGCCAAGAGCACAAAAAGCAAATTGAAAAAGTTGAGGTAGTTACGACCCATCAAAGGACAACAACACAGTATTGACCTTAATTGCCTTCGTTGTGTTTTCTTTTTTTTTCATTTTTCGTGTGCTCTCTTTCAAATAAATCGATTTTTATTTAGAGAGACACACACACACACGCAGTCACAGGTCTTGTTTTTTTTTTGTTAACGCCCTTAGCTGCGTGTTGTCTGTTTAATTTGATGTCGAAATAACTGGGGATCAGTGCAATAAGCCAAAATACGCGCAGACTTAAGATTTATGGCCACACAATTACCCCAAAAGAGAAAAGGAAACGTTGAGAAGGCTGAGAATGCGGTGAAGCCTACATCAAGCCGTGCTGGGATAACTTGTCGAATCGCATGCAATATGATTTGGCAACTAGACGAAAAGGTCCACAAATGTTCTAATAGGCTTATCTGGTCACGTACTCAACACAGCAGCACATGCAGCTCCTACCTAGAATTTATATCTACGAGGGTTGTTTGTTAACTAACGCACCAGGGAATCGTTAGGCATCGAGACGGGCAATCAAAAAGAAATGTAACAGCTCCTAGTAAACATAAAACGCAGTTTCTTTTGTTAACTATTGTTTATACATTTCTTATTTGCTTTGTAAAGTGTAGACCATGAAACAGAGTTCTATGATCCATGCTTTCTTTTATCAGGAAATGTTATCAAATCCAATCTCTACGTTAAAAGCCAAAACATTGGCTTATCAGTCCAGCCATTAAATCTAAATATAACACCTACTTACGGCTTTATCTAACTACAACTATTATTAGCCATATCTAAATGGATTTTATTCACACAGTTTGATTTTAGAACAGCTCTCGCTAGAGTTGTGACCACGTTGCGTATACGTATTATGTGTGACCATGCAATTGAAATTGGTATTAAGGGTGAATTATTAATAGTACTAAGTGAATGAGTGTTTTGACTCAACATAACTGACCATGTTCATTATGTACATATTCAAATGTGAGAAGAAGTAGGAGAAAGAGCAGAGAGCTTGAAGAAGTTGGTAGTGTAGCTGCGTTTCCACTGCGACGTCAGAGGTGCGAAAGAACGCTGACGATTCGACGTCAAAACTCTGACGTCAGCATAATTAACAGTAAACATGTACAAGTAACTCTTTTGCAGCTGTTGTGAACGTGTAGTTGTAAGAGGGAGAAAGAGAGAGAGAGAGAGTCAGAACGAGAGTGACTTGTGTGCTTATTATTAATGCTGTCAGCTTGTGGCAAGTGTTGACAGAGGTTAATGTGCTAAAATAACATAAATTACTAAGGTTAATTAAATAAATATTTGGAAAATAATTGTCAATGCTTAAAACTAGTTCTAGATACTACCTAATACCTATTACCTACTACCTACAAGCAACATTTCTTATTTTATACGAAATTTACAAATATAAATTACCTAATCTGGCTGTAAATCAGCTAAAGTGACAGCACTGCCCGTGGCTGCCATTTTGCTTTATTTACTAAAGTCGGTATAAGCATTTTACACACGTGTGAGCCTACGAATTAGAGTCAAACGAGTTGGACAGGCTTTCAGTCATCACCTCTCACGCTCGTCCCATTACCCGTTCTCTCTCTCGGTTGCTCTCTCCCCCTCACTCTGTTTGGGCTTCTCTTTCATACTCACAAAAAGTGTTTCCTCGAGCGTTTCGTGCCCAAAAGTTTTGCTTTTCCTGTTGGAATTTCATTTGTGCCACGTGTATTTTGTCCCTTGGTTCATTGTGGTCGTCGGTTATCGGCATTTGTGATGTGCACCTGCTAAGGTCACGCGTGAGTCACGCACATAACTCTATTATAGTGCTCAGAATGAAACTTCTCTAGCTCATTAAAGTATTTCAATTTTAGACTACAGAATTTACTCAATTTTTATGGGTGTGTATGGGTCTCTCACTCACACCTACACACTCACGAATCACGCACAGGCAGCAGGCTGTGTTTGTTGTCGCATTCATAATATAGCAGCCTTTTAGGCGACAATGTCACTTGTGGGTACGAGTGTATATTTATGTGGATGTACTTAAATGTTTGCTTTATCAGGAGACGCAGCTGATTCTATTTTGATGAACTTGTGCCAACATTGTGACAGCCGTCGGTCGACAAACGACAACAGAGAAGTGACTGACTGAGTGACACTCAAACGGTGCGTATACGTAACGCATAATGGGTGGGCGCGTAATTCGTTTAGCAGTCAAACGAAAATGACAAATTCATAGACGGCGTGTGCAACAACAGCTGAGCAGCACTGTAGCATTGAAGCAAATCAGCTTGTTTGCATTTTGATTAGACGTGAATATCAACAAACTGCTTTGGATAACAAGAATTTCCAGCTAGACGGGGTCTGTTAGACGAGCAGAGACTCTGTGATTTAGGAAGTGCAGTAAAATATGTGCTAACATATATAATTTGGTGGCATTTTAAATGCAGCAGCAGAACTTCTAAATTTAAAACAATTTTGGGTGCAGAAATTTAACAATTTAAATAAAAGAGAGTTAAATGGGAATTAGATAGATCTGTGCTATTTACCTGTACCTGTGCAGCTTTATGCTTTACAAAAGTGAAGGGAAAGGGAAGCAAACCCAAATGTGATGTGCTTTTTATGAACGGAAATTGCATTTTGATTGGCTTGTTGCGTACGCTGATAGCGCAGCTTTTCCAGTTAGCTAGAAATGAAAATGGGGACTTAGGGAGTGCTGTCTTTTGGGCCATAAAGCGAGCTCAAAACGCGCATTGCACATGGAAAACATGAAAAATGACAACGAAGAATATTTTATGTCTGCGTGTGTCATATAAAATAATACAAAATGAACGCATTGTTTCTACGCAATTTATGCGTTTTCACTCGTAATGTAAAACAAATATATTTAAGCGTTGTTTTGCTATGTTAAAATGGGATATTAAAAGGCGTGTACATTGTGTAACCCGGAGAGGAGATAGGAGATAGCCGAGTGTGTGTACAAAAGGAAATTACAAAACTTGAAGCCGAGTGTAAAGTCTCCAGCTGAGTTGAGTTTTCCAGATTCACAGTTTCGCAGTCGAGTGTTGAGTGCAAGTTCATAATTTGATTGGGTTGTTCTGGGCTCTTTAAGCGGGCCTTAAAAGTTTATGGAATCAGCCCGTTTCCTTATCCCACACTCTAGAAGTGGGCGGAAAATATTAACATATCTGTGGTAAAATGCCAAGGTCTTTTTGGGATACGCACAATAAAACCCGATAAATCCTCTGCAAAATCACAACTCGACTTGAGGACTCTTTTGCACGCACAGTCAGAACGGCAACGGGAAATATCACGCACATGCTTATATAGCTATATAGCTGTACATATTTATATATATTGGTATATGTGTTTGTATATTATGTCAAAATATCCTGGCGACGCATATTTGAATAAACGTCAATGTAATTGACACTTAAAAAGTAAAAAAAGAAGAGAAACGAAGCGAAAGCAAAAGGTAAAAAGCAATGGTGGGTAAAAGGCCAACTCGAGTTGGCCAAGATACCAGTAGAAGGAAGTCAATTCGTGCCTGCGTGTGTGTGTGTGTGTGTACCTGGACGCCACAGGCATTCGCTATTTCGTTGCGCAATTGTAGCCAAGAAGCTAAAAGGAAAATGAAATTCATTTTGTTTAGTTCAAGTTGCTCCGCTTTTTAAAGTTGCTGCGCAAACAAAAAAAAAATTGTACTTGAAAATTATCAACATTATTTCTATGGGTTGGAAAACTCGCGTTTATGACTTTATCGCTCAATTCACTGATGTCGCGGGGGAACACACAGCACAGCACAAATACTTTACTGCATATTTTTAGGCGCCTGTTGGCCTTTTTGGCCCCCCTTCCAGCCACGCCGCTACACTTTATGGCTATAAATATACGCCACACAATTTGGACGCTCATTTTTTTGTGTTTCCGCATTTCTTTGGGTCAGGCGGGCGTTGCCTCAAGAGGTGAGCACTGCTCGCTTTCTACTCACAACAAATCCATTTCAAATTTTCATGTTACAAACAGAAATTCAATCTTCTTGTCATAGTATTTCGATACAGAAGCACAACAAAAACATTGAATCATATGTTTTATTGCTTTGCAAATATTGCGTCGCACGAAATTTTAGGCGATTTTCTGTATTACAACGGAAATGAGAGCTTTAAATTTACGCTCCCCACGCTCACACTTTTTGCTCACTCTCTCTCCCACACAATGGCTCTCTGAGTACGTGTGTAGGCAGTGTCGTGTCGTTGACTGCTGAAAGCGAAAGTTTCTGCTCATTTGCACAGCCTAAATGCTCAATCGTTTGCTCACCCTCTCTCGCTCTCGCTTTTTGCTCTTCCTGCAGCGCATTACATAACAGAAACAGGCGTAAGGCGTACGCCAAAAGCGAAAGTAAAGCAGGAAAAAAAAAACAAAGCATTATTCGAGTTCAAGGTCTCGCATAGGCCGCATGCTCTCTCTTGAATTGCCGCTCTCCCGCTGGCTCTCTTGCAGTGACTGTCGCTCATTTTGTTTGTCGATTTTGTTTGTGCTCGTTGAGCCTAAAAGTAGGCTGCACACTCAATTGAGCGAATGAGTGTAAGTGGGGCAGCTGCCCGGGCTCATGTCGACTCTTGGGCCTGGGTTACAAATTTTTTGTTTGTATCTGCGCCTTTGCATGCCAACGCGAACAGCTGAACAGCTGAGCTGAGCCTGGCGACACCTGTGTGTTTGGGTCCTTTGGCAGCTGTTGGCTGACTGTGAGTGTACAGAGTGAGAGGGTGTGTATGAGTGTGAGTGCGGTGTGAGTAGGCACGTGTATGCCACATAACAGTTATTTGAAGTCAGAGATTGCATTTATCTTTGCCTTTTTTGTCTGTTCCTTTGCTTCTGCTTTTCCTTTTTGCTTTCCCTTTTAGTTGGGGGAGTTTTTGGCCGGAAGTAAATATTTTTTTTTGTCTGCCTCTCTTAACGGCTTTGTCGATGTGCCGCTGATTTCTTATATCAATGTTTGTTTTCTCTTTTATTTCATCTACAATTTGGCGCATTATCCCTTTTGACCCCATTTTATATTATTTTATCTTATCGGGCAGAAGCAGCTTGAAGCTGTAGCTTCAGTTAATAGTTTTCCTGGCAACAAAAACTTTTCGACGTAATTGCAAATTACGCAAGAAGACAGAACAGCAAACAACAGAAGAGAGTTATTAAACTGAAAATATGCGTGGCTCCAAAGTGACTACAAGTCGTAGGAAAAGTCTGGGCAGCAGGAAAAGTCGAGTAGGTAAAAAGGAAAAACAAAACACGCCAACGAGACATAAAAAAAATAAAGCTATTGGTTTTGGTTACACAAATGTTGACATAAGCCGCGTAAGCACAGTGAAACATCGTTATAATGAACCAGGCTTATATTTATGTTAATATTGATTGTAATAACGACCAAAAATATGTATAAGCAGTATTTATCTAATATATTTGATCGTCTGTGTCATAAACTATTTGCTGGGATTAAGAAAACATTTCAAAAACACAAAATTCACAAGAATTGTCAAATAAAAATGAATTTATTTATGAGACAGTAATGGAAACGACTTAGTATTTATTTTTTAAAAATAGCCAGTGTAATTAAAGTATATAAATAAACAAAGGTATATAATTTTATATTAACTATTGTAATTTTCCAAAAGCAGACAGAGTAAGTGAAGTTAATTTGATTACGAGCTCGTAATAGACCTTGGAAAAACTAACAGTTTTTTCAAGGTTTCACTGGTCAAACTGTCAGTTGGTCAATTAGTCAATTAATCACTTTGCCAGTTAGTCAATTGGCCAGTCAGGCCTACGTGAGCTGGAGCAATGCCAAGGCCTCTTTGACAATTCAAGAGCAGGCGCTGAAAATATTTATTTGAAAACAGTTTCAGAAACAGGAAAAATTATAAAAATTTTAGAATTAGCAAAGTTTACAAAAAAGCGCGAAAGTGAGAAAAAATATAAACAAGAATTTCGTATACGATTAAGCTATTTTTATTAATGATAATTTGGCACTTAGCATCGGGCGACAGAAATAAAAAAAAGTTGTGAAAATAAAAAATGCTCGACAAACCACGAGCATAAAAAAGCAACGCATAAATCTTGAGATTTTTCTTTTTCCCCCACTCGAGTTTATTCTGCTTAATTTCATATTTGTTTCGCTTACAGTTTTAGCAGTTTTGTTATTGTATTTTCTACTTTTCCTTTGGCTTGCAACATGTGACAAAGTTTTGTCCCACGCCATTTTCATTGACATATATTTACTTTTAATAATTTCCTTCATATCTGCTATGTATAAGCGTATGTAGATATAGTTTTCGGTGCTTTAATAGTGCGCGGTGAGCTGGCCAATCTTTTGCTCGTTCAATTCAATAAAACTTGTTTACATAAAATACCAGAAAAGCACGAAAAATTAAACGGAATTCGTAGGAGGCTTATGTCAAATTTATTGTAGTAGCAGATACCCTAGAAAAATAAGGAACTGTAGCTAGTATACTTAATAAATGTATAACAAAACCGCTTCAAAATATTAGGGTATTATGCCAGTCGCCTAGTTCAGCTCTTTGCTATTTTGAGTATTTAAGTCACATGAATTTTTGTCATTGTCTGCATATAGATTGATTTTATTGCTGCTGTAGGAATGATGAAACAACTGAGAGAGTCAGCTAGTGTCTAGCTTTCTCTCTCATTCGCCCACTTTAGTTCGCAGTCACGCGTGTCATGAAAATTTTCCAGTAATGCCGAAAAAAACACAAAAATAATAATAGTATATTAAGTCACATGCGGTAGAAATATTTGAGCACGTGGGGACATATATTTTTGTTCTCGTATTCTGCTGTTGATTTTATTTTCAGTTTGAAATTGTATAAATGACCAAACAGCCGCTGCAAATGAGTGGCAGGGGCAGGATGGAAGGACATTTCCCCAAGCAGAAAGAGACACATTTTCTTGAGTGACTTGTGTGTCCCAAATCAAATTCGACTGACAATAAGTTGATGCCTCTCATGTCTTTTCCGAGAACTTAAACACATATGTGCGTGTCATTTGCAGGACACTGGACACTGAACACATTTATGTTGATCCTTGAGCAACAATTTTAGTTTTTTTCAAACTGTTTTTTTCATTTCTTTTGTTTATTGTCCCCCCGGCTGGCTTGACCTTGTTATCTTTTCAATTTGTCTGCGAATTTATTAATATTTTGTACTGGATTTGTGTTGTTTTTTGAAGCGACTTGCGCATAAATCAAACAAATTTTTGGCATTTTTTCCCATATATATTTTTCCATTTTCCTAGCTGTCTATCTTCACACGTGCGGGACACGCACTGTCAGCTGTGCGTGTGGGTTTGGGTAGAGCTATAAAAAAGTATATGCCAATTGCCCAAAAGTTTAAGCCACGTTTTGGGCAATGTTAACTGAATTATAAGTAGAAATTTGTTTTAGAGCAGCAAAAGAAGGGGAAATAGCCAATACGCTTGATTAAAAATCAATTTTATATGTAAACTGGTAAAGGGCTTTAATGTGTTCCGAATTTTCTTTTTCAGCTTTCAACTGCTTCCACTCCCATTCCTTGTACCATTCCCTACCCAATCTTACAGGGTATTAGCAAGCCTACTAGTTTGTAATACATTGCTTTACATACGTTATTTATTTGCGAGCATTAAATGTTTATGTTGATGTCAGTAAAGAAGATCCTTAAATTGCGTGTTCCTGCGCCCCAAAAGTAGACTACAAAAACAGCTAAGGCCATCAGAAAGCCGTCTGTCTTTTGTCTACTTTGTTTTCTTGTTTACTTTATTTTTTATATTCCTCTGTATATTTTGAAAAGATGGCTTAAATGATAAGTCAGTGAAGCGGCCAATTCGATTGTGGATTCATGCCACACCCACTCACAGAAAAAGGCACCAAAAAGCGTGAGCCAACAGAGCGAACAACAAATTTTTTCTTTTTTTTTTGTATTTTCGTTGGACATTGCGTGTCGCTGGGTAATTATTTGATGGCTACTTTTCTTTTTGTTCTCATTGACGTTGTTGTTTTGGCTTGTGCAAATAGCCCAAATACTATAATATTAATTCACATTTTGGCTGGCAATGAAAACGAAACAGAACAAAAACAATCAATGAAGCAACTAAACCAAATAAACCAAAAGCAAAACCAGTTTCCCAAATAACAACTGTCAGTCAGTTGATGACTTTGTTGCTTTTCCTTCTTCCTTTGACCAAAAGTTGTTGGCCTGGCTAACTGCTGATGACGTTAATTTCCTGTGCTGCGGTTCAATTGTTACAATTTCTTTTTCATTATTAATAATTCAGTGTTCAGAGTGTCATTAGTGTCGAGGGGGGGTGGGTATGGGAGTTGGAGTGGCAGTGGGAGACAGACACATTCATCATCAATCATAACACGAGTCCCAACAATTTTTGTTAATATTCTAAATTTAAATGTAAGCGATTTCATTGTTAAGAATCCAGTGTCTCTTCTTCTTGCTCTGCTTGTTGCGTGTCAGCTGTCAACTGTTTGTTGTTGTTGTAGGCGAGCTTGTTATTTTAATTAAGCGTTTCATTATGATACTAATTTGTCGAATTTGTGTATTTTTTTGTCGGCTCATAATAGAGGCAATTACAGCATCTCCGAGTGCTCAAAATGAATTATTTGTGTGCTTTGACTGAAATTATTTTAAATTGATATGGAGCAGATTAATCTTTCAGCTAGAATGTCAGTGAAACAAATGGGAATTCACTGTAAACAACAGTCCAAAGTGTCGTAATCTACCTCCTAGCTATACAGGGTACTTCCAAGTCAGTTACACTCTTTACACAAACCGTTTGTGTTTGTTCTAGCTCTGCTTTTGGTCATGTCAACAAATGTGCAAATAATTAGATACTTCCATTGTTGTATTCACACACTGCAAACTATCTCAACGCTGTGACTTTGCCTCTCTGTGTGCGTGTGTGTATCTGGCTGTGTTTGATATAATTTATCGCTACCAACATGATGTCTTTGCTGAAGGTGCATGTGCTGAACGCCTGTTCGACTTTGTTTGCCTTCGACTTTTATGGATTTTTATTGCTTGGTGCTTTACTAAATACTATAAATGTATCTACAAAGAGATGTAGCTGGCAAAGGGCGTTAGATTGCCACTGAAAGATACACACAGAAGCCGCAAAATGATACGCATGGTATTAGAGATACAGATACACGCAAACATTAGACACGGTCAACAATCTAAGTCGCATTTGTTTGTGTATCTATAGAATTGCAGTGCAGGAATGTGGAAAAGCTGTCATAAAATCAATTTTTCAATAACTAGTAATACATAAAACACACCATAGATAGGCTAAAAACCTTTAGATACTTACTAAACACTAAAAGATACATTATACACACTTCAGACACATATTAGATACACTTGAAGTAAACTGAAATTAATACTCAATTAAAATTATGACAGTTTCCACTCAAAATGCTTCCAAAGTGTCTTTACGACCGACTGAAATAGTATCTCAATTTTAATCACTCGATTTGATGTCCATCAATCAGTCAAGTATTTGTTTTTTTATTGTTTGTCTTTCTAATCCTTAATCAGCATCGATTCACTGTTCAACCGTTTGGCATGCTTCGCGGCTCCAACGCGCGGCACCTGTTAGGGCCAAAAGTCTCTAAGCCATTTGATATGTGGCTTATTGTTGGATCATTTATCATGCGAGGCGTCAAATTAGGTGTTATGCTCATGTTGAGATACAATATCTATATGTATATATATTGTATATTGGACAGGGCAAAATCCTGTCTCTCGACGTGCACACACAAGAAACAGTATCATTTATGTATGTGTGTCTACCAGCCCCTTTTTGGCCTGACATATGTATCACAAATACTGCCAAAAACAAGCTAAAGGGCCAAATACACAAACTCTCTCAATATCTCATCATCATCATTTTGGCTCTTGTTGTTTTTGTCGCTTTTTTTTGCTTTCGTCTTAAGAAACTTGATTTTTTGGGCATCAAATCGCAGAGCTGCGGCTGCTGTTGTGATAAATACCCTGTAAAACAGATTTTGCGCAGTCATAACGTGAGCTTTGAGTTAAAATCGTTATTTAATGAGTTTGCTATTTAATACGATAACTTAAAGCGTTATACAAATTATTTGTCTATTACAATTAATTACTAATTAATAGCATTTTTATTGAAGCTGTTTGTTTGTAATAAAAAGCGTGTATAGATATCATTGCTTTTATTAATTATATTATATATAATTATATTAAGTATATATTTCTGCGATGGATTTTTTATAAATTTGAAAAGCAAGAGAATTGAAAGAAGTTATTTTAGTTTATTTACTTTCTGGACAATATAGCACAACTACACCTTTACCTAGAAACTAAAGTATCTAAATACTTATTGATAAAGTTTTCTACAGCTTTTTAAACCCTTTTCTAGGGTATTTCTTAGTTGATTTACATTGTGGCCTTAACATTTGTTCTGCAATTTTAGCGTCTGTCTGCGCCTTTGTTTTGCTTATCATATGTTGTGCGGCGTGTGTGCGTGAGTGTGTGCGTGAGTGTGTGCGGCGAGTGTACATTGCCAAATCAGTGGTGCTGCCTGTTGGTTGGCTTTGTTTTTTTGCTGTTCGCCAAGTGAAAACCAGTTCCAGGCACAGCAACAACAACAAGAACAACCGCAGTCGCAACAGATGCCGGCCGGCACACATTTTGATCACATTCAGGTCTGTCAGCCGATCACACACAATCGATCGTCAGCTACGTACGCGCACAAACAAAGCGAGAGCGGCAACGGGAGAGCGAGTGAGATGCGTGACGCTCTCTCTCTTTTGAGGCTGTCTGGTACTGCGCTCTTGAGTTTTATTTATAAACACACACACAGACAGCTGTGTGTGAGAGCGTTTGTCACTCAATTGTAATGCAACTATCGCTTTTAATTGGAACTGCGTTGATCTTAACTCATTTGACGGGGTAAACTGGCCAATACGCACGTAGACCAAAGCATAGGCAGACAGAAGAAGAGGAGACAGCGACAGAGACGGCAACTACTTTCGGTTTTTACACTTGGTAACTCGATGTTTTCTGTAGTTTTTATGCCGCGGCCTTTGGCCGGATGACGTGATTTGTGAATTTTTCACGTTACTCACAGACATTTCGCAAACTATTTGCCAAATTACGTGGCAACAACAACCACATCAACTGTAGCAACAACAATGCATCGCAATTGTAAGCGGAACTTATGAAATATTCCTCTCTGGCTAAATAGAATGCCCAGTGCCAACTAAAGGGCGGGGGGTTCGTAGGAAGGGGCGTGTACTAAACTCGATTTGCCACTGCGCAAATTGTTTTGCTAACTCAATTGCATTTGGCTTAATATAGGACAATGTGGGCAGTTCGAACGATTGGCATGCAACTGCAAGTTCCGACCTTAAATGGCAGTAAACTCACGTAAACTGAACTGAATAAGGTTGGGTTCCAGAACCTTTTATACATTTTATATTCTCAGCAAATGGAACTTTACTTAATATTCAGACTGCGAACTTAAAGCGATAATCAATCTCAACTCTTTGATAGCATTCACATTTTAAAGCCGTAAACTACTTGTGAAATGATTAGCTAAATATTTTTGGCATTAGTATAAATTTCATTCAACTGTCTAGAATTTCATCAACGCAATTAAACCGTCTGGAATAGGTCGGAATTTTTATGTAGAGTTTAAAAAAAAATTTCAAATGATGAGATTTAAATTTGGTACACAGAAAATTAACACTTGTTAATTGGAGTGCAATAATTAGGTATTTAAATTATATATTTGGTATAATCAAATATATATTATAAGTATTTTAACTATCAAAAAAATCAAGAAAATTATAAAATTTTTCTAAACAAATTATATTTCTAATTTATTAAGTCATTTAAGTTGAAGTTTAAATTTTGTAAAACATGCACAAAAGTTTTCATAAATTTGTAAGCGATTTTATTGTCGATTTTTCAAAATGTTTTGTAATTTTTATTGTGGCTGTTAGTCAACTTTTATTTTAAATTGTGCTACCATGCTGTTGACTGTTTAACTATTTAATTTTTTTTGGGGGCTCGTCTCTCAGACGACGACGCTGACGCCGCATGATATGGCAAAAATTTGAAGAGAGTATGGGGTAGAGAGAGAGCGAAAGATAGATTGGAGATAGAGTGTGAGTAATATGAACTGCGATAATTGAAACATACAAATAAGTACACACGTCAACACAATCACACACACACACACACACACACTCTCAATCATTTGGCTGTTATAATTCGCGGCTGCGAGCAGTGTTGTCTGAATTTCTTGGCCTAAAAAAGATTAGGTTTGCTAGATTAGGTAATAAAAGTACATAATTTTAAAAGTTACTAAAGAAAATAATATTAGAACTATTGTTAACTTTTAAGAATTTTTTAAATTAACGTTTGGTAAAGCTAGATAGCTAGATTCAGCTGGATTTTATATAACACCATTAACAATGTATCTAATTTATTAACTAGCCAAATCTGGCCTTAAATTAACTAGAGTGGACACACTGGTAGCAAATAATATTATCTTCACACCCCTTGTCATATTCAAAACTCTTCTTATGTATGTCTGTCTTTTTCTACATATCCCTTCGTCTCTGCTTACCCCTCACTCTGTCAGTCTGCCTCAGATTTTGGGTGCAAGCTTTTAAGGTGATTGAAGTCCGACAGTTGATTTGCATTGTGTTGTCAGTTGTTGTTGCTGCTGCTGTTGTTCTTGCTGTGAATGTGTTAAGTGAATTGCAACACATTTAAATGTTCGTCTGCGGTGAGATTTAAATGTTCGCTTGCGTCTGGAAAATTGGTTGCCATACCAAAAATAAAACAAAACAAAAAAAAAAAGAGGAGGAAAACCCCCGCACATTTTCCAGCAAGAGCGTTGTGAAAAAGGGGTGTACATTTGTGAAATTTTCTGTCGCTGCTGTTCAAAATTCCAGCCCAAGATGCGTTTCTTACTCACAAATATATAAATTTATATATATAAAATATATGTATCTCTATATATGTAGATTTGTTTGCAAAGATCGTTTGTGTGTTGTTGGCACAGTTTGTATTTATTTTTATCGCATTTATTTTTTGCTTTGTCAGACAATTGCTTAATGTTTATGCTGACAAGCGCTGATAACCGGGTTTTTTATCAACGTATTTGTATTGCAAACATTTCAAACGGTATTTTGATGCACTTACTCATAGGGTACATCGATTTTTTAAACATTTTGTGACACTTTTGTAAGGAAATTAATTGAAATAAATCAAATGATTTGAGAAGTATTTAATAATTTTTTTTTTAACTTTCCAAACTACAAAAAAATTATAAATATTTTTTAAAATTAATTGTATATTTTATTTATCAATATTTAACTATTTTAAAGCGTATTTTCTCGTCGTTAATTGACTAATCCATTAACTTTCTTGATTTATTTGCTTTTTACCAAAACTTGGATGCTTTTGTCATTTCAAGTTTGTTTTTTAATCAACTTGAAACAAAAGTTTAGCTAATACAAATCAATTGTTTATACTAACTAATGCTGTGGCAAGTTTAATCAGTTAATACCGGAATTAGCATTTCTATTGGCGTTGCTGCAACTTTTGCAATTCAACAGAATTTTATTTGTATTTGTTTATTAAATTATAAAAATGTTTTTCTAACTTTTTGGCTTTTCTGATCAGATCTGAGCTGTGCATAATAAATCGTATTTATTTTTGTCTCCGTCAGACGAGAAACTGCATAAACATTTCGATTTTATTCGAGTGTTGGCCATTTGTTTATTTATTTATTTTCTTAATTTAATTTTTTTTATTTTACTCATTTTGCGTTTGGTGAGAATTTGAAACAATTTGGCAAAGTTTGACATCGGAATGTTTTCCTCATTTCTACTGTTTTTCATTTCATCAGCTTGCATCCAGTGTGTGTGAAGAAGTACTTAAGGTTGCTCCCTGCGACACACCTCCATGGTTACTTTAACTAACTGACGACCTTTTCCAAAACTGCTGAAGATTATGAAAATTTCATCAGCGTTACGTAAAATTTTCTGTTTAAATTGCAGTCGAAAGTGAGAAGTGAGAAGTGTTCACATACATTTTCCATTTTCACTCACACACACCCAGACACACACACACAACGAGCACACGCATTGACAGTTTATTACATTTTCAAGGCAGCCCATCAAATGCTTCAAATGCTTTTCAGAGTTTTCCCCTCCCACATACACACGCACAGCCCATGAGGAAAATTTCTAATGACTGCTGTTTGAAGACTCAGCTACAAAATTTGTGCAGTATTATAGTTAAAACTAAACTATAAAAGTTTAAGTGTTGAGCAAATTAGTGGCATATAAAATAAATTTTTTAAAAGTTTCCCTAAAAAATGAATATAAACATTTATTAAATATGAATTTTCAAATTAGAATATTAATTTACCAAAAATATCTCTACTGTGTATTAATTTGCAGTTTATATTTTTTAAAGTTGACAGTTTGTTTTGACAAAAAGGGTTTTCTCAGTTGAAGGTATTACATATTTTGTACGTATAATCCTTGTATTCGATTTCTATTATATATATGAATATATCAAAGTTGAAGCTTTTTATGTTGTATAAAAATGAATTTTTCCAAAAATAAAATTTTTCTATTCAAAGCTTTCCAGCAAACCTTTGAGAGAGTTCAGAATGTTTGTCGGTTACTGTATTCCTGCTGGGCTGTCAGCCTGCCTTGTATTTGTGAATACGCCTAAGCGTATGTGTGTGGGCTTGGGTTTGTGCGTGCAACTGTGTGTGTTTGTGTGTCCCTTTTATGCCCATCACGCAATGGCTTTAGTTTTATGGCGAAATTAGCGAATGTCTGTTTGGATATTGCGTAGCTTGGGCAACGGCGGCTCATACTATTTGTTTTCATGTTCATCTAAAGATGCTCTTACCACACCCCCACCCAACACTTCTCCTTCCACACACACTTCAACACTCCAGTCGATATGCAGTAGAAATTAGAAGACCAATAAGTTGCCTGGTTGTAAATTATGTTTGTGGCTTTTAAAGTTGATTTGTGTTTATGACTCGTTCCCTCGCTCTCTTAATGCCTCTCTTTCCACTTTTGTGGCATAATTTTTGGCGTTTTAGCAGCTGCTAACCAAAAACCACTCAAGCGAGTCGCTCAAAAGCGGAATTGTTTTAAATAAAACATGTACTGCCGCTTTGCCGCCTTATCACGTTATCAGCGACGTTGCATAGTTCAGGTTTTACAGTTAGATTAGGGCCCGCACTCGGCACATAGTTCATTCCAGTAGGCGGACGAGTGCTTTTCTTGTTTTGGCTTTATCGCTAGGTTTGTCCAAAAACAGCGAACAATTAGCGTAAAGCTCTCAATAGCTGAAGCATGCAAATTGACGCGAATGCGAATGCAAAATGAAAAGCAAGTCAGAATAGAGGCAGCAACATCAAAACAACAACAAAATACAGTGACAGGGCACATTTTGTTTGGCAAGCAAACAATAACAAAATATAAAAAAAATAGAAACGCAAAATAGCGAGTACCTACTTTTTTTCTAAAGCGACCAGTTTGCGCTCGTTTGCCGAATGACTCAAACTGATAGCGCAAACTTTTCACTCAATTTTGCATGCGCCGGCGCCGTCTAAGGCTTACTCTTTTGAGTGCTTTTCGTTTGCTGAGTTTGTTTGTCGGCACTCAGAACAACAGCGTTGCGCTCTCTTTGAGTCTGTCGCAGGCGCAGGCAGTCGACAGCGCCGCCATACAGCAGCTACAAGCTTTCAGCTGCGCTGGCATTCCACTCATTCGTCTCTGGTACGTCGTCGTTTGTGCAAGCAGCAAGCAGCGCTGTCTGGCGCTCGAGTTTTTCCGTGTGCACTTCTTAACTTATTAAATCTAAATACTTGAAACTGGACTCGGCAACTTTTTGCCAACATCAAACCAAAAAGTGTTTAACAAAACAAATCCTAGTTCAAAGTAAAACTATTTCTCCAAACTACACTATCTTCAATTGTTTATGCTGATAAATCGCCGAATTTGTTTTTATTTTGTTTAACTTCGTCGAAACTTGTGCAAACAAATAACACCGAATTTCAATATCAAAAGCAAATGCAAAACTTAAAGAGTAAAACGTAAAAAGCAATAAATGAAATAAAGTCAAGAATTGGCAACTTTCGCTGGCTTCTCTAATGTAAATAAAATAACTAAAATTTGAAACAAAACACTTTAAAGTTTAAACTTTTAACTATTGCATTTCCGTTGTTTCTCACCGCTGGAACACAAAATAATTAACAAAATTCATATAATTAAAAGCGAAATGGCTTAAAGGTAATGCGAAAAAAAGTTACAAAAATCAAAAGAAACTGACGAAATTAATTACATAAAATGCGAAAAGAGAAAAATGAAAACGAAATGAAAAAAAAATTAATTGTTTTTAGAATTTTGTGTTTGTCGTTGGCGTTAAGGCGAAATAAAAGTTTTTATGCTCCATAAAAAATATACAAAATTTAATTAAGTACTATGTATAAAAATACATGCACACGTAAATATATATAAACACAAACACTAAGAAGATGAGAAAATAAATATATTTTTGACAAAAATAAACTTTTATTATGCGTGAATTTGACAACGACAAACAAACACACACAAACACGCCTATACATATTCATATACGTATGCATGTGTAGTCTATGTGTGTGTGTGTCAAAAAGATTATCAAAATTTGTTCAACTTTCAAAACAAGAAACTGAAAAAATATTTTTAAAAAAATTGTTAACAAAATAAAGTTTAAAGTGCTCACGTTTGTTACACACGGCAAAGCAAAACGAATACAAATAAAAAGCAGAAAACAAAAAACAAAAACTGATCATAAAGCAAAGCATATTAATTAATAAACAATTACAAGTGACGAGCCAAAATGTTTTACACAACACTCGCACCTAACCTACAAACTAAATGCTTCTGCTGCAGCGGCGGTGGCAGTGCAGCAGCAGCGGCAGCGCGCCAGTTGCAAGCGCAAAAACAACAACAATAATAAGAACAAGAGCAACGACAACGTTTTATTGCAATCTGCGTTTTAGTCGTCGCACAGTTGACGCTGACGTTGGCGTCGACCGACCCCCACAGCGAAACGCACGATCTGTCTATCTCTTTGGCTACCCACTCTCTCTCTCTCTCTCGCTCTCTCCTACACTCTTTCTCTCTCGCTGCGACGCCTACCGCACTCTCGATTTTGCTCTCTCAGTGCACACACACGCACACACATTGCAAATCTCACTGCAAAGCGGCGGCGTTTCAATTTTTTTTTGTATTTTTATTTATTTTGGTTATTTGGCATTTCGTTTTTTTCCTGTGTGCATTTGCATTTGCATTTGCATTCGCATTACATAAAAATGCTGAGTGAGTTAATTTGTTGATGAAAATTAATTGAATTGCGGCTTAATTAGCATTCACATTACAATTATGAACAGTCGTTGGATGTGATTCCTTTTCGCTAGTATGCAACAAAAAACCATAAAGTATGCATGCATAAACACACCCACGCATAGGATGATTACACAACTGAAGTGTGTATGTGTATGACTGTGTTGTGGCTAAAACGCGCGTGTCATGTTTGCTTGTTATCCGCTGTTTATATAGTCAAACTTAATTCAGCTTCTATTATATACTATGAATGTATAGTATATAAGCTGCCTCTTTTGCCTACTGCTTTTTATTTTCATTCAATTTAATACACATTGCCTTTTATGTGTGCACACACACGCATACTAGTGCACTCGCTCGCTCACTCTTATACGTACATTCGCTTTAGCAAAAAAAAAGGTTCGTCAAAAGCAATTACTGCTATTTTACGTTGAGTTGAGTTTCACATGATGCTGCTGCTCCGTTATTGCTCTGCAATTGAAATCAACAGCAGCGACAGAGGCAGCGACGCCAACAACACCAACACAAGTGGAGGAGGCATAAGAGCATCAGAATTCAGCATCAGTCTGACAGAATTCATTTGTTTTATTCTTCGTGTTTTTTTTGTCTTTCGCTCGCTCTCTCTTTCTATCTGTATATATGTCGGTGTCTCTTTCCACGATTGTCTCCTTGCCTCTGTGTGTTTCGCTTTATGCGATTCAGTTTGTTACACAATAAATTTATTGATTTCATTTAGTTTACAGTTGAATCAACTTCTTTCCATTCATATACACAAATCTACATATCGATAAATGCTAAGTATGTGCCTAGGATATTCAATTGTCAATTGACAATGCATTACTAATGTGTCTGAAAGTAATTTACAAAACGTTATTGTTGTTAAAGCTATTTACACTTTACCCCCGTTGCTGATTTAGTCGCACTCTCACGCTCCACACCTTTTCTTCTACTCTCACACGTTTACTCTCTCTCATGTCAGTTCATAATTAATTTTTATGCACAAGCACAAAAGTGTGCTGCTGAGTGTGGTTTTACTTGAGAGTGCATGTGTGTGTGTGTTTGCCCACGTGTATACAAGTATTTGTGTGCCAATGAGAGCGAGTGGTTGAGAGAGAGTAATAACGAAAACGCAAACGAATCACGCGATCATTTTCTACACCGTCTCGACTTTGACTCAGACCTGAGTTACACAAAGTTCAAGAGTTGAAGCTCTCTCGCTTGCGTCTTATCAGCGGTGCTTTGAGGTGACGCTTTCGTCACAGCTTCAAAGCTTCAATTAAAAGCTCAAAAGGGTTGACAAAAGCATTAAAGTTAAATGCTCGCATGCCGCATTAAAGTTATATTTCAATTGATAGGTACAATTCTTACTTTATTATTGTCTACAATTTGTGTTATATTTATTTTTTCGTTTTTGTTGTTTTTTTTTTTTGTTTGGCAAGTTAATTAGAATGATGTAAGCTTAGTATGGGTTCTAACCGGCTGCAACTGGCGATCTCACAAAAGGAAATAACAACAAATGAAGCAATTATTTAAGTGTGTTCTGTTTGGTTCGATTCAGTTTACTTGTTTGTCGTTTTTTCTTTCTTTTGTTGCTATTTTTGTCATATATATTCTCTCCCCATTTGATTACCTTTCGGCATTTATGTTTGTCTCATTCCCATTTTTAACGTTTTCATTGAGTTTTCAAAATTTTTCCACTGTCATAACCCTAATTTGACATTGAAAACCGTCTAGAGTCCACTATCTAAGTGGGCTGGTCACTTTGTCAATGGGTTTTCGAGTGCTTCCAGAAACCTTGAATGTCGCAGTACCTGATATTCCTATTTCACCAGAGAGACGAGCCCCCAAAAACTTTGTTTGTGCTTTTTGTCAGCGTTGACTTTGAATTATAAATCTAATTTTTTTTTCATACACTCGAAAAGTCGACAGAGAAAAATAAAAACAATACAAATAATCAGATATAGTTGAACTCTATTTGTTTAGCAGCTTATCAAGCAAGACTTATCAAGTTTTATCTCAAACACCGAGACATTTGGGGTATTCCAATTCCACGACTCTGTCACGGAACATTCACGGACACTTCACGTGCTTAATGCATGTACAGCATATAGCTGAGTCGGCCGATTGTTCCGTACTATCTTATCAAGAGCGGGTCGACCGGGCAGGAAAGACGTCGACAACGGCTGATGATGATGACGACGACGGCGGCGGCTATGTCGGAACACACGGGGAACACTTGAATTTCATGCTCTCCTGCAGCTTCAGTCACGGGCATGGAGTATGCATGGACGAGAATCTATTTGATATATAGTAAACACGTATATATAGACTGATTTCGATTTAGTTGCCATGATGTATATGGGCTTATCAATAGCTCTGCTACCGCCAGACACACCCACCAAAAGCTTCTCTTATCACTCGTAGTCGTCGTCGTCGTCTTGTCTTTGCGTGGATATTGATAAGACCAAATCGGTTATATGGGGAGGGATGTGGGACAGTAAGACATCAGCGAATAATTATTTGTATTGCAATTAGTTCTCGTTTATCGTTTGCCAAGAAAAGTTCACAAAGAATTATACTCCGCTACAGCTCAAGACTCATTAAAAGCTATAAATTTATTATAATTAAGTACTATTACTAACACAATTTACAAGAATTATTGCACATATTGTGTATGCATTTGCGTATTTATATAAAATCGAATGAGAATATTATGAAATTCGCGCGTTTTGCTTTTCGGTCTGTGGTGTAACAAACGAGTGCAATTTAAATAAATATATAAAATAGGAACATAAAGTGTGAAAAGAGTGAAATAATCTCTTGAAATGTTGTTAGTTTTTGATTATCAATGCGAATCGCGTTTTGTGCATCACTTTTTGCAGTAATCTTGAGAACAAACATGAGATTTATTCACTTGCACAACAAACGGCGGCAAGTGAGCAACAGGAACAGCAGCAACAACCGAAGGAACAGCAACAGCAAACAAACAACGAAAGTAACAACAACATTGAAATCGAAGCAACTGAGAAACAAGTTGCTGACACAACATCAACAACAACAACTTTAGAATTGATTGAATCCAAAGTGATTGAGACAGCAAACGAAGCAACAACAGCAACAGAAGCAACCACAACCACAAGCAAACCAACAGCAACAATAACTGCAACTGCTGCTGAATATAACCCACCAACGAACACCTCAACCACCGCAATTCTAAACAACAGCAACAACAACAAATTAGCAGAACAACAATTGCAAAGAGAATTGTTTATTAAACGTGAAAACAATTCTCCTGGACCGCGCACCATCACCGCTCAATTGTTTAGCAACAGCAACAACAGCAACACCAACAAAAACAACAAAAACAACTTGCTGCGTCTCGAAGAGAAACGCCCGAAATCGGTGACCGCCTCACTCATACGCCCAACACCAACACCAACCACAGCAACTAACGCTGTTTGTGTTAACAACAAACGAAATTCAACAATAAACGTTGCTGCAGCTGCAGCAGTTGTATCCCAGACTTTGCCACCAAAAACAACAGCAACGGCTGCAATTCTATCATCCAGCAATCAGCAACAACAGCAACAGACACAGCAGCAACACCAACAACAACCACAGCAACAAACACAAGATATGAATAAAGATTTCTTATTATTTGCTGATGATGGTAGAGGTTCAACAAGTAAGTAACTAAATCAAATATATTAACTAATTTTCAAAGCTGTTTAAACACAATTTTGTAGTGCAGTGTAGTGCCAGCTGTTGCCTTGTTGATAAGCAGTTCAAAATTCAACAAGTTCCAGTGATTAGGGCAATGCAATAGGTCAGTGATAGTAACTTTCATATAAATAGCACCTTGATGAGAAACATATAGATTTATAAAGGTTAGTGAGTATAATATATGAATATAAAGTAGATTACTAGTAAATTTTGTAGATAAAAGGAATCAAAAAAATATACAGATTTTAATTTTTCTGTTTAGCAATGTTTGTAAATATTTAAAATTATTATAATGGATTTATTGCACAGTTTAAAACCCATGCGGAAATTGCTTTTCATATATAAATTCCTATATTTATCTGAACTCAAACATAAGCACAATTTGTTGTACTTTGAAGTACAATTTTCTAATCTCTTAATTGTTTTTGTGGTCGAACTAATTGCTGATATGCTGATATAGGAAAATTGCTATTTTGCAGTTGATTTACAGGCAAAAACATTCGTTTTCTTAATTAAAATATAAACGAAACTAAGCGAAGGCTAAAAGTAAAGCCTTTAAGTAGAGTGAGAGATAAATAATAAACAATTTAGTTGCTGTTATCAATAATCCAGGGTATCAGCTAGTTAGTATACAAGGGCGATAAAACTAATCCAAAGTATATGCATTATCTATATTATAGATTTCTATAGGGTATATAGTATGGAATGTTTATAAAGTATGCACATTCATAATGCCTGTCGGGGTTTGCTGTAAGTCGTGCCTGTTTATAATGTAATAGTCAACAACAACAGCAACTAACTAAAATAATCACAGCAAGAACAACAACACAACAGCGAATGACGTGCGCCGTAAATTTGATGTGATTTGACGCATTGTCGCAACATTTGAGCGTCAGTTCAATTAGTCAAACAGTCAATCAGTCAGACCAACAGTCAGTCAGTCAATCAGTTGATCAATCATTCGGCTTATCAGCATTCCATTTGGCCGCAATTTACGCAAATCCAACGATTTATTTGTAAAGCTAAAAAAAATAGAAACAAAAACATGAAATAAATTTGTTGTAAACAAAGTGCAGCAACACGAACGACCGAACGAACGACTGATATTTAGCTAATCACATAATAAGCATATATATTATATTTAGTAGGTTACTTTTAGATTTGCCGGCTTAGCAGTCTGTTTTCCTAGTTATTTTGTTTGTTTGCTTGTGTCATAATTACATCTCATTGCCTTGCGTTGCGTTGCTATTACGCATACGCCGCATTGGCCACACAATTGTTTTTTTCTGTGGTCTTTGTATTTGTTGCATTTGTCGCCAGATTTTCTGCTATGAATATTTTGTTGAGCCAATTAATATGTTAAGTGATGTGTGCCTGTGTCGTCGTTGTCGTTGTCGTCGTCTTCGGACAGTCCAAAATTGGCGCGTGTGCCAAGGTTCTATGGCCATGGATCATGCGGAGACATGTGTCGGCAGCACCACCCCCGACGAGCTCTACTCCCACACAGTTAAGAGCCAGCATTAGCATATATCCCCCTTCCAATATTTTACCAGCAGATGAGCCACCTATTTCGAACATTATTTCCCTTCTTTCTATTTTTCCATCTCAGTTTTTTTTTATCTTTTGCTTTGGGGTTGGCGCGTGTATTTTTAAAGTCTGCTGCAGTTTGCTTGGAGACTGCTCGACAATTGGTTTCTTTTCCTTATTATACTCTCTGCAAGAGTATATTGGGTTTGTGCAAAGTATGTAACAGGCAGAAGGAGGCGTGGCAGACCCCATAAAGTATATATATTCTTGATCAGCATCACAAGCCGAGTCGATATAGCCATGTCCGTCTGTCCGTCTGTCCGTCTGTCTGTCTGTCTGTCTGTCTGTCTGTCTGTCCGTATGAACAAACAGATTTCAGAGATGGTAAGAGCTACAAGTTCGAGCTTGGTGTCAATCGATCACATATTTAGTCAGTCAATACAAGAATCTTTTTTTTTTTCGATGCCACGCCCCATTCGCCCACAATGAGCAAAAAACTAGACACACCTCGGAAAAAATCGTTGTTTTCGGCGAATATCTCAGTAACAATGGTACCTAGGATCACCAATTCTGGTATGGAAGTTCTTAGCGACAGTGTAAATGCATTGCCATTTAAAATTTTGGACTGCCACGCCCCTTTTTTCCCAAAATACAAAACAAAAATTCTCAACTTTCGTTCTGTTTTAAGTCATTTGTTTATATAGTACATCATTGTAATTGTATAATTCGAGTGGAGACTAACTATATCAAACTATTATAAAAAAGACGCATTGAATTCGGACTACAAACAAGAAAACTAGAAGAGTTATAATATTGATAATTGAACGCCATATCAAGGTATGAGTGCAAGCGAGACAGAAACATACAAGCGTGATCAAACGATTTCTCTGCTTGTGTGGCGTCAGCGCAGACCGCAGACGCTGGCCGCGCCGAATACACACATACATACATATAATGTCAAACGTATGTGTATTCGCATACAAACAGTTTGATTTTGCTTAGATTGTTTTTGTTTCACGGTGTTTTGATGGAAGTACTGCTCATTGTAATATTTCGATACCGATTTTAATAATTTAATCGGGATTAAAATGCAGAGAGTATTATACGGTCAGGCGTGCTCGACTGTACTTTTCTTTCTTGTTTTCTGTTGACATTTTGCTACTTCAGCTCTCTTCTCTTTTTAGTGAGAACTGTCTATATTTATTTTCGTTTTAGTGGAACGTAAATAAACAGGGAAACACTTATTATATTTATTTTCGTTTTAAATAACTGAATAGTATTGCCAGTTATAGCGTTTTAATTTGTCTCGCGATCATTCGATGACTAAATCAAATGTTATGCAATCAACTGTGAGACTTTTTTGCCTCAGTCTTTTTAGTTTCAAGTAATTTTCCGTTGTATGGTTAATTTTACAAACTTAATCAGCCCTTTAAACACACAATAATGTGATCAAAATTTTCCGCATTTTTAATTAGCAATTTTTGTGGTGTAATAATCTGACATAGTTGAGTTAACGAGTTCCACGAGTTTCATCTAATCATATTAATGCTTTACTTATTTCGGCAACTGATAGCAGAGCCAGACACCAAATTGATTGTAGTAGTAAGTCGAAAGAATTCAGAGCGTAATCTTTAGTCTGGTTTTGTTTTGTTTTGTTTGGTTTGTTTGGTTTCCCAGTTGTTTTTTTAAGTACTTGTGTCCGTTTTGTTTTTCTGGGATGCCACAAGAGGAGAAACTACGTCATAATGCTCTTGTTAATCATAATGATCATTATGATTTATACGATTTAAATTGAAAACTGTGTCGAGTGGCTCCTCGAACTGTTGACAGCCGTCGCCAAGTCACGCGTTGTATTCACTTTGTGTTCTAAATTCTAGTTACAAAAACTTTCGAAAAAGTATTTCAAGTGCACACTGAATGTGGCTCAAGTGCAGCTGCAACAGCAGTCATGTTGTAGGCCTGGTCAAAAGCAACGCGGCCAGATCTGTGCTGCTGCTTGAGATGCAACGACACTCGGTTCATAACGAGCACATTTTGCTGAGCTAATTACCTTGTAAACTGCCCATTCTCCACTTTGAAATTAGTTGCATTTTTCGCACACTTTGTTTTTTTGGCCTTGCACTTTAAGCTAGTCGTAAAAATCAAGTAAAAAAATAATACACTTATTACACAAACGGCACTCGAAGCTATGGGCCTCTACAGAAGGAAGAGATCGCATCGCACCGCGTTCTATTATCATGTGTTTGTTTTTCTTGTTCTTGTTTTGTTTCCATTTTTTCCATATCTCTACTTTTATTTTACCTTTTTAGCTGTTTTTTTTTCGCTCAGTTTTTCCGAGTAGCACTTGTGTGCCATAATTACAAGTGGTGCCAGGCCTGGGGGTAAGTGGCCGGGCAACTCTAGGGGTGTGTGTGTGTGTACCTATGTGTGTGTTTGCATTGTTAATTAATTTGTTTGTGCCGCAGCTGAAAAGCAGTATGCGGAAGCGAGATAGCCTCTGTGAGTACAATTTAAACCATACAAAAGTACTAGAAAAGTGCAGCAGATCGCTTTGATCGCTTAAGCCCTTAGCTTTCTATATAGTTTATAGCTCTGCAGTGTAATAACTGAATTTAATACGGGGAAAACTAATAGAGCAACTTGGTAAACAGATTTTATTAAGCTTATCGTATAATATTATTATTATATTAATAATATTTTACGGTAAGCTTAATAAAATCATAAAGAATAAATAAATCATAAATATTTAAACAGTTGATTATTTATTTATTAGCCTTAATAGAAATGGTTGCTGATATTTTTAATAAATTTATATGATTTTGAGGTGAAGTAATTTTTTTAGGGCGTGCAATTTGCAAAGCAGTTAATAATTTATGCTTTTATAAAAAATTAAATAAGAATAAATAAGAACTCATTAATTTTTTATTACTTATTTATTATTATCAATACAGTTTAGATTTACACCAAGAGTCACTTGCTTATTTTTGAAAGTTTCCACCTCAGCATTTTAGTAATCAGCATTACAAATTTAATTTGATATTTTGTGTTTTTCCAAAGTATTTTTTAAACATTTAACTGTCGTCAACGCTGAGAGCCAAGTGTAAAAAAAATATTTTGAATAGGTGCTCATAAAGTGATTGCAATTATTGTGTGCAGAGAACTTGAATAACTATTGATAAGATAGTGTTGTTGACAGATATGGCACTAGAAGTGCATCAGCGAACTGCACAACGATTAAGTCAGTTGAATAGGCCTAGAAAAGGCAGTAAAACCAAGTGTTACATAGTTGTCGACGAACAGTTATCAAAAATATATATAGAGAGGCATATATAGAGTGGTATACTTATGAAACCAAGTGTTGTGCTCTATACTATACTCGCATATAGTATTTGTTTTGATGCACTCATGCTACCTGTACTACTTTATACCGGTTTTCCAAGGCGCACCCTTTAAAACACATCGACTATATATATAAAGGGGTATATATAGTGTAGATTAGTGCACTATGATTTCGTTTGTCGTGACGCGAATCGAAATCTCTAAATGGTTGATTGAGTTGGCCGATAAGCATCTGATCTCTGATTAGGGTTCCTGAGCTTGGGTGCATTTATTTGCAGGTAATACGTCAGGGATTTCAGTTGATTTGAAACTTTTCCGTTGTCTGAAAGGCAAACAAAATAAAAAGAGTCTATTAAAATCATAGCTTGATTTCTAGCAGTCGTCAGCAATTGTAGCACATAAATCAACTAATTCACCCCAAAAAATAAATAC
This sequence comes from Drosophila dunni, assembly GCA_018152125.1. Lineage (NCBI taxonomy): Eukaryota > Metazoa > Arthropoda > Insecta > Diptera > Drosophilidae > Drosophila > Drosophila dunni. Next base: position 11,997,870 of record JAECXC010001917.1, on the reverse strand, counting down.
AAGTGGAAAAAGAAACAGCAAAAGTAACAGAAAAAACTTCAATTAGTCTCAATTGAAAGCTGTCAATTGAAGAAAATGAAATTTTTGGGCAACAACATAGAAGAGAGGCGCCAGTCTTCGTTCTACAGTCTTCATGTGTCGTCTCTAAGGGTCTGATGACTTGAGTTGACTTGTCTTGACTTGGGGCATTAATTAACAGCGAGTTTTTAGGCGACGTTTGCACTTAGCACTAAGTTTTGACACCTTTCAACAAGTGCAGAAGTTGGCACCACAAACTCTGTGGAGACTAGCAGTGTAGGTAGAGGAAAGACCCTGTACTTAACAGAGGACAAGACTTGAGAGTTAAGGCAAAAGTAAAACTGAAATCTAGTTCAGTTTAGACAGCTAATCGGGAGGCATTCAGGGCATCTACACTTACTCACAACTCTAGCACACTCACTGCACTTTGTTAGGTACAGGGACGATACAAAACACACTTAAACAATAACATTGTTACTAACGAACTTTTCTTTCTTTGCAGTGCTGAAAGAGGAACCCGATGATTTGTCCCATCATTTTCCCATACAGTCGGATGAGATGACTGCCTTTGGAGAGATGATTGTGGGGCTTATGGGCACCTGTTTTCTGCCCGATGAGATCTCATTGGATGCCACAACCTGCTCGACAACGGCCAGTACACAGCATTACAATGGCAGCAACAGTAGCAGCAACAACAGCAACAACTACAACAACAGCACGCGTCACAGCCTAAACAGCAGCACAGCGACCACAGTCAGTGGCACCAGCAGCAGAACTAACAGTAACAACAACAGCAATAGTAGCAACAACAATAACACCAGCAACAACAACAACAGTCACCAGCATCAGGACAACAGCAATAGCAGCAGCAACATTGATCCGCTTTTCAATTATCGCGATGAATCAAATGATACAAATTGCTCACAGCATCTGCATTCGCCCAGTGTCACAGCCAAGGTAAGATTGCTGGTTTACCCAACAGCAACATGTACTAATTTGTGTGTTATTTACAGAGTCCCGAGGTTAGCAGTCTGCCCTCATTGTGTAGTCCGAATTCGTTGACTCAGGAGGATGATTATTCCTATGTGGATTATGGCATGCGTGCTCCCTATATTCCCATGGGCGATGACATGCCCCTGCTGACGGAGAGAGATCTCATGTGGTGCCCGGCTGTGGATTTGCATGCCGGTTTGGTCACCAAGGACATTGATGCCATGCAGCAACAGTTGCCACAGTTTAAGCAGCAGCAACAGCAGCCATACAGCAGCTATCAGCAATCAATGCAGCAGCAGCAACAACAACAGCAGCAGCAGCAACACTTTTCCAGTTCGCTTTGTTCATCGCCCGCCTCGACAGTTTCATCGCTGTCGCCATCGCCTGTGCAACAGCAGCAACATCAACACCAGCAGCAACACCAACACCAGCAACAACAGCAGCAGCAACAACAAACGAGTGTGTCGACAACTGGCGCCAGTGAATTGGCTGCTTTGCTTTGCGGCACTGGCAATGGAACGCTCTCTATTCTGGGCGATGATCGTCTGCAGCAACAGCAACAACAACAGCAGCAGGAGCAACAGGATCAGCAGCAACAGCAGGTGATCAGCGACATACGCAGATTCCAGTTTGAGCAGGAACTGCAGTTGCAGGTGGAGGAACAGCAGCAACGTTTGCAGCAATTGGAGCAACAGCAGCAGCAACAACAACGCCAGCAACATTTGCAACAACTGCAGCAGCAACAACAACAGCATCAGCAACAGGAGCAGCAGGAACAGCTGAGTCTGAGCATAGAGTGCAAAAAGGAGAAATATGATGTGTCATTGGCAGCGAGTTTATGTCATTCCATTGAGGAAGCATTTGAGAATGACTACAGCAAAGATTGTAAGTATGAGTGACAAGTGTGCGAAGTTATAACTGAAATGTGCAGCAAAGTGTCAAGAGTGCGGCTAAAAATAGGCACGAAAGTGATAAGAAGTGATAAAGTTAACAGAGAGTAGCAGATTTAGATAAAAGGTTGGAAGTAATCGCGCAGTTAAAGATACGTATACAGATACAATTATTCTATTTGGCTAAAAACATTTATATATGGTAGAAGAGTAGTGATTTGGTAAGAAAAAAAAATACTTTGAGGGGAAAAGAGACACAAGTAAAGAAGTACTTGATGAAGATACTTCAGAACTTGGGTACAAATTAAAGAAACTTATTGAATTAGTTTGAAGACATTTGTATATAGTTTAATAGGTAAAGATGCAGATATATAGGCAAAGCTATAGTTATATTTAAAGGGAGTTATCGCTTTACAAACTGAGCTATGTAGATTCTAATGATAAGAAGTTAATACTGTCAAAGATACATACAAAAGGTGCTGCGCATTAAAGAGTTACAGATACTACCAATACAGATACAAATACAACACCTTCAGCGCTACCTCTACATTTCAAAATACCAATACAAATATAGATACAGATATAGGCAAAGTGTTCATAAATTATGGATGGATTGCCATGAGGTATCGATAGATGGATCTACCCCAGTGCTGGCCACGACGACAGACAGCCTGTCCCAGCTAATTATGTTGCCACACAAACACACACACAGCAGCAGGAGAGGCATTTTCCACATTTTCCACAGACCGGTGACAAGTTTCTTTTCGGTTGTTTTGTTTTTCACATTTACTGCATTTGGTTGGAGAGGCCTAAAAACTTGTATATGTGTAGATATGCGGGATTATAAATAGAATCAGAGGCAGTGGAAAAGAAAATGAAAATGCTTAAGCACACACACGCACATACACTCATAATTTGGTATGTTTGTGTGTGTAAAAATAGATGAAAATATAAGGAAATTTTCCACAATTATTTGGCATTTTTCGAGAAAAGTTGACAACGAGAGAAGTGGGAGTTAATTGATGCGGGTCTCCAAAAAATCTAAACTATTTACTACGAATTGTTGCCACAATTACCAATATAAGCAGCAGCAACAGTTGTTGTTGTTGCTGCTCTTGAGTTAATTATGTGTAATTTTCACACATCCTGAGCGTGACACGCCTCTTTTTACCTTTGACACATGTCACAGAGCGGCAGCTTTGATTGATGCCTGTAAGCGGAAGTGTAGGGAAGAGGGGAGTAAGAGGAGGGGTTAGTGGTGGGAGGGAAGCTTTGAGGTCGGCTACTGTCTGTCTTTGTCGCTTTTTGTTTGGCAATTTCGACAGCTGCTCGTGGAGTCCACTTTTTCCACTTGTCACACTGTATCTGTATCTGTAGCTGTATCTATATCTATTATGTTTTTTTTTCTCTCTTCAAAATTTGGCTAGAAATGTTTGGTTTTTGTGCCGCGAGCCAAATATTATTGTTTTAAATTAGCATCAATGTCATGGGCAAAGGAATTAATTGCTCGTCTGTTCGTTAGAGCAGCAACAACACGCACAATATCATACAACAATAAATTAGGTGCGAGTGTATGCGTATCTGTGTGTGTGTGTTTGTATCTGTCTATTGACATAAATAATGTGTGAAAAAAACGCGAGATTAAATGCCAAAAAAAGAGCATTGATAAATAACAGAAGAATTAAGAATGTTGCTGCATATTTCAATAATTTTATTTTGTGATTAAATTTTAATCTTTATTTCTCTTGTCTATCTACTTCTTCCTTAGCCACAAATTTGGATTGTTGGAGTGATTTGTTGCAAATGAATGTTGGTGAAGCAGCGGCAAGTCCTGCTGTCTCACCAGCGCCCAGCAAAGTGACAACACTGCAACTGTTGCAGCAACAGCAGCAACAAGTCTTGCAGCAGCAGCAGCAACAACAGCAGCAACAAAACATCATTTTAAATGCGGTGCCATTGATAACCATACAAAACAACAAGACATTATTGCAACCACAACAGCAGCAGCAACAGCAGCAGACGGAGGAGGAGCTGCAGGAAATGTTGCTGCCGGGCAAATTGCCAGCAATGAGGCTTCTAAATGGCACAACCCTTGGCCCACTCAACACCAAGGCAACCATACGTCTCATTGAGACTAAGAGCAGCAACAACAGCACGCCAGCAACAGCAAAGGCAAATGTGTTGCAGCAGCAACATGGCAATAAGCGACATTTGAGCAACTCCGCAGCTGCTGGAAATGCAGTGGAGTCGAAGCGTTTAAAGAGCGGCACCATGACCGTTGAGGTGGTGCAGTCACCACAATTGTTGCAGCAACTGATGGGCAAGGAACAGCAGCAACAACAGCAGCAGACGCAGCAAGCACCGAAGCGACAGTCGAACAGCGAACGTTGGTCTGCAGCCGAAGCCAAGCAGCAGAAGCAACAGCAGCAACAACAGCAGCAGCAACAACAACAGTCCAACTCGGTGCTAAAGAATCTATTAGTCAGTGGACGTGATGTAAGTGCCGGTTATTGCATTGTGCCAATGCGGCCAAAGAAGCAGCTGGCCAAGGTCTAAAGGCAGTTGCCAAAATGCCTCACCTGCCACACAAAAAACGACAAATTAACTAAAAAAAAAGATAAAAAACAAGAAAACAAAAAGGAAAAAAAACAAATCTACACTACGCTACACTTAAAGAAACTACTTCTGACTTTACTGCAATCAATTAGCTAAATTGATGACAACGGACAAACCCATTTGTACTTGTAAATGGATCGATTTTATAGAGCCTCCCTCCAGTCCACCAGTCCCCACCCCTATCTCCTAATCTCCCCCAAATAATACTAGCCTAAAACTATGTTACTAACTAAACTGCGTGAGTCGAGCAGTTAGTCACAGAACATAGCTATAGTTACACTGTAGTCGTATCTTAGTCCTAGTTATAGTTATATAGTCATATATATATATTTAGAGTTATAACTACCTTATAGTGTTAGCTGTATGTTTAGGCACTAGACGTTTAAGTGACAGACTTTAAAATTATAAATTTGTAGACTATTTAAAATAGTGTGACGTCGTCATTTTAATGCATCATTGAAAAAACAACTCTACGTTTAAGACTCTCAGTTTGTAGCGATTTTAATTTCATTTTCTTTAATCACTTTAATTTTTATTTCTTTTATTCTAGTTTTTTTTTCGTTGTTGATTTCTTTTTAAGACAATTGTTATTATATTTTGTTGAGCAATAATAATTAATTTGTTGTACATATAAATTTAATTGTAATAATAAATGCTAGCAAATAGTTTAACTAAGTCGAGCGTTTTGGGCTACTACAGTGACTACCAGAAGCATCACAACAGCAATAAAATTGTCTAGAGAAACTTAAACTAAAATTTAATCAATTCAAAAAACATAACAACAATTTAGTTACTAAAATATATATATTGTTATATATATTTTTAGTTTGTTTTGTTTTGTTTCGTTTACTGTGATAGCATTATTGATTTTAAGATTATTAACTAAAAGTTCACTTGATTTCTTCAATTTGTTAAATGTGTAAGCATTTCGACTGAGCCAGAAGCCAGCGCCAGCGCCAGCTGTAAAGAGTGCGAATTAAATGTATTTGTTAAGCAGAAAATTAATGTGAGAAATTTGTTGAGAAAATTGAAAAAGTCGACAGCGTTTTTTTCATTCGAATTCGGTTTGTTTATTTGATGAGAGACGATGAGAATACCCTGTAAATTGTAAACAATTGTGAAATGAGAAAGTAACAAATTATTCAAATTCGAGCGCTGATGGTACAAAAGCAAAAACAAAACAACAACCACTAAAAATAATAAAAATTAAAAGTAAAATAAACAAATTATTAACTAGCTAAAATTAATGAATGTCAAAATTCGAAACAATCTAACTGTAGACAGAGATTAACGAGTACTAAAACATATATACATAAATAGCTATTAATATATAAATAGGGAAAAAATATTAGCAATTACAACGGAAAACACGTAAGAGCATTACGTGTTCTTCTAGGCGTTTCCTTGTGCAGCGCAGCTCAGTCACATAACAGAGAAGCTAAAAGTTAATAAGTTTTCAATTAAGATGCGAGTACGAATGGCAGACACAAATCGAATCAGTTGAGAAGTTCTATATAATGACGATGCCCAGCTTAGCCACGCCTCTAAAAAACAACAGCAACAACGGTGTTTAAACTAATTTTAAGTTATTGAAAAATTTAAAACAAAAAAATGATACACAATTTTATTTTGTTTGATTTCTTTGGTTTTTGGTTTACTATTTCGGTTTGAAGCATTATTGATTTTACATAAATACTGACCCACATAGCGTGCGGCGTTGCCGTATTGTGGGGTGAGTGGTGGTGCCCAACAAATTTTTCATTGTGACTTTAATTAAACTTTGTGTGCGAGTTGCGTGTCTAACGCGCATTTTCGTTTACGCCACCTGAACCGGCCGTAGGCACCACCCAACAAGCAGGCGTATCATAAATACACAGACGACACATATTCACACGCAAGAAACTTATACACCCGCTACACAATGATTTCGTTTGACAAACAATTCTGTTTGGGTTTTAAAATCGAATGTGCGCCTGCAAGTATGCAACGGATTTTTCTCTATCCTCAATACGCTTGTGTCTATTGACACTGGCTGGTGCCAGGTTTATGAGGATTCGATTTCATATCCCTACAACATTAGCATTTTTATTATTGCCTGTTTAATGGAGTTAGAGGGCTTAAAGACAGCACGTGGCAGTATTTCGTATTGATTTTACACTTCGTACCTATCTATTTGCCTTGTTTGTGTTTTGTGTGTGCGTCTCTATCTATTGCGTTGCTTTGTCTTTCCTGTGCCCAAAACGCTTTCACTTTCCTTTTAACTTTCACTCTTAACGCAGAGCGCACAGCTGACGCGCTCTCAACTTTTTGCCCTCTCAGCGCTCTCTCTTGCACGCTCTCTTATCTGTCTCTCTCTCTCTTTCTCTTTGGGCCCTCATTTTATGGCCAACACGAGCCGTGCTCATTTATAGGCTGACGCAGTTGCTTCCTGTGCCTATCTGTCTGTTAGCCTTCCCCAGGAAGTTTTTTGTTTATTTCACTTGGCCACGTCCTGTAAATGTCAACGATTGCTGCAACATGTTTTCAGCTCTTACGAAATTTGCATTACATTTGGGACAAAATGAAAGTCTTGAGTGCCTGGGCAAAAAGTGCTGCCTACTTTTGTGCGCACATTATTATTATCATTTGCCTCTGAGATTCATTTTATTTTATTTGTTTTATTTGCCGTTTTCCTTGGATCGTTGGCTACTTGAACTCGCAAAAACTCTAGGAAAATTCACATAAATAGTTCAAATTTTGTGACTGATGCCAAAAAGAAAGAAATAACTGAACCGTAACTACCTCGCGTATATGGCAGTCAAAGGACCGTAACTACCTCTCAACACAGCGACACAGAAAAGTCTCAAACTCAAACTGAAACCAAAGCGTGTTCTTACAACATGTGCTGCATAGGAAATTTAATTGTTAGCATAGAAGACAGAAAATTGATAAGCAATCCTCACTAAATAAATATCCTAATCCTAATCGTTAATATTAAGCAAATGAGAATTATTGTAACTAGACAAATACCAGGACAATTAAAGAGTATTTCCTTGATAATCATTTAGAATGTCAGAAAAAACCCCAAAAAACTGATTGCAAAATGGTGCAAGTTGAAAATAATGAAAATAATTATAGCCCGAAAAGACTGCGAGCCAAAAACTCTCAAAATTTAATATATTATACAAAAAGAAAAAAAGAAAGCCTATAAAATAACTAACTTACATTATACCTAAAGTTAAGAAAACATTGTAGCAGTGTGTGTGTGTACATAGAAGAAATGAAAAATGAATTTGAAGCAAGACACCAGGCATACTTTTTGCAATTGCATTTTGCCTAAAAATCGACTAGAGAAACCCCTAAAAAATTATCGATGTGGCTTTAACTAAACTATATTAAATTATTGTATTAATACAAATAAAAGGATAGCGACTAACACTTAATATACATGCATAAACATATAAACAAAACTCAAAATCAAGTCAAATTTGTTTAGCATTAATAATAGCGACTACTCGTACATATACTCCATGCATTCATACAAAACAAAAATCTACTCGTATAAGATTTAGTTGAAGTTTTTTCACGTTATGTATGAGACAATGGGAACGAGAACGAGAAGCGGAAACCGAAAATGAAACGGATATGGAATGAGACGTTATAGCTTTATCGAGACGTAGTGCAAATCGAGCGAGTGAAGTTCGAGCCGAGTACAACTCGAGCGAGTGCCACTCGGACGAGTGCAGTTCCGAGCGAGTATAACTCTAACGAGTGAACGACAAGATCGAGAAACGAACAGAAAGTACATACAATTACAACAAATATACCACATATACCTCAGTACATGCATAAGTACATTCTCTCTGTGTGTGTGCGTGAGTTTACCACTCCGCACTCGACAATTACATACCTCGTGTATAACAAATACATATACATACATACTAATACAAATACAAGTACATTACAATACATATATGAAAAGTATAAAATTATTTAACTAAAATCTACAAGACAAAACAAAAGTAAAGTAAACGTAAATACAATCTTTTGGATAGTTGAATACACATTATAGTGAATGTTGTGCGACCATTTTGAATAGCCAGAAACGAATACAAATAATGTTTTTTACTACTACCTCCGCAAATTAAAAGAAAATTAAATAAAAATCTTGTTGTATGTGACTCGCATTTATAGTAAAGCAAAAAACCCAAGCATAGCAATCTTAACTAAACCTTAAATTAAACCTAAACTAAACTTAAACTAGCGCAAGTAACGTAAAACTAAACTAAATGTTGTGTAATTTTTATAGCATTATATATACAATACTCGACTGCGAGTATCAATATCGTATCAGCCGTAGCAAATACCTCAGAAATGCTTTTCAGACAAACTAAAACAAACTAACATAAATCTAACTCAATTGTCAAACATAAACTAACTAACTAAATTTTAGCAAAATTTTTGGAATGTATTTGAAGATTCTGAACAAAATTAGCTGCAATTTTTGGCTAGCAAATTGATAAATAAATACTTGTACACATATTTATATGAATATATAGATACAGCATACAATAATAATAAGTACAGACATGTTACCACTTCCACACACATATCCCTTTTGGCCAATTTGTTGACTCATCATAACTCAAGTCGAAAGACAGGCTGACAAAGCACTTTAAGTCCGCTGCAATTGATTTGGGCCAAGTTGCCAGTTCTTTGATTAATAGCCAAGCATGAGAAAGTCAATTCAGTTTACTCACTCTCTCACTCTCCCTCTGTCTATCTCTTTCTTCGCTTCTCCCAGTTCGAAGCCATTCAACTGCGATTTCAGTGACTCAATTTGAAGTACATTCTGTTTGGAACAAATGTTACTCATACGCCCGTTTGTCCGTTTGCTGGCTGCTTTGATTAATTGTGTGTAAATTATGTAAAGTTATCAACAGGTTCCAACTCACACACACACATAAAAATAGTGTGTGTGTGTGGCGAACTTGGCCTGACCCAGTTTCCATCACACTTTTCCTACATTTTTCGCTCTTTAAATTGCAGCTCATTTGTCAAAGTGTTGACGCGTCGCATAAGCAAATGGCCAGCAATTTTCATGCGGCATTAGTTTTATTTGCGTTGCCAACCAAATTTTCACACACACACAGAAAAAAACATAAAAAGAAAAGGGCCAACAATTATTTGGGCTTGTCTGCCTCATGAGCAGCTTAAAGTAGCAAATTTGTGGCCCACTGCCGAGAGGACACATCAACTTATTTAATCAGCAAACAAATTGCGTGTAAGAGCATCAAATGTCTGTACTCCTTGCTCCTGTTTTTATTTGCTTTTATTTTCTTTTAGACAACAACAAGAAGAAACCAGAGAATACCTCCAACTAAGTCAAATTTTATACAAAAATGATAATGAATATGGAAATGCAAATGATGAGAAATGTAGCATAAATTTAACTAGCCTTGAATTTGACTCCAATAAATGGATTATACAAGCAGCGAAATGCAAATTATATATAATTATATATAGTTATAAACGCCGCAAAGTATGCAATATTATACTATGTACTAAGTATATACACAAATACATACATAAATATACATATATACGCCGAAATAGTAATTAAACATCAAGCATACGACATGTATATTATGGATATTGATTATGAAAGTATTTTAATAAACTTTTAATAAATATTTTAGCAAAAATAAACCAACAAAAAATAAGAAAAAGATGCAACGCCAGCAAAAACGATCAAAAACTCAAATCCAGCTACAAAAAAAAATGACTTAACTAGTTAATTCTGTGTTTCCTTTGGGGTATAGATAGTTTCGCATCGATGGATTCCATTTTTCCGCTCTCGATTTATGTGCATAAATATTATGTTGGCTTAGGGAGACGACGGGAAGGTGTTGGGGGCGTGTTTGCCTGCCAGCATGTTTATTGAGAAGCTGAAACTTGATTAATCTCGTTCACTTTTCTATGGCCACGCCCACAATGAGTGTCCAGATGAAGTGAGGCCATTTATAAAAATCTTTGATTGGTATAAATGGCTGCTGCCTGACTGCCATTGAGCCTAATCAAGTTGCCTCAACTTTTGCCTCAGCTTGTTCCTCCGCTACGCTCTAGATTCGTCTACTTGGCTCCCAGACCAGCGTCTTATCAAAAGGAAGCTGAAACAACTTGTTCTGACTATTTATTTTGGTCTTACAAAGCAACTTGAGTATGCTAAGCACACACAAAGATAACAATGGAGGGTGTGTTTGAGTGGGTGTGTGTGCGGGTGTGCATGCGAGTGTGTGTGGGTGTCTTATGGGGAACTCAAACAACTTTAAATATTCTTGTCGTCAGTGACAAAAAATTTAATTTGCCTTAAGTTGAGACTGAAACAATTCGTATTACGTATACGTCATGTGCTCTTTGATTGCTCCTGATGCCAATAAGCAAGTCTTGCACAATCCTTTTGAGCATAAACAACAAATTGAATATCTACCAGTGACAAAATCAATTTCCAGGAGCCTTTCCCAGGAGCTTTCAACTTGCCGCACACAAATTACGCAACGTAAGTGCCAAAAGTCAAGCACCTTCTGTGCTCAGCGAAAATTTAAAGCAGGCAAGAAAATGAACTTTTTGAAGATGTAGGCCAAAACAAATTGTTGTGTGCCATTTCCACAATTTGTGCGCATAAAAGTTTCAACTTTAATTACTTTGTGTGCTGCTGTGCAGTTAAAGGCCAAGAGCAGCCCAAGTGACTCATTTCGCATTGGCACGTAATGCCAATGAACCGTCTACAATAAAACAACGGCACCGAAATGAAAATGAAAACCAATTAAATCAACTTTAAAGAGCTGCAAAGCTTTGCAAACCTCATTTATGCTCATAGAAAATGCCAGCTCCCAAAGGATACTTTAACAATTATTGTAAGTAAGGCTTCAATAATTTATTATTTTGGCATATTATGCCGATTGGCCAAGTTCTAGTCGATATTGATGCTTATGAATGTAAGCCAAACAATATATCAAACAATAAAGCTATTACGTACAATACATTTGGCATTCATGTTGGCGGTGCCAATGGAGGTGAGGAGTGCGGTGAGAATTGCGGGGAGATTTGTGGGTAGCCTTGCGCCTGGAGGCATATGGCGCGTGCCTAGCGACAATAATATGTGTATCTGCTGGAGATGGCAGTGTGTGGGATATCTTTGAACCCTGTATTTGATAAGTAGAAGGGGTGGGTACGGTTTGTCAAAGAAAGAAAGAGCTTATTGCAGTTCTCAGGGACTGTAAGAGATAGATAAATATCAGCATTTTATATTGATTCGCTTACGAGGCGTGTCTGCTGTCAAATCAGACTAAATCTTCAGGGAAATTCTCCTTTTTCCTTGTACTTGTAACTGCCTTAGAATAAGTACAGGGCTTCTTTCAGTTAGCTCAATCGACCTTAGTCCAATCCCAACCTTTTCCAGGAAAGTTAACAAGACTGTATGCTGTTTGTTGTGTTTTCCTTTCAGTATTAAACGATATTTTCCTATGCGCTGCTTACTCACGCACGACTCACGCTGTCATCGCTAACTGACAATGTATCGAACGCATCTTTTGAGCAGCAGCTGTTAATGTGTCGCCAAAGGACACAGATTGCTGTCCTGCTGATGTGACGCAAAATTGTTGCCCCCCAGTGTCAGACACGCCCCTTTTACAACTAATATGAACACTGTCAGCGCCTCTACTGGTCCCTTGCCTTAAATGTCTCTGGTTTATTTGCACATAGATCAATTTACAGCACTTTCACTTTTGCTTTCCATTCCATTCCCTGCCACTCCGTTTCATTGATGATGAACTGCAGCAATTAGCGCGAGCTGTGAAACCATTGCAAATAGTTAAATGATGCCAAACAATGGTTCAATAAACTGCACTTGAACTTTGACCAGAACATCATCATTATCATCAGTCGATTATGCTCATTATTGTAAATTTGGCAAAAGCTTTGCCGCTTTAACTTTCACTGCGAGAGATTGATATGTGCCTGATTTGCGGTGGCGTTCTGTGAATTCCTTTGTGTATCATAATCATATTCCTTTAGCGTCGTCCTGGTCGTCGTCTTGGTTGGGGGCCAAAACTCACCCACATTGCCGTATTCTATTACAGGGTGTACAACAAGGATAAGTGTAACGAATTCCGACTGGAGCCATCATTAAAATATGATTTATAGCAAGCTGCTGTGTCTTCCTCCTTCGGCTCGACATTTTGATGGACTCAAGTGTTGGTTTCCCGTCTACTTTCCGCCTTCCTCCAACCACCCACGTCTCTCCGGGGCCGTTTGACTTTAAATATCTGGCTTAGACCCAAATCTTGGCTGTGTTTCAAACTGGATTAGGTTGGCTGTAAAATTGTTGCTGTGCTGTGGGTTCTTGGTTGACTTCAAGTATCTTTCTGTCTCTCTCTCAGTCTCGTCCTGTTTATCAGGTCCCCGTCTTTGGCTGCTTCTTTGGTTTTCTAATTGTCCGATTCACGCTATGAATGTGAATGAGCATTTTGTGTTGGATTTTAACGAGCTGATTGTGAGCTGGCTTTCTTAGATTGCATCTAGCATAATTAAGCTATAAATTGTGTAATTTAAATTTAATTTAATTGTGATGAAATTACGTTAATTTAAGTTAAGCTTAATGTATAAGAAAAACAAATCGATTCATTTACAAGCCTACAAATTAAAGTAACACAAAACGATCCCTGACAAGACTACAATTGAACCATACAAACGATACATTTAAAACTTAATTTTTAAAGACTGTCAGCTGCTTTTATGGCCCAATTTCTTTTTAAATTAATTTAGTAAAACATTTACTAATTTAGCTTTTTTTCTGCTTTCTTGTCTCTACATTCCCCCTCAAATAGTTGGATGCTGCTGAGCCCATGATTGTTGATGACAACTTCATGAAACAGGACATGCCCACAGCCTATGGTCTCTACGATGAGTCCAAGTATACCATGCCATTGCATTGTCATACATCGACAGCTTCGGTGCTGCGCAACTATCGTCACAATCCGTTGATTAGTGGCACCAGTCTGCAGTTGTCCCCGGTCTTTCAGAGCCCGAACTGTGGCGATGGTGATGCCAGTTCGGTGGCTTCTTTGGATGACTCCGTACCACCGGCACTGACTGCCTGTGACACGGATGCGTCCAGTGACAGTGGCATCGATGACAACAGCGTGGTCGAGCAGCACAACAATAGTGAGCAGCATGAACAGAACGAGGCAGTTTCATCACCACTAGCCTCTGTGCCACCGCCATTGGAGGCAGACAGCGATGAGCAGGAGGTGGAGCAACCGGAGGAGGAGCAGCTGACAATTGTCAGCAATGGACAAAGTCGTAAATCCTCGATATCCTTCATGGACAGCAGCAATCCACTGCAGCATCATCCATTGTGGAAGGAGCTCTGCACCGCTGACTACAACATGAGTGACATCGAGTTGACTGGGACTCAGCTGGAGACGGTGCTGGGCTGGCCGGAAATATCCTAAGCCCACACACAAGTACACATCCACACATATACACCCCTTTCCCCTTTCACGGAAAATTCATGCTGCATTTTTTACGTAGGCATTTTCTGACTCCGGTCTTTTTGTTTAAATTTTGATTTTGGTAAAAATTTTGTTAGAAATTAATGAGAAAAGCATAACCAAAAGATTGATTTTTGAGCCTTGCGTAAAATTATACAAAAAAAAAGAAAAAAACAAAAAAAAATATACAAACAGACGAAACACAGATACACTTGAAAACAGGAAGAAGTTCAACATATTTTGAATAGTTTTTGTAGCAACTTTAACTGCCTAGAACAGATGAATATACGAGTATGTAATTTAGTCTTAATGTTTCTATATGCAAAAACAAAGTTGAGAGAAACAAACAAAATTCAAAATCATTTAAAAAACTTATCTATAAAAAAAAAATGAAAATTTAAAAAAAAAAAAAAAAAAAAAACCATAACGAAAACAATTCATAGTTCTGGCTTAAAGGCATCATATTTCTGGTGACGGATGGGTCACAAATATTTACTGTGAACAACAAAAAAAATTTCAAAATGTTCGATAAAATTTTAAAAAATTCACAACAAAAAAAAAACGGAAATCTTATTAAAATAACTTAGTTTTAAGTTGAATGTTTTCAAACGATACCACATAACATAACATTTAATAATATTTCGTAATTATGTTAAAGATTTGTGTCAATTTTCAGTTGAGTTTTTTTATGTTATCTATAAATTTCTTTGCATTCATTAACTTACCACAAATATCAACGGATTGAATCGATTTTTTTGGACTTGTAATTTGTTTTGAATCCGTTTTGAAAAATGTAAATTTAGCTTTTAGTTGTAGAAGGACGCATCATTCACAAAGCATCGTCTGTTTAGTTTAGGATTCGATTTAATAATGTACTTTCGATTCAAACTCTAATTTTGTTCAATGTTCTTTCACAATTTATGTTCTGCTTATAATATTGATGAATAAATTTATAATTCGTTTCATGACGCCATGCAGAAATTTATTGTCTTACTTGGGGTAGGGAAGTGGAAACTTTTTGGAATTTTCAGCAGGAAGAAAATGCATTTTCAGATCGATCGAGGATAAGAAGGGAATGTCTAAAATAAATAATTTACTTTAAGTTACGCCTAATTAAACTGCACATTGTTATGCACAAAATTAAGGATTTCCTCATCGGGGGCTGTCCACTTGCAGCGAGGATACTTGGCACTACAGTAGTGTGGTGCTGCGAATCTGCCCGCTTCCAGTGCCTCCCGCAGTGCCGATTGTTCCAGCCAGGACAGCAGCCAGGACCAATTAGAGGCACCATCCAGCATCAGCTCTAAATCTGTCGCTTGACCACTGCGCACATTCCTGGCTGCCTTGTAAGTGAGCGTGCAAAGGGATTTGAGCAGACAAGTGGGTAAATCGATGTCCTTGTCCAGAAAACCATGCTCAATGGTGTCCACAAGACTGATCAAACCAGTCTCTATAATTTGGATTAAGTATTTTATGTAGAAATATTTTTATTGACAGACTTACCCACACGCTCGCCACTCTCATTGCGATAAACTAATTTAAAGTTGTCAAAAATCTGGAGAAAACTTGGCTCCTCATCCGCTAAACTACGTCTGTGTTCCTCGGGCTTTTCTTTTTTACCTTCGGGTACGATAGTCTCTAGTCCCATGCTTCTGATCAAGTGGCCAGCAACAATTCCACCTGCAGCCACTAAACCACAACTGAGTATAGCGGCAGAGTTCACAATAACTAGAGGCTAAAAAGGAAGAAAAAATTTGAATTGATTCTGAGTAAATTAAAAATTTTACTAACTTTAATGCACCATGTTATGTTATTCAAAAAGGTAAAGATTCAGGACCTTAGAAGTAATACAACATAACCAGATCTATCTTAAATCCTTTATATTCACTGTAACCTAATAAAAGCTTCATCTTTACATTACTCAACCACTTACCTTAGGTGCTTCGTTGCGCTTCCGTTTGACGGGCACCTTGATAAAGGGCAGCAGATAGTCCAGTCCAATGGCAATATCCTTGTCAACTGTATCAAAGGATATTAGCCTAAGCCCCTGATTGTTGTTTTGCCTTGTTGAAGCTGAGGAAGAGGTGCTCTTAATTGCCCAAATCAGAGCAAAATTTGTCAGGATTAGGAGCAATTCAATGGTGAGCTTCATGCTTCCGCCTTGAGGTCTGCAGTCGTCAGTAGTTGCCACAGTTTTGAAACCCATTCCAATAATCTGGAACTTGGTTAGTTACGTATGTCTATAAAAAATTGTCACTCACCTCGCTTCGTTGCCTCTTGGCTGTGATAATTTGAGGCATGTGGCGTCTTCCACTTTGTTACCGTTTGCTTCAACCGTCGCGCATGCGTGACATAATACTCTGCACAGAGGTGTCAAACGATTTGTTCGTTTACGGAATGAGACTGAAGTTTTTGCTTTGTTGGCATTTTATAATTTGATCTGGCTATTTAAAAGGCTTAAGACATAGTGAACAAAAATTTGTTTTGGGTTAAAAATTAATTGATTGAACATGTTTTGTTTATTGATTTATTAAATCAGATTAATTGATTAACTAACTTTTGAAGAAAGAATTAAAATGTAAACTGCTTTATATAATGGATTTGTTTTTAAGCTTTAATCAAATATATATTTTTAAGGAGCCCAAACAATAATTTGGCACAAAAACCGACTCCCAAAATTTCGAAAAAATTGTCTAAAAAAAGATTTAATATTAAATTTTTATTAAATATAGTTTATTATTATTTCAGAGTGAACAGGTACTTTTAGCTTACAAATAATTATCATTTATTTTTATAAAATTAAAGGAACATTCAACATTAAGTGGGGGTCATACCAAATCAGTTTTAAATACAAATTTATACAAATTTTTATTAAATATAGAAAACATATAAATAAACAACTAAATAATTAAACAAACAAGAGTTCATTGAAGAACTGCAAAGCATTTGGCCAGGAGTTGTACAAGCTGCCACTTTGAAACTGCGGCCAACTGCAGCTGCGGTAGATGTGGTTGCAGTTACGGCTGTTGCGTGCCACATCGATGGCACTGAAGACAGCGGTGCCATTGAGCAGCGACTGCGTCCAACGAGAGCTGAAAAAAACAAACTTGGTAAAAAACAAAATGAACTTAAGGTAAATCACTCACTTGGCCAACAGATGAATGACTTTGGCAGAATTTGGTAGCTTGGGACCCGCATCCAGACGTTGCAACTGTGCCGCATTGTGTTGCAAGTACTGACAGATGGCACGCTGTGCACACACCGAGACATCAATGTTGTGCTCGTCCAGCTGCGATTCTAGCACCTGTGTGAGACTGCGCACTGAAATTGGAAGAAGAGTGAGAGAATTTAATGGGGATCTCAGAAACGTGAAACCCTTTTATGAATGAAGGTATTCCCAAAAACTCTTGACCGGAGTATGAGTTTTTTTTTTGTACTCACTGCTTCTACTGCCACTCTTAACCGGCTCCTCGTACTCCTTGGCACTGTAACCACCATAATTATTGGCCAACGAGGTGAACACTATCGGCGCCAATACCAGACGCACTATGCCGGCTATAACGGCACCGGAGGCAACAATGACCACCGTGTTGAGCAGTGCGCCCTTATGGAGATTCAAGACACTCATCAGAGCATCGCGAGCGAGTTTCATGCTGCGTCTGACCGGTACTCGAACAAAGGGCACAATGAATTCCAGTTCCACATTGACATCCTCACCGCTGGCATTAAAATGGAAGCCACGACCCTCACGACCAGTGTCCTTGGCACTTGCCCCATCCTTGGCTAAACGTGCAACTGGTTGCCGTGGCTCAAAGTCGTGGAAACGCAACTGTTTTGTGCTGGCACTGTAGTTGCCGTTATAGTAGTCATCACTGTAGTTGAGGCTGGAACTGTCGCTGTTCGCTTTGCTCTTCTCACAGCCGTACAGCAAAACCACAAAAAGTAGTACCAAGTTGTGGACTGAATTGTGCCAGCTGCTGTGCCACATTTTGAGGGCGTGCTGCTCGTTGAGTGGTTCGTATGCCTCTGATCGCAAAACATACAAGTGAGCTACTCTTTGTAGAGTCATAAATACACTGCGAAAAATTGGAGGTAACTGAAAGTGTTTCCGTTGTAAGAATTACAGATTAATAATAAAAGAATTGAAACTTTCAGGGTTAACAAATAAGTATACTCACGGCTATAGCCTTTATAAATGTATTAGAAAAATATATAAATTCTTTAAAATATTTGTTGAATGATTTTATGTGGAAAACAGGATTATCTTGCATGCAGATCGTATAATTTTGCTCATTTATATTTAATAAACTAAAAAAAGCTCTAGCTAAACTGCCTTGAAAAAGATTTCGTAGCTACAGGTGCTGCTAAATTTCTCCCAGTGTATTTTACTAAGCGGTACCGTATAAATTTCATGCCTCATGCGTCTGTAATCAAGATACCGATGCGACATTCATTAAAACTGAATCGTCGAGTTGGGCGAGATTTGAGCACTTTGTGATGACAACTAAAAATTGTCGATTCGAGAAGAGAGGACTTTGTAGGAAATGCTTTTACATTGATTGGAAGGTGACATGCAAATTCGCAAAAATTCGCAAAAAATTCGCAAATTTCGCAAAGGACTGAGCAACAAATAATCGACAGCGTGTGTGGAAATTTGTAGAAAATACTTTGATGGAAAACGCATATCGTCAGCTCTGCATTTGGATCAACGACCAAACTGTTTGTGGATGCAACAAAGCGCGACGAAAGACGACTAAATTATTTATTTATTGCTTGGAAAAACGCTACAATGTATGACAAGCCAGCAAATTGCAAGTACTTAACGGTTGCAGTAGCTATTGCTGTTATATCATCGTCTTGTCAGCGCCTACAGAGCGACAAAGGTTAGATAAACAAACAATTTTTATAAACAAACATTTGTGCGAGCAATGAAAATGAGGCAATAGAAAGAAGTCTGCAAACAAAACTGTTATTTACCACTGTTATTTATAGACAAGGTCAGCGAAAAGGTAATGTATATGAATAAATTATTTGTATAATACTATATTTATGACATTTAAAGAGCCGAACAATTTCTCTAAGTTTGGCAAGTCAGTTTTAAGGGAGTTGGAAAGCACGGACAGTTTTTGGGCTTTAATTGAAGCTTTTGTCAGAAGCAGAGCAGCTTCGTGAATTCTTAAACCAAGTAAGAAATATAGAAATCAAATGAAAAGAACTATACTATCAGTGTCAGATACAGATCGCAAAACTATATCATATAGCTGCCATAGGACAAACCGGCCTTTTCTTTTTTTTTAAAGTCATAATAAATAAAAGACTTCCAACGATTATAAAAGTAGAAATGGACACACACCTTTATTATATGTTTTTGCTCAAAACTAGATTGCTCTGAATGTTTGACTAAAACTGTAAAATTAAAATACCATAATTTTGCATGACTATACGATGAAATTTTCATTCTGACTGGTATCGAATCGAACCTTTTTCGCCTCGGCTTCCAACGAACGCTGAAACTGCAGTGCGGTGGGCGGATGAGAGGCGCGGCTCAAACGATGCAGGCGATCGATGTGCAATGGAGCTGCCAGATGATAGTCGCGTCGCTTGAAGAACTTGTGACCTTCCTTGACTTGGGGGGCAGCACCGCCTTTCTCACGGAGCATAGGAGCGCCGGGGAAGGGTCGCTTCGCTTTCTTCTTGGGCGGATTACGCATCTTGGGTGGTTTTGGCTTGCGATGCACGAATCCCTTGCCGAATATCCAGTTGAACTTACCCTGTCGCTCACCGACCACACAACCACCGTACTGCACCTGGGCATTGGGCGGATGAGGATACATGGTGGGCATGGCCCAGTCATTCTCATTGTATTGCGTCTCCGTGTGAGTAATGTTCGTGACCTTGAGACGCTCGGGACGCATAAGACCCGCTGGGGGCGTGACACCGAAGTCAAACTCTGCCTCACTGTCGGTAGTGTCGGAGAGCACCAGATCGTTCTCACAGTTCGCGAGCTGCCGATTGGCGCATTGCCTCTGCACCTCCTCCACCAGCTGCTTCTTGTCGATGAAGCTGCGGCAGTAGCACTCCATCACGGGCTTGTGGCACTTGCACTTGCTGAATCCCATGTTCTTGAGGCAACGCTTCATTTCACGCAACTGTTTCAGTGCCGGACTCTTAACGATGCGGAACTGCACGGGCTTCATGTTGGCATAGGGATTCGCTGCACGTTGCAGTGACTCTGCATCCTTGAGTGGTCGCAGTGTGATCAGATACTCATCGTTCTTCTTCTCAATGTGCAACGTTGGCAGCTGCACCAGTTCCTCCTGTTTCTCATTATCGTCGCAGGGTCGTTGCTTATGCTTGTGATAGGACATGTACTTGGAGATGGGTATGCTGTCCACAGGGAAGTCCTTAAGGAAGTAGCTCATCAGCTCGCGTATGGAGCGACGTATGGCCCCAGGGCGCCAACCAGGCTTCTGAGCCAGTGGACTCTGGGTCCACAGCCAACCCATATGGGCAGGTACCTTCTGATCATCCAAGCGACAGTGGACGTGTCCTTGTTTCCGATGCTCGACCGGATCCACGGTTGTGTAGAGTCTCGACTTTACAGCCGCCTTGGCTCGCTTTGAATGACGCTTGTGCATCTTTAGGATACCACAGGAACTGCCTGCTTTGGCATCCCCACGTCGTCTAGTGGACTTGGCCAGCTTACAGGCTTCATCGCAGATCTCCTTGAGTTTCAGCTTCTTGTTGCCCTCGGTGTCACTGGATTGAAAGAGATTTCGTAGCTCTGTAAAGACATTGACCAGATTGGGAGCACCCGATTTTTGTGTGGTCTTTGATGTGTTTTTTGGACACGTCTGGGCGGACTTGCACTTTCTGATGCTCTGCTTGAGAGCCCTGTAGTCCTGCACAATGGATTCAAAGTTATCCGATGCCTTCGGTTCCGTCTGTTGATCACAGGTCGAGGGAGCGGTGGTTGCTGTTCCGTGTTCAGTACTATTGTGATCGACGCGTAAGGAATCGAAGAACTCAACGAGTATGTCCTTGGCCGTGGCCTTCTCATTATAATCCTTCTCTTCAAATTCTGGTAAAGGCTTGTAGCCACACTGTGGACAGGCCGAGATCTGTGGCAACCAGGAGACATCCTCATGGCAGACAGGGCATTCCCGACCCCGCTTCATGCCCATTTGCTTGAGCTTCGGTGGCGGCATTTGCGGACACACGCGATTGGTATTCCCGCTGCCCAAGTGTGAGGTAAATGAGAACTGTCCCCCCGGGCCTTGGGATGCCTTTACTTCCAAGCAACCCGTATTATTGGTACTCTCATACCCATACACGGAGTAGGGACCAGCCATATCAATCAGTTTTTTGCTCGGCTGCAAAGCGAGAATCGTTAACCTTGAGGGCAAAGGCATAACTTGAACTCACCTCAGCTCCTGCCCTTTTTCTCGTCAGGGTATGAGTGGAACTCTTTTGGAAGCAGGTGGAATCGCCAGAGGGATCCTCTAGGCTAACGAAACCCAGACAAGGATCCGTAGTTGAGGTGCCACTCTGTGTACTGAGGCCCAACATGTCCCCACAAGCATCGTCGTCGTCGTCATTGTCTGAGCTGCAAAGTTCCGTGTCCATTTCCATTACTCTATTGAATTTCAGGGTGTGCTCTTTGGCCTCTAGTTGGCTCTAGGCCCCAGCAGAGCAGAGAGAAGAGGATAGAAGGGGGAGAGAAGCGTACTTACGCATCGAGGTTCGGACACTGCATGCGCATCGAGAGCCGTAGGGTGCATGTGCCTACGGTGCAGCCCTTGCAGGTCAGCTCTACGTTGGCGGTATAAACGACTTCCTGAAGAGTATTCGTCATACGTAGGATGACAGACTCGGGTGGGACGAAACAGCCACGCCCTGAATGAGTACACAATCATTACTATTAAGTGTAAAATAAAAGAACCCT
Source organism: Drosophila dunni (assembly GCA_018152125.1). Taxonomy (NCBI): domain Eukaryota; kingdom Metazoa; phylum Arthropoda; class Insecta; order Diptera; family Drosophilidae; genus Drosophila; species Drosophila dunni. The sequence continues at coordinate 11,975,875 of JAECXC010001917.1, read as the reverse complement.
CTGCTTACCGATCTCTTTCTTCTTATATGTGACGGACACAGAGATGCCCTCGTTCAACTCCTTCTCCAGACACTCGGCTAGCATGGAGAATTTAGCGCTCGGTTCCGCAGGCAAAGAGTTCACATTTATGCGATTGGCACACATAACTGGTTTACAGCCACGACAAATGTTCGCGGTGATCCTCCAGTCTTCTGGAGTATCGAAATCTCGTCCGGGCATGTAGAGTTTCATGCAAATCATGTTCGCTGTGAAGCAGCGATAATAATCCTTCATGGATTGCTTTTTCTTGCCCTTCGATGGACCGCATTGCAAATCTTCGTCCTCTTCGTTGGCGGCATTTTTGGCCATTTGCATGCGAAATGCTGTTGAGCAGCAGACATTGTCCTGGCCCTTATCCTTGCCCTTCTTAGCCTTCTCATCTCCACATGGCTGAGGATTCTGTCGTGTTGAGCATCGCATGTAATCCTTCTTGTCTCTGCTAAGTTCATTTGATGCCCAACAGCAGGGTGCTTTCGACATGTTGAAAACCGTTCGAAAACTTATTTATTTATTTACACTTTTTTGTTACCAATAAAACAATTTAAATTACGAACAAGTTTTGAATCAAGGAAAAACACAAACAATTTTACTGCTACAAATTTATATATGCTAGAGCCTGGAAGCTACCGCCCTGAAATTTCAATAGAGTATGTTTAAAACATTAAAAAACGACTGACATCAATGAATAGAAAAAACTAGACAAAAGTCAAGGCATACTCGATAGACAAAAGGATGCAGGAAATGCCCGACTACTTTGATAACACGCCCAGTGATTTAACATAGCTGGAAAGATCCTCTGTCACATTTACTATAAATTAATCAGTGCGGTTAATTTTTGTAGGTGAATGAAATATTTATTATATCTTAGTTAACATTTTGTCATACATAGATTTTTGGAATTTTTCAACATTTACTTAAAATTTTTATATATTTTTTGTAGGTTTTTTTTTCATCACCGTAGTGGCCCATTATCGTAGGTAATTATGGTATCACTCATCTGATTTGACTTGTGCCAATTGCGTTTGATGTCATCAAGGCCACCCTTTTGTCTACCCTTCTTCGACGACTTCTTAGTATTAGGGGTTTTAGTAATTTTCGGAGCGGGCTTTGGCACCTGATGCACGTTACCCTTGCCCATAATCCAGGAGAATCTGCCCTTACGCTCGCCCACAACACAGCCACCGTACTGTACAAGCGCACTGGGCGGATGAGGAAACATGGTGGGCATGGCCCAGTCATTGGCATCATACTGCGTCTCGGTGTTAACCTTATCGGGCTGATTAAGCCTTTCCGGCTTGATCACTCCTGCCGGTGGGGTAACTCCAAAGTCCAGTTCATTTTCGCTGTCGCTCTCGGAGAGATCGTTGAACACGAACGATTCGGAAATGTCATTCCAGCCACGTTCTTCGGATAATTTCTTAACCTCATGCTCAACGATTATCTTGTCAACGTGAGAACGACAGAAGCAATTGGCAATAGGCTGATTGCAAGTGCAGGCGGGAAAACCACTTTCCTTCAGACTGATCTTCATTTCACGCTTTCCCGACTCAATGGGATCCTTGACGATACGAAAAACCACAGGTTTCATGTTTGCATAGGGATTGGCAGCTCGCTGTAGGGTCTTGGCATCCTTGAGAGGTCTCAAAGTAATCGTGTACTCGTCATGCTTCTTTTTGATGTGCAGCGTGGGATGCTGCACCAAATTCTCCTGTTCAGCGAGTGATTTGTCCTTGTCCTTGCCCTTGCCCCGACGGCCACAGTGTCTACGAGAAATACTCGTCGTATCAACTGGATAATCATGTAGGAAATAGGCCATGAGCTCCCGAATGGGCTTGGAGATTGCTCCGGGCTTCCAGCACTTGTGACGTGCCAAGTCACTGGCTGTCCACATCCAGCCCATGTTGCAGGGAACTCGTCCACTGCCTTTAGTGCAACAGAGATGTGTGGACCTCTGTTTAACCGGCTCCTTTCGCACTAGGAACGTATAGCTAAATGGGAGGTTCAATTTTGAATTTTACTTTAGGCTAATTAGTTCAGAAACTCACCGTTTGGAGCGCGGACGTCGTTTGGCTTTACGGATCTTAGATTTCCGCTGTTTGCCAGCATCGTTGCCCTTGCTTCCTCTTTTACCCCGCGACTTGCCCTGCTTTTCCATGGCATTCGTTTCCACCTCACTGCAAGGTTTCTTGCTGCTGTAATTATCTCGCATTTCGGTAAAGATATTCACCAATTGTTCTCGCCTCTGTGAAGCTGTCGAGGTCTTCTTCTTCAGCGCCTTGACAGAGGCCTGGGGCGATACCTGGAGCGAGGTCGCCGTCTTTGACTTGCCATTTATCTTGAACAACTGCTCGCAGAGCTCTCGTATGCGGCATCGGGTGCAAACTCTGCCCGAGTTACAGGTGCATTCCTTGGGCAGGGTTTTAGTCGGCACTTGATCGGAACCGTCGCCAATGGCACACGATGAAAGCTTCTGCTGGCTGTCCTGGTCATTGAGCATACGTGTCTGTATGAAATGATTCCGCAAAACCTCCGCTGCCGTGGTCGTCTCATCAAAGGGCTCCTCGCTGGGCTGCTCCAAGTACAGGCGCTTGTAGCCGCAGTAGGGACAAGCTGCGATCTTGGGTAGCCACGTAATGTTTGCATGGCACAAGGGACAGAGTGACGGAGGCTTGTACTTGGTTCTCATCAGCGCTGGGGCTCCCAACGGGGGACACACTCCCAGAGCACGTTTGCGACATTGTTCCAGTTCTTTCAGCTGCTGCGGTAACAGCTCACCTGGGCCCTCTTCTACATTCTCCATTTCGCCGTCACAGGCCTCTTCTTCGTCATCACCATTCTCGTCCTCGCTCAGATCGTCATCCGACCACATGTCCATGGGAGAAAAGGAGCTGCTGTCGCTGTGTTTCGCCTTGATACACTTGCACTTTGGACTGCGAGACATTCCGTATCCCGAAGGCGGTGTGGGTATATGCTCTCGATCAATATCCAGATCCACCAGCAGCTTCTTGAGCAGCTTACGTTCCCGTTCCTTGCTTTGGTCCAGGTCTGGTGGCGGTTTGACGCCTTTGATGAAGCAGCCGCACTCCGGCGCCGATTGACTAGCCTTCGCATGCATGCAGCTGAAGGGTGCTCCAGCATGGTCCATCAGTCGCTGGTCGGTTATGCATGTGGTCGCTGCACATCTGCCTGAACGACCCAGCGTAAAGATAATGTCACGGGGGTTAGTCGACTTGTCCAGAGGTCGACAAATATCATAGCAACCAAATTGTTTTAGTCGTGTGCTGAGGGTGGAGCAGTTGCTACAGTTATCCCGAAAAGTAAACGAATCGGAAACTTACTCCAAATCGGGATCCGCGGAGCTTATTTTGATATTCAACTCCATTGTACCGACGTTTTTTTTACCCTTTTTGAGTTCCACTGTGAGCTTCTCGTTGGTTTTGAATGTCTGATCCGTAAGCATGCGCAGCAAGGCGTGGGAGAACTTTGCAGTTCCCGTGCCCACTATTTCGTCATTGTCATAGACTGAGACACAGATGCCCCTGTTGCTGAGTGAGCCAATGAGGTCACAGGGACTTGAGACAAATTCTGCTAAAGGTTTGCTGGAAAAGTGGTTGGTTAGGAAACGATCCGGTGGTATATCGATAAAATCATCATATAGTCGAATGCTGAAGGTGCGGTCCACTTCGTTCCCATCTTCTACGGGTGATTCTTGAATATTGAGCTTCAACACAATAGCATCGAACGAATAATTCTGTTTCATGGGTTCCATACTAACTAATATCAATGTCTGTAAATATATTTAATATCACTATCACTATCACTATGAAGACTAATTAAAAGTCTTTTTAAACTTTAATTCGGTTTCTATAAACACGACTTTTTCGCAATTTTCAATGTCTTTACAATTTTGTAAAAATAAAATTCGAAAATTTAAATTTTGTAAAATTTGTAGCTATAAAAGCGTTGTGTGTGCGAAGAAACTGAAATGACACCTCCTGCTATGATATAAGTATAAAATAACTGGAAAAAACTGCGACGAGTTAACCGTTCAGCTTGCTAAGTTAGCCAGAAAGCTAATTTATGTCCTTAAATCGAAATAGTCTTAGTTTTTATAATAATAACATTTATTTTGTGATCTTAGCGTCCAAAATGTTGATTATAATGAGTGTAATTCTAATAATTCCGCGAGAATCATTCACTGTCTATAACAAATGTTCTAAAATAGCCAAAATGTTGAATAAATAATGAAATGAACAGCGACTTTTTGGAGACATAGAATTTAGAATTACATTCGATAACTAACATCGAAAGGCTTTCGCTAATCGTTAGACAACAAATTTAAATGTGCGCTTAATGCAATAAGTTTCCTATCCGGGTAACAAGTTCTTCTCCTTTCTCATCCTCCTTGGTTTTTGGGCAGTTTTGGAGCTGCTTTTCAAACCCAAATCAGTTGACGTCCAGCGCCAGTTTTTACAGGCGTGCATTGATAATGTCAACGAACTCGGGCTTCAGAGAGGCACCACCGACCAGGAAGCCATCGATGTCGGGCTTCTTGGCCAGCTCCTTGGCATTGGCAGCGGTCACAGAGCCACCATATTGGATACGCAGAGAGTCGGAGACCTCCTTGGAGATGTTTTCCACCAACCATTTCCTCAAGAAGGCGTGCACCTCTTGGGCCTAGCAAAGAAAAATGTTTTAATACTCGGAATTCTAGTCAATTACTCGAAAAGATGACTTACCTGATCGGGTGTGGCTGTCTTGCCGGTGCCAATGGCCCAGACGGGCTCGTAGGCCACCACCACGTTGGTCCAGTCGCGCACCTTCTTGGCATAGGCACACATCTGGCGGGCCACGACCTCGTTGGTCTTGCCCGACTCGCGCTCCTCGAGGGTCTCGCCAATGCAGGCAATGACCTTGAGGCCCTCGGCCAGGGCGTGCTCGGCCTTCTCGGCAATCAGATCGTCGGACTCATTGAAGATGGCGCGACGCTCAGAGTGTCCCAGAATCACCCAGTTGGCTCCAATGTCCTTCAACATGGCTGGCGAGATTTCGCCGGTGAAGGCGCCCTTGGCCACCTTGTAGGCGTTCTGGCCGGCAACACCGATGCTAGAGGGCAACAGATTGCGAGCGTACATCAGGTAGATGGCTGGGCAGCCGATGACCACCTCGGTGTTGGGATCGAGAGCGGCATCGCTGAGGGTCTTGCAGATGTCGGCAATGGTCTTCTGGTCACCATTCATCTTCCAGTTACCTCCAACGCAAAACTTACGGCCAGTCATGTTGCACCCGGATTCAGCGAAATTTGCAAAAAACTATGCGAGATCAAAGTAGTAAAATGTTTGGTTGAAAATTAAGCTAATCTTTGTTCAACAATTTTGATTAGTAATTCCAAAGTTTTGATTGATAAAGCGCCGCAAAAAATTGAGTAGCGGCAGCGTAACAAAAAAACACACCCACCTCAAATGTAATCTACAGATGTACTAACTAACCTTCTTCTGACCTTCATATGTCTTCCATTGGCACTTGAAAAGCTTTGGAAAAACAGCTGTGAATTTGCCCAACAAAGCTTCCGATACAACGCTTTTGAGCGCATCCAGCGTCACATCTCGTGGACTTTGGTAGTTGTCCATGATGAACTTGTGTTCATTTGATACCTTATGGCCCGCGAACTGCTTTGTGTACACTCTATGATTTAGTTGGCTGGTTCTTCCACAAGTGCAACATACGCTTGTCGAACCCAAAATCATTTTCTGTGTAAAATATTTAGTTTTGTTTGATCGTAAAAACATTTCCTAATAGAATTTTTAATAGCTTGCTATGGTCATAGAAATAAGTTCATAAGTTCATTAATTTCAGTTCAAATCGTTCCTTTCAGCAAAGACACGAACTCTCTATGAGCTTTAAAGCTCTCAAAAGCTCGTTGGAATATAACAGCTGTTTTCCATAGTTCCAATCATTCCAGACGTTATTTGATAAAAAATACCAAAAAGTGTTTATGCATGCGTTATTTAGCGTTTTAATAAATTGAGAAAATACTGATTATAAAGATAGATATTTTAAAGATATTTTTAAGATACTTTCTTTATGGTTCACAATGGGGATAATGGATCGTAGTTAAAATTTATATTTATTGTGAACTTAAAATTATTTTAATATTTCGGCAAACTATAAAGGTTTTTCACAAATTTTTATTTTTAAAAAGTTAAATAAATTTATGTTAACCTCAACAGTATACATACCCGAACCTCAAAGAGGCACAGCAATCGAATACCTGAGAAGAGATCCATCTAGTTTGAAGTGGAAGAGATCCTCCCTTTTTAAAATATTATTTAAAATGTGTTTGCAGAACTTAAAGTGTAAACATAAATAATAAAACCATTATTTTAATAATGAAAAACATTTAAATAGTTCAAAATCAGCTTTAAATACCAAGCAATCCACTCTTAAACAAGATAACATAAAAGAGGGTTCTTTTATATTTTTAGTATTTTATCATATATTTATTTTAATTGATCTTGAACTATACATTTAAACTACACATAAACATATACATATATAGTACATTAACATACATATACAATATTTTGGTTTTCACAGACGTTCCAAGTATACTCTGATAAATACACATTCAATTTTAGGACTATCGTATAACACCCAAAAAACGTTCTAAGCGATTCACATACATAATTTAGTTCTGTTCTGTTCTGTTTTGTTGTTTTGGAAATACGAGTATGCACAAAAAGCATTAAATTACTTAACGTTGAAATTAAGTTAGGCTTTAGTTATAACTAGATAATACATGTAATTAAATGGAAAATAAATGCGCATAATTCGCCAATTTCAACTGGAACTGTGATCTTAAGTTTTTCCGCTTTCCGCTTTCCGTTTCCTATTTCCAGTTTCCAGTGCGATACATTGATCTATTTACTCGGATGAACTTAAACAATAAAAGCTTTGACTTGCGAGTATTTTGCCTAGAGTTTGCCTGCCGCTTGAGGAGAAGTGGAAGGAGACGGTGGAGTAGTTGGAGTTGGAGGATTGGATGGTGGTTTGACCTGCGGTCAACTCTCTATACTGGCAGCGACTAGGGACGACGAGGACGAAGCCGATGTCGAGGTCAATGCATCGACGGTCAGTCGAGAAGGTGGCGCCAATGTCGCCATTGCTGGCACAATGGGAGCTGAAGATGATGCCTCCACCGTGGCCTTGGGCTCCGAGGAGCCTGTGGCATGTGGCTGGAAGAGACTGAACAAATTGGAATGCTGCATGAAGTTACCCACCGACCTCAAAGGACTAAAGAAGTGTTCATGCTCTGAGTGCACAACTCTGAGATTACTATTCTGCTGCTCCGTAGCAACAGCTGTGTTCACTGGACTCGTCAGCTTCTGCTCAGCGGTGCAGGAGCAGCTGCGACTTTTCTTACGCGAGTTTCGCGTCAACGCCGTGGATTTGCGATACTTTGGCTTGTGACCCGGCGACAAAGGATTCGCAACGCCATCGATGACATAGACCGGGTTGGTAGCACCACCGTGTGGCTGGGGCAGACAGTGATCACTGCTGGAGTTACCCGACAGTAGCTTGGCGCGCAGCTGATTGGGCAGTGAACCATTGCTGGGCGAGGTGCGAGTGGAGCAGGAATGGAGCTGCGGCAGCTTCCGACGCAGCTCGACGGTATGCTCCAGCCCCTCAGGCTGTTCGCTCTCCTCGGGCATACGCTGCTGGCTGTAATAGTCGGTGTCATCGGAGCGCAGCTTCTCCCGCATGACACAGGCCAAGGAGCGACGTAGCTCAACAGGATCCACGCCAGTGTAGCTGTTGCTCGGCGGCACAAAAACATCCTCGTACTCCACATCCTCAGGCAAGCTGTTGCCATCATCTGGTTCTGTGGAGAAACTCTGGTTGTCATAGGAGAAGGCGCTGTCGCATCGCTGCTGTGGCTGTGGCTGTTGTTGTTGCTGTGGTGACTGTGCGGTGGCCGGCGCCGAGACGGAGATGCTGCTGTCGTGGTCGCTTTCCTGCTTACCCGCACTGGGAAACTCGTAGCTAATCTCGCCCAGCTCCGCACCGCTGGAGGCTTCCACAATGTTCCACATGTCGCGCTCAATGTCCGTGGTGACGGCGACGGCAGCAGCCACCGTTTGATTGATGTTGTTTACACAGGGACTGAGTACACCACACTTGGGCAGCAGCTGTGAGTTCTTCAGTGCCTCCTGCTGTTGGCGTAGCCAAATCGGTGAATCTAGAGAGGAATTTGAGGATCATTAGCCAACCATTTGCTAAGGGAACACAAGAAGACGACGCGCACTCACACTCACCCACATACATGCGCGGCTGCGTGGAGCGCATATTGGAGTCCATGGACTGAAGGCGATGCTGACTGGCCAGCGAGAAGCGATGAATGGCCTCCGCCTGCTGATCAATGTCCACGCCCATTAGCTTGAGCATTAGGTTCTTCAGGGCCTGTCGAAAGTCCTTGAGATGGTAGGCATAGAGAACTGGATTCACTGCCGAGTTCAAGTGCGACAGAATGATGCTAAAGAATGTCCACTTCGGTGATATATAACAGTCCGGACAGAAGGCCTTGATGCAGTTGATCGTGTACAAGGGAATCCAGCAGATCATAAAGAACAGCACTATAATCGATAGATTCTGTGTGGCCTTCACGTCACGCTTACGCGCCGCGCCCAGGACACGCAACATGGTACCTGTGTGTCCAGGTCGACCCGGTGTAGTCACCTGCATTTGGGCCGTGGAGGATCGACGACTCAAATCCGAGGCAGGATTCATGGTTACAATCTGTCGCACCTGTTTGATAATCACCCGATAGATGTGCGTGTAGAAGCCCAGCATGAGCAGTGCCGGCGTTATGATGGTGGCAAAGTAGAGAAACACCAGATAGTCATAGTCCATCACCTCCACAAAGAGGCAATTCGAATCACGAGCAACTTGTGCATGCCAGCCAAAGAGCGGCAGTAAACCCACAATTGTTCCAGCTACCCAGCACACGGAGATGATGACTGCAATATGAAAGAGGGATGAACATTTTGGATTAGCATTAAACTGACAGAAGCCCTATACAAGACATATTCATGGTCCTTGACATGCTGACGTCACAGTTTCACTCCCTTCGCCACAGTTCCATGACTCAACTGTCAATGGCGAAATGCTAATGAGAATTACAAATGTATTGCATTTGTAGCAGTCTGTGGCATGATATTGTTTGGCTTTGCATCTCCTGACAGTACATTGAACCACTAGCACCACCGACACCACCACCCAAATGACGCACACGCCATCAATCCAAAATCACTTAAGCCATCTACCAAAGTTTCTTTTGTTTCTCTTTTTGTATTTTTATGGCCCATTGCCTACCTCACCAATGCTTGGCTACAATTTTATGTGGCCAAAAGCACGTTTTAATTGCTTTTCGCGCCTGGAATAGAGCGTTTATGTTTCAAATAGACTTTAAGGTAGAGGCAATGAAATCAACTTGAATTCATAGAATTTTTCTTGATTTCGTAGAACACCAATTGCATTTGGTAGCAGTGTGGTACTTTAAAGTAGAAACTAAGGCATTCACTAGAAATAATAATCTATTTTGTCAAAATATTATTGGCAAGAGTTTTATAAACATGGAGTTGTTTTTTAAGTACTGAATTATTATAGCCTTTCTTTCTATTTTTGTATACGTTTCCTGACACCACATTTCTACAAAGTAAATTTAATATGCTTTGTAATTTTATCTCCACAGAAACATTTTATTATAAGCAACTTGTGGCTTAGTAACTACGGCAAAGCTGCAAGTTCAATATGAGCAGGCTTAAAGCCAGAACAATGCACAATAAGCCATATGCTGATTAGTTAGCCGTAAGCAATACTTTGTTCAAAGGACGCTACTTGTTTCAAAAACACACCCAAACAATGCAAATTGAAATGCTTTGTGCAAGTTACAGAAAACTTCCGGCGGAAGTGCTACCCTCAGTACTTACCAATGGCTGTGCGAGTGCGAACATTACGGGAGTATGCCATCGGATAGAGAATGGCCCAGTAGCGATCCACAGAGACAGCGACCAGGCAGAATATAGATATAGTGCAGAGCACCACAAGCAGCGAGACGGTGAAGAGGCAGGCAGGTAGATTCCTAGGCAATCCAATGGACGCCAATATGGCAAAGGGTATACCCAAAGATCCGACCAGCAAGTCAGCCAAGGCCAATGACACGATGTAGTAGTTGGTACGCCGTCGCAGTTTCCGTTCGCGTCGAAACACAATGATGACCATCAGGTTGCCAATGATGCTGAAGATGGCAACGAGCACCTCAAAGACGGTATATGGAATGTTCAGCTCGATATCGGTTGCATTTGTTTGCTGTGTCTTTTCATCATACTGTGTGATTGGTAGTGTTATCACCGGTGCACCTTTGGCTGTGTATGCAAAATCGCTGTACGAGAAAAATCGAAACTCGGACATTTTACTGAGTGAGTTGCACAAACTGCGCAAAGATCGAATTGACTTATTAAAATTAAATTGAATTGAACTGTATTTCTTTTGGTGGTTTCAATTATCTGGTGCTTTGGTGCGTAATGTTAATTGACTTCCAGCGAGCATAAATAACACATGTAGCAAGTGCACGTTGCGTATACGCCATGTTGCCATACGCCGTGTGGTCCCACAGCAACAACGCGTCCTTCACACACGAGCCATGTTGTTGTAGCTGCTGCTTCTGCTGGAAAACACGGTGAAAACAGAGCAAAAGGGAAAAACAATAAAAGGAAAATTAATCATTGTTCGGCACGTTTACATGAAACACAACACAACACTCAAACACACACACATACACCAGGCACACACATCCATGAGTAATTGTGGCAATTTTTTAGTGCAATAAATTGATAAATACTTGCCAAAAATACACTCGTCGCCGCTCAAAGTCGATAAGCGCACGAGTCGCTGTCTAAAAATATACAACAACAAATTGGCTATTTAGCCACTATCTTTTCCGTTGTATCTGTATCTGTATCTGTTAGTGTTTGGCCCACCACTTATCCTGTCTGTGACAGCTGAAGCAACGACTTGTTTACCGTAAGCTGAGCATGAAAGTGCCACGAGTCAAGCGTGTGGCAAGTTGCAGCCAATTGTGGCAGGAAGTTCTTTGCGGCGCAAAACGGCGTGAAAAATGCACTTTTGACTTTGGCCAACATTCTTTGGCGAACTCTGACTTGGCATCAATCAAACGATGACAGCCATTTTCGCGGCATGAAAATGTTTTCCATTTAATTGGCTTCTTCTTTCCGAGGGGTGATTTATCAGCGCACGTATGCGGCAGTTAAGTGAATTTTGTGGTAACTGCCACACACAAACACACAGAGCAAGTCACACTTCATCATCAGTTGAGCGACACTTTAAGTGGACTTTCTCACTGTATGTCTCTTTGTCTCTCTGTCTCTGTCTTTGTCGCTGTCGCTGTGGCTGTTGCTCTGTTGTCGTTTGGGAGAAAGGCTTGTCAAATTAACGCTGCTCTTAGGGACCAGCGGACATGTCATAAACGATTGCTGTTCATTTATTGGTCTTTGGAATACATTATTTTGGCATTTGACCAAATCAACCCTGAACTCTGTTCGTCTCCTACGCCAATGCCCCCACCAATCCTACCCAATCCCCTTCGATCCCTTTGGGAACATAGCTGGTTGCGTGCGAATGTCGGTCATTTAGTCGTAAGTCGTTTTGCGTAATTGGCTTTTGTCTAATTAATTCATTTTGAAAGGCATTTACACTAACAGCCAAGGAGTTCCTACTGTTGCTTCTGTGCTCTAAAATGTTTTTGGCATTTGGTAATCCAATTTCCCATTTTCATTCACTTTCCCATTTTCAGTTTGGAATTCACGTTTGTATTTCACTTAAAAAGCAGTAAGCTCAATCAGCAAATTGCCGTTTGTTAGCATTTTTGGTGCTGTCTGTATTGACTTTATTCATTTCTGGCTAATACAATTAGCGCCTTGAACCTTGTATTTACACTTTATTAAAATTGCGTGCGAGAAATTTGTAAAAAGTTGTCGGTAACTCGGTGCTTCAGTGGCTCAGTTTGTCAGTTCAATGCACCAGAAGAGCAGCATAAAAGCAAACATCAAACGTCAAGTTTTGATTTGTTTGAAGTCATTTGATATGCAATATGAAACGCTTTGAATGACAAGCATAATTAAAATTGCTGCCTAGGACACAACGCACTATGCATGTGATTGCGTTACGTGAGTGGCAAATCAATTCCTTCTGCTGCTCCCCAGTGTGTGTGTGTGTGCGTGTGTGTGTGACCTTATGCTTTCTCAAGGCTGGCTGCCCACGCTGCGTATGCGTAACACACATAACTCATACGCCCCATGTGCATACCCCTTTCAAGCACAACTGGGTTTATCTTTTCGCCCTTATACACCAGCATAAAGTTAGTAGAGAAAAATAACATTGTCATGTGTGTCGTGAGTGGCCCTAGTAGCAAGTTTCAACAACATTCAACATCCCCATCCCAGCTGTCAAAATCAGCGCAAAATGGCTCTTAACACGCTTTGGCCTTGCTTCTTATCGAATTCCAATTTTTTTCTCTTTTTGGCAAGCATTCAAAATGTGTTCTCAACTGACTGCATTTTATCTTAATGCATTCTGTGTGCTCATTGCCTGCTTTCCAGATGGGAACCTGCCGCCTTGAACTTCCCTTCATTGCCAGCTGCCACAGAGCGAACTACTTTCAGCTATGGAAATGATTTACGTTATTTGTCGAGTGTTTAAGAACATAAACAGTTTCTCCAGACACAGCTTAGTATAGACTTTCAGTTAATAATCCAATAGCTTTAACTTATTAGAGACGAAGTCATTAAAAGTTTTACTTAAGCCTATTACAGTAAAATCCCTTGTCAAGTGTAATGAGCAGTCAACATTCAATGTTTTTCTGCTTGATAAATTCGACATTTCCTAGCAGATTTCTAAGCGAAAGTTTCTTAAGTGTTTTGCTATGAAAAATCTATTTTTAGTAGCTTTAATGTAAGCGAAATATTTTCTTCTTCTTGGCACTTAAAGGTAGTAAACTTTTGAAACATTTTGATTTAACATAGCTCTACGCTCCTACCAATTAATGTCTCAATTAAATACTTTATGAACACTTAACAAAAAGGTACTTAAATCAGACATAAATTGGCCATATAAATGTATATTTTAACTACCAACTTTTTATTTGATATTAAACATGTTGTTAATATTCTTTACTCACACACTGTTGGCAATTTATTACCGTTCAAAATTCTATGATATTGAAAAAAGTCCCGTGTTTGTCTGAGTTTTTGCTCATATACCAAATTCAACTACATTTAAGCTTGTACCTGTAAGTATGCTAGTCAGGTACGCAGCTAGCTATGTTTGCTCTGTTTTTGCTATGTCATTGGCTGGCATCATTAATTCTTTTTAAATTGAAAAAGCTGCTAAGAACACATAATTGAAATCGCATGACTGTAAGTTACCCTTTAAGGCACTTTAAGATACTTCAAACTAACTTTTCAGTACACAAAAATTATTCTACTGGCATGGATTCCTTTCAAAATGTACACAAAAACAGAAACACCTCTTTCTTAAACATTTTAACTCTTATAAGGGTATAGAGTTGACCAGGCATTCGTTGGAGAAATGGGAAAAGAAACGCAACGAATTGTAATTAATTAATTGCAGCTGTTGGCTGGCAAATTGTTTAGATTGAAATCGAATTTATCTTAAGTTCAATTGAGCTTTTATTGAGTGCAGTGGATTTAATGAGTTTTAAAACCCAATTCCCATGAATAATCGATGAAATGTCCGACAACTCGTATCATGAATGAATGAAAGTGCTGTTTGTAAGCCAAGCAAATAAAATTCTCTTCGAATTGACAGCAAAAAGATTAAATAACTCTTATCAGTTAATCAGAAACTACACATGTATTATCAATATCGGAAGTATTGGTATTATTCGTCTATATTTGAACATACTGCAGGTATTTACATGTTTGCATCACGTGAGGATGTTGCAACTGGCAAAAAAAAAACTAAAACAAAGAAAAAATTGCTAGCCGAAAAAAACTACGCAATTGTAACTGGAACTGCAGTTGAAGAGATGGAGTTGTACCGACTAAATGACGTGTATATCGTTTACTTTGGACTATCCCATCATTCAAGTAGCTAGTCTACCCCTTCTCCTTCTAAGCCCCGCCCCTTCTGCTGTGGCATGTGCTGTGGCCCATATGACGCGTTTCCCATGTCAAGTCGGGCAAATAAACGAAGCGACGGGGGCGAAGGAGGGGCAGAAAGGGCGGTTAGGGGCAGTTAGGGGCGGGGAGTGGCGTCTGCTGGCATTAGATAAATATGCGCAACAGGGCAAAGACCAGTGAGTAACCAGCGGACAACAAAGCAAACAACATGTGCCTGTGATAATTTCGGCAATAGCCAAAGGTAGCCAGGGCGGCTCTCCAATACGTCCATGCCTTCTTTTACACAGGAAGAAAAAAGTAAGCATCATTCAATCGTTAAACTCTAGAAACAATTATTTATTGTTGCTTCAAACATAAAAATGATTTGGATTCAATTTGTTTATGAATGATAAGCGTGTCATAAAGTGAATTCCAGTTCACTTGCACCCTCTTTCTCTCAGTGTGTTTGCCTCCACTTTGACATTTGTTGATTTGTTGTACGTTGTCCTTTTTGCTATCAGCAATTGCTCATCAATTGTTCAAATATCTCAATTGCTTGCTTGGACGGCTGACAGACGAGCAACAACTACAACCACAGCTACAACAACAGCAATTACAACAACAACAACTGAAATTCGTTATCAGCTTTGGTGTAAACATATAAGTAAATTGTACGTAATTAAATGTTATGAATTTGTTATCAACCGCAAGCTCTTTTCTATGCTCTTCTCCATTTGCCCTGCAGTTACTCCTATCTCCCTCTCCCCACACTACCCCCCTCTCCCTCTGTGATATGTTTGACATGTAAATGCGACTAATTTGCAATTCATATGCAGAGTTCTTGGAAGAAAGAATGAAACAGAGTCCAGTGAATTGATTAGTTTTGTAGTGAAGCCATCTTTGGCATAAAACTCGACTTGAAATCAATCAAACAGCTTGACACACACACTCGTGTACCTAATGCCTACCACCACATGTGGCATATGAATGAATTTCATAATATTTGGCAATCTCCCGAGGGGCAGATGTCTCTGCTCAGTGTTCACTGCTCCCTGGACGGTGGTGCGTATGAGTAATATTCTATGCTTCAACTACTTTCTCAAGAAGCTCTTTGGAAACCATAAAGCCGCACACAAAGAAACCTCTCGTCGTTTTACTCTCGTTATTGTTGTTGTTGTTGCTGCTTTTTGTGAGTTTTCTTGTTGTGTAATTGCAGAGCCCAGCTATGACCCCATTAAAAGCCGCTCTGATTGAATTCGGCTTACGCTCGAAGAGTCAAAAAGTCACCAAGTAAATCCATCATGTTCCCCGTCCAAAAACATCTGTATACGAAAATCTTTTCGGCTTTAAAACTGCTTAAAAAGTCCGCTGCCAAGGACACAGTCCAAAGTGAGAGAGAAAGTTTTGTGACTTTGCATAAGAAGCGCTGCTTAGGCGACTGTTTTCGGGGCTCGGACAGCACTTTAAAGGGATAACGACAACAGAAACAAGCAGAGCATAAAAACCGAGTGAAAAGCCAAGCAAATATTTACCAAACTAATAAAGATTCTATTGATGTTTGCTTGTCTTACAGCAAATTCCTCCCCTCTCTTTTTTTTGTATCCAATGTGATTGGCCTTTGGTTGACATTCACTGCCCTGAACACACACACACATACACATGGGAACAGTTACCCTTGGTCCAAAAAGGCCAAATACTGTGCGGGAAGGTGCCACACACTCACAGACTCAGTCACAGTCGCACCCACATCCAATTGGACACAGACTCAATGCGACGACAGCGCACACATCGTTTGCATTTTTTGTTGATTTTGGCGCAACGACACGCATCTCGTTACAGTTGCCAGTTTCCCGCCAAAACCCCCTTTCCGCCCCTCTCTGTTAGCCATGCCTATTTGCGCAGCAGTTTATCCTAGACAGCCTCTGTCCACATACGTAAAAATGCGTTAGTAGAATTCTCCCGACTTGGAGTCCATCTCCGTTTCGGAACCACATGGAAATCCTCTGCTGACAAGTCAGCTTAGCAGCCTTTGCTGTCAGCTAATGTAGATTCTGCACTTTTTATCCTGACAGCTCGTAAATTTCTCCGCTGTTTTACAACTGTGTTCTAGTCGAGTGTAAGAATGATTTAAGCACGTCCATTTATTAGCCACAAAACTACACTCCTTCCATGGCGAATAAGCTGCGAGTAAGTTTTATGTCTGGCTGGTTAAATTAAGCAATAACCGAAAGAGTGTGTTCATCAAGGGTGAGTAGTTGCCAAATTAGGGAGTGATTTTATGTAGGTGCAAGTTTAAAGAGTAATCAAGTTGTCCCTTAAGTTAACGCCTCAAAATCTAATCAAAAATTAACACAAATTCCTAGTTACTTTTTAAGCCATTGAAATTTCATGCCTGACCATATTGAAATGTTTGTGTACAGTGTCTGCTGACAGTTTGTGGCTGTCATAAGTCAATGCCTTTCAAATGAGCGTTTGCCTGGCAGTTAAATTTAATTACAATGCCCAAAAGCGGCTTTTCGCCAATTGTTGTAACTTGTAACTGGAGAAGGGAACGTGGAGAACGAGTAGGGAGAGACCAGTGGTGGGGGGAGGAAGGGGCTAATGTTGTGCTTAGAGTAGGGGACTGTTGATGTGCTTCATTAACGGCACGGCGTCACAATTACGTGACCTCCTGACCATGGGCAAGGCATCCTCGGGATAAGTGTGTCCTTCAGGGACTGTTGTTAAAACTAAAACCATTTCAACAAGTGGCGCACTTAGTTGAAACTTAATCAGTTGCTCTGTCTTGGCACACCGAGTACACAGTGAGAAATGGTAGACACTCTTTATTTTTGGTAGCTTAACAGCAAAATAATTTCTAGTTGCTCGTTTCCGGCGGATGTGATTCGCATAGAGAGATGCACAAAGTGGAATATTAATGCAGGCTTGGGGGCGTGTCCTGACCTTGAATCGGACCAGACTCTGACTACCCACTGTAAGCTTGTGCCACCTGTACAGCAATCCCAGTTGTCCAGAGTGTGGGACCCAAAGCCATTAAACACATTTGATTACCTGCAGTTTGGCAACAAATTGAGGAGCAATTTGCATTTAAATGGTTGGCAGAGCCATAGGTTTATTTATTTATATAAGCAGCAAATGCCAGCAAAGGCAGCGGAGTCACAACCACAGCCAGAGGCACGAAAAAACAGTAGACAATAAAAAATTAAATTATTATTAAAATGACATTTCGTTTAATGTTTTTTATATCTTTCTCAATTTTTATTCTGTTTGTCTGTTTCCTCTTTGACAATTCTATGACGTGGAAGCCAAGGATTGCCCGCGACGACGTGCAGCTGTTCAGGTACGCCATGGCGATGAGGTGATGGCAGCACAGCACTGCCCAAATTCAAGCTCAGCTGTTTTGAGCACACTCTTGGGCACAGTTCTCAGTAGAACTTGTGAGTCATCAGTTTAGAATAAACTGAGTGCTGCTACAATTTGTTATTATTTAAAATAGAAATTAACACATTAAACGCTTCACTGAATCTATCATATGAATAACAAATTCAAGCTTATGATTTATTTCCACACATTTACAACAATGAACATAATAATAGCAGAAGCTACAAAGAAACTGATGCGCAAGTTTAATTAAACCAGCAGACAAATCGCAACTGACTGATGGACTGATAGAATGGTGGACCAATGAACTGATAGACTTAGTGACTGATGGGCAGACTGAGAGACTGACAGACTGATGGACTGACTGGCGAGACTAACTGATTGCCACAGTGTGGGGCAAGCAATTAACTCGGCCAGGCAAACTGAATGAATGTGCAACGTGTGCACTGAGAAAACTTAATGTCAAATTTCCACACAGTACATTGAGTCTGTTTAGCTCAGTCAGCGGCACGAGTGGAAAAACAACAACAGAGATACAGTGGGTACAGTGGGCACAGTGGGTGTGAGGTACAGTGGGTGTGTGGTTGTTTGTGTCACCAAATAGTTGCCAAAATAAGACACAAATGTGCCAAATGATGTGGCGTTGACATTGACCACGCCCACTAAAGCCCCTACAGCCACAGCGTGCTGACCTTGCCACGGGCACAATTTTATTTTTGTCATATTTTAATCAGGAATCGGCATGAGAAATAAACACACACGTGTAATCCACTTTAGTTTGCAGACACACAGACACACACCCTACACACACACACACTCAATAAGTTGTTGTCTCACTAATCCCAGCACCGAACGCTGCATCGCCCAAAGACTTGCAACATTATTATGAAAGTTTATTCGCAGCTCAGTGGCAAATAGAAAGTTATGAGTTAAACTAGAGTCCAGTGGATACCGAATGGGTGAACGGGTGACTGGGTGGTCCGAGACTCAATTCCACTGCCAATACCAATAACAATTTCAATGCCGATCAATGAAAATTTAATGCAAGTGCGTGAGTAAAAATAAATGGCACAAAATTTAAAATGAGCTGACGTGAAATGTGAGTGAGTTTATGTGAAAAGTGTGTTTTTATTATGGGTAGCTCCGAATTCGTGGAATCATTTTCTAATAAATGATTAAACAAATATTAAGGCGAGAGCTTAAAGTGGGCACTTTAAAGGTGTCAAAGTAAAATGGAATGTAAATAAAATGTTTGTTGTTGTTTAGCGCGTGGAGCAAAGGTCACATGGGCGAGTGTGCGTGTGTGTGTGCGTGTGTGTGTGCCTCCGTTTAACTAGCCTCAACATGCCACACAAGAGCTCTGCTGCAAGCCGTCGTAAAGGGTGCCATTAAAGTGACCAAGTGCTGTCAACATAAGGTGAGCCACGCCCATGTTAATGCCTCCGCCCACACACAGGAGAGAAAGGGAAGGTAGAGTTATATATAATCCATTGGGATTTTCATGACATCCATCATATGCCTGCACCGTCTGTGTCCATTCGCCCATCGCTTTTTCCTTTCCCCCTCCGCAGCTGTCAAAATATTGACACTGGATCTTTAGTTAACCCGAAGGTCAACTGCACATTAATTGCAAGCAGCAGAGCGAATAGAGGGGCGGCGGGTCGGGGTTAGCTGGGCGTGGGACATGCGTATAAATCTGTGACACTTTCAGGCCAGCAATAAATTATTACGCGCACCAATTTGCCATTGCAATTAGCGTTGTATTTAATTTCTAATTGAGTGTTAATTGAAGTGGCCAAAACTTTGCACAGATTTTGGTATAAATTATGCCTTTGATTTTGTTTTTGTTTTCTGCTCATGCGTTTTGTTTGCCAATGGCGGACATGCTAAAATCTGAGACTGTTTACCGATTCGTGACTTACTTTTAATTCAAATAATCATAACCAAATCAGACTCGTTCACTCGCCAAACAAACAGCAAATATGTTGTGGTAAAAGCAAACAAATAAACAAATTTTCTGCAAACTCAAATCTCAAATCTCTCGCAATCGATTGTCCGCTTTTGTCGTTCGCCTTTTGCCATTTGACGAAATTTGTTTTTGACTTTTTGTAAATAAGCCAAAATTGTTGCTAAATAGCTGCGGGTGTAGATACTGTAGCTGCGGTAGATACTTTTGTATCTGGAGACGCTTTAAATAACATCTAACGATATTTGCGTTGCGCATACGCACCGTTGCACACACAGATTGCTAGGCCCAAAATCAAAAGAGCTTTAAAGTCATTGGCATTTCGCAGTTGCTTAAAATAAAACTCATTAGGACGCAAGACGGAAGTCGATATATTAATAATAAATAAATATATACAGATGGATAAATATATAAATAAATATAAATTGATAGTGGTTCCTACAGAAATTTATAATTCGATTAAATGATGACAAAACAGCTTGTTATGAGGAACCACAAGACTCATCTGAGTTGCAATATTTACTGTGAAAACGAAGTACATTTTATATAGATTAAGAACTGAATTTGTCATCAATTTGCAGAAATAAATAATGATAAGCAAAACCACAATTCTTACACTTTGTGTGAATGTGATAAACTATGTTGTTTTTAGTATAATGCACATACTATTTCTTTACATAAATGATAAGGGTACTCCACTCAACATTTGCATAAAAAAGGGAGTGCACTGGCCTTCAGCTGAAATGCTTAGGACACTTAAGTAACTGCATCTGCATTTATGATTACAAAAATGCAAGTTATGTGCGAGTGTGTGTGTGTACAGTTATGTCTCAGTGAATGACTTGGAGCACGTTCGGCATTTGGGAGGCTTAACCGGAAACTTTTAATTTAATTAATTTATACACAAAGGCGCAATCAACAAAAGACGATTGCGAATGTCATCATCCCCTTCGACCGCAATGTGCATATGTTACATATGTGAACATGCGAATTGCGGTTACAGAGGGCAGCGAGTGCATCTGTTTGGATCCACATGGATATAGCAATGTGTACACTGTACATATGGATAGTTGGACAGATGGACAGATGGATAGACTGTCTGATTGAACGAGCAGTTTCCCAGGTTGCCGCATTTCAAGATGATTTGCAATATGAATTGCATTTGCTCCATTTGTTTTGAGATATGCAAACAGTTTTTGCCATAATTCAGCAAAGTCCGCGGGAGATGATCTTCTCTGCTGATGCTGCTAACCCCTCCTACTCCCCCTGCTTCCCCTTTACTTGCTGCTACATAGTCTTCCCTAAGCGTGTCGCAATTTGTTCTTTGCACACGGAGCGTATGAGCAACGTCAGCGTGCTGTGTGCTGCGTGCAGCGTGCACTTGGCCTTGTCGGGGAAACAGGTGAGTTCAAAATTTTCATTTTGATTTCCTTTAGCCACTCGTAGCCTACTAAGTTTATTTTTGTTTGCATTTCAATGAGCTCACGACAGATGCATTGTTTTTGATACAAGTAGAACGCACAAGCTGACGAAGCGCTCGATTGTACGAACGGAAGCGGCAATTAGCAATTAGCAACATTATTAATTTATCAAAAATCAACTAAGTGGCAAAAGCAGCGTGAACCGAACTGAGCTGAACTGAGCTGAGCAAACAGCACAAAAACGTGCAACAGGTCAGCAACAGGTGACTCGAATATAAATATTTACATTAAGCATAATATTACCTACTACCCCCAACCCCTCTAGGCCCCCCTTCCCACCTCCTTTGTTCCCCTCTTGGGCACACTTCATATTGATTTTTGTCCAGTAGCTTGTTTGAGCAGAGCATATGTTTTATGTATTCAAATATTAACAGTAAGTCCATTAATGTGGCAAATTAACAGTCATGTCAGTGTTATCCGTTTGTGATTAATTTTAATCAGTTTACAAGCCAGCCCTTTAGTTGTAACTTGAAATAATTCACTCATTCCGGAAGCAACAAGTTGAATCCGGATTCGGTATCGACAAACCAACAATTAGAACACTCATAAACTGCTCACAAATTGTTTAAACAAATATTAAATTTAGTACCTGTAACTTATGCGAATTTCCTCGTAGTTGTTTCACTTTTCACTTTTAAAATATATTTTTTAATATATTAAAACTGTTTGGCTTATACACTTAATCACAAAATACACGTTCGTTAAGCTTCCGGTTTGGATGGGAGAGATTTGGAAGCTGATTTGTATTTTCACTTTGGCTTCTAATTAGCGTAAATTTAGTGAGAGCATTTAAGGGGGCGGAGACTGGCACCTGTTGCCCCTGTGTTGGTTTAATCCTATACTTCGATTGACGCTCGATATTGGCGCGCTAATTCAATTGACACTTTTGGTTAGTCGATTCGATTCGCTTCGCTTCGCGGACAATTAAATTTTGATGGAAAACTTCAGTTTCAGTTTTTGGCGTTTCATTGACAAATTTACATATAGATTTCTGAATACTTCTACCAAATCGTAATTGCACTCGAAACTTCAGTGGGAATTGGATATGGATTTGAATTTATTTTATTGTTGTTTAGTTTTACGAGTCGCGTTATTTGAGTTGAACAAATTGTTATTATTATTTCTTACTTGTTTTTTATTAGTTTCTTTACTTTGTTGTTTTTGTGTATTTATTATTATTTCATTTAGTTTTATTTATTTATTTGGTTGGCACATTCGCGCCTGCTGCGAAATTCATCCGCGCTGCCCAACGCTCGATGGCAAAATGCGCAAACAATTCGCTGGGATACGGCGTTATTGCCGGATAGCAAATTTCTAAGTGTGTGTGTCAGAGTGCGGGTGTGTGTGTGTGTGTTCATACGTGTATGGAGGTTGACGATAGCGCTCCCTACGGCTGCGACTGCGGTGACGACTGACGACTGTTGCGCAGCGGCTTCTCGACACGCTACGACACGACCCAACACGATACGACACGACGTAACGCGGATTCGACTGGATTCGGGCAGGCGAGAATCCCCCATAGACTCACAATCCATACCAATCTCCATTGTCACTTGCCCATTGCCATTTGCCAGCCCCTTCGATGCTTTGTCTTTCGCATGTTGAATATCCCATCGCGTGTGTGTGCATGTGAGTGTGTGTATTTGTTGTTGTTTTCGAGTGGTGAGTTTCGTGGCGGTTGTTCTATGGCTGCCTGCATAAAAAGAAAAGCCGAAAAAATCGCCAAATGTGCGAATGAATATGAATGTTTATTGTATTCGCCTTTTTAGTGGCACATAAAAAGGAACCGCAAAATCTTAGTATTCATATTAAGTATACGCCATGCTGTTTCCCGTTTATTTGAGCGACATGTGAGCAGCCAAAAATATAATTCAAGATCAGTATAGTTACTATTAATTTATTTATAAAAGAGAAACAAAAATGAAAATTCGGTATTTTGTCAAAGTTCTTTGACATTTAAATTATTGGAAGCGACCGCAAGAATTGGCGGCACTTTCAATCAGCATCGACAGACGGACTTATTGAAATTGATTACCCTGCGCGTGGCATCCATGGTGTTGTTGTGACTGATACAGATCAAATGTGTCCCCAACTGTGGCACTTCCTCGTTGGACCCTGTTACCTAGACCCTGAAATGGGACAATAGCTTGGAATGTGACCAACTGCACGCAGCAATCGTTCATAGCTCAATCAAATGGTCTATGAATATGGCCAAAATCAATTTGTGCCATTTTGTTGCTTTACGACCGACGTTGACGTCGACGTCGATGCCAACTTCGACCGAGGGTATCGCCAGTGTCCGCTGTGTCGCCTACGTTGCCCCTGTCGGCAATAGCTTGTTAGCAGTTCAATCAAAATGGTTTGTCGCATATTAATTGAACTCACAGCACTTGCCACTGTGCACGATCTCGTATTAAATCGCATTGTTATTATTAATGCTTCATATATATACAGTTCGTAAACATATTTGTTTATAGAAACATCAATTTATGTGCGATTGACGCACGTGACAGACTTGTAGAGTTTCCTTAGTGCCACCCACTGTGGTATCGATAACCCATTTGCCAATACATTTTGGGTTTGGCTGGTGTTCTGACGTTGACTTTGGAATTCACGAAATGCATCTTAAAAGTCGTTTATGTTATTGTTGCTTTGGAATCTTAACGATTTTCCGTGCGAATCGACTGTTATTGGCACGCCCTTTTTCCGACTAAAAGTGGATTCTATAAATTTTCAAATGATTTTTAAATGCCTAACAGTTGTGCGCCAGCTGAAAAAAATTATAACGAAAAGCATGAGTAGCTTGGTGTATTTCCCAACTAATGGTTGGTGTCTGAACTAGAAAGCTTTGTACTTTGATCCGGTTAAAGCTATATGTCTATGCTATGCATACGTATAAGAGTGGCATTTGGCAAGCAGTTTTTTGTATAAGACAGACAAAAGCTTGGTAAATTTCCAAACTAATGGTTGGTGTCTGCTCTAGAAAGCTTTGTGCTGAGAACCGGTTAAAGGTATATGTCTATGATATGCATACGTATAAGAGTGTGCATATGGCAAGCAGTTTTCTGTATAAGGCGGACAAAAGCTTGGTAAATTTCCAAACTAATGGTTGGTGTCTGCACCAGAAAGCTTTGTGCTGAGAACCGGTTAAAGGTATATGACTATGCTATGCATACGTATAAGACTGTTTATTTGGCAAGCAGTTTTCTGTATAATGCGGACAAAAGCTTGGTAAATTTCCAATCTAATGGTTTGTTTCTGAACTAGAAAGCTTTGTGCTTTGTACCGGTTTTTGTCTAAGTCAGACAAAAGCTTATTGTTATAAAAGTGTGTGTCTTTGTTAAAGCCACAGATAAGCTTTGTCGGCCGACTCACATAATTTTCATACGCCGCCCGAAATTATGCTATAGAATGTTTAAGCCACAAGTATTGAAAATTAGAATCCCAATAAATTCAAATTTTCAACTTTGAATGATCATTTCTCAGCCAATTGAAGTGATATTTTGAAACGGGATGCCTTTTTAGACTCTCGACAACTAGTAGAATCGATTCCATGCCAAAATTCAAAATTTCAATTTCGACCCCATTTTGACAAATTTTGCAGTGTTACCCCTTTGCATTTTTGTCAAAAATCGTCAAATTTTAAGATTGCGATTTTTTGACGCCAATTGATAGTCCTAGTCCTCCCGAGTCCAAAAAGCCATACCAATCAAAAATCTGACGTCTGAGTCCCAAAATATTCAGTATCAAAGTTGCATAGTTTTGACTCTTAGACTTTATGTTTCTTTCTTCCAAGATTTATGTTAAGAAAGCATTGTAATATTCTTAGTAACTCTTATAGCATAGCAATCAGTCAAGCTAAAAAGGCTAAAAGAGCTAAAATAGCTTTAAAATGGCTAAAACAGCCATGCTACTGATCATTTTCATACCCCGCCTGAAAGTATGCTACTGATAAGCGTTTAACATTAACAGCTTAAGCAGGCTCCCACTCTCTGCGCTAATTGCGCTCAGAGATCTCTGCCGCTGTTTGTGTGTTGAATTACACTGATTAAAATAGCTAGTTTGATAAAATGGCTACAAATTAACTTAAAGTAGCTAAAAAGTATTGAAAATTAGAATCCCAATAAATTCAAATTTTCAACTTTGAATGATCATTTCTCAGCCAATTGAAGTGATATTTTGAAACGGGATGCCTTTTTAGACTCTCGACAACTAGTAGAATCGATTCCATGCCAAAATTCAAAATTTCAATTTCGACCCCATTTTGACAAATTTTGCAGTGTTACCCCTTTGCATTTTTGTCAAAAATCGTCAAAATTTTAGATTGCGATTTTTTGACGCCAATTGATAGTCCTAGTCCTCCCGAGTCCAAAAAGCCATACCAATCAAAAATCTGACGTCTGAGTCCCAAAATATTCAATATCAAAGTTGCAAAGATTTGACTTTTAGACTTTACACGCATAAAATTTTCATACGCAGCCCGAAATTATGCTATAAAATGTTTAAGTGCTCCCGCACTCAACACTCGGTAATTGAATTTAAATTACAGTCTGTTGCTTGCTGCTGATTCTGATCGCCTGGTGTTTTCACACAAAGAAATCTTCGATTTTGGCCATTCGCGGATTTTTTTTTTCTTGACCGCTGCGGTCTGAAGTGCCCAAAATCGTTAGTAATTCTTGCTGAAATACCAGGCAAACAGAAAGATCAGCAGGTCGCAATGCAAAAATTATTTAACATTAACATTAGTAAATGTTAATTTTAACATTGACTTAACAGAGACTTAACATTAACAGTGACTTAACATAGACTTAACATTAACATTGACTTAACATTAACATTGATTTAACATTAACATAACATTACTTTAACAGTAACTTAACAGTAACTTAACATTGACTTAACATTGACTTAACATTAACTTAACAGTAACTTAACAGTAAATTAACAGCAACTTAACATAATCTTAACAGTAACTTAACATAATCATAACATTAACTTAACATTAACTTTACATTAACTTAACATTAACTTAACAGTAACGTAACATTAACTTAACATTAACTTAACATTAACTTAACATTACATTAACTTAACAGTAACCTAACATAATCTTAACGTTAACTTAACATTAACATTAACATTAACTTAACATTAACTTAACAGTAACTTAACATTATCTTAGCATTAACTTAACATTCACTTAACATTAACTTAACATTAACTTAACATTGAATTAACATTAACTTAACATTAACATTAACTTAACATTGAATTAACGCTGAATTAACATTAACATTGCACAAAATTATTTTTCTTAAACTGGGATCTTGAAAATTCTGTTGTATCTTACTGTGGATTTCTATTCGCCTGAGAATTCAACTGGGAATTTGCATATTCCAGCTGTAATACCAAGCGAACAGAACTTTCAGTAGATCTCGCTCGACTGTAGCCTTTCTTACTCGTTAGTTTTTAACTTGTGTAAATGGCAACCACCTGGTTCCAAAGTGTCTCTCATAGACAGCTAGTAATCAAAAGAAATGCGATCCGCGAGTGTCTACGTAACTCTAGAACTTATTACCAAACCAAGAAGGGAGCAAGAATCGGTTTGGGGTGAGGAGAGAGCCATGATGGGGTTAGACTAAGGGTAAGGGTTTTGGAAATGCGCATGTGTGCTTGCTGGGGAAACACATTTCGAGCGTGGAAATTGTTTACAAACAGTCGCAACTTGTGGGAAACGAACTACACCGAAGTCGGGTTAATCTGCACTTGGCTGCGCTTCACAAAATTGTGACAACTTTTTCCGTATCGAGTTACCAGCAGCAAAAGCAATAAAAACAGCGAGGAGCACAACAAAAACACAGAAATACAGCCATGCTCCACCCCAAATGGCTGCGAAGATCAATGTGGTAGACTAAGCGATACCCTGTAACC
This sequence comes from Drosophila dunni, assembly GCA_018152125.1. Lineage (NCBI taxonomy): Eukaryota > Metazoa > Arthropoda > Insecta > Diptera > Drosophilidae > Drosophila > Drosophila dunni. Next base: position 11,948,879 of record JAECXC010001917.1, on the reverse strand, counting down.
TATTTAAAGGTGTATCTTTCAAGTCTTATACCATCTCTTAACTTGATAAACTCAAATACACGAATAAAATGAAGGGAGTGTGCATAGTTTAAAAGAAGTGATTCTAACCCCTCTCCAATCCAAGCTACTGGCGCAACTGTCTGCTTACAGGGTATTTATATATTTAATATGTTTGTATATCATATCTATATGATATTTACATATGGTCATTATTCACACACACCAACATTCACTCAGAGGGTGAACCACGAACGCCAACTGAGCTGCGCATTAAGCACATTTTAATTAATAGGCACTGTAGCTTCCCGCCAGTCGTAGACGGTAGCCGTCTCTGCGTTTCGAGACTTTTGGCGCTCAGTCTACAGAATCGCGCGATCGTGAAAGATGCTGCGGAATGGTATCGGCAAAGAGCTAGAATTAGAAATCGGAACTAAACTGGAATTAGATAAAGCTAAATTTGGCAAATCGGCTGACTTTTGAAACTAGACAACAAGTGATCATGTGCTGGTGTGCACGTGTCTATTGGACTGTGCTGCAGAATCTGTTTGCGCGACTCTACGACAGACTGACGGAGCAACCCTGTAGCTGCTATCGGCAGCGATGCTGTAGTTGTTGTGGCGACTATCGACAGCAGACGAGTGACGTCGACGCCGATGTAGACGAACGGGTTTCAGCTCAAACGTTCACTGATGACGATCAGCAGCGATCACAACATGGTTATGTCATTGTTGGTAAGTTCTGAAAGAGGCAGAGAGAGAAGCAGACAGAGAGTCTTATTACTCGCTCTTTGCAGAAGACAGCGAAGCTTACTACGCGGAGATCGAAGAGCAACACATTGAAACCGAATCTTATTACTTCACCGTAGACCGGGGCATGGCTGAGCGCATGTTGAGTGATCGCGAAGATGGGGCGTGTCTGGTGCGTCCCTTCAAGGCCACGGATCACTGCATCAAGTACATTGTGAGCATTTATGCGGAAAATCAGTACTATCATCTGTTTGTGCGTCAAATAGATGGCAGACAGCGCTATAGCATTGGTCAGTCAAAGCCACACGAACGACACTTTCCCTCCCCGCGAGACATCATCGAGTTCTACTCGCAGCACGCGCTGCTCTGCACCAACAAAGAGCGCAGTCAAAGTATACTCCTGAAGCCCATAAGTTGTGCCTGAGGGTACACGGGTTCAAATCAGTGTATTCGGTTTAGGTTATCGTTATATTGGTTACAAGTGTAAGATAAATTATGTACAAATTGTTTGGCTTAAGGCTAGAAATAAGGCATTCTTAGGTGGCCACAATGGCCTTGAAGACGCACTGATTGTTCTGCATGAGCGCTGGCCAGAGAAAAGACTTGATCAGATCCGAACGGCGATCCGATTGTGGATGGCGTTCGTGTTTCTCCGGACGCAAGAAACCTAACAACAAATAGAAATAAAAGGTAGATAATTAAATAAATAATTAATATAATATGTATGCTATTACCAAGATTGAAATCGGTGTCGAGATAATAGGGCGCCTTCTGGTTGATCATGCGCCAGGCGAGTCTCACGCAGGCACTGACAAAGTGCGTCAATGTAGGACACGTCTCCAGGCAGGGATACTCGTGCAGCGTGGACAGCACCTGATTAAACACCGAACGCTCAATCTCCCCCAGAGGAAAACTGTCGACTGTCTCATGCAAATGATGACGTACAGAACGGTCCAGAGCGAGACTCGTCTCACCGCTGCTGTCGAGGGCGCAGTTGAGCACACGGCGCACCTCCAACACTTTGCGCTCCCGCATGCCGTGGCACAGGCGAAAAGAAAGCTAAAGAGACGAGGAGAAAGAGCAGGAGAGAGAGAGAGAGAGAGTGAGTGATGAAGGTATGAAATATGCCAATCATTAGCAAAGCTTCAATAACTGCCCACGGCTCCAATCAACTCAAATCAACCCAGCCCCATCCAAACTCAAGACGAATCGCTGACTCTAAACCAGCTGATCCAACCAATTGCCAATGTCATTCATCTTTTCACTTGTTTTTTTCATAGTCTTCTTTTTCTATTCATCGAAAGTTATTCATCTCTAGCTGCAGCTCCAGTTCCAGTTCCAGTTCGCCAACGTAATCTCTTGACACCCGAAGGCGACACTTTTTACTTTCTTCTATCCCATTTAATCAAAGCCTCGATCTCAATCAGTTTCGCTGCTTAAATTGATATTTTCCTATAACAATTTGAGTTCCAACTACACTGGAGTTATCTCCTTACTGCCCTCTAGCTGCATCCTATACACAATTTATGGTCAATATAATCAATAACGATTTAAAATCAAACTCAATTTTTAAAGCTAAGTATCGAGTTTTCGTTATGAAAGCTAAGCGTGGCAATACCCTGTACTCTGTGATGGGAGCTTGAAAAACTGGGATTAATGAACTTAGTTTTCGCTGTTATCATAAAGATTACAATTCCTGACTTTAGAGGTATAGGAATTTGCAAAATTTATACTTTAACAAAAACTGCTCAGCACTCACAATCTAATATTCAGTTTAAAAATACAGTGTTTACCATACATCTGATTAAATTCTTGATTTCTGTACTTATTACATTCTGCGGTGTTTAGTTTTCTTTCTTCCATTTTCTAACTACAGAGCTTCGGCTTGCTAACTCACCACAATCATGGAGAAGAGTATCTTGGCCTTCAGACTGTGCACATGCTTCAATTGTGGCAAACTGTCCAGTGCCTCCAAAGCATCCGCTCGATTCTCAATATAGAGATTTCGATAGTGTGACACCATTTCGCTGTGGATTAAAGAGATGAAAGCGTAGGTAATAAGTGAGAGTATGTTCTGCTGTGAGTGTGTAAGGTGTGTGTGGTGTGTATGGTATGTGTATGTGTGGGTGACAGCACAATTGAACCATGTCAAGTGGCAGCTTGAAGAGAAAACAGGTCTTTGATCTCTAGATCTTCAGCTTCAACTTCTACTACTTCAGCTCCAGCTGCTTCTTCTTACCTGCCGTCCTCACTGGCGGAATCGTCAGAGTGATAACCATCGCTACAGCTGCTGTTGCTGCCATTGGCCGTGGCCTTGTTGACTGCCACGGGGCTGGGGGGCAAGCTTTCGGGTCCCATCATGTGGAGCACTACCTCACAGCCTCGTGAGAAATTCATAAGGAGACCGGCAGCAGGACGTTTCTCGATGTGAGCCTGGGGATCGAGACGCTTCACTTGGCCCACACAGGACAGCACATCCTTGTCGTTCTCCACGCGTGTGCTCAGATTCTCGACCAGAGTGTAGAGCTGCTTCAGAGCCGGTTTATCCAACATGGTTAGCAGTGTCTTGTTATCGATCAGACGCTGCTGGATGTCGCCATAATTGATGGCCAGCAGACGCTGATGGGAAGAGTGTGCGGGATCCTGATTAACCGTCACCATGCTCAGCTCCTCCAGTTTGTGTATGGCCATCTTGTAGGTGTCGACATGGCGCTGCAGCTCCGTCTTGAGTGCCACGTGCAACGATATCAGCTGACCCGACACATCTGTGGTCAGACCATGGACTCCCAGTCCCTGGACAGCATTGTCAAAGCTTCTACGACGTTCCCTCAGCGTCTGACGCAGCCCGGGCTCATACTGTGCTAGTGCGTGCAGCAGCTTGGTGCAGCGCTGCCTCAAACCAGACTCGTGGGGATTGGCAAAGACACGCACCAGATGCCAGGCCACCGTCTCGCTGGGCACATCTGGCTTGGGTGTGCTGTTCAGAGTTGTCAATCTGGCGGAGAGAAAGGGTAATGGGAGGGGGTTTAGAAGCAGTCTAAAACAGAAGGAGGATGGTCGGGAGAGCCAATTTATCGCCTACCTTGTGTAAAAGGATTCCAGCAGATAGGCGCTGTGTGGCAAGTGCTCCAGCAGCAGATCAATGGGCAGCTCTGCAATCACCGAGTGCAGCACCGAAGGACCCAACCGACCGACAACTCCAGCCGCCTCACGGTACTGTCGTCCCTCCGATAGCAGCATGAGGCGACGCAGCACCTGGCGAGGACTCGTCAGGAACTCGCGGCCATCTCGCGATGGACCACGAATACGCTCCCGACTGTCCGCCATGGGCTCACAGGCGGATTGGGACAGTGAGTGGCACTGGAACTGCGAGTGGGTTTGATAAATGGCGTCCTGGTGGTTCTTCAGTAGCAATTGTTTCCTGTCGAAGGCAATCCGAGAAGGATTACAGTCTGTGTCAGTTGTTTAAGTACACAATGAGTGATGGATTAATATCAAATGCGGATGCAGATGCTTCGTTTGTACAAATGTGGATGTGGATGCAATTGATGAGAGCAACTGCGTCTAGTTGCGAAGGCTTACAACAACGGTGGCTCCATTTTGGCAAAGAAAGATGGCGATAACGATGACGATGATGATCACGATGGTAGAGCGTAGACGTTGGAGCCGAAGACTATCTCAGGGACTCGATCTATGCGTTGTTTTATTAGTGAAGCTGCAAATGGAAAACCAAATCAAAATTAAAGTCAAAATGTAAATGGAATTGCCAAGGCAACAATTGTTAATAACAAATAGGAAATCTGTCTCTGGGTAAGAATTCGAAAACAATTGCCACTTTCACCACAAACAAGGCTGATCCCATAATTTATCATAACTTAAGGCCTCACGCATAATCGCAACACACACACACTCACACACACATACACACTGGTAGAGGAAGTGTAATGTAGATACATATTTTACCTACTCCCATAAGTACTCACACATGTGACTTGTGAATGTGATTGCAAAGCAAACATCAAAAGATACATTTATTGTGGGAGTTTTTCAGGCCATTGCAAAAATGACAACTAGGAAAATTCAAACAATACCGTCACAAGAGGTGGCAACCCTACTTGAAGTCTTTTATAATCAACATTTTTTTTGATACTTTAAGTGAATAAATTAGTTTGGCATACTTATCAACTTACTACACTTAGTTTGTAAAGAATAGAGATCATAATTAATATTTATTGTAAACAGTGTTATAAACCATTAGTTATTTAGAAAAATAAAAGATATTTTAACCAATTTAATCAAAAATTTAATTTTTGCAAAAAGTGTGCAAATAAAACAAATTAATTAATACATAACTTGAATTTATACATAATAATTAACAAAAATCATTGATTGATTTGACGAATTCACGAATCAGTTCTCAAAACATTGAAGTTTTTAATTAATAGTTTTCAAAATAAAATTGATGACGTTAAAAGAAATTTGTGAACCAGCCGTCAATGATTATAAATCATTATAAAGAAATCGCTTTGGAAGAATGGAAAAACTTGTGGACTTTGTGAGCAGATACTAAAATTTCATTGGATTTTTATTTACATATTTCCAAAAATGAATGAAAAAGATTCAAATTTCAGTTTCTTTATGGAGCTAATAAATATTTGACAGCTATTAGTGAATTTGACAACAATTTGCATACATTTTAGACAAAGCCTTAAGCAAACTTTAAAATGACTTATTTTTCTATCACTAAATTAAAATACAAGCCACATATAAATTGATTACAAAATACAAAATAAATGTGTCGAATTTTAATAGTTTATTATATTATTTACCGTTGAATTTCTAAAACTGGCACATCTTTATAAGTTTTCTTGCTACTTTTTCATAATATTTAATCATCTTTAATACCCGCTGATAGCACCAAGCATCTTTCAGAGCAGACACCGTTTAAAACAAATTTTCTTGCTTCCTGTTCTTGTTTTGAAACATTTCTTCACCTGTTTAAGCTGGATTTACATGGAATTCGAGAGCCAATGCGCTGAAGCTGAACTAAAAACATTGTGGAATGGGAGTACAGACACGGGGGAGTTCTATAGGAAGAGGAAAGCGGCCGAAAGGGGAGCAGAAATATGTTTTGTGTTACCAAGAATTAAACATTAAATGTTTGACTGTTGTTGGAGACTACAAGATGCATAGTTATGTACATAAACAGGCAGCCAAGCGCAGCGGTGGTTCAAGTGCTTCAGGTGGTGCTGTAAGTGACCCACCCAAAAGAGTTCAGACCCCGTGCATTACTTGTATGGCAGTTGGCTTAACGGACAGGTAAACGCCTTAATTGAAGTCACCCCTCCCCCCACTCCACACTCCACTCTTGCAACTTGTTTGGTTTCGTTCTAAATGCGCTTTGGCAATAGCCGGAAAAGCCGTTAGTACTGGGTGTGTTTGGCTGTGAGAACTGAATTTAATGGGCTAGTTTAGTGTCTATCTCGGGATATTAATAATAAAAAACTATTTAAGCCATAATTCTAATTAATTATGAGACAATCAAGTGAGAATCATGGGAACCAAACAAAAGATACATCTATTTCTGCCAACGTGTTGCCAAATGACTGCCAAGGATTTGTTTGCTCTTTCACCAGTCAGCAGAGTTGGCCCAAAACATGACGACCAGCAAATCCGCAAGATAAACACACACACGGGGATTTTGTGCTGAGCTCATGCATATTCAACTTCCTCGGGGCCAGCAGAACAACAAGGAAAACAAACCGTTAAAAGCAAACAGATTTAAAGATACACACGCACAACAAAACACGATATGGTAGGGTCAAAAAGAAAAGGGCGCTACGATTACAATACAATTATGCCACATGTGGCAGGTTTACAAATTGAAAGATGCCGTAAAAAGCGACAGAAACAACAGCAATAACAAAAACAACATGACACTTGAGATCGGTGCGCGGTTCGCAGTTCGCGCTTCGTTGAGCCACAAGATGGCTAGATCTAGCTGGTTATATAAGCCTGGCTTAGCTGATGAGTGCTGACTGGTGACAATGTCTGGGCTGAGAACGGAAGCCAAGTAGTGCTGAATTCTGCGGTCTATCGTATGTTATGCTTTTAGTTACACTTCGGACTCCGAGTTAGAAGTTAATGAACCCGCTTCTGTCGTGTGGAAATGTGAAATGATTTGTTGTTCAAGCTAAACACAAACATAACTCATTTTCTTTAGCTTTTTCTTTGCCTTTTGTAACCAATATTATTACAAGAATTGGTTATGAGCAGCTTTCATGATACGAGCTGTCTGTTGGTTCTTACGGGCCAACAAACTACTAATTGCCTTGGCCAAAAGCACTTTTTACATGCAATCGAGAGCAGCTTTATAACGAGCTTGAAATTGCGGCCCAAACGGAGACTGGCGTGCGTTTGCCATTAAGAATTTTATTATTATTTTTATAAGAATTGAGCATCAGACCTAGCACCTGTTGCAATTAGCGAAGCCACACCGCCAAAAAAAAGAGTTGTAGCTGCTACAATAAATTTTTAATGAAAAGCTACAACAACAAAAAAATGGCCAAAACTACCGCTAAAGTCGTAAATCAACGTTAGCTACAACTTGACCCCGAAATTGGGTCAGAAGACAATGCGAAACGCTACGCAAAATTTATTTATTGTTAAAGTACAACAAACAGAACGGCAGAGAAGCTCAAATTTAGCATAGCCAAAGCATAACTTGGTGCTCTCAATTTGGGCCACAAAAGACGTCTTAACCGTTGTATCGGGGTAAAATCTATAGCATATTTGGTTAAGCATATTGATTGATTTAAGACAAAGCGACTAGCTGTTTTTGGCCGGAGGTGTTGCCCAAAAACAGGAACAGACAGACAGACGGGCAGACAGACAGGCAGCCAGACAAACAAGTCATAACCCCGAGCTAAGGTTCTACCTAATTTCTTAGCCAAGACTGGGTTACGGCTTGGGGCTCATTATAATTTGGCAGCTGTCGTTGTTGGCTTCTTCGTCAATCTTATTCATATTAGCCTCACTTCTTTGGCGACTTCTTGGCTCAAAAGGCAGGGCGATGGGGCAATTATTATGAAAATAAGACAAAGACCGCTACAATTTTACACAAACTCTTTTTTACAGCGTCCGAAAGTGGGTTAATTTCATTCAATTAGAATAGACTGACAGATTCCAAGACGGCTCATCTTTGTATAATATCTCTATCTTTTCACAATTTTTTTATTTTTCTATTTTTACTTTTTAATGGGCAACTCAAGTTGTGCTGCTAATTGGACGCGCCCTTAGAGCTAATCGAGAGTTGCGAGTTGTGGGAAACTGAGTTTATGCGCATAAATTAACACTACACTACACGGGCGTCAATTCGTTTGGGCAGACTACGAGTTTGAGGAGAAATTTCTGTAGCGTTCGGAATTTCACAAAATATTTACCAAATACTTACAATTCGTTCTTGTTAAGCGTCTAATCCGTGGCTGTTTTCACCTGGCAGCAAAGGAGTTGATTACTGGTGCTGCAGCTAGTGCTAGGGCCGAGGTCAGGGTCAAACACAGCAACCGCAAATCAAAGCGTTCACAGCAATTCAAAGACAACAAAAACCATAGCAAGTAAAGAGACAGCTACAGCGACAACAAACATTTTTGCACTTCATTAACTTTTCAAACATTTGTGGCAAATGCCAAAGCAAAAGCATAGAAATTCTTGTCACGGTCGCGTACTTCTTTCCCTCTCTCACTCTCTTTCTCTTTCCATTCACAAAACCACGATTTACCGTTCACATGCACCGCGCACTCTGCGCACGCGTCCACTCACACAGCAGCAGCGACAACAACAACTGTCAACGCTCACGACGATGCAGCCGAATCTTTCACTCAACGATCTGCGCAGGCGCAAAACAAAATAATCACAAACGAAATGCGTCGCGGCGCAACCGAACGAACCGAAAGTCAAATGCAGACTGAACGAATGTCATGACCGAAAGACTACCAACAGGTAGCGGGCCATGGCGCCGGGCAAAGCAAAGCAGCGGCACCGACAGCAGTGAGTGACACAGTGAGAGCGGCTGCGCAACATGTGCAGAGAGAGCGCGCTACCAACTGCGCAGCCGGGCAACTTGTTGCTGTTATTCTGTGGTTCTGCTTATTGTTGTAGTTGTAGCCATCGCACAGATGTCGCTGCGCCCGAACAACCAACAATTTAAAATGAGCGCGCCAAAAATACTTACGAGCAACTAATGGAGCTTGTTTGTTTGTTTTTATACCGTGGAGTGACAGAGTCAAAGGCAAGACCGATTGTGCAAAGCCAAGTAACTAAAATAAATAATAAACATTGCAAACATTTATAACACCAAATTGTGTAAAATTACTTAAAATAAATAATAAACAAAATTGTGTAAAAGTAAGTAAAATAAATAAATATCAAACATTGCAAAGTTTTAAAAAAGAAAACATTGCTAAATTTCAGTGTGACCTTCAAATGCAACTTTAGCAACTTAATATAATATAATTATGCTACTATTTTTAAGATCTGTAGTGTGGAAAGATAAACCCACATGAGGATCATATAATGTTTTCATAGGCTAACCAACTCTTTTACCAATAACCAATAAATACAGGGTACTTCAATTGCAGCACTTAAGTTTTCTTTACTTATTTTTTAGCAAGTTATTCATTTAGAAATTTGAGCACAAAGTGCAAGCTATTTGCAGCTGCTTGGTTTTCCCATTTGCCGATGGTTACTTTAATCTTAACTGCTATGCGATGATGGTACGAAGATGGAAGCGCTGTCAGAGCTAAAGCCAATGCTGAAGTCAAGTAGAAGCCAAGTTAAAGCCAAAGCTAAAGCTGAAGAAACGCGTGGCAGCCTCTGGTATTTGGGTTAGTGTGCGCGGTTTTTTGGCTACTGAAGTTGCCCATTATCAAAGGCAATTATTATTGAATATAATTAATTGATTACTTTTTTATGGAGGGTTTTCAACAGCGATTTAAGTACCGATTGGCGAAAGGTTTAGTTAAAAAGTTACGATGCAAGTTTGGGAAATATTTAATGACTGAATGTTTTATGCAAAAACATGAACCAAAATATGAAAAACTCTTACTACTTGCTACTTACCTTATGTTGTGGGCTGCACTTCCGATCACGAGACAGACCAAGAGTCAAGCAAACCAATTAGTCTTAATTGCCTTTCTGCTAGCTAACTTAATTTGGCCAACAACTCCCTAGACCAGGTGAGCAAAGGGGAAAAATCACCGCGAACATGGCAGGTGTTTTGCATAAAACTAATGCCAAAACAAAAGTAAGTGGTAAACTCCCATCAACAAAGAGATTTCCATCAACTGATTAACGCTCATTGCCAGCCGCAATATTGGCCACTGTCTTGGCCAGATGCATAGCCTCGGAAACTCGGTCCCAGACCGAAAAAACTTTATCAAGTGCGACAACCTTGCCGGAAAATTGCAAAATTTTCACGTGTTATTTACGCGTTAATCGTGCGCAATTGAAGCTGTAAAACAATTAAATCAAAGTCTTGCCAAGAGTAAGAGAGAAAAAGGGAGATAGAGAGAGATAGGGTATCACTTATTTGCGCCAGGGTTGCCGCAGTGCCATTTGCATTTGCATTTAGTCGAATTAACAGGCCGTTAAGTTTCGCCACAGATAAGCCCATAAAACGTACAAATAAACACATTTTGGTAATCAGCCTATGGCCAAAATCAGTGGAGCAGTGACAGGTGGTGGGAGGGAGGAATAGGGGTGGGCAGCTTAGGGTAAGTAGTGGAAAGAGGTGCAAAGTACAGGTACAACTACAGGTACTTGGCATAATAAAGGTGCTACCGAGTCAAGGTTGGCGTTAATTGTGCGAAGATTTTCACAGACTCAGTTTAAGTTTCAGCGAGTCTTCCCGCTCCCCTTCCCCACCTCTTCACAAACTCTCTTTCTCTCTGTCTATCTTCCCGCGAGAGTGATTCCTTTTCCTTTCTAAAACGCATTTCACTGACTGCAGCAAAAACTAAATCGCGGTAAATACGAGTATTTATGTGAAATTGTTAAACAACACTAAAACAGTGCAACTAAGTGTGTGTTAATGTGTGTTAACGAGTGTGTGTGTGAGAGTGTGTGTGTGAGAGTGTGTGTAGTCAACACTTACTGTCTGGCGCTTTGTGTGTGGAAATCGCTTACCAAATCAAGTAATTAGCTTTTTGATTAACCAAACACGTTAAATTGTCAAAGATAAATAAAACACATGCTTTATTTTTCTTTCATTTTCATTTTCCTTTACTTTTTTTACATTTTGCATCTTCTTTTTGCCAAGATGTATTTCATATTCGCGCGCATTTCACCTGCGCGTCAACAGCTACAGTAAACAACAACTATACGCAACCACTTGACTTAGTTAGTGGCAGACACAAAAACAGTAAAACATTGACATATCTATAAGCTGCATTCATTCAGTCAATATGTGTTGCATCTGTTGCTGTTGTTGTTGGATTTTCCCCTCGCCAATTGGCGATTTCTCTTTCTCGGAAAAGTTTTGCAATAATCATAAAATTTTAACACAAATATTGAGCAAAAGTAATTATTATTATATGGATAAATTCGAGTTGTCTGCATGACAGTGCAACAAAATGTTGTACAGTGGCAGCCAATAAAAAATAATAATAAATGTAAAAAATATTGGCATAAAAATATAAGCATTGCAATTAATTAATTAGTGTTTTTAAAGGAGTTTATTCGAGACACAGAAACCCATTTAAATTCAGTGGGTCAACAGGCAATTAGTTGCATAGTGCCTAAAGTCATACAGGTTTCCGCTTTCGTCTTTAGTCACTAGCTTAATAAAGCCATTTTTAGGTATTTAAATATTAAACAATCTATAAATAATTTTAAGCAAACATCGCAAATTCAAACTGCGCAACAAACCAATTTCGCATGATGTCATGTTGGCCCAGGTTAGTGAAAATAGCGGCTATTACACCACTTTCAGAGCCATGTTATCAGACAATCGTTTGCGTATTTATACGTTCGTGTCTTGCTCCAACAGCACAGTTCCAGTTCTAACGTTGAAACGTTCCGATCAGCGCTAACCAAAACATTTAATCTACAAGTTTAACAACAATTCAAAATGGGTTGCCATAAAAAAGAAGAAACTAACGCGATGCCCGTGAGCGGCCAGCAGGAAAAACATTGTGGACCTTGGTGGAAATCACACCATCAACAACAACACCACCATCATCATCATCATCATCATGTGGAACTAAATGGCATGACTTGGGAGCTAATTCCCCAGGAGAAGCATGGACACTGCCACAGAGGCAAGTGGGGACACCACAAGGAGGTGCACAGCGAAGCTTCCGTAAAACCGAAGAGCTTTTTTCATCAGCATCACCATCATCATGTGCAACTGAATGGCATGACTTGGGAGCTAATTCCAGAGGAGAAGCATGCACACTGCCACAGAGGCAAGTCCTGGTGGGGACACCACAAGGAGGTGCACAGTGAAGATTCCGTAAAACCAAAGTGCTTTTTTCGTAGTCTACGAGACAAGCAGAATTCCGAGAAATCCGACAAACGGTTTGACTATAGCGAGAACTACAATTAGACGCACCATTTGTTTATCTTTAATATTTATTTTATTCAAATTACTATGGAGAAGATAAGTGCTTTGATCTCTGATCTTTGGCTGGGCTAAGCTTTAATCTATTATCTTGTGGAAACAATAATTATATCAATCTGTCATTAAATAAAAAATAAAGTGATTAATGAACAACGGACGTTATTAAGTCGTTAAACACATGAAACACATTGAATTTTTAAATTGTGTACAGTAAAAAAAAACTGTTCAGCTTTTGGGAATAATGTTTGAGTTATAAATTTAATAAATAACCCATAACTTATCGCTTAAAGTATACACTTAAATACTCGAGAGTTTAAATACTTAATTTATGAAATGACTTTCCCAATTGGGTTAAGTCCCTTTCCATTCTAATTTTCCCCAAGTCCAAAAGAAACTTCACGATGTTCGTGAACTTGCAAGGGCCCAAATCTTATAGATACAAATCTTTGGATTGTAGATTTCCGCTGTTGCAAGTTGCAGGTCGCCTGTTGCATGCCCTTTTTTCCTCTTTTTCTTTTCTGATTTAATTATAATCTATTCAGTCCGATCGTTGGCTGAATTGTGGCTCATATCTCACGTTGATGCTTCCGCAATGCTGCAACGGATGCTGCTGCATAACAATAAAGTAATTTCATGCAGCATTAATGTTTTGTTTGTTACTGTTGCGGGTTGCAAGTGTTGCAGTAGATTAATTCTTATATAATATGCATGAAACAAAATAATTAAAGCCTAGCAGAGACAGGAAAGTGTGCACTGACATTGATGGTATTGATAGCATTGATTGATTAACTGGCAAAAAGTGAAAATTGAACTAAGACACAAATGGCCAACAGACACGATGTAAAGGAGAAAATCAAAGCCAACTATCTAAGCCAAGATTCATCTCTTCCAATCGCGGCTCGTTGACGACACATCATCTGGCTGATATGTGGCCAAAAGCGACGCGACTCCTTGGGAGGCAATAACCACTTTCACAAACTTCTTTTGCCAGTCACCGGCCATGGCTTAAACAGCCAACTTGGCCCTGGCCGTTGGAACTGCCCCGCTGTGAGCTGTTGATCGTCTGCAATTCTTATTACAGAATCAGGTGCAACTTTTGCTTTTGCCACAGTTGTTGTTGCTGTTTTTGTTTGTGTCAGTGAACTGATGGCAGCACGTTCGGTTGACAGTAAAAGTAAGCAGGAAAAGTGAACGCAATCGAAATTGACCCACTTTTGGCCACTACCACATTCTCTGCGGATGCTGAAGCCGAAGAATTAACAAGTTAAAACGCATCTGGCCACAACGCAGCTTGGAGCCAATAGTTTTTTGGGAACAATCTGGTATGCCGATCGTTTGGCCTAAAGCCAGCGCCCAGTGTCGTGTGTCAGTGTGTAGAAATTATACCAACAAAATTAAGAAAAACCAGCGACAGATCCTCCCCGTCCCACATTTCCCCTCACCCCCCCCCCCCCACACACACACACACACACACACACACACACACACACACACACACACACACATTTCACATTTTACAAACAAACTCGCGCCCCAAACGATCAATTGGCGTGACTTAATGATGCATAAATCAAATCGAAGCCAGTTCGAAATAGCAATATATTAGTATACATATAGCCATATATATGTATTTGCATCTGCATCTGAAAATGTGGGCAATATGCCGCTTTAATTGCGCACATTGTAGACGGCAATGAAAGTAAGCCCAAATAAATAAAAGCCAAAGAAAACTGATATTCGGATAACCAGAATTTCCAGCCAGACTGCTTGACGCATGCCGAAATAAAAGCCAAAAAAATAAGTAAAATCTTCTTTTATTTTTGGCCATCAATATGAAAATTCTTCTTTCACTTTTTCATTGGCAAATATTTAACAATTTCACAATCTGTTCACCTTAGTACAACATTTAATCTGTTTTCATTCCACTTATATCTGATGAAACAAACTCGCAAAGCTTATCATAAGTTTGGGCAGTCTAGACAGAATTATTATTAATTTAAATAAACAACAGTATTTACTAAGCAATTTTATTTACAAAATTTTTAGTCACCAGTTACGTTATTTTTGTGAGTTATATACTTTGTCAATTTTGTCAGTTTGAGCAATAGGAAAAGTTGACCATATATTACGCCATTATCTTTGTCATGTTATCAGACATTGTGATTAGATTTTTTTGACTCATAAAAGTATATCGTGAAATTTGTGGGCGACCACAGTTACAGAGTTTATTAAATAAAGAAGTGAGCAAAAATATGCTATAACTTACCTTTCTATTGAACTGATGTGCGTTTGCTGAATTAATTTCGATAAATGTAAGGCATACTTTTAGGTTGCGATTTCGATTGTATTTAAAAGAAACTCCTAAAGGTATGCTCCAGTTTGTGTTTATAAGAATTATGTTTAAACACTTTTTGTTTACTTACTACATATCTTTTCCTAAAATATAGTTTTTCTAAATGCAATAAAATTTGGTGGGTATTTAAAAAAAAATAAAGGAGAAACATAGTACAATTTGGAAACAAAACAAAAAGTTTTAAAGTTCAAATCCAATTCAATTTTAGTAAAAATCGGATACTTCAATTGTGCAAAGTACAAAAAAGATTTTTGTCTGAGTGGCTGAGAAATGAATGACTGAGTTATTATGACTTAAATTTGTTAAGTTCCCTCAAGAATCTACAACTAGTATCAGTGGCATCATAATCATGCATCTATAATGTCAACTAATTTAAGACTCTAATACTTCGATTTATGTGTAATGATAATTAACTTATTATCCTTCTTTATGATTAGTTCCTACCCAGCCCAATCCTGTCTCAAACTCTACCAAAATAAAGTCATTTGATTATTGCGCAATCATTAAAAACATAAACAAAAATATGACACCAATTCGGATGTCTGTAAATTAATTCGCATATCTCAAACTAAGCAACAAGTTTGCAAATTTTGTTATTCCGAGAGCTTGTTACTCTTCGAGGCACGTAAATCCCAAAATGCTGTCTAATGCTGGCGCCACCGATGATTTCAACCGAAAGGCTTTCACTTTTTGTCACTCAGCAAAAAACAGAAGCAAGTCTTAAGACGAACCTCCGTCAGAGTCCAAGTGCGAGTCCGCCACGGAGTACGCGTCCGAGTTCGATTCAGACCAATTTGTGATACATAAGTATTCACCTTTCACACGATTCCCCGAACGCATACGAATGAGGCTTATTAAGTGTGTCTGCTTCTGTTTCTGTTTCTGAATCGAAGAATGAATAAAAAGTAAATAAAAAACACAAGTGTTGAGTGGTGAATAGCGAATAGAACCAAACTGAATTTGAAACGAAAGCGCAACTCAATGGTTAGGAGAAGAGCACCCACAAATACTCAGGTGGCGCCCCAGGTGAGAGATGCGCTGCAATTAATCAAACACGATTTAATACTCGAATCGCGCGGAAAGTGGAAATCAAAAATGCGACAACTGTTGTTGTTTTGGTTTCGTTTGTTTGATTATGATTATGTGATGTGCTGCCCAATTGAGTTTGTTTATTTATTTCAAAATAATTTCACATTTAAAGCGATTAAATTTCGCTTGTGGCCTTGCGTGTTGTGCTTGCCACTGGCCCTCAAAGTGTTGTGTTTGCTTTTGTCTTGCCACTTCAATTACCAATTTTTTAGCTGCTGCTTTTCTTTGGCCCACGTCTTGTTAGCGATGAAAGGCTTCCTATGACTCTCGATAAACATCGTTAAAGATGACTTAAATCTTTGTTTTTCCATATTTACTTTTCTTGTTAACACTGCGTATAATTAATGTGTCAAGTGCTTAAGTTTTGTATAAACAAATGCACAAATCATAAATAACTGTCACGAGAAAGTTCTCGAAAGAGATTGCGCACTACAGTGCGTATGATTAATGCAAGCTAAGTATAGTGTGCAGCTAAGTAGTTTTTGAATTAACAGTTGATTATTTAACTATCGTTTAAGTATTTACTTATGCAAAAATCATTTGCAATACTCACAAAATTCTCATCTACCTCTTCATCTTTAATTGTAATTAGCCAAACTCTTCAGTGGCATTCACAGTAGCCATTCATTCGGGCTAATAATAATCGTAAAAACACAATTGGACAAAAACAACAAACATAGAAATGTTATCATAATTTACCCAGAGACAATAGTCAAAACGGACACTCAGACGATCTTTCAGCACATTGCAAATATTTGCTAATTAAACATTTCTACATTTATCTCTTGGCGTTTTTATTTCTTTTTCTTAACTCTCCTCTTTTATTTGGTTTGTTAATAATAAATTTGACATCATTGCGCGTAAGAGCATAAAATTATTAGTAGTTGTTATTGTTATTTATAGCTGTAAGCGGCCGAATGGAGCTAAGGTCGATAAGTTTATGATTTGCTGATTGATAAATTCTTGACAACATTGACCCTGCGACTGACACGGCGCATCACAGCAGCAGCGACCTAGTGCTCGATTAATGGCAGCAATGAAGGCACAAATCTTATGGCCAATACTAATGCTAATAATAATACAAAAATATTATTGTTTTTTGAACATGCCGACGACTCCTGTGCCGGTATCCAAGCCCCACCTCAGTTAGTTACCTTCAATTTACAGTTTGACGCTCGCGTTGCCGTCGATGCTGACGCCGACGTCGCTGCCTTTGCCGTCCAGACTTTGACTCTGACTTGGCTCAGAGCTCTGAGCTTGGTAAATGAAGTTACCTGGCCTTGTCGCGCGCCAGTCTGCGATCGGTAGTCAACGCAGCCGCCTCCAACTCGCGAAACGACTCGCACAATCTTGATCGTAACGCGCACAATCTTGTCGTAGCTTCGCACTCAACAGTTCGATATTGTTGACATTCGGTCTGATATATTTTTGGCCGAAAAGCGTTAACTTGCGTGCCACCAAAGCGGCTTAATTTATAGAATCCCATTTGCTTTGCGATTTATCAAACACAAAATGTCACTGACAAATATCAAAACGGTAATTACGAAACGGGAACCATGTTAACAAGTGACCAAAATCAACTACCACAAAATTATAGATCTATTGATAGAAACAAATATGATCGCATACATACAAACATAGCTATAATCAAAAGCGACAGATTTAAAATAAATAAAACTGTCAAAAATGAATTTAATTATAAATCGTTCAGTTTTAAATTTATCTGATCTTTGATCTGGGAAAGAAGTTTGCAAATTTTTAAAAATTAGTAACAGCTTATGAATTTTAAGTTAGGTAGTGTTTACTAGCTATTGTGAATAGTGGCTTTAATTTAATCTACAGATAATAAAAATGATCAGTAATTTTGTAGCAGTTTTATTATGGAAATCGTTACAAAGAATTTAATATTCTTTTATTATTAGGGTCGACAATTTTTCCATTAGTTTTATGATTTGTAATTTATTTACCTCATCTAACAAAATCTCGGATATTATTTAACTATAATATTTTGTTCGTAATTTCCTTTCAAACCTATTTAAAAACCATTTCTTATCCCTTCACAGCTCCTGTCGTTACTCTGGTTATGCACATGCCTCAGCTTAAGGATTAACACCACAGAAGCAGCGCCTGCGCCGCGATACGATGACAATCTCATAGCGTATCCCACATCGCCCAGCGAAGTGCTGCCCATTGAACCGCTGTTAATCTATCCGGAGCCACCGGAGATGTATTACCAGGCACGAAACCTGGACAGAGATGGAGACAGGGATATTATATTCGTAAAGCTGCTGCAGGGCAAATTAAATGGCTATCGGCCAAAACAACAGCGACTGGAAAAGGAGAAACAAAAAAGCCACAAGGAGCTGAGCTTCAAGGATATTTTCTTTGTGAAGGCACGTGAAAATGGACAGTTCAGTCACGAGCGTCTCAAGGTCTATCGACTACCGGAGTTCTATGCCATTAGTGTGTTCCGGAATGATGAGAAGTAACCGGGAAGCGAAGTCAGAACGAGCTGCACTTTTAACGATGCAGAAAAGTTGTTTAAGTTTATGTGTAAGACGCTATAAATAAATACCTCAAAAGTTGTTTAAGTGCTGCGTTTATTTCTCATCTTATCAAACGAAGGTTTGAGTGACAATTTACATGCCAACTCAAGTATGGAAAACAAAGTAACCGACGGTCATCAAATGGAATGAGAAATGGGCGTCACAAGTTAAGTCAACAGCAGCAAAGTCAAAGTCAGCGCCAGTGACGGCGACAGCATCAGAATCTGCGCAAAAAAAGAACGCGAATTTCTTCTTTTCTTTGGTAACAATTTTACGCATTTGACGGCGAGTTCACGTCAAGCCGCAATTAATAACTGTCAGTCAATTGGAAGCTACAACCGAAGCTACAAAGCCGAGTCAAAGCACCATCTTCCAGCTCTAGCTCTTGAGCAGCACAACAATAACAACAAAAAACTAATCCCTTTTGTCACTGAGCGACCGCGAGCCAAAAGTTACGTCGAAGAAAATCATGATAGTCACAAAGAGCAGAGAAACAAAAGATAAGAAACCCGAAAAGAACTTCAAATCGAAGTGTAAATACCCTACATGAGGGGAATTCTGTTATATATTTAAGCAAACTTTTTAAAATGCGTCATTAATTAAAAATTTCTAATGAGTTCATTTACATAAAAACGGGGAATTTGTTAATCAGTTAATCCAAAAAATAAATATGTCGCTACGGGGGAATTTTACTTACAAGTGTTAAGAGTAATTCCAATTTTTGAATCCCCAACTTTCTGTATGAGCCATAAGATTTACCTGAGAAACCACACAAGCCAAAATCCACTTTCGATAAACTTTTCAATTTGCTTGACATTTCACGTCTTCAAAGTTTAAAATTCCGCACAGACACTTGTTCCACTTTACAGCACGCGGAGATTAGAAGACAATGCACAAAGGGCTTTACAAAGTAGAAATGCCGCGTTGTTTTTTTTCTGTCACAATTATGTAAATCTTTAATTAATTACCTACTAATTGAGAGCGCACAAAGCGTCTCCGAAAATGTTGCTTACAATACGAAGATTAAGAGGATTTAGTTGACCATGAGTCGTGGTGCGATATTCATGGACATGAGCTCCTGGAACAGCAATTTAGCAGCGTAAGGTAGACGCACCTGCGATATTTGCGTCTTGTTCTTGCAGCCCTTGCATTCGAACGTGTTGTTCCTTAAATTGGCAATGGCAATCAAGCCGCAGAAGTTGCAGATATGTACGCGATAGGGATCGGAGACCTCGAACAAACGCTCACGCAGAAACTGTGCTGCACCGTGAGAGATCTGACAATCACGCTCCATTTCACCGAAACGCAGGCCACCATCACGGGCTCTGCCCTCCATAGGTTGGCGCACAAGAATCTGTACGGGACCACGAGCACGCGAATGGATTTTGTCGTCCACCATGTGCTTTAGACGCTGATAGTAGGTAGGACCAAGGAAAACCTGCAAGAAATCATAGAGATAGGTTTAAGCATATAAGTTTTCAGTGTAAACTTGTCGATTTCTAACCTGAGCATTGATCTTGCGACCCGTGTGTCCGTTGTACATGATTTCATTTCCACGCAGATGATAGCCGTACTCCTGCAGGAAGGTAGAAATCTTCTGTACGTTGACGGCATCGTTGAATGGCGTTGCATCGCCAATTTCGCCCTTATTGGAACCCAGTTTGCCCTGTAGACACTCGATCAAATGGCCAATTGTCATACGAGATGGAATAGCGTGGGGGTTGATGATAATATCAGGAGCCAACCCTTCGCATGTAAACGGCATGTCCTCCTGTCGATACTGAATACCACATGTACCCTTCTGTCCGTGACGAGAGGCGAACTTGTCGCCAATTTGTGGTATGCGCACAGAGCGCACACGAATCTTACAGAACTTGTAGCCCTCGCTGTTTAGTGTCAGCATCACCTGATCCACAATACCCGTTTCGGAGTTACGCAAGAAAGTAGAGGCATCTCGCTTGGCAAAGCGTTTCGTATTGCTGTCCAACTCATCCTCGTTTTCGGGCAGTGTTATAGTCTTGCCAATGACCACATCGTCTCCAGAGACACGTATGCCAGGTGCAATGATGCCATCGTCATCCAGTTTGTCATAGTGAGCATTTCGCATTCCTTGGCAGGTGCCACGATGTGGTTTCTCAAAGTTCTCCTCCTGATCACCAACACGCTTGTTCTCCGAATCCTTGTACGAACGATAGAACACAGATCGGAAGAAGCCACGCTCCACCGCTGAGGCATTCAGAATAACAGAATCCTCCTGATTGTATCCAGTGTAACACAAAATTGCCACAATCGAATTAATGCCAGCGGGTAGCTCTC
This sequence comes from Drosophila dunni, assembly GCA_018152125.1. Classification (NCBI taxonomy): domain Eukaryota; kingdom Metazoa; phylum Arthropoda; class Insecta; order Diptera; family Drosophilidae; genus Drosophila; species Drosophila dunni. Next base: position 11,928,209 of record JAECXC010001917.1, on the reverse strand, counting down.
GGAAACGTAGATACTCCATGGAACGTGTGGTGACCAGTGGCTTCATGGGATAGTACAGCACATGGGCCAGTGTGTCCATCCGCACGTGGAAATTGGTGATATAAACGCCCATAGCTTGTTTACCTAGAGGAAAAGAAGAAACACGATAAGTCCTGGATTTAATTCAAAGATTAAGTACTCCTCTTACCCATAGCACTTTGATAGGTGTTACGCGGACTCTGGTTGTGATCGGGGAAAGGTATAATGGAGGCACAGACGCCCAATATCATTGCCGGATGAATCTCACAGTGAGTGTACGTGGTACAATAGGCGTAGTCCTTGTCCTGTTTGAGATCATAGGGTGACATTGCAATCATCACTGTCTCCTCCTCCAACGTGTCGATATACTCGACGACTCCAGACGCCACAAGCACCTGCCAGCTGTAATTGTTGTAGTCACGCTCCTTTAACATTTCTACGTGCGTTTTCTTTAAGAGCAATGTACCATTCTCTACAATCAGCAGAGGTCGGCAGATACGTCCTGCATCCGTATAGATTCTGATCTCACGATCACGGATATCTCGAATCATGGACACCTCCGACACAATGATATCCATCTGACGACGCAGTTTACGCAACGTGGCCATCAACTGCTCTGGATCACGATGGATGCCAACCCAGCAGCCGTTGACAAAGATTTTAGTTGCATCCGCAATAGCCGAGGGTGCAATCTCCTCCAGATTCTCCATGGACCACTCCTCCAAGAACTCCAAAATGGGCGATGGCTGTGAACCGACGGAGATGTAAGCCATCAGTGCCAAGTTCTTGACCAAACCGACAGCAGCGCCCTCCGGTGTCTCAGCAGGGCACAACATGCCCCAGAGTGTGTTGTGCAGCTGACGGGGCTTGGCCAACTTTCCATCGCGTCCAATAGGCGAGTTGACGCGACGCAAATGGGACAAAGTGGAGGCAAATGTAAGGCGATTCAACACTTGAGAGACACCGGCACGAGCCTGATGAGCCTTCTTCTGATCTCCCCAGTTACCTGTGGCCAGCGAATAGCGCAGACCGTCCGTAATGATGTTGGTTTTGATGGCCAACTCCAGATTAAAGTCCTTGCCACGATCAATGAACTTCTGTGTGTACATTCGCACCTCCTTCATTAAGTTCTTGAAGAGACCACGGAAAAGGAAGGCCAGCAATGGACCAGCCAAATCCAAACGCTTGTTTCCATAGTGATCACGATCGTCGAGCTCACGACGGCCCAGGGAAGCCAACAGCAATCGATGCACCATGTATCCCAGAAAATAGGCTTTCTTAGTCTCACAGAAGTCGGAGACACCCACATGTGGTAACATTTCCTTCTGAAGAATTTCCTTGGCGTACTTAATACGTTTGTCCTTGGTTACGCCAGGTCGGGCTCCGCGAGCACCAATGAAATTCAGAGCAACATTCTGCTCCTGCACAACGAAAGCCTCGTCCAACGAAGGCTTCACCATCTCCATCATTTCTGGATCGTCAAAATCGTAGATAATGTGCTCCAAGATATCGCGATCTGCCACGAAGCCCAGAGCACGAAATACAATCATAATGGGTATCTCCTGTTTAATGTACGGCAGGATTGCAATGATACGCTGACCAATAGCCGACTTCTTAATATTCTGGGAACCACGGGCCATCATGTTTACCCAGAGCGTCGAAGTGGGACGTGAACTGTGCTCCAAACAGGATCGAATCTCAGTTTTGAATGCATATTTGCCATCCTTCATGCTGAACACGTACACAGTATTTGTGGCCATCTTTTCCTGAGCGATGAGCACCTTTTCCGATCCGTTAATAATAAAGTAACCACCGGGATCCAGTGGACACTCGTTTAACTCAGTCAAATCACGATCAGTTAGCTGGGAAAGCAGGCAGTACGTAGATCTCAACATAATAGGAATTTTGCCAATAAACGTTTTCTGATGCTGTGTCTCAACGGGATCCAGGCCCTCAACGTTCTTTGTCTTTGTGATATCCACATAAAGTGGTGCCGAGTAGGTGAGGTTTCGCAGGCGCGCTTCGTTTGGCATCATAGGACTGGGCGAACCATCCTTCTCCCAATGTGTTGGCTTGGACAAGTAGATCTGTTCAAACTTTAGGGAGAAACGCGGAGGTGTCTCCACCTCTCCTGATGTATGCTGTGCCTCTGCCTGCAATTCAATGGCCGGAGAATCCTCCACAATGCGCTGCACAGACATCTGAATGAACTCGTCGAAACTGTCCAGCTGCTGACGCACCAGACCCTTTTCATCGAAGTATGCGTTGATCACAATCCAACAGGCTTCCTGCCACAATTCGTGTGAAATCTCCTCCGCATTTTCCTCCTCGTACATCTCTGCAAAAACAAGCTTTTAATATATGGTTTTATGCCTTGAAGAACGCTAGCGCTCCGGCCGCCATGTTCCTTTTTTTGTTGGCACACAGCGTGCGTTGCAATTTTGGTAACAATGTTTTCTTACCTTCATCGTTGTCGTACAACATGTTGGCCAATTAGCTTTAACGCACGAGGTGTGCGTTACAACAATAATATATATTATACTTTAAAAAACAATTTTAAGCTGGTGAAATTCCCACAAGAAAATTCCGCAACAACGCGAATGCGGCGTTTTCGTTGGGAATAGTGATGTGAGATAATTAACATTGTGCGCTGCCGATGAATCGATATTTTTGTTATCGGTTCTTCATTTATTATCGTTTCGATTTCACGATTAGTGTGCACACGCGTGCAAGTCATATATATGAAGAGCTTTATGTGATATCATAGTCTAATGAGCAATTAAATTAGTACAGCACACATATGTATAATTGTAATCATGTCACGGTTTACTGATCTCATGCATACAGCACACGTACTATAGAAATGAAATTAAGTTTAGCATTTTCAAGCTTGAATGATTTTCTACACATTTCGTTGCACTCTACGTGTCATGATAACTCTTGCATTATAATGTAAAGATAAAACTCACATAAACTCAAATTAAATAAAATTGTATACAATTTATGTTTGAAGATAACCAATTGTGTTTGAAACAAAGCTTACTATCGATATGTTCATATTAATCTATCGAAAAGAACTATCGTCAGCTGTTTATCTCGTCGCATGTTTTCTTCTTGTTTTATTTGTTATTCAACGCTCAATTTGTAATGAGATTCTTTACGAAAGGTGGCCGATTTCTTATTGCCGGCATTCTGCCGGGGCTCGACAGTAAGGCCGATGATATTGTTGACAAGGAAAGTAAAACCTACAAATCATTTTTGGAACGAAAGGGACCGGAAGAAACCGGCATGGAGCGCATAAAACAAATGTTTACAGTGGAGTAAGTGGCTTCTTCAGTGGTATCAACAAGTCAACGTTATAAATTATAAAGAAATGTCTATTTAGTGAGTTTGGCAGCATATCCTCTGAAGTGAACTCCATATACCAGGCCGGATTTCTGGGATTTCTTGTGGGAGCCATCTATGGAGGTGTTACACAATCGCGGGTCAGCTACATGAACTTCATGGAGAATAACCAAGCCACTGCCTTCAAATCCCATTTGGATGCCAAGGTTTGTATTCCTGATGAAAGACTCTTTTAAGTATTCAACTATTTCCCTCATGTTCCTTTGCAGAAAAAGATGCAGGATCAGTTTACAGTGAACTTCGCCAAAGGCGGCTTCAAATGGGGCTGGCGTGTGGGTCTCTTCACCACTTCCTACTTGTAAGTGTTTCACTTTACAGCTAATCTATTAGTTGTCTAACTGTTAATCTTCTTCATCAGTGGCATCATTACCTGCATATCAGTTTATCGCGGCAAATCCTCGATATATGAGTACTTAGCCGCCGGTGCCCTCACAGGAGCCGCCTACAAAATGAACTTGGGTCTTCGAGGCCTAGCCGCTGGAGGCATCATTGGTGGGTTCATGGGTGGTGTTGCTGGCGTAGCTTCGTTGCTCCTTATGAAGGCATCGGGCACCTCCATGGAAGAGGTACGCTACTGGCAGTACAAGTGGCGCGTGCAGCGAGATGACACCATCCAGCAAGCGTTCCGGAACGAGGCAAAGAAAGAGGCTCCAGCACTTTTTACAGCTCACGACGATCGCGTTGGCGAGAAGATCACACTCGATTCGGTCAAGTAAACTTTTACTAGGTTTTGTATGTTGAAATATTTTAAAATTAGTTGAGTTTTATTTAAATAATAATAAATTGCAATAATGTCCATTAAAAGTACTACAGACAAGAATACAATTAAGGAAGCCCAACTTGGCTGTTTGCTATGCGTTGTTTCAGTTTATGCTTAGGGCACCTAAGGATACAGATATGACTCGGTAAACAGACACACTTTACGAAGGACATGAACATGGAGCACTCGGATCTAATCGACACAATAAATTAAATGCTTTCGATAGGAAACAAAGAGGGGGAAAATAGATAAAGTTCACTCGATGGGATTCAGACTTCGTCTTCGTTGGAAGGACGCGTGAGACGCTTTGCTCCGCGGTTCGGTGGGCCCTTTGGCTTGGCAAATGCTGGTCGATGTAATATCTTCTTCGGATGCAGTTCATCCTGGAGGTAATCCTCGGTTAGTTCATTGCCACTATCAATTTCCAGCTGAAAAGCACATAAAAATCAGTTAAATTACCTCAAAATGGTTTAGGGTGCACTTACCTTCTTGGCTACATCCACTCCAAGAGCAGCAAGTTGTTCGAGGAAGGGATTCTTGCAGCTGGAATACATCATTCGCTCGCGCACGGAACAGGAGTATCCTGGCATTGAGTATATGAAAACAAAGGACTCCAAGTAGTCGCCCTCGTGGGTGTGCTTAAACAGATACAGATGATAGCGCGCATGATCTTCGGGCACCTGTTTGGGAAGATCACCGAGTGCCACCATGGCAGCATGGGAGACGTGTATGCGTTCCTCCTCCAAACTGATGCGGAACTGCAAATAATCGTAGTTGCCACGCAACAAGTCCTCCACAGCCGCACGCGTGGCATCAGTCAATGGACAGGATATGCCGCCCAGAGTCTGGTGACGTGTCTCCGTGGATATCTCCGTGCGCACCTCCGTCTTACGCAGCTCCTGAATCTCCTCCTCGCGTGTGGTCAACGGCGCCGGCGCAGCAAACTCACGTTTATGCTTTTTATAGCCCTCTAGAGTGGTCTCTTCCAAGGTGGTGGCGTGGAGCTCTTCTGTGATGTAGGCCGTACCGAAGTCCGTTTTGAGCGTTGCCTTTGTCGATGCATAGACCATTTTCTGACGAATGCTGGCCGTGTCTGGTGTCCAGCTGATCAGTAGCCAACCATGTCCCAACGGTATCTTGGCATCCAAACGATACAGTATATAACACGGAACATTCTCCTCAAAGAGCGGACTCAATAATTTATCGTAGTCGCGTTCCCAGTCCTTTTTCACATCAGCTGTGGCGCTGCAGCTGAGCTGTTCTGCGCGGGCGAAACATTCAACGGAAGCATTGTTAGTTATCAGCGCGCATAAGTTTTCATATACACACACACACGCACTCATACACATTCACACTTCATATCTAAATCTGTGTGTATGCATATTTTACTCACCATTTTCAATTGATACTTTTATCACACGTATTTTTCCATTTTTGGCTTTTCCAAAAACTTTTGCTAACTGCTCGTTGGCTGCCAATGGTAAGAGTAATTAATTAAAGTGTTATCGTTGTTATCCGTTTCTAAGCTTACCCTTGATGCCAGTTTGATGCGACATGATTAACTACAGTGTAGCACTATATACTAAATCCTAATCGGCGAAAAAAATGTATTACTCACAAAAGAAAAGAGGTGCCAGCTCTTACTATTTTAAACAGTCTGGCAGCACTGCGGTTTTGTTTACGTTTTGCAGGTAAATTCTTTAGCCTCTGGCAGCACTAAATTGGTTCAATGTGACCAAACTGTTCATGCAGTATTAGCGTGTTTTCCAGCACTGTGACATACTCTGCGTTCTTTTCACGTCTGTACAATGTAAAACAAAAACTGCATTTTATTGCATTTAACGCGACCCAAATCACATATAAATTTATTTCAAGTGCAAGCGGGTAGTAAATCAAGTGAGTGCACATTAAGTTTACACTCACACTTGCGTGAAAAGCCCCCCACAGCAAGCGAACTAATTACTAATCAGCAAAGTGCTGCTAGCTTCGCAGTCGTGTTCGCTGCCGACGTCAGCGCCAGCGCTTGACTCCGCCCTACAATGAATGTTTACTTCCGTTCGAGTGCAATATGAAAAGAGAAATTGAAATGATAGTAAATTTTATGCATTAATTTTATTGCAGCATCCATACCCATGTTGACCGAAGCCCCAATGGCCAGTGACAACATAATGGACGAACTAGCATCTTTGATACGCACCGAAATCCCCGATGGCCGCCAGAGCCTCCGCGATAGCTACACGAATCTTGAGCGGGTGGCCGACTACTGCGAGGACACGTACTATCGCGCAGATAACAAGAAGGCGGCCCTGGAGGCAACCAAGAACTATACCACCCAATCCTTGGCCAGTGTAGCGTATCAGATCAACACGCTAGCCTACAGCTACATGCAACTGTTGGATCTGCAGGCCCAACAGCTCAGCGAAATGGAATCGCAAATGAATCATATTGCCCAGACGGTCCATATACACAAGGAGAAGGTGGCCAGGCGGTAAGTCAACCTGAACAACATAACTCGTGCATTAAGACTAATTATACTTTTAAACCTTGTTCATGTGCAGGGAGATTGGCGTGCTGACGGCCAACAAGGTGAGCTCTCGTCAGTTCAAGATTGTGGCTCCCATCAATCCCGAGAAGCCCATTAAGTATCTGCGCAAGCCCATTGATTATTCCATGCTGGATGAGATTGGACATGGCATCAACTCGTCGGCACAGCATGTGGTGCGTCAGAAGCATCGTGGCTCGAGTCATGGATCAGTGCAATCATTGGTGCCTCCCTCGGTGGGTCCACCGCCCACCACAAAGCCACCAACACCGCCGCAAATGTCGCGTGCCGGCAATACGGGTACACTAGGCAAATCGGTCAGCAATACTGGGACACTGGGAAAGAGTTCGCGGGAGTATCGTACACCGCCAGTGGTTAATCCACCGCAAGTGCCTTCGCACTATGCACCCAATTATCCCATTGGGCATCCCAAGCGCATGTCAACGGCCTCGTCCACCACTACCACCACTACGGGCGGCGGAGCAGCAGGCAATGAGCGTGCCGCCGGCTACAGTGCACTACCCATGCCACCAAGCCAGCAAATCGCGACACACGTGAATCTGCCGTCGGCCGGCATGATGCAATCGCTACCACCACCGCCGCCAACCACATACGATGACAGGAGCAGCATGCCACGTAAGTTAAGCCATTTGCTATGACTCCCAAAGCTGTGGACTAACAAACTGGGTCCGATCTAATTTTAGCAGCGCCTCCCTCACCGCTGACCGTCTCGCAGCACGAGATGACGGAGCAGAGTCACATTGGCATGCACACATTGGGACGCAATATCAACAGGTAAGTTACTAATTCCATAATATGTTTGTCAATGTTTTACCTGTGTATATACCTATGCATAATCATGTCGTACTCTCTGTTCATTACTGCTTCCGCTCAGGAATCCCAATAGGTAAATTGCCTGCATGTAAAGTAAATAAATTAAATTTATAACACGATTCTCCTCCCCTTTTTGTGTAGGAATCATTTCAGCTTGAACTTTGCACGTCCTGGCTCGCAGTCGCCGCCATTGCCGCCACCGCCGCCGCCAGAGGATGAGCACCAGGACTTTGGACGTCCGCGCACCTCAACGGGGCCGCAGCTGGCGCCCATTGTGCCCGAGGATCAGAACTTGCCCGGCTGGGTGCCCAAAAACTACATAGAAAAGGGTAACAAATGGTGTACCATAAAAGTTAATTAGCTTTACTAATTGTAATCCTTTTAGTGGTGGCTATTTATGATTACTACGCCGACAAGGACGATGAGCTGAGCTTCCAGGAGAGCTCGGTGCTGTATGTGCTCAAGAAGAACGACGATGGCTGGTGGGAGGGTGTCATGGATGGTGTAACTGGTCTGTTTCCTGGCAATTATGTTGAGCCATGTGTCTAAGCACTGCCTGTCAAATGGAATTAACAACAACAAGACGATAACAATTTGAGCATATTGTTAATTAAATACAACTAAAACAACAACAACAATCAGAACTAAAGCCACAGCCACGCTCGAGAAAGTATTCCATATTTAGCATATAGTTCAATATATAAAGTAATTGTCAGTACAGTACACACACACACAGATGGTCCTATCTCCAGCTATGATTCACTGATTGATCAATCAATGCATTTATCTAAACACTTTGCTACTTTTCACATAAACTAGTAACTAAACAAATAACTTGATAGCCAAAAATAGCCCAAAAAGAGAAGAAGAATACACAACGAAAAATTTATAGCAGTCGTACATAGATATATGACCTACATAGTAAACTGACATAGACGAATTGGGACCCGAAACTCCCCCTCCGCCTACAAACTCCTCGCTCGCGACGTGTTTAAATATTTGCCAGTTTTGTTTACACTGCGCTTGCCACGCCCACACCGCTCTACACCCCAGCCCCACACCGCCCCGCCCTCGCCGTGTCGTAGGTTATACAAATTTCAGTTAGCCTTAAGTATTGGCCAGTTGGTATTGCGTTTTTTATATGCAGAATTTAATTACACATTAATTTACAATATGCATACTAAATATTTAGTTAAAGTGAAATTACAACAAAAGAAAATCAAATTTATTAAATTTACTACTTATACTATATACACAAAAAATATTATTACACAACCACATGCATTATATGGTATAATAGCTAATAAAAAACAAAAACAATTTCCATTTTCAAAACAGCCGCTTTTCAAACTGTTTTCTGCTTCTGACCATGTAATTTTGGCCATCGAGTGACCTTTCGTGCCGGACATGAAAATCTTAGAAAATCATTTATTTAAATTTTGACACGACCTGAGTATGCAAATTTAGGTCCTTGGAATGCACATTTTTGAGTGACGCATGCCCCCAAAGCGTTGTGGCACGAACCACGAGTGCCAGTTTAATTTTTCCTTTCGGTTTTTGTGGGTGCTACCCATGAAATATTTACAAATGCCAACACTCGTCGAACTCGCACTCAAATCTATCAATCAATCAAAAACGAAATTCAATTCTGAGCTCATCCGAATATACTGTTATTCCAATTCAATGCCGTGCCTGATTAACAGGGGAACTCCCACATCGTACTCGGGTAGGTATTTGATTCGGAAATTAACTCTTTCGTGCTGATATGTGGAGCATTTTTGGTTTCAAAATGTATAATCAAACAATTTTGCTACACTTATAAGCAGGAGAGTTCAGATTAGTGAGCAAAAAGTAGCTAGAAATAGCTAAATTAATTTAAAAAGTAGGTAATTAAATAAATTTTAAAGCTTGTTGTTTTAAGATCAGATTGAAAGTAACTTAACTAAACATAAAAAAATACTTAAAAATATTATACTAATTTTTTAGATACGAAAACAGCCGAATTTCAAATCAACGCCATCAACAACCTCTAGCAAGACTTTGCCTTAAAAAAAAAGCTGCCAAAAGTAGCCATAAAATTTCCAAATGGCCAACACTATTGATCGATGTGGAATGAAAAGTAGCGGAAATGCTTCCACTTCTTGAGCCAGGTTCCACTGTGTCATGGCGAATGATTTGCATAAAATAAATGTTAACACGACCAGCGAGGGTCGATTCAAAAGCTTCGATTCCCTTACATATCTACAACTAAATAGTAATACTACTTTATAGCTAGTTATAGAGTGACAACTAATAGATTTTCTAGCAATTTGAATATTTAAGTGATAGTCCTAGCAGCTATATGGGTAAACTATGGGGTTGCCCCGTGTGAGCCAATAACTGTACTAACACACTACCCGGGCCCGAACTGGCCAACGCCTGGCCAACGAAATGTATGCAAAATGGCGCATTAGCATTTCAACAATTCGAAAAAAAAGAGGGGAAAAAAAATGTTAAACAACAACAATGAGAACTAAGAAATTGATTGAGCCACAACACAACAAACACCACAGCACAGGACTAGTTTGGGTCACCGCCCATTTGGGAGCACACAGCTCTACACTATGCCTATATAATTTCATTCGTTCTGACCAGAATGGGGCAGACCAGAGTCCAATATTTCCGACTCGCCGTTCAGTTTTATTCAGTCAGTCCTCGCGAACGGTTCGGTTTATAGCGGTATTTCCTCCTAAGTTTTCACTAGTTTTCCCACCAGACGATTGCGACTACGAAAGTATTCGGCAACAATTTCCAAGTGCGGCATTTTGCAGAGGTGCTGAAAACTTTTCCTAACCGAAATGGCCAAAAGTTTCAATGTTTCTTTGTGTACATCTAATCGATGATAAGCTTGGGACTATTTTTGCTTTGTTTTTATACTCTCTGCAAGAGTATATTGGGTTTGTGCAAAAGTATGTAACAGGCAGAAGGAGGCGTGGCAGACCCCATAAAGTATATATATTATTGATCAGCATCACAAGCCGAGTCGATATAGCCATGTCCGTCTGTCCGTCTGTCCGTCTGACCGTCTGTCCGTCTGTCCGTATGAACAAACAGATTTCAGAGATGGTAAGAGCTACAAGTTCGAGCTTGGTGTCAATCGATCACATATTTAGTCAGTCAATACAAGAATCTTTTTTTTTTTCGATGCCACGCCCCATTCGCCCACAATGAGCAAAAAACTAGACACACCTCGGAAAAAAACGGTGTTTTCGGCGAATATCTCAGTAACCATGGCACCTAGGATCACCAATTTTGGTGTGGAGGCTCCTAGCGGCAGCGCAAATGCATTGGCATTTAAAATTTTGGACTGCCCCGCCCCTTTTTCCCACAATACATAAAAATAACTCGTTCCGCCTACAGGCATTTGTTCATATAGTGCAGCATTGTAATTGTATAATTCGAATGGAGACTAACTATATAAAACTATCCTAAAAAGTCGCATTGAAATCGGACTATAAACAAGAAAACTATAAGCGTTACAATATTGATAATTGAACGCAATATCACTAATGAGTGCAAGCGAGACAGAAACGTTTTCGCTGCTTGTGTGGCGACAGCGCGGCCGGCAGTCGCTGGCCGAATACACACATGCATATGTATATGTATAAACACATATAATGTCAAACGTATGTGTATTCGCATACAAACAGCTGTTTGATTTTGCTTAGATTGTTTTTGTTTCAACGTGTTTTAATGCAAGTACAATACATTGTAATATCTTGATACCGATTTTAATAATTTAACCGGGAAAAAAATGCAGAGAGTATTATACGGTTGGGCGTGCTCGACTGTACTTTTTTCTTTCTTGTTTTAGTTATTGTTGTTGGTTTTACGGGTTTGTTCTTTGCGGGTTCCGCATATAATTGACCTACTTGGTGGGCTTATCGTGGCGTTCATCACCGCTTACTTTGAGTTTAACTGAAAAATATTATATTATAATACCCGCGAAACAGGGAATAGAAGTTGGAGCATAGGAATCACGAAATCAAGAGCTTTAAAAGTGAATTTAAGAATTTAAAGAATGTATTTTAATTTAGATTAGTTCAATGTAAGCTTAAAAAGTGTAAATTCAAATTTAACGGACGTCAACTGCCAGCTGTGGATGTTGAATTTGTGCTCTCAGCGATTTCGACGCCATTACGATCACAGAGCGCATTGTGGATGCTGTCTGCCGCTTGCTGGCTCTCAGCCAATCGTGGCAGCTAGCGCTTCTCTCCTTCGCTCGCTCTTTTTTGCTTGCACAAACTAACACACACATATATGCATGCCTTTATAAGTATGTGACAATAAAGTGAGTGGAACAAATCACACGTGCAATCTGCATTCACATATCTCTGCTGAAGAGAGTAGAACAGAAACTGCTTAGTTCACTCATTAGCATAAACTAGCCTGACTACAGAGTATTTAACCGTTTAACAGCCTACTTTTCGATTCATGTTGCGATTGGGGCCAACGCCGCCATTTTGTTTTGAATTGTGCGAAATATGCGAAAACTTTGGTAGCTAATGTAAACAATGCGGTGAAGTTGGCCCACTTAAAGTCCGGGCCAAGTTCTTGAGATTGCAGCACGCACACCTTCTTTATATCGCTTATTCCGGAGTTTTTAATTGCGGCAACACCGCTAATTGACCAACTTGAAGGTTGAAAGTTTACACTGCACTGTGCAAAAAAGTGACGTCAATTTTTGGTGTGGAAAATCCCTTGAGCAAGCATCACACATCACAGTGAATGGCAGCAGTATGCGTACAGTTATTACTAGGTATATGATTACGCTTGCTCATGCCATTTGATGAGTTCTATAAATAGCCAGACGCAGGAACGGAGGACTTCCCTGCTGTAATTAACTGTTCACTGCTACTGTTGACCATCAATCACACTTCCCCTTCACTCCCCTCCACTGTCAGCACATAATTATTAGAGTGGAATTTAGTTTGTTGGCTTTTGTTTTGTTTTAAGGGTATAAAAACTAATGCAAAGTTGAGTACTTTTAGTATTAAGTGAAGCTTTTCCCTGTAATTTTATTCCCAAAGGGTGATGCATTTACATACACTCAGTCCTAGTGCATTACCAATTTTAATGGATTGGTTAGAAGTCGGAATTGTTAGCCTTTTACTTTAAGAGTTGACCCACTCTAAACAAAATTACATCGATTTATCGGACTCGAATGATAATTTTCTATCATTAATTAGCTGCTTTTGGGCTTCCCAATTTCAATTTAATAAATTACTATCAACTTTTATGGCTATTTCTGTACCGAATCATAACTGATTAATCAGCTTTTGATTCGTGGAGCTCTTCAGTGGCCAAATCTAAAACTTTATCTGGGTACAACCAAATTGAATTGCATAATTCAGCCATAAACATTATTTTTAGGATTACTTTATCCAAATCAGAGTAAATGAAATAAATAAAATTCCGTTTTTTACTGACAATTCTCATGCAAATTGGTCAAGTGGGTGGTTTAGGCCAAATAAATGTAATCTGAACACGTTTTGTCCGCACGTATCGTTATGAAAATGGGCTAAAAGTGAAAAATTATGGCTTTTGGAAAGAAATGCTCATTGGGGGCACACACAAACTGACACCCCATTAGTTCGGTGTGTACACACAGGCTACTAATTAGCTCCACTATGAATCAAATCAAACTCAAATAATCTCTGTCTGACCCCAGCGGCTGTTTTATGGCTAAAAGGGGTGGTTATGAAGGCTGGAAGGGAAGGGGCAGAGGGTTGGAGGAAAAACAAATCAAAATACGGCATTCCACACAATATTAAAGCGTTAACAACGAGTTGGCCATAAAGGCAAAGACACGAGTGCCATTGCCGTACTTTTGCTGGACAGCAATGAACTCCGGGTTTGCCGTGCCTCTGGGCAATTTACACAAATTCAATAAGCCACAAAAACACAAAGAGAGAGCGAGAGGGACAGAGGGAGGTAGGGAAAGATAGAGAGAAGAATAGAGGGGAAGAAAAAGGCAGAAAGCGAGGCAAAACAAACAACGAAACTTAAAAAGTTGCCGCTTTTTTAGCAGAATTTTAGTCCCCCAAATCGATTTTAATACCAAATTGATTAAAGTCAGCTACAAAAGTATACCTCCATACCTGTGTATACTCAAGGAAGTATGCTTACATCTACCTGTATTTGTTCTTCTGTAATTTGTAGTCGAACTTTGTCTGTTTGATTCCTGTAATTTGTGTCACGTATGAAAATGACATGTTTCTGATACGAAGGCTAAAACAAACTTAATTATTCATGGCTTTTACTGTTACTGTTTGGCCAACAAGTTAACTGCGCTGACTGCACGCTTTATAATTGATTCCCTTTTAAGGAAATTAATCAGTTGGGGAGGGGTTAAATTGGACAAACAGGTGTGAAGTGCCCATTGACGGGGGTTGAGGGGAATTAGCGAGTTTTTCATTGTGTCAAAAGATAAAAATACCTTTTTAAAAAGTCAAATGTAAGATCAGATAATGTAACTATGTAGTTCTATTAAAAGAATTTTAAATGAAGCAGTGAAGTTTCGACATAATACAGAAAGGTACAGTAGTAAATTAGAAATTGTGGGAATTTGTTTTTTGAATTCTAGAAAAATAACGTTAACTGATTAAGCCAAATATTGGTTGTAAAAAAATATATTTCTCTTTTTGCCTTAATATATTGGTAAATAAAGCTAAGATTTCCCAAATTAGTTTCAAGGACACGAGTTGAATAGCATTTGAATTAGTTACACCTCCGGTTGGGATAGGGTTTTTGGGAAAACCAACTTCTTGGAAGGGTTTTTCGGGGACCCATTGATTTGCATGCGGAGACACGCAGCAACACGTCGAGTTATTCAAGTTCACGGTTTAAGCACAGGCACACGCTAACGTTGGCCAGCTCAGCTCAGCTCGTAAACAAGGCCCACAGGACTCAGTGCCCCAACAGCGCATTAGCCAAGTCATGTTAATGCCGTCGAAGACCTTGGCGCGAAAGTTTACAATCCATTAAGATGGGACTCAGCACTGAATCAATGGGGGCGGTAGTGACACGCCCACTTAATGACATTTTTACGATTGTTGACAACAAATTGACACCATTTGTAATCATTTGTTTGTGTCGTTTGTCGACCAGGCTAAGCCATCACCTCGAAGGACATCTGAACCGATCAAGGCATCAAGATGGCAGCCAGTGCCGGGGCCAGCAGCTGGTCGGGAAGCAGCGGCGGGAGCAACTCCTCCCAGGGTCGCCAACTGGCCACCGCTCAGCCCGCGCAGGAGGAACGTTTGGTGGTAAGTCCCAAGTGCTTTCTGTGCTTTTGGTCATGTTAAAAGGGATTTGACCCCTTTCAGGTGGCTGTGCGTGTACGTCCGAGTTTAGAGGCCACTGAACGCTGCATTGAGGTCATCTCGGCTGGTTCCCTGCTCTACGACGATGGTGGCAAGAGTCGACCCCGGAAGTACTCCTACGATCACGTCTTCAAGGAGAACGATACCCAGGAACAGGTCTACAGGACAACGACCGCTCCGCTCGTGCGGGACGTCCTTAATGGCTACAATGCGGCGGTGTTCGCCTATGGAGCTACGGGCTCCGGTAAGACACATACCATGCTGGGTCCTGTGCCTCGCAAGAAACCATCGACAGCGGATCGTGGACCTGGCACGTCCGCAGGACACGAACCGGATGTGAGCAATCAGGACATTGGGTTAATGGTGCGCGCTATTGAGGACATCTTTGGGTACATTGAGGCCGCGGGACCTGACAGTGCCTGCAAGGTGTCCATCTCCTATCTGGAAATCTACAATGAACTCATTCGGGATTTGCTGAATCCCGGCGGTCCACTCGAGCTGCGGGAGGACCATCGAGGACAGCGTATCACTGTCGCAGGACTCTCCGAGATCACGACATCCAGTCGCAAGGAAGTGGTCAGTCTCCTTCTCAAAGGCAATAAGGCGCGCACCATGGAACCAACGGCTGCCAATCAGACATCCTCGCGTAGCCACGCCCTGCTCAGCATCACAGTGCAGACACGCACGCCCTTGGGCACGAAGCAGGGACGGCTCTTCCTTACCGATTTAGCTGGCTCAGAACGGGCCAAGAAAACCAAGAATCGTGGCAAGCGGTTGCAGGAAGGAGCCCACATAAATAGGAGTCTCCTCGCCCTAGGTAACTGCATCAATGCCCTCTCGGGTGGCGCCCGCTACGTGAACTACAGGGACTCGAAGCTGACGAGGCTACTTAAGGAGGCTTTGAGTGGTCGATGCAAGACGGTAATGATTGCCCATGTGGCACCAGAGAGCAAACACCGGGATGAGACCAAAAACACACTGGTCTACGCCGACCGAGCCAATAGCATCACTACTAAGCTGCAGAGCTCCGTCTACATCGACGAGTTCAAGAACTTTCCCACCAAGCACTACCAGAGTCTGGTCTCTGAGCTGCGGGACGAGGTCACTCGCCTGCGCACCAAGATGCTCACTGATCGTCCACGCAGTGGAGCAGCTGCAGCAGCGGCGGCGGCAGCAGCCGCATCGTCCACATCGACAGCAACAACAGGTCAACAACCAGCCAGCGAGGAGCTGAACGAGCAGCGGAGAACGGAGCTGCGTTACCTGCGGGAACAGATCGTCTTGACCTTCAAGCAGCAGATGAAGCTACGGCGCAAGCTGCTCGAGGCGGAGAGTCACTTGCTAGGATTGGAACTGGACGCGGAACGACAACACATGATTATCTCCCACTGGCAGGGACGCACAGGGAAGCTCTACGATGCTCCAGGAGAAGACGGTGGGTAGATTGAGCTTATTTGCTCCTTAGGGGATTTATTAGACCCTGTACTCAAGAGAAACCCTGGAATCTAATAAGTAGTCCAGTGTTGTTACTGTGTACAGCGTCTTTAACAGACGGCTCGGTCGACTGCACTTAATCTTACCACTTAATTACCCCCTATTCCCTAGTAGATTTGGAATCGGAGGGCTCTGTAGCACTCAAGAACGCCTGGGGTGAACTGGCGGCCATTGAGAAGGAGACGCGACGCTACAAGGAAATCCGCGAGAACACAGAACATGAACTGGAGCTGTGCCGTCAAAAGGGAGTCAAACTAGAGGATGTAATAGCCAGTACACCCTCTCAAACTACACATATCTAATCCTATGTCTCTTTGTAGGAGCTTCCCGAACGCATAACCAGCGACGAGGAGCGCGAACTGCTCGCGTTGCTCTGTCGCGTTCACGAGCTGGAGGCGGACAAGGTCTCGCTGCAGGCAGAGCGTCTGGCCCGTCAGGCAGAGCTGCGGCGACGGGATCTACAGCTGCTGCGTGCGGAGCGGCAGCGACGACTGTGTGAGGACATCATCAGCTCGCAGCGTCGTCTCATCGAGGAGGGCAACGTGGAGCTGCCGGATGAGCTGCGAGAACTCTACGGTCTCTATCAGCAGGAGATACACGCGGGAGTCGTCACGCCCAGCACAAGCAACTACGAGAAGAAGCTGCCGCCCATCTACACTGCTGGGTAGGTCAGCTGCCTGATCTTCCATCACCAAAGGCAGTAATTTACACCCCCCTTTTTGTAGCTCCGACTCACCCGGTTCCAGTTCGAGCTCGGAGTGGTCTCCCGCCTCGCCTTTGCCGCACATCGAGGGTCAGGGTGAGCACATCACGTCAGAGGGTCCCGACCGCCTAATGGGTCCGCCCGTCAATCCCCGCCTGCCTCGTTTGTCCACAGCGGTCGCTGCCACTGGCATGCGCCGTCCCTCGCTGCGTCTGGCCAAGCAGACGCATCCTTAGAGGCGGCAGCGCCAACTCTGCTCGAGTTGCTCAGGTATAGTTTGTAAAGGAATAGCATAGGATTAGAGGGATGCTCAAAGGCTCAACACTTACAGTAACACGTACATATCTTAATTTCAAGTACATATCTTAAGTAAATGCTTAGCCTAATGGAACCGCACTAACTGTTTTTCTTTGAGTGTGCTTTGGTCACCAGCGTGGACGGCTGCCCAAACCTATTTAAATGGTGCCCAATAAAATATATCCATTACATTATAAAAAACAAAAAATAATCAAAGTACAATCATGGAATACCCATAATGTTTGCTGCCCAAAGTCTGGCAACGCTCCAAAAATAGAAATGTGTTAAGTTGGCTGCGTTAACCGTTAGAAGAAAAAGGGAAAAATAATTGCGCGCCAGCAATACAATTTTGGAAATTTGTCAAATTTTATTAAGTTTATTAACTTTTAGTGTTCAATATTATTAAAGGTAAGTAAATTAAGTTTACGTGCAGTGTGAACGTGAGTAACCTTTGGTTTTAATGTCATGGAACGATTAGCGCAGTTTTATTGCTTTAAGTTTTTTTGCGCAATTACGCGTAACATAATCGTATAATTTGTTTGTCAGCCCTTCACACACTTCAAACAGTTTGCGCTGTTAACACTTCCTACGCAACGAAACTAAGGTCACTGCCGGCAACAGAATTTTAGTGATGTTTTTCTCTGTCGTTTTTTTTTTGTAAGTGGGTCAGCAACAACAAACATAAACAACGCGAGAGCGCATAACAGAGTTGAGAGTAAGAGCGCAAGAGCGAGAGAGAATGAGGGAGAGTGCATTTAAGGGGAGTACGATGCGTGCGTGGAAAAGAGAGAGAACATGTTGCTGAGAGCACGAGAGCATGCGTTGCTAGGGAAAATTTATCTATGAAGTTGCACAAATGTATCTGACAGCTTGATTTTTCGTTATTAGATACACAGCTGTGTGCCCTGTGCGTGGTCTGCTTCAGTTTTCCCTACCATTGGTACTTGGAATTTGTAACTCGAACTGTGAGCACAGGTTGCTGTCGAATAAGAATTAAAATTAAATTGAATCATTTATGAGTGAAAATCATAAATAGTGAGAAAACCAAGCATCAAATCGAACAATCAGTGTTATCAAAGCACAAATTGATAAGGTAAATACTGCGGAAAGAGTTTTGAAGTAGCGTAAAAAAGTGCGTAATTTGAGGGTGCTGCAAATGCAGTAAGTAAAGAAATATTCAATGAAAATATATTAATTGTCTGCATGGGAAATAACATATCAAGAAGCGGAGTTAAGCGTCGTGATCGGGGCAGAATCACCTTCCTTAATCGGTGCATTGAGTCCCAGGTAAGTGGAAGTGTTCTTGTCTAGCTGGACACTGCATCTGTGTGGGTGCTGTGCGGGTCTAAACACAGGTGTGGGTGTGCTTGTGTGTGTGTGTACTCTGCACGGTGTCTATGTATTGTAGTAAACAAAGTCAGTGTTGCCCGCTGCAACGGTAGATGTAAGGGCTGTTTCCCGGGAAAATCTTATCACCTGTGCTGGTATTGAGGCAGTCGCAGCTCATACCCCTTTTTATAAATACCCTATCAACAACAACCTTCAATTGGGTATGCTACAATGTACAACTTTAATTGCTATTAATTGCCATTGGAAGTCTTATGGACGTTTAGATAGTTTTATAAACAAGAGTTAAAATAAATATATTGAAATTTATATTTACGTTTTAAATTTACCCGATTTAGTTTTGTCCGTTTAACCCACCTTGCACTCATATACAGGTACAGCTAATTGTACTGCTGCTACAGCTCCCAGGGGGTGGATAGGTGTCTGTTGCTGGGGGGTTTCTCTGCAGTTTTGGGCTGCTGCAGCTGGTTCAAGGGGTTGCAAATATCCGGGCTCGAGTGCAGCTCAAAATTCCAATAAACTCGTTATGAACTGTACTTGCCTGGGCAACAGCTGAATTCCCGGAATCGAGGCATTTAGGTGTATCTAAAAATAGTTCACATACACGAGGAAAAGCTTAAAAATTGCATTCAATGCAAGCTCGAAAGCTCTAATAAAGTTTTCATTAACTAAGTTATATACTTCTTATATACTTGTTGATTCAAAGGGATGAACTAATTTTTAATTATGTGAATCACGTTACAGGAGGCTAAAGTGGAATCGGAGATGGAGGCAGCTGTCAAAGCTAAAGAGGATGAGGCTTCGCAGATTGGCACCCACATCGAAGCGCTGCCCAATGACTTATGGATAGAGATCATGTCGTATTTGTCCTTCTTGGATCTGCAGCAGGTGCGATTGGTGTCCTGGCGTTGTCGGGATTTGGTCAATCGTCGTTACTTCAAAAGCAAGGGCAAAGTGGTGGTCACCAAGGACAATCTTAAGGAAATGAAGTCACATGTGGAGCGTGGAATTTCCAATCTAAGCTTTGAATGCCTTGAGTTGCGTGACTTGACAAAAAGTCGCGAATTGGAGCAGTTTCTGAAGCTGGTAGGCAAAAAGGTGAGGGACATGCAGGTGCGTCACTCACCTGTGTTCCGAAACATGAATGGAAAGCTGCCCAATCTAAGGATGCTGAAAATAGCCACCACTAACTTTCTGGGCAAGGTTTGCATGACCGTCGATGGCATCAATCTGAAGCAGTTTCGTCACCTCACCGGCTTCGAGTGCGATGGCGTCAGCTTGGATTCGTCTTTGAAGCTGCTAATGCTAATGCAGCTGCGTCGTGTGGAGAATAAGGTGCGATTGCGTCATCTGCAATTCGAGTATCGACGAACCAACGAGGATGCATTGCTTGAGGTGCTCTACGATCATGCGCCCACCTTGGAGAATCTGGATATTTTCTTCAGCTGCTCACCAGGCATCGATACCTACGATTGGTGCTTGGCCTTTGAGCTGATGGACAATCTGCGCACCTTGAAGCTCTCCGGGAACTGTCATCTGGTGCTGCTCGAGGATATTTTGGACTCCATACCCGAAACCGCACAGATCGAACAACTGGATCTCACTGGAATGCTGTCTCTGACTAACGAGATGTTGATACTCATCGCCAGCAAATGGCATACTACACTCCGTTCCATCGATGTCATGTTCTGCGTCCAGCTGGATGTGCGCTGTGTGGAGGCATTGAAAGAGATGAGCGGCTGTCTACAGGTCCTGACCATGGCCTATTGCAGAGCTCTGACCGGACCGTGTTTGGTCGAGGGACTGACATCGAAAATAAACACCACGCTCCAGGAACTAAATCTGGAGGATGTGTGCTTTGTTGATGAAGACTCCATATGCACCTTGCTTGAGCGCTTGCCAAATCTTCGTAAGCTCAGTTTGGACAATTGTCGCCAGTCGACCTCAGACAAAACGTTAGCAACAATCTTTCAGCATCAGACTTTGATGCGTAACCTTCGAGTTGATTACTGTGCCAAGATCACAGACAGCGCCTTCTTGGGCTATGGTGAGCATCCATACCCCATCACTCGTTTGCGGGGTCTTCGGCATCTAAGCGTTCGTGGATGTCACAATATTACGAATAAGGTGCTCATCGAGGCGATGCATCTGCCGGAACTTCTGGGTCTCCAATTGGACTTTTGCAAACTCCTGGACACGAAGGGCTTTGAAGCAATATGCATTAATTGTCCCGCCCTCGAGTTGCTCTCGTTGGCCAGCTGCACATTGCTGGATGATGATACAGTGCTTCTTCTAATGACCAGTCTCAAGAGATTGCGCAGTTTCAACATTAGCAACTGTACTGAATTGACTATGCAATCATTCGAGCACATTGCAAATGAAGCTAAGAATCTACGGGAGTTGATAGCCTGTGGCTTTGATGATCTTGATATGGAGGCTGCTCAGAAGATTCTGTCGCAGCAGTTGCCCGAATTGAAGTTGGTGTTGTTATAGCAGGAGAGGCAGGTTCACTGACTAGACGAGAACAATCCCCACGAAGGGTGGGGAACTGACGACGAGGACGAACCGGAGATAATCGAAATTGTGGTGTAAGCTGGAGATGAGGTGGACAGAGGATGAGGTGCAGGAGAAGGAGAAGGACAACAATCAGTAGATACAGAACAGAAAGAAGAATTTAAAAATTACGAGAAAAGTATAAGGCGAAGCTGATAGTCTAAAGGATTGGGATCAGTGCAATACGATCGAATCTATTTATTATTTACACTAAGTATCTAAGAAATTAGTCCATCAATTATTTACATTTAACAAATAATTTGAATGGCTAAAGGAAGTGGAAATGTGAGACGAACTCTGGTCAAAACTGAGGTGAAATCATAGAATTATTTACACTAATTAGCATACTTTTAGTTTGAACTTTGTCTAGCCATAAATTAGCATAACCAACTCAAGGTTTTCAACTCAAACAATAATACAAATACAAGCCAAATATAAAATACAAGTCAATGTACTTTAAATTACCTCCTTTCTACATGTAACCAAACATTTCAAGTATCGTATCCATATTTAAAGTGAAAAGATAATCTTTTATGATGTGATCAAGGTGGAATCTACTGAGGAAAAACCAAGCATAAACTAGACTACACAAGACAACAAAACGAGCTTGATTAAGACTATGATTGTGAGATTGAAACATTTGAAAATTTGGAGATTTTTGAAATTTGAGTGTGCAGTAAACAAAAGCATAAACTGCTGAAATACAAGAATACGTACCATGTAATGAAATATGAATGTTAAATGTCTAAACGAGTTTACTACATAACTTTTTAAAAAAAGATTTGCATACATTTATATATGTTATAATATTCGGTGCCAAAGTTTGCAGTAAACAAAAGCATTAACTGCTGAAATACTTAAAATATTTACAAGAATACGTACCAAGTAATGAAAAATAAAAATGGTAAATGTCTAAACGAGTTTACTCCACAACTTTTTAAAAAAAGATTTGCATACATTAATATATATTATTATATTCGATGCCAAACTAAATGTTTATGCTTAGTAATTGCCCGAGATTTGGCCATATCTACAAGTATTTACACATATTATATACTCAAATAATCAGATAAGTTCTCAATTCCAGAAAGTCTTTAGAGAAATCGTCAGAATGGATTTGGGAACTCACTTTTAATATTTTAATAACCAATTACATCTAGATGTCTATAAATATATCTGATGAATGTATTTTACGATTTACGATATACTAAAAAAATTAATGAAATTTGATTTCTGAAGGAGGCTGCTAGAATAAGATATTTTGGTTTATTTTTTATAAATGTATATCGAGATATCCACATAAAATATAAGATATATAATATGCTAATAAATTCTAGGTGTACTAATACTTATACTCAAACACTACCCAGCTATTTCTTCGACTTGTGTTGAAGACTTTCAAGTTTTATATGATTCTTCCCATATGACTTGCATATTTAAAACTGTCTATACACATTAAATTGCATACCAAAATGAGAATCCGGTTAATGGAGCCGGTAATGGCTGGTTGAAAAAGTGTCCAGTGTTTTAAGGATATATTTAATTACCTAAGTTTACAATACACTATGTGAAATATTCAAAATATATTCACAATTTACTCCTGTTCATATGTTTTTACACATAATGATTCAATAATTGTTAAGTTGACTACAATCTGACACTTGACTTTCCAAATAAAATATACTCATATTGATGTCGCACAATTTAAAGTGTTTTTATTTAACAAATCTTTATAAATTAATCTGAATTTTAAGGGCGTTTTAAATACTTTATAGATATTATTAATTCATGGTTAATAAGCTACCCCAATTAGGTTTGAGATACTAGTTATGATCTTAGCTAATCGTAAATTTCATGGCATAAACGTAGCTAATAAAATGCAAGTACTTTGGCTAACTGTAATCTGTAGGGCACTTACATCACTAGTAAATCATTTAAGTTGCGATTTATTAACTGACAAAACAACACGGTTGCACTTAGTTGGGTAGAGCTTTTAAAAGCCCGCCTGCAAAAGCACAAACATCAAAGCTTTAGATAAACAAACACTTGGGGAAGGGGAAGAACACACTGGACCAGCTACTGAGTGTGTGGCTGGGTGTGCGTGTGTGTGCGTGTGGCAGCGTGTGAGAACGTGTGCTACATGTGACAGTGTTGCGCAGATTTCTGAGCCCGCTAACAAAACCTAATTGATTTACCAAACAGCTAAAAATAGTTTAAGTCTACAAAAAATGATACATTTTTGCCGGCTAATTGGAGCTTGGGCTAATCAGTATTACTTAAAATTTATTTGCTCAAATATTACAAAAAGCTTAAACTTAGCTTAAGACGGATTATAATATGCATTTAATAGTACAATAAATTTAAATAATACATTTTTCAGTCCGAACTACAAAAAAATTCTTTAAACTAACGAACTTGAGTAACAAGAATATAGCCAAAACCAGCTACTTTATAGCTAAGCCCAAACTGCACTGTCGTCTGCGATTATTTCAAAGGCAGCGCACGCACTTTGACACCAATGAAGGCAGAGCATGGGGCGTCGGAGCGCAGGGGCTGGCGAGTTAGTTAGTGTGGCGCTAAACGAAATAAAATAAATGAATGAATATATGACGGGCCAGGGAAAATGTCACTCATCAGCGGCAAGCATGACGAGTGGAAGGAGTGTGGGTTGTATGTGAAGGGAGGTGGGGAGGGGTGGGAAGGAAGTGGTGGTTTGTTTGGGCGATAGCAACCAAAAAGACAAAACGCATTCGCGTAGCGAAAAACTTATTTTGTTGGTTTTATTTTTATTTTGTTAGTCTCGAGTGCGAGGTTTCATTATTGGCTTGTTGTTATTGTTGGCTCGCGGGCTGCGTTTTTACGCTGTGAGCCGAAAAAAGCAAAAATCAACAACAAAAATACAGAAAAAACAGCAACAAAATCAAGCTGAGAGCAAGATACTTATGAGCATGCACATGACTGACCGCAGAGACGCTGGCAGTGACAGCGACCGCAACAGCGACTGCGACTGCGACCGAGGCAGCGACATGTCGCACACACTGTAGATAGAAATCTGAATGGAATTGTAGCGCAGCTGCTTATCAGATAGGTTTAGAGCGAGCAAGCGAACGGTTCGGATTCAGATTGTAAATCGGTTCCGTTTTCTGATTCTGATTCGGTTTCGGTTTTGGTCTTTCGGCACGCGGTTTTTGCAGACAAATTGGCAGTTAGAAGTTAAGTTAAAAGTTGGCAGAACTTTTTGGCTTTGTTTTCGGGCCGAAATTGAATTTGACAGTTACAGGTACAAACAGGTACACGTCTCCGCGTAGACGGCAGACTGTCACAGGTGCGTCTCCAGGTGGGTCGACCTCGCTCTAAGAATATTCGCTAATATATGTTGCGTGCTAGAGACAAGTTGATTCTCTCTCGAGCTTTATGTCTCCGGGAATGCGACGTCTGTTGCCTTTTATTCGGTCGTCTGTCGTCGGTCGTGACAACAAATTATAATAATTAGCATAAGAGGAGACATTGCCGGGTAAACGGCGTAGCGGTATCGGAATTCAAATTTTAATCAAGTGGAAATTTTGAAAAAGTATAAACAAAACGCTAAAAAGTTAACAAACTTTCAAGACCCCGCGAAAAACAAAAAAACGAAAAAACAAGTAACTCCAAGACGCGTCATGTCGCCAACCCCGACGTCAGCAGCGGCATCTTTGGATGTTTTTAATCAAAGTGCCGTCGTGTTAGTGCATGGCGCCCAACGTGATCCACTAGCCATCGTCATACCCGTCACAATCGTCTATTGCCTCATCTTTCTCACCGGCGTCGTGGGCAACATCAGCACCTGCATTGTCATCAAAAAGAATCGTTCCATGCACACGGCTACCAACTACTATCTCTTCTCCCTGGCCATATCGGATTTTATGCTCCTGCTATCGGGTGTGCCTCAGGAAATGTACTTCATCTGGTCCAAGTACCCGTATGTCTTTGGCGAATACTTTTGCATCGGTCGCGGGCTGTTGGCCGAAACCTCTGCGAATGCCACCGTCTTGACCATAACGGCCTTCACCGTGGAACGCTACATGGCCATTTGTCATCCGTTTCTGGGCCAGGCTATGAGCAAACTAAGCCGTGCGATTCGCATCATTATTCTCATCTGGACATTGGCTGTGATTACTGCCATTCCACAGGCGGCACAGTTTGGCATCTACAGCTATGAGGGCGTTCAGAAGTGTGTTGTGGTTCGGGTTATTATACAACACTCGTTTCAGCTGTCCACTTTCATCTTCTTCTTTGCTCCCATGTCGATTATACTGGTGCTCTACATCTGCATTGGCTTGCATCTCTATCGCTCTAATATCATCGGTGGAGGAGCAGCGGCCAGTGAGGACAGATCGCAGAAGTTGACGATGAAAATAAAAAAAGCTCCTAGTGACACGATACTCTATCGCTATGCTGGTTCCGCTACCGGCTCCCTCGCCGGTCCTCAGCTCAGCTCGGTACGTGGACGTCTCAATCATTATGGCACGCGGCGTGTGCTGAGAATGTTGGGTAAGTAAAAGCAGAGATTGTTTACGAATGGAAGCAAAGTTTGGAGACACACGAAGTTAATTTAATAGAATATATATACGCTCTCAGACATTGTGGGTTCCAGTCCCAACTTTAACCCCTAACCCATCTAATGCAGTTGCTATGCTAAGCAAATATTTGGTAGAGTTCAGTATCTGCCCTGACTTTTATTTGTAGCAAATTTAATTGAAATGTCTTTACATTACTGAAACTAATTGCTCCATGTTTGGCATATTAATTAAGATAACAAATAATAAATTGCAAACTTTTTTAGCAAACATTGGGAAGCAGCAAATATTTTTCACTATATTGAGGAAATATTTGCTTAGAAATTTGTATAGAAACAACTAAATTTTGTCACCCACATGGAGCATAAAAATAGTAGGAATGCGCTACCAAAATAGCCATTTTATGCACATCAAATTACATGGATAATTTTATATGTTTATTTATGTATTTATAATCAATCCACCATACAGAGTTAACCATCATTCTAGTACCATAATATTACTCTTCCTCTGTTAAATGCTAAAATTTGGCCCAGCTATTAGTTTACTCAAGCAACCTAATACACTGCCATTAAGTTAACCCAGCGAGGGGTTTGGCAGCGATGGCGCATTTAATCAGCCATTCACTGGCCAATTTATAGCGTCTGACATTTATGAAGAGCGCGTGTGTCCCAAAAAGAAAAAAATAGAAAAACACACACAAAATAAATGAGAGAAAAAAGAACTCACACAACACACAAAAAAAAGTGTGATACAATCGCATGGCGAGTGTCTGTAACTGAATGTTATTAGTATTATCGTACAATTGTTTGTTTATTTATCTTGTCGTTTTCGTTTTTATAGTCGCCGTTGTCATCTGTTTCTTTCTGTGCTGGGCACCATTCCATGCACAGCGTCTGATTGCCATTTATGCGACCGCCCAAGAGGCCCAAGAGTTGCATGATCATCATGAGCTGCTCTACACGGTGATGACATATATCTCGGGTGTGCTCTACTACCTCTCCACCTGCATCAATCCGCTGCTCTACAATATCATGAGCAACAAGTTTCGAGAGGCTTTCAAAGTGAGTACAATTTGTTAGAGTTCAGCTTAAACTGGTATAAAATTCTAACTCTCTTGCAGGCGGTGCTGTTGGGCAAGAAGTATACCAAAGGATCGTTGAATTCGCGACATCATTTGGCTTCT
The DNA here is from genome assembly GCA_018152125.1 of Drosophila dunni. Lineage (NCBI taxonomy): Eukaryota > Metazoa > Arthropoda > Insecta > Diptera > Drosophilidae > Drosophila > Drosophila dunni. The sequence goes on along the minus strand of JAECXC010001917.1, from coordinate 11,901,150 downwards.
CATCGGCTGCGTCGCACGGCAACACTCAATTCATCAACGCAAACGCAACGCGAATCAAATGAATCGAAGCAGACAATAATGCAGGTTAGTGCCACGAGTCGTATGAGTAATATGCCATGCCATTGATTATACGTTTTCTCTCTCTATTTCCCTCTCTTGTTTCTCCATCTTCGTAGACTGCTCTCGACGAACGACTGCTGCAATCGAAGTCGCAGCTTGTTTCGTAATTTGTAATTTGCTGTTTGCAATTCACAATGCTACTAATTATAGTCTTTTGAATAGAATCCTATTATCGATATTTAACTAGTGCCGCGAATCTGTCGCCAATCTGTTCAGTTTTCTGTTTGCCTTTAGTTCGATTGTTTACCAATAAGTTTTTATTTTCTTTTCTTTTTTGTTTTTGTTGCTCTCTGCTGCTACCAAAGCCTTTTAGTACAAGTTTTTACTTTGTTTATTTACATTAATTGTTATTTATTTCAAAGGCAATGCAATCACGCATTTAATATTTAGTAACTTAATCATTGAATTGTTAAACTAGTCTCAAGTATCTCACATCAACAGTATAGTACTATATATACATTTATAAATTACAATAACTATTAACTAAAGTTCACATATAATTTTAATAAGTTACGGCGCATAAAATTAAAACAGTAGCGTTCTTTTATAATTACTAAATTGGCTTAATAAATTAATCAAACTGTTGACAAATTCTTTATACTAATTTCATTAAAATTATTCACGCTCCACATACAGTAGTCATTCGATAATTGCACCTAGCGCCAATGAAAACTGTGATTTGTTTAATTTAAAAACTAATATGCTTAAAGTTGTTTTTATTTTTTGTATTTTACATAATAAAAATAAAGTTTCAAACATAAAACTGAAGAGTTTATTTGAATTGTATTAATGAATGTTGTAATTTTTAGAATGGAAATCTTTAAGTTGAACTTTTACTGTAAAAGCATAGAGAGTTCACTTTAACGAGTGCTTAGTGTATTTGAAAAATGTCGGTTAATTAAATCAGTAGTATAGATTTTTAATTTATTGACATTTGATTATTATTCTAGCAGAATAATACTATAGCATATTAAATAATTTATTTAACTTTAATACCAAACCGATTGATTGACTGAGTAAGTAAAAGGCTATTGCTATAAAATTTCTTATAAACATTCATTGGGAAATTGAGTGGAAATTGTGCGATAACTGCTGCTGGGAAATGCTATAACTGACCCGGGGCAAGGTTCAGCTGCGTGATAAGTCGGAAATAAAGCTTTGTTTAGTAGTTATTTTATTTTTACAACTGTGTTAAGTAATACATCGTTGATCATTGCTACGGCTTCAGCATGTTGATTATTTTTGGCTCTTTAAGATTTCTGCCCCATTCAAGTGACTAATGTAATTTTGATTCAACTTAATGCGAATAAACAAAATTTTATCGATTTCGATTTGGCATCCGGAATGGAAATGTGAACGTCGCTAGCATGCACAAATAATATGTTAATCAAGCAATTCCGCGTTACTGTCCTAGACCCGATAATCTGCCAAGGTCAAGGAAAAAGCACTGCACACCAGGCGTATGAGTAATGTGGGAGAAAATGTCGGAAATGCATTTAATATGAAAATGCAATCAGCAAAAAGGGTAAAGTAAGCAAGACAAAGTCTAAGCATACGCACACATACTCTAACACACCTACACCCACACACATTCCCAAACACATTCCCACACTCACTGTAGTTGCAGGTGTGATTGAATTCACACCCCTTTCGGCTGCATTCTAAAAAATTATCATATCGTTTGCTTACGTAGGAGAGTGCGTGTATTTCTACACTGTCCTCATAAATTTTAGATAAATGCGTCAGTATGATATGTGGAATCCAAAGCGCAGCATGCCGTAAACACCATAAACACCAAAAAAATGTTTTTCAAACAACTGGTTTAAACGCGTCGAGAGTGATAGACTGAGAAATACTCTAAAATAATTGTATCTTATACTATTCTAAGCTTGGTTTGAAAAGGTTTGTAGTATTAGAGTGGCCGTATTGTGTGTAAAACTGTCAATTGTTGACATGCTTTTACATAGCCCCTAAAAGCATGCTATAAATTGTGTAGCTTCGCGAGCTGAAAGCGTGTGGTTATCTTACTTTTAATATATATTAAGCTTTGTGCTTATTTGATCATGATCTAAAGATTTCTTTACTTTAAAAAATACTTGTCACGAATGATATATTTTGTTAAGGTTTTAATATAATTTATTCGTCGGCTATGATTAAAGTTGCAATTGGACAGTCTCAGCTTAAACTATATTCTGTGCTTGCATCAATATAGTTCTCTTTCGAACTTGCTTGCAAAACTTAAGGTTCTTTGTGTGAAACTACTTAAGTCAAAATTTTTTTGAATAGTCTTTTATCATACACTTATACGTGTGACAAGCCTTTTCACGCAGTTCTTATACCCTTCTTGAAGCCATTTTCACAGAGTATCATTATTATACTCACTGCATAAAAGTTTCCATGTACGTCACGTTCAACTAGCAAAAACCAAAAAGCCAATGGAATAATACCGCAAAAATGGAGGCGAGCAAAAAGAAATAATGCACACAGACATACACAAAACACACACACACACTGGCAAGCTCATTTACTGTCGTATACAGACACACCCACTGACAGAAAGCCGCCCGCAAAATGACGTAGAAAGTGTGAAATATTTTGATTTACGAGCGAGTCGGGAAATAACAACAACAACAACATAAAGAGGAACGACAACAACAACAGAGCAACAAAAAAAAAAAGAAATGAGCGGAAAAAATTGTTGGGGAATTAACTGTTTGCAAGTGCGGCAAAAAGCGACTCACAGCCAAACGTTAAAACAAGAAGCCAAACAGGAAACACACACACCCAGAACACAGGCAAGCATAGAGTGAAGCACACACACAGGCACATAGTAGCTAGTTGGTGGCATTGCCAACAGGTGGCGCTGACGCTTGAAGCGTGGGAATTTCATCAAAACAAGCGCATTAACGCCAAGAAATGTGCTACACGCAGAGAAAACTGCTGGGAAAAGTTCAATTCAGGCGAACTAATTGAAAGAGACCTTGCTTTAAGTTTGAACTTAGTATACCACTGTTTCATTTTTGATTTTTTGAGGCAGTTTTATGATCAAGTGATTTAACTATAATCAAATTTGGTCAGTATATTTTATAACATGTGAAATAGACGATCAGTGAGTACCGAAATAATAATAACGGACACATGATACTTCGTTAACCTTTTATACCTTATGGTAACCCTAATACACCCCTCTGCAATCGTTTCAATTACAGGGTCTACAAGAACACAGTCACCCACTCACACACACACCTGCACACTTTTCGTTAAAACAAAGTTTTTTAAAGCCCGTGGCTGTACCCAAGTGAAAGCTGTGGAAGTGATAAACTTTTAGAGTGAACCCAAATCCAAGTTGGCCATAAAATGTTACCAAATAATTTAAGATATCGAGTAGGCCTTGCAGTAAATAAAACTAGCTACAGTTTGTAATAGCTACACACTTTAGTTTGCTTCTGGCAATCGAGCAAAACGGTTCTTAAATCTCCCAACTCTAAAACACACACAAAAAAAAAATAATTCCAAAAAAAAGTACATAGTTTAAAATTTCGTAAAACAGATTTAAAAATTATATATTCCAGCAACTATGTTGGTTTCGAAAACGTACAGCTTTACCTCGTGTAGGACCATGTCGAGCGTTATCAAAAAGGTGCTGCCGATGCTGGATCGCATTCTGATCATGCGCGCCGAGGTGAAGACCACCACAGCTGGTGGCATACTGCTGCCAGAGGACTCTATGCCCAAAGAGATGCAGGGCGTGGTCGTCGCCGTTGGACCGGGTGCACGCAATCCTGCTGGAGCTGGACACTTGCCCGTAGCTGTCAAGGAGGGCGATCGTGTGCTGCTGCCTAAATATGGTGGCACCAAGGTCGACATGGATGACAAACGCGAGTACGTGCTGTTCCGCGAAAGCGACATCTTGGCCAAACTAGAGTAAAAGTGAAGCCACATTAAACAAACAGCGGCCAATGGCAACGACAACAGAATACACTCGTACACAGGCAAGGAAAGGGATACACAAACGTATATGTACTGCACTTCTCGTATCAATACACTAATCGGAGCTGCAGACACTACAAATAGAACCTCCACCACCACCAATACTTTAACCACCACACCCACATCAGCAATTACACTCGCCACTACCACCACCAACACAAAAACAACAACCACAACAGGCAACATAATTACACACTTGCGTTCGAAACTAAATGATGAAATGTTCCATTTGGTAGCTAAAAAGACAATACTCTAAACACATACTAAACACTTAGCGAATAAACAATTGTTCAGTTTGCGTTTTTTCTTTAAAGAGCATAAAATTCACCCGTATTTTCTTTGCTTTCTTTCCTTTCCTTTGCAACATGCTCCAAGCTGTAGTTGCAACAAGTTGTCCTCTGTGCTCATAACTTTCTCACACCTCGCACACCCCTTTTGACTGTAGTGTGGGCACTTCTTGCTGGCTTTTCATTGGTGGCACACACTTCGTGCGTTGGCGTGTCGTATCTCGCTTCGTTCGGTCTCGTATTGGCTACCCGTTATCTTTTTGGGGGCCTTAACGGCTGTGTTAGCCTGCAGTCTAGCTATAAAAGCCGCAAGCCAGACGCACTTTGTTGGCAATTCGAAAAGTATTTCTAAACCAAACGCAGTTTGATACCAACGTTCAACGTTCAGTTTTTCTTGCACTAAGTGGCAACTGCATCAGCTCACAAAGTTTTGTTAAAGCAAAAAGAGTTTTCTTATAAATTTTGTTCGTTTAGTCGGTTTATTGTGAAAGCAAAGTCTAAAGATCTTGAAAATGTGGTACAATAAATTTAACTGGACTATTTTGGCGTTTGTGGTGCTCTTTACACTCGTGACAGGTAAACAATAATTAAAACATCTGCGTAATTAATTAGGAAATGTTAATAGCAAAACGTATGCTAATATTCTGCTAAATGTGCAAATTATGAATGAAAACTTTAATAAGATATGCTAATTTAATTACACTAGCTGTGTTTGTTTGTGTTTTGAGTTGAGTCATCAGTTTAAGTTGTTTCGTTGTTTATTTAATTTTAAACTGATTTTCGCGAATTTTCTGGAATTTTAAATATATAACAATTTAATTTTGGCTTTGATTTTTACTTCAAAAATTAGAAATTTTATTTAAAAATTCCTCCTCTTTTTGAATTTGATTTGCTGTTAGTCGACGCGATATATAAATTAAAATTCCTTAAATTTAAAATTCATTTCAGTTTTTGCTGGTATAAAGCTTTGACTGCGTTCACAGCTCTTGATTATCATCAGTATACCTCACGTACGATTTTATGATCATCCTAGAAGTATGCTTTAAAATATTTAAATTCTCTATTGAACTAAAAAATACTGTATGCATCTAATTATTCATAGAACCGTCATTTTATAATATGCTGTGCATTTCATGAACACTATAATTTCTAAACGTATTTATTAACCACCAATTCAATAATTATGATCTTTCGCACATGATATCTAATTTCACAAGCAGCGCGAAAGTATGCAACGGAAAGCAATAAAAATGGCGAAATTGACTAAAATGCGTCATTGAAATTCCAGCTAAGAATTCCCCGTGATATTGAACACGTATCCCGATTCCGCTTACCGTATTAGCGTATCAATGTGGGCCATATCGTGCTTTAACTACCTTATTTGAAGCTCTTGTTATTGCAAATTGTAATACGCATTATCTATTTTATGCACATTTTCCTGTTGATCTTTGGTCTGGCCCAAATTTGGTTACGTACTGTTGTCACCTGGCTCGATTGTCGGACAAAATGCCCCAATGATTTTAATTGCAGTCGTAAATTAATCCAACCAGCAACAACAACTAAGTGGGAAACACTACAACAACAACAACAATGAGTAGCAAGAAGTAGAAGAAGTAAAAGCAGAGCGGTTTGCTGACACAGCGTAAAAACGTGTGAACCACTCAAGCTGTGCCGCCTGCAAGCGTCAAATTGACACCACAATTGCAATTGTGGGTGTTTGTGGCTTAGTTCGGGTTATGCTTAACCGCCCACCCACAACAACAACAACAACAACACACACACTAAATAGAGATAGTTGGCGTAGGACTAAACAATAGTTGTTCCAGTTAAGTTTGTAATTATGGCCGGCATTTGTCTTTGAAGCAAATTGCAGATAAAAAATAGATCAATGGGTTGAGTTAGGTTCAGGTTGATTTATGTTGTAATGTTATAAAAAAAAGTGGGCAAAGAACAGCATTGATTTTTTTATAAAATTAAAAATAGACCCACTTTTTTATGAGCTTAAAAACATAAACAATTAGCCACTTGATCATTACTTTTATTAATTTTAAAATGACTCGTGTTTGCCATTTTGGCGACTCCAAAACCTTTTTAATTGCGCTGTGATTCCCCTGAGAAAATACATCTCTTAAAAAAGGCCAGATAAAAAAGGTAATGGATTTATATTGGTTAGATTGAGGTGTAATTGTTGAGGTTTACAGGGAAGACAATTAAAAACAGAGTTTATAGCCACATGGCGCAACAGTTTCAACTTTAATGTGCCACGTTTTGTGGGGGGGCTATAAAAATAAAATGGAGAGCAGACATTAGTCCAGAGAGGGTCAATAACAACGTCACGGGTTGACACCACACTAGGGTATGGAAAGGGCATGGAATGGAATGGGATGGGCATGTTAATTAGAGGCTCCAAAGAAGTCCTCTTTAGCCGTCTAATGATAGCCCACTCAATGTGAGCCTGGCTATCTCTGATGGCCCGTCAACCGCAATTAATCCATGGTTTAAGTAATTGACAAATGATTACACATTCAACATATGTTAGTGGAGGAGGAGAGGGAGTGGGTGGAGGCGTTAGCAACAGCACAAGTTCAGTTATGTGGAGTCGATAGATAGAGTCAATTTGTTGTTCAACAACCACGTGATAGAGCATTTATTTTTATCACTGTAGCAGCTTATGCAAAGGTCTTACAAGCACTGAAGTGCAGCACACACATGTGACACTGCTCTGTCTGTCTCTCTGTCTCTCTGCCCCACTGTGCCACTGTTCCACTGTAGCACTGTGGCATGACTTCTGCCTGTTGCTTGGAGATGGTGTGCCATTATGCTCTGGATACCCATCTGCTTGAGTGTTGACTTTTTGACACCTTGTGCTGACATGTGAGCCAACTGTGATGGCCAAGTCTATTGTGTTGAGGGCTGCTTTTGGCCATCATCCATTTGTACGATTAGTTTCGTTGGCCAACACAATACGAGCTGCAGCATCCAAGGACATTGCATAATGGTTCATCACACACACACCAGATACATTGTGTTAAGCACGCACTTTCGCCACACCTGAGTACTTTTCAGCGCATTACTCAGCTGCTCGCTTATTACCTCTCCCTCGGACCTCCGCACTCTTTCTTCCTCTTAGGTAATGGCCCACATATTTCAAAGGTTACATGCCATGAAACCTTTAACTTTTTAAGCCACGACATTTGCCCCGCTGTTTGACATTTTAAGCCACGTTTTCCAACCCCTTGCCAGCTTTACCTGCACAGCATGAGCTTTTCCACACATAAATTTCCCGACAATGACTTAACTCTTCAGCTTGATGATGATTTGTTTCTAAATTTGTTAACTTATGTGTATTTTTCTGCCATTTTTCTGTTTTAGGCTCCTGCCTGGAATATGGACACTCCTGTTGGGGCGGTAAGTGCTTTTCTCATCTCCTTTTCTTGCTCACTTTTCATTTAAATTTTCTTTGCATTTTCTTGTATTTGCAGCCCATGGTAAGCGTTCGGGCATTCGAGCTGCAGTTCCAGTCAAACAGGTAAATTCTCATATCAATTAACCCAATTGTATCCCACATAAATCACCGCGATTAATTTAATCTTATCCAAGCATAGTTCGCATTTGTATCAGATACACGACTATAACTATATCAATGGTTTAACCAAATTGAATTAATTTGCGTCGTTTGCGCTACTAATTTATGACCTGAGTTGGCAAATATTTAAGGAAGCGCAGAGTTCTGTGTATTTCTAATAATGCAATTTTATGTCTCACTTCCGGTACACTTATGTGCTTAAAAAGCACTGAAAGTGCTTCCCGAACATTTGTCTCTGCTTTGTTCCAACTTTTTGCAAACTTCATCATAAGTTATAATTTCTTATGTTTAATTGCTATTTTAATTTCATTTTCGTTTCTAAACTTTCCTCCTAGGCGACACCCTACAACGATAACCTAACCGATCAGCTTCTCAGCAACAACAATGCCAACTTTATGGAAGACGATAGCAACAACAACAACAAACTCACTGAATTACCGCTGACTGCTGGCTCGGCCTTGTCACCACCTCGGGGAGTCGAGGGAGAGTCGAACAATGAAGGCAAATGGAGAAAAATTCTGCGACAGCATCGCTATCAGTTGAGGCAGTTGCAGCGTCAGTTCGATGCCACCGATGCAGCAGACAGTTGGCGTAGATTGCAGCAGGCAATGGAGGAGGCAGAACAACAACAACGAGACGATCAACAACAACAACAGCAGCAACAGCTGCCAATTGGCGATTTCTTTGTACTCCAAAAGTGAACTTTGACCCGCAAAGATACACACGCACACTAACTACACACACACCACTACACACACACACAACGAAACGAATCGAAACGAAAACGAGAATAATTAAACGATATTTATGCCATCATTCCGAGTGATCTGCATTGCATGTTCTGGTCCAATTAAAATATCAAAGTAGCGCATACGCCGCGTTGACCAGCGAGCAGTAGCAGAAAAAAAGATACATCTACCTACATATAGCACATACCGTATATATACACACATATATATAAAATATAATAAAAGATTTACATTTATTTTTCGTTTGTTGTTTTGACTTTTTGTTTGCTACCAACTTCAAGTATTTGTATATTTAAAATATATATATGTATTTGTATTTTAATATTATATATATATGTTGCAAGCACAATATTGCGTCACTGGCTGGATGCCGCAATATTGCCACACAGTTGTCTCAACGTTTTCAACAATTTCTACATATAAAAAACTTAACTAATTGTTACTCTTAACTATTTTAATGCTAACACAATAAAATTATGAAACTTATAACCGATTTAAGCCTTGATTTTCGCGGGTATTTGGAAACAGGCAGCATCGCCCTGCTTATCGCCCAGTCCCCAATGTATCTCCAGACTGACAGTGGGATACACCGGAAGTATCTTAAAGCTATTCTTGTAGGTATAAGTCTGGCCGGCTTTCAAAGGACAACCGACTTTGTTCTGGCCCGACTCGTCGTAGATATGCGGACAGGCACTGGTGCCGTAGTACCCCGGGAAGGGCAGTGGCACATCCAATATGATACCCTGTATATCCGATGTCAGCTCGTTAAAGTCTCGCTGCGGTTTCAGTTTCATTGTGATGCTCGCCTCCGTGTTGCGTTTCAGAATGCACTTGTTTTTGGGGCAGTTGGAGATCGTGACTTCATCGGCAGTCAGAGCCCGTGATTTGGCTGCAGGTGGCAGTTACAGTTAGTGTCTAGTATATCAGTTAACAGTCTGGCAGGCACTTACATTGAGGGCATGGCTTCACATCTGTGGCCCTGGCGAGTCCGAGAATTGCGGCGCAGATCAGCAAAATTGTTGTATAATTGCCCATTTTGTATCTGTAAGTAAATATTCAATTAAATATTGATCTTTAAACTGCCAAAACTTGGCTTAAACCACAAGTGGTCAGCACACACAAACTGGTTTAGGCGAAAGATTGACCTTGACTTAAAAAACATCAAACTGTTTGTAGATAAAAAACAACAAAACGAAGCACAGTTTGTGGTTTGGCGTGTATCTGTGAGATACTTTACATGTCATTAGCTAGATTGACACTTGACTCGTGGGTCTAAAGTCTAATTCACTTGCACTTCTACTCCAAAGTTGCGAGACAGCAAAAGTATCTTTTGATAACTTAAATGTATCTGCTAGTTATGTGACTATGTATATTAAGTTCACTCGCTTACAGCACAAAGGTGATGTCTTTGGCTTGAAGTTAATTAGCTGCTGGCACTGCACGGGCGTAGATACAAAATGTATCTGAGTATCTGAAGCTTAAAGCACAACTGAACGACGGCGAACGGCAACTGAGCTAGCGACGCCTTCGACTTGAGTTATATATACAACTGACTGATGGACGGACAGGTTGACAGACGGACGGACTGACAACTGATCGCTGACTAATCGAGCTATCTCAAATGGACGCTATCCGATTTCTTTGCTAGTTTCGTATGCGTGTCGCACACAATTTGTCTCTAGAGAACGAAAGCAGTGAAAGGAAAGGCAGAGAAGACGAGAGAGAGAGAGAGTGAGATATAAAGATAGAAAGAGACAGGGAGTTTTAACACAATTTGTGCAATTGGACGCTTCTTCAATTGGACGCATCCGTGACGTTCTGGAGACAATTTGATTAGCTCTTTGTTAAGCACTCGAGCGCACATATCGTGTGCTCACTGTAGCGATTTGTTATTTATATGTTAGACATTTACACTCGCCAACAACATCAGCTGTTGGCCAAACAACAACAAAAACATCTCGACAAAGCGACAACTCGATATGTCAACATAACTGTGCAAGTCCAGTCGAGTCGCAACAAGTCAAGTCAAGTCAAGTGTAGTACTTCCCTAAAGCCTATTTGGGCGCAATGGGAAGTGCTAATTGCTGACCAAGGCCAAGCCCAGAGTTTAAGTAAATGAAACTAAAAGTTTTAAATTTGTTTCAGATAGAAATTTCTGATTTTTCCAGGTTGATATAGTATAATTAATTAATTAATAATAATTGAAAATTAGTCTGCACTTTTAAACGATCTATTAAATGCCTCATTTCTGAAAAGTTCTGATTAATTATTTATGGTATTCTTAAATGCTTAATAAAAATAACCTTTAAAGTCCCTGATATACCGGTCATTTATATATATAGTATATAATAATTCCTTCTAGCACATCTCATATTTTAATGATATTTTTTAAAGCTGCTTATTAATCACTTTATTACTGTAGAATAAAACGATTTGTCGAGACTTTATAAACGCGTTTGCAGTTAGACGCGTGAAAATCATTAAATATTCACTAGCTGCCATTAAAGTATATATAATATATAAATATATACAGACAATGGGTCTATCTATTTGTATGTTGAGCTAGTCAAACGATCATCAACCGTTTAATGTCTCTGCTATTTTAGCAAGTACGTGTAAAGTGTGTCATAAAATTTGAATTAAGTTTTTATATTTTTGTAAAAGGAATTTCCAATTTATCTAAAGTGTTCTTATAAATTAATAAGTTAATTTAGCAAAATAATTTTCTTGTTTTAGTTTTAAAATCTTATAAAATAAATTATATTTTTTATTAACAGCAATATTTTTTATTAAGAAGCTTTTTAAAAGAATAATTTATGCAGTAAACAAAAGGAAACGGCTGTTTAAAGAACTAATTTTTATTAATTTTAAAGTAACAAAGAAGAAAAATTGATCAATTAAATTCTATTGTCTAGCAGTGTATCACATTACTACAAAATAAAATTCTGGGCACACTGAACCTAACTAAAATTTGATGTAATAAAACCGTTTTCAGTTGAACTTTAAACAAAATCGGGTTCCAGAGAAGGAAGTCGAAATTACCCAAGGCGTGATTTGGTTTTAAAATAACTATTTTTAAACTGTAGGTTCAAAAGCTAAAAACACTTTTTAAATTAGCATTTCGAAAGCTAGCGTAGCACAAATCTGGTTCTGGATCACTTTTATTACAAATTTACTCACTTTATACTCTCTTTAAGTCTCTGAAGCGACTGCTCTGAGCACAGTTTGAAATGAAACTGAAAACTGAAAGCGAAAATGGTTTCAGTTTTAAATGAGAATTTGACAAAGTGACTGAATGATGACTGGCTTTGTTGTGGTTGTTGTTGCTGTGACTGTGCCTGTAGCTGTTGTTGTTGTTGTTGCTGAAAAGCGACTAAGCCGGTTTAAGCGTCGCCATTTACACGCTTTACACAAGATTTGAGATATGTATTTTATGTGTCTCTCTTTTTTTTTAAGTGTATTTGCTACGCATGCGACAGAATTGAAAATTTCCGGCCTTTTGTTGCGCACTATGCAGTCCGCTCACACATCCAAAACGAGAACTACCTAGTGGGATGGTGAAAGACTTAAATACCCTGTAAAAAATGAATTCACAAATAATTATACAACTATCTTTTAAATGTATCTGGCAGTTTTCTATGACTTGCGTGTTTTTTATCGTAGTGTCAAAATGCACAAAAACGAAGTACACTAAAAATATAGCAATTAATGCGGAAATGTTTTGATTTATCAGTAAATATCAAATAAAATGTTGTATAAAACCATTCTTGATAAGAAAAATATATCTAAAATTATAAATGCTTTTTATATTTATTTTAATCAATATGAGTCAATTTTTGGGAATAAAGTAAAAAATTGACTCAACAGACGCAAGAAAGTCGGTTAAAGTTATCTAATTTTAATGCAAGCAGTGTAACGGCAAACAAGAAGTGTAACGACAAATAACGGCGAACAAGCAGTGTAAAACCAGTATTTTTACAGCCACTAGTATTAGCAGCATTGCCTCTTGAGTCTCAAGCTGTTGTTAACATCATGCCATTTTGAGTTTAACAGTTGATGTTGCTAATGTTAATGTTGTGCAACACTGTGTTTTAGCGCAGTAAGAAGAAGACTTTACAACTAACTATATCGGAACGCGCACAAAATGCAATAATACCAGCCAAAAATAAATCAAAATTCGTTTGTAATGCGTAAATGGGCGCAATTGTGTTAATTAAGTGATATTTTCTTTTGTGTTTATTTTTTATTTACCTCGATTTGCATACAGAACAACACAAAACATACATCTAAATTGACACTGATACACAAACAGACACACACACAGTCACATATGCGGGACCCCGTACACATATCACTATTAGGGCCTTTGCTGTGGACTGTATTGGACTGCTTGGACAGCGACTGCGGCTGCATCTGCAACTGCTGCGCTGCGCTCTGCTGCTGCGGGCAACAATAAACAATGAAAGGTGCAAAGTGAATAAAATTGTGTACAATCATTAACATTATTATGTGCTTGCCTTGTTGTTGTTGGCGGAGTGGAGCTCTAAGTGTGACGACGGACGATGAAACGATGCACATGAAGACAACGAAAGGAAAAACAAAATAACAACAAGGCCAAAAATAATAACAATAAAGCGCAATAATACATATACGTATAAAAAAACAAAGCTACAAAACGAGAAGAGAAAAAATATCGTAACGAAACAAATACACTGTTACATTCGCGCTGTGTTTTTTTCTGTTGTTGTTGAGTGGTGCAAACAAACAACCAAAATTACGTGTCCGCCTAACTGTACATCGTGCCGCCCACGCCCACGCCCAGACCCAGCACCCCACACCCACCCCCTTCGCATAGCTTCGCCTCGTGCCGCATAGCAAAGGAGTAACAAAAACAAGAATAGGAGGAGGAGGAGGAGGAGAAGGCGGTAACAACCACCGAAATGTCGTCACTCAAGGTTGCTGTGCGGGTTCGCCCGTTCAACACGCGGTAAGTGGAAGCAAGTTCTGTATTGGAATCTGAATTCGAATTAGAATAATAACTAGAACTAGAATTGGAAGTGACACTAAAAGTCGAATTGGATTGGGATTTTGTGCATGATAAGGCGACAAAACGCCCCTTAACTGCTGTCTGTGCATTAAACTGTTGCGCATTTCCACAAAACATACAAAATAAAAAGAGTTACATTTTTTCTTTGATCCATTCACCACAAAATTGTTTACGCTGCTGACGTTGCAAAGTTCTTTTTTGGTTGTTTTTTTTGGCCAACAAATTGGGCAAGCGAGCAAAACAGGCAACAACCAAACACAGTCAGTACATTGACGTTGTCGTTGGCCCTCTTCGGTTTGCCCAACGGCTACTTAAAACCGCATTAAACAAAAATCTTTTTTTGCTTTTTGGTTTTGTCTTTGTTTTTGTTTTATTAACCTGGTCTAGCAAGCGCTCTTTTATGTGTTGTTTTTATGTATGTTGGCTTTTGGCACAGTTACTTGGCTTAAACCGCGTACAAACACATGAAATGTGTAGACAAAGCGAACGAACAAAAGCCCGAAACAGTTAACAAAGAGGATGGATGGAAGCTCTCTTCTCTCTTCTTATGATGTCATTCATCTCTCATTTGATTAAAGAAACAACAATTTTAAACACAAATGAACTCGGGTGCTCGTTCTGCCTCGTCTTCTCCATTTAATGGCCTTTCGCTGTGTTAATTGTGCATGCAAAAATTGTTGTTACAGGTGCGAATCGAGCTATCTCTCACCCTCTCTCTCTCTCTCTCTTGCTCTCGTTTTCTAATGCACTAGCAGTGACGTCATTGGTCATCTGCTTTACTCCCAGTTTCCCACACAAACACAAGCAAATATAATTATTTTTGAATAGCATTAACTAAGCATTTTTGCTGTTTTGTTTAGCGTGAACGCAAATCATTTTTGCATTTAATCGCAAGGGACTACACTGCAAAAATCAGGCATTTACTTTTGTAGTTCCGTGAACAGGAAAGCACATTAGCAAAATTATCAGTTTTTGTCTATTATCTAAAAGTTAACTTTCAGTTTTTTTCTAATATTGAAGTTGAATATTTGTCGCTTGATAGCTTTTACTATCTAATCATAAGACTTTTTTTTGTCATAAACAATATACAACTTTTTTAAAAGCCGACTATTTCTGATTGTTTGAAGGTACACTGTGGGCAATTCTATATAGCTAAAAGGCTGCTAGATTAATGACTAATAGTTTACTCTTATATATAATATTTAGATAGGCTTATATTATTTTTTTTTAAGAAACTGTTCAAGGTTATTAAAAGATAATTGACTTTTTTCCATAGTGCTTCTATGTTGTTTTTACACCCCTTTTTTACTCACAGTGTAGTCATGCCAGAGCGCACGCCTCGAGTAAAAATCACAGAAATATATAATAACTTTTGCTTATACGAAAAGTGCTTTAAACATACTATATAAAGTTCGACTTAAATTTTTGTAGCTTTGTCTAAGTATGGAAAGATGTAATAGATGTAAATGTGTACATACCATACATGTGCATGAGTGATGTACTAATGCTATGCAAAATATTAAAAACACGCGAGTTTAAAACAAAAAAATGCAGTCACTTCCATATTAATTGCGAATTGCATATTTTTGCTTTGCCAGCGATTCATTCATTTATTTTGTTTTGTTTTCTTTTTTAGTATTTTTGCGCTCTTTGAATATGAGTCAGATATTTGGTCATAATTGAATTCGCTGCACTGTTTATATTTATGTTTGCCTGGCTGTCTGACTGTGTGTGTGTGCGGGTGTGTGTGTGTTAGTATTTGTGCTTGGAATTGAGGCACAAATCAGTGCCACAGATTGAGATAACGTGTCGAGGGGAATTTGCGCAATAAAAAACTGAGTCAACTGAGCGCTCAAAGCCGAAACCAAACAGATTAAAAATTAAAACCACTCGCAATGAAATGAGTGGAGAATAATTCAAACTCATACCCACTCACTCCGACTCATATAGAAAGATACTCGGTCTCGTGTTGAAAGTGGAGCGTGAGCCTATGAGCATTGAGCAAAGAGGAACGACCTAAAATTGTTGCCTCAAATGGGGGCAAGACGACGCGTGTAGATAAAAGAAATAAAGAAACTAAACAGAAATCGTAATAAAAATATACTCCCAGTATATCTGATGTAGTTGCTGCTTCTGCTGCTGCTGCTGCGGGGTTATTGACTGACTCATAGTGTGTGGCGAGTCTTTTGAATTGGGTGGCACTTGCAACTGCGGTGGGTGCACCATGAACTCGATATCAAAGTCAACCCTGTAACACTTTCCCCCTGTCCACAGTTCTTATTGACCGCTGAGTCTTGTCTTGAATTTTTTTTTGCCTCTTCTTTTCTTTCTTTCTTTCTTCTGCTTTGCGTTTTCTTATGCTGCAATCAAGTTTTCATTTAATAATTGCCCACAAACCGGTAATTCTTTTGTGTGTTTTTGTCATGGAAAAATCATGTGACTGCTAAGAACACGTAAAAAGAAAGGAGAAAAATAGACTGCAAACTCGTATGGATTCTCGCGTCAAACAACACATTTCCAGATCATGCAAAGCGCTTATAAATAGCGACAATTTATGGTCATGTCGTTGCGAGCTGTTAGCCAAGTTAATGGCTGGCCCTAGGGAAAAGCAGTAAAACTAAGAAACCACAATGAAAAAGAGAACGACACCTGCATGATGTCAATTAGTTTAGGTTTATTGTGTTTTTGGCCCAAGGTCGTTTACATGGTATACTAATGCCTTCCCAACGTTCTATTTTACTACACAGTGAAAATGACATGGACGCTCAGCTCATTGTGGAAATGCAGAATAAGAAAACTCGCCTGGTTAAGCCTCGTTTGCAATCCATTCGCGATGCCGGACGCGAGGCTTTTCACGATTTCACCTTTGACTACTCGTATTGGTCATTCGATGCGGAGGACTCACATTTTGCCACACAGGAGCAGGTGTACAGCGATCTGGGCAACGATGTGGTCGATTGTGCCTACGAAGGTGAGTTAATAGAAAACAAATTTATTATTTAAAATAGTTTATGTGCTTAAGCTCAGGACAAACTCAATCATATTTATTGGCTAATTCTTATCTTTGATTAGGCAAGACTTAATTACGTGTGATACACTTAATGCATGTCTTTAAATAAGGTTCTTCATTATTCACTAGTTTTGCTACTGATGACGATGACGTCACTCGCTGACGCACTCGTAGCTGCTGTCAAAGTGGCATCGTAATCAAATACAAATTGCTTTTGCCCGCAGTTAAGCCAACAATTTTTTTTGGCCATGACTTTGGCTTTTGTTAGCCCGATGTTGTTGACTTTGGCTGACTGACAGACGGACAGTCGTTTGTCGATATGCTGCATTTACTGTATTGAATTGTTTACATTTTCTTTTGATCTGTGATTTCATTTTACTTTTTTCGACTTTTCGATGTTTACATAAAATGCGTGTTTAAAAATAAAACAGACCCAGAAACGTTTGCGTTACTCGCATTTTATTTTTGGCGTGTTCATTCAAACAATTCGCCTCAACAACCATGCAAATTTCCGTCTAACGTTGCGGCTACGTAATATTATAGCACAGGGAGGAATGAAGCAGAAAGAGAAAGATGAAGAAAGTCTCTCTTGGTATCAGCTCAAGTATTCCCCTGTTGTGCAGGGATTGTTGTTGATTGATTGTCGACACGATTGTGTCACGTGCCTGGCGATGTTTTCCAACAGTGCGTAATATTTCATGCGCTTTCACTTGCGGAAAACTGTAACAGAAGTCGAATTTCTTTTTATTGTTTTTGGCGAAAAACTATGCCGAATAAAACAAAAACAAAAAAACACAAACTAAACTAACTTTCGCCCACAACAACAAAAAACAACAGCAACGGCAAAATGCCAAGCGAAATGGAACAGCTGTTTTGTTGTTAGTTGCAACAACTAGTCATTGCTGTTGTTGTTTCTGCTGCTGTTGTCAGTTGTTGTTATTGCTGCTTGGCACGCTTTCAATATCAAATTACCCGGTCCAAGATTGGTCGAGTGGGAATGACAAAACAAAACAAAACACAGCAAAACGAAGCAATGAAAAATAAAAACAAAAACTGCAAGTGATGTCCACACACAGAGTCTGGCTTTGAATAGTTTGCTGACTGGCTAAAAGCGTCACTAACGTGGCTAAGCAATGTCTGTTGTTGTTGACGATGTTGCGCCACTTGTGCGGTCTCAGATGACGTCGCCAAACGAGAGGGCGGACCATTAAAGCCATCTCTTGGCTAGACAGCAACCTCAACACAACAAGCTGCCTAAGGTGCTGAGCATTAACGCCCCTTGGATGCGACTCATCAGTCTGTCTCCCTTTGTCTTCGACTCTCCCTTTCTGTCTGTCTGTCTGTCGCCTGACACTTGAGCTGCAATTACAGTAAAAGTGCTTTTAGCCTGGTCGAGACGGGGGTCAAATGCACAGATGTGCAATGACTCCCGCCTCCCTCATGACTTTTGCACAATTGTTTAACCAAGTCTCTAATCCATAATTCATGCATGTGGTTAAACAAACTGATTCACCGTTTAACTGCTTTTGGTTGTTGGTTATATAAAACAATATGATTCATGTTCTTTTTCCACAGTAAAAACCATAATCACAGTGTAATAAACTATTTAGTTGAATTATATATAATTATTAATATATTTTATGTACTCTGTACTATTGGTTTGATTACTTAATGCGTTCTCATTGTTTTAAGAACTTCCAGATTTGTTTTGCTTGATGAATGAATTAAGGTTTAACCTAATTAGAAGAGTATACGATTTCAAAGCCCAATGGCAGGTGTTAAATATCATAAAGACTTGAAACAGTTAAAATTTGAGCACAGCTTGGAGTTTGAACCCAAGACCTCGTTTCATGACTCTTCAGCAACAGTAGACCACTGACCTTGTCCTTTGAAATTCACAACCAACCCCACAAACAATAATTACATGCAAAACGCGTTCTTAAAGTTAAACATGAAAGTCAACTGCCGCCAATTGCGGCATGCCACAAGTTGCAGTTGGCTAACGTTTGTCAAGCGTGTTGCATGCAATTTCCTCGCATGTCACATGGCTGAAATGTCAGTTTATGCAAGATTCCACCTTCCACCTTTACTTAAATTAATATTTTTTAATTAAATTGTTTATTAATGTCTGCATTTCTTTTGTTGACAGGTTACAATGCCTGTGTCTTTGCCTATGGACAGACGGGTTCTGGCAAGACGTTCACCATGATGGGAACTCAAAACAATCCTGGGCTTATACCCCGCATCTGCGAGGAACTGTTTACGCGGATGCGTGTGGGCAAGGAATCGGGCACAGGATATCGGACGCATGCCAGTTACCTGGAGATCTACAATGAGAAGGTCAAGGACTTGCTGGCGGTACAGAACACGGGACATTCGTTGCGCGTAAGAGAAGATCCCCGATTAGGTCCATATGTGGTGAATCTTTCGCAGCATGCGGTGTCTGACTTTGAGGAGATACAGGTGAGTCTTGGCCAGCTCTAAGTGAAATACGTTGTAATTCTGTTCCCTCTCGTCACTGTTTTAGGAGTGCATTGCGCGTGGTAATGCACATAGAACCACTGCCAGCACCAACATGAATGATACGAGCAGTCGAAGTCACGCCATTTTCACAATCACATTTGTACAGGCCGTCTTCATGAATGACATGCCAAGCGAGACAGTTTCCAAAATCCATTTGGTCGACTTGGCGGGCAGGTGCGTAAGCGAAGCATGAAATCATGATTCCAAGCATTATAAATATATATCTGTATACATTTTCAGTGAACGAGCCAATGCAACGGGTGCAACGGGGGATCGGTTAAAGGAAGGCGCCCACATCAACAAATCTCTCGTAACGTTGGGCAGCGTCATCTCAGCTTTGGCGGAACAATCGAGTGCTGCGAATATGCATAACTCCACCTCTATGGCAACAACTCCAAACAGCGCTACGAAGCGTGTACTTTACATTCCCTATCGCGACTCTACACTCACCTATTTGCTGAAGGATAGTTTGGGCGGCAACAGCAAGACCATTATGATAGCTGCTTTATCGCCAGCTGATTGTAACTATAGTGAAACACTGAGCACCCTAAGATATGCCAATCGGGCCAAGAATATTATCAACAAGCCTACGGTAAATGAAGATGCAAATGTGAAGCTCATACGCGAACTCAGAGAGGAGATCAACAAGCTCAAGTCCATGTTAACGGGCGATATCGTAAGCCTTTCAAATAACTATATAAAGATCTGCCATGTCTAATTATTTCTTTCAATTTAGCACTCGCTGCAGCCTTCGCTCAAGGTGCTGGCTGACCTGCAGAAGAAGGAGGCGCAGGAAAAAGTGCTCACAGAGGAATGGACGGAGAAATGGAAGGTGGCACAGTCCATATTGCAGGAGCAGAAGAGTCTGGGACTGCGTAAATCAGGAGTGGGTGTTGTTCTCGACTCGGAGATACCACATTTAATTGGCATACACAATGATGTGACGACAGGCGTGACGCTCTATAGCTTGAAGGAGGGTGAAACCTGCATAGGCACCGAGGACGCCGATTTGGCCCCCCACATTGAACTGGTGGGCGACGGCATTCGACCGCAACACTGTAGGATTGTGGTCAAGGGAGGTGTGGCCACTTTACACCCCTATCCCCAGGCTCAGTGCTGGGTTAATGCACATCTTATTGACGAACCCAAGCAGATATCGCAGGGCGACATCATACTGCTGGGACGCACCAATATATTTCGCTTTAACAATCCCACTGAGGCGGAGAAGCTGCGCAAGGATTTGAATCGTTCACAGTTGGATATGTCACGTCTGTCATTGATTACCTCGTCTAGGGAGAATTTATTGTCATGTCCCGATATTGACGAGGACGCGATGACGGGCAGCACATCATCGCCCTATAAACGGTCAGATCGGCAGTATTATCCACAGCGACCCATGTCTCGCGATGATCCAGAGTTGCAGGATGAAAATCGAAAGATTCTCGATACCATAGAGAATGCTCTCAAGCAGCTAAATATTGTAATTTTGTCTCTGAAATTAATACAAATATTTTATTAATCGAGCTTCATTCATTTTCAGGAGCGCGTTCAGATGCACGATCAGTACAAGACAAAGGTAACAAAACTGATGGAGGAACGAAAGCATTTAGAGCGTGAGAAAATGGAGAGCATGCAGATATTAAATTGTCGCGAGCAGGAGCTGATTGCTCAAAAAGACATGCTACTTTGGGAGAAGAATAACGAAAAGGTTCAGGTAAGTTGAGCATTATAAATTATACTTGGCATGCATTGAATTCTTATGCTTGATACTTTGCATTCTTATTTATTATTTTGTATGCGTTGTTTGGTTTTTTATTGGATTTTCCGTTCGTTTCATTTTCGTTATAGATCGACATTGTGTGTAGACAAATTTCTGCGTTTCAAACACAGCTCGACTCTAAGAAACGTGATTTCTCCGAGTATGTAGCAAAAGAATTGCAGGAACTAAATGATTGTGGCAAACTTGATGAGGTTTGTTTGCTTGTTTTATTATTTTACTCATTTAAGAATATTATTTACTTACATTAAGTTTGTCAAATAACTATTCTATTCAATGCGCTTAATAATGTTTTTTATTTTGCAGATGGGAATGAAGATTGAGGAGGGAACTCCCCTAAACGATGATCTGCTGTTGCAGGTGTCGGACTCACTGGACTTGTTTGCTGCACAGTTTATCAAGGATACAGTACGAAGAAACGTAAGTTTTATCGAGAAGTTATTTAAATCTTGTTTAAAACAATATAAACTCTTGTAGAATGAGGAGATTCGTCGACTAGACGAGCAAATTGCGGAAAAGGAACGCATACTCAATGCCAGTACCAATAAAATCGCAGAAGTAGATGAGACCATGTTAAAAATTCATGCAGAATTAGAACATTTGCGTCAGGAGCGTGCTGAAAGCGAGAGGGAAGCACAGGCTGTTAGAGCCAAGAAGCAGAGCATGCAACTTCATGTGCAGAGCTCTAATGAAATGGACGATGTGTCCAGATCGGACACTTATAAAACATGTGATACTTTCCCCTCTGACTTCTCGTCGCCTACAATCACAGAGGGACAACAGTCTCCGCTGAGCAATTTTTCGTGCGAGGCTGGAGATGAGGCTGAGGATACACCAAAGGATGACTTCTCAGGCAGCAGCGAGGATGCTTCGCGTACCTGCACGGCGGGTCCCAGCAGCGGAAGCGGCACTACCTCAGTTCCCCTCAGCTCACAGGCTATTATGAGCGACAGCGGCGTCTGCTTAGATACACGCAATCAGACTTTGCAGCAGAATGGAGTAGCCAGTAACTACAGACACCACATGCGAACCAGCGATGAGGAGACTGGCTCCTGTTCGTCCTGTGAAATTGGCCGAAACACAGGCCTGACTCGTGCCTACTGCCCGCTGCATGCCAAGCGTCGCAGGATTGCTGCCCAAAAAGCTTTAATAATGAAGAATCTCGAATCGGACGTTAACAAAGCCGAGCTGGATGAACAGATTGCTGATTTGCAGGATCTGCAACGAAGTTATATACAACTGGAGCAGGAAATGCTGCAATCCGTGCAGGATTTAGAAGCCCATGCTCTATGCTGTGCGGAGGACCGTGCCAGCCAGATGAGCAACTCCATTATGCGCTCCAGTGCTATGAGCCCAACGAGCATGGATGACGCCAGCTCTCAAATTGTTTCGCCCAGCATGACCAGATCGTGTCCGTCCATGAGAGAGTTTCGTAAGCAAATAATAATTGGAGTCATGGAACTTGAAACTAAACGAATTTTCTCATATAGCTGCAGCTGAAGGTGAGCATTTCATAACCGTACCAACGTTCGTGATGCGGGGAGCTGGTAAACAGACACACTACGAGTACGAGGTTCGAATTGCACTACCAGATGGCAAACTCAATATACTGCGTCGCTATAGTCGCTTCAGGGAGCTGCATCTGTGTATGAAGCACTGTTATGGCGCTAAGGTAGATAAATTAAATCATTGCCTAAGGACCATTTCTAAAATCACTTAACATTTCTGTTTTAGATCTCTGCATTACCCTTTCCACGTCGGGAGCTGTTTGCCTCTAATAGTGAGCCTGTGGCGAAGCATCGTCGTCGACTACTGGAGCTTTATTTGCGACGTCTGTTCGTTGTCTGCTCAAAGATACCGCAGTGTCCAATCTACGAGGGACCTGGCGGACCGGGTCTGACCCGAGCCTCTCTCGTACAGTTGTCGTCTTTTTTCAAGAAAGGCCTGTTCGAAAACGGAAAGCATGGGACGGGATAATAGTTAACCTACTGCTGAATTATCTCCTGCCTACAGTGTGTCTATTTATCTATTTGTACTACCTGCTTAGCTACATGAACGACAACTTGGGCTTGTTTTGATGCGAATGTCCAAGTTATCGGTAATCCGTTTAGACTGTAAGTCCTTGTATGTTATATACATCCATATGTATTCATATATAGAAATCGAAATGCTTGTATGTATGTAAGTGTGACCACCAGTGTCCTTCCAATATGTTATTACTTTTATACCAACATGGATATATCTATACACATA
Organism: Drosophila dunni; assembly: GCA_018152125.1. Classification (NCBI taxonomy): domain Eukaryota; kingdom Metazoa; phylum Arthropoda; class Insecta; order Diptera; family Drosophilidae; genus Drosophila; species Drosophila dunni. The sequence continues at coordinate 11,877,808 of JAECXC010001917.1, read as the reverse complement.
AACACAAAAAGAGATGAACTCTGTCAAATCAATCAGTGTATGAAGCCTTACCTTAAACTAAATTTAAATCGAACTGCCAATGGCATTATTGTATCTTTATATTATAAACTTATACAAAAGAAAAATACTTTAACAATTAACTTCCACATGGTTGAGATTTATCTTTAAATATGATCAATTGGTTTGTTTATCAGAGGGCGAATGTCCATTTTAAATAGCTAATTTTTCTCTAGTTAAATATATTAAACAATTAAATAGCAATGCATAAGTTATTCCAGTTATACAGTCTGTGATTATCGATTGAATGAAGATTGTTATATGACAAAAATCCAAATGCAAACAAAATGTATGAAACTGAACATTTCACGAGTATGAAAATCCAACTAAACTACATGTATTATAGGTAACTAGGGTATAAATTGCAATAGTAATGTAAGTTAACTGATCACTGATGGGTTATGGGTAGGAAGATATTTAGCAGTAGGTAATAAGCAATAATTAGCATATATTTCTATGTAAGCATTTAATCATAAGCTGAATGTCGCAATTACACTTCAAACTAATATTGAGTACAACTAACCGCAACAAGAAAAACATGAAATGTTTAAAATTGCTTAAATTAAAATTAAGACTAAGCTTAAGATGAATTGATCTGTTGAAGTTGCAGTTGCTGAGTCTCGATTGCGTTTCTCGAAACAATAATAGTATAAATGTTTAAATAAATTTATTTCATACGAAACTCAAACACCAGAGTATACACTGTTAAGTTAAAAGTCCTGTTGACTGTTAACTGTTGAGCTTAAAGCTTTCGCTAAGCTTTTTAGATTTGCTTAACATCCTTTTTGGCCTGCATCTTGAACTGTATTAAGAACACCATATAACTAATAATAGACACAATCATCTGTAATTAATATAATGTAATTAATAGATAACGATTTTCTTTCGAAACTCTAATTAACATACGCCAGCGAAGTACTCCAGATTGATGTCAAATAATCGACCACAGGAAAAGCGAAGTTTCAGGTGCTCAAACTGCAGTGTGTACTCCATGAGAATCATTTTGAGTGACTCTGGCACAAGCAGACCACAACTACAGTGAATATTGCGTAAAACGCGACCAAAGCTGTTGTACTGAAAGTTGAAAATTAGCTCAACTTTAGAATTGTGAAACAGAAATCAACTTACAGTGTCGATGCATCGGTGACTTATCCAGCAAGGTATAAGCAGGTCGATTAGAAGTATAATCAAGTGCCCAATGCGCCCTGCACTAAAATGTTCAGTAAAATTAAAACATATCAATATTTTGGCTTACCGTAATACCGATAATAGCCGTCATTATTGGCCAGTATGAACGCCCAGTTTACAAGGTGCAGAATACATAAGCCATTGTACAGAAATATGAGCAGCATGGGCAGCCAAAAGTACGCCTCTAATTCATCTACAAGCTTCCAGATGCGTGCCAGCAAATGTTTACTCTTCCGCAGGGCTTCACACTGAGCTTGAAGATGACTGTCTTGATTGTTTGCCCTCAAGTCTCGTTGTAGTCCTAAGAGCTTGTGCCGCAGACGTAGTAATATTTTCTGTATCAGCATCACAAATAATGTATACTCAATGATTTTAAACTGCAATGTAACCATTATAATTTCTGTAAAAATCTTGTCCCGCAAAGTCATGTAGTGTGTTAACGCTGTGTATGAACAAGGCGGAACGCCAAACAGCACAAAGAGGATCCACAGACCCAGCCGCTTGAAAAGATATGTTTGAAATTTGCCAGAAATTCGTTGACTGTCGAGAGTCTGCAAGTTTCCATCGATTTCCAGTTCTAATGCCGATAATTCTGCATAAATATTGCCCAGTCGACGATAATAGATCAGTATGAACATCGAATTGGCTACCATTATGAATATATAAAAGATCTTCTGAGCAATGCCCAATGCAGTGGTGAAATCCTCCACTGCTAGTTCTTGGACTTCCACAACAAGTATCATAATGTTAACGTAGCAAACGTAGACACTCAGCACACAAATGCAGCAGTTGTAACAACAGAAGATGAACATTAACAGCATCCATTGTGTGCTGCTTCGAATTAACTTGTAGCTACTTGGCGGTGGTGTTAGACTAAGCAGCGAAAAGAATTCTAGATAGGGTCGTGCTGTTGCCAACAGTTTACCCTCCATGACGATACTGAAATGACGCGCGTAAATATTACGTATACGCGGTGTTGTCGCTTAGTTAGCTTCGATTGCGATTAATTGTGTAGATAGTTAAGCGAACGTTGATGGCTAACTAACTAACTCCTAAGAACCTATTGGAATCCAATAATTTTATTATTAACTTTAATATACTATGTGATTTTCGGTTTTCTGTTATTACCCAAATAAAAGTTTGCACAAAAATGGATAATAGTGTCAACTTCTAGGTGATCTTTTAAGTGCTAACAGAATTAATAATAATTTTGAAATACTATTGCCAATAGTTAGCCTTTTAGAACGACACTAAAGCAGTGTTTCAGCGTATTACGTATACGCCGCAACAACAGTCGATTAAATTGCGCTGATAGAAAAGTGTAAAGATATTTAACTATTCTCGTAGCCAATTGGCATATTATAGCAAGTGTAATTTTTCAGTTGGAAAAAAAGTTCCAGGCAATTGCTTTTTTCCTGTACGACTCTAAAAACCCAGTTTGATTGTTCAGTAATCATTAATGCCGTTTACTCCCCCATTGTCTCAGTGACCAACTCTCCTTCGCTTTGCCTGGTTTGCATTATTTTTGCATACGTTTGCCAGCAATTATTCCACTTCCTTTCTTCATTTACCCGTTTGTGCACATAATTGCGCTTCTTGTGCACTGCGAAGTGCAAAAAGAGGGCCAGGATATGCAACTACACACACAGCCTTTAACGGTCGGAAAAATTCAAGAGGACGTGGACAAGCCAAATCAAATGAAAACATTCCCCGTTACCTCGTACCAGAAACTAGAGTCCGCCTGCTAATCTTGCATGCTCTCGTTGGCTGCCTGGTTTGGTATTTCACTTAGCGGCAGCACCATTGACAGGATCATGTGTCCTTTTTAATTTTAAAGTACTTCACTTTAGTTTCTCCACTTCATGGATGAATTCAGTGTTAATGGATGTGCATGTGTACGTGGGATGGGGTGTGTGTGTGTAAGTGAGTCTATGTCCTTTTCAAGTCCTTTTCTTTTCAGCTTGATTAAGCACTTTGTGTAAATGGAGCACATGCAGATGTCACTTGGCCTCATGTAGCTGGCCATCGGCCAATGGCATTTTTAATTTACCAAACTCGAGATTAGTGTCAGTGCAGTCTAGAATAAAGTATTCTCTGTTCATGGATCTGGGATAATACCACTTGTATTTGCGCAGTCCTCATGCGCATCCATTCAGGTAGCAAACAATTATTGAACTATAATAAAATTAAATAATTTTTAACAAGCCACAGGAAAACGGATGTGCTCACACAGCCAACACACACACATACACACATGTACACACACAAATCTGACACAAAAGCCAATCGCTTTACATCGCACACAGATAGTGTTTTTTATTATTGCCTTTTGTTGTGCTTATTATAAATACACTTGGGTATTGTTTAAATTGCATTCTGTTAAAAAACACAAAATAAAATTTCCCATATATTTTATTTGCAAAGGTAAATAAATTCGCATAAAGGCATGTAAGCTGACTTCTGAAATGTGTGTGTTTGGGTGTGTGTGTGCGTGTGCGTGTAATAAACAAATACATTTTTATTATTTATGTATTCATGGCCATTAAACGGATATCCGTGGCCATTGCGCGTTAAATTGCAATGCATCCCGCTTCAAGCTATTCTTACTCTCCTCCCCTTATCACCTCTCCGGTACATATACTTACTTATATATAAATTTATTTATATATATATGTGTTTATGGGCAACTTTAATATGCACTTGTGTGACTACATATGTCAAGCGGTAGCAGCGGCACTCACATGTTATTAAATTAACGCACAAATTAACAAAAATTACGTGAAGCTTAATGAAATTTCACGATTTTTCATGCTGATATGTTGAGCTGAGCAGCCAATCTGTTTAAGTACGTCGACCTGGCTAAAAGTAGTTGACTGTAAATTCATTAAAATTGTTTTCGATATTGATATTTCTTTGCAAAAATTAACAAGTAAGAGAGGCTAACGTCGAGCGAGCCAATTGTCAAAGACCCCGTACGAAATTTTCCAAAAATATGAGCAATTTTCAACCAATTTGTCCTATGAGGGCTATAGGCTATAGTCGTCCGAACTGGACCAAAGGATAATGAGGATAGTTACAATGGTACCATACACGTACAGTGATGACGCTAGCTCTGATAGTTTGGAAGTTGTAGTGTAATGAAAATAAATTTGACTCTATAAGAAATTTACCTATGTGTTGGCTATTCTAAGCCATATGTCTTTCTCTGATATCAGTGATTTGAGATCTACTGAAAGTTCTGTTCGCATGGTATTACAGCTGGAATATGCAAATTCCCAGTTGAATTCTCAGGCGAAAAGAAATCCACAGTAAGATACAACAGAATTTTCAAGAGCCCAGTTTAAGATAAAAAAGTTTGTGCAATGTTAATGTTAAGGTAATGTTAAGTTAATGTTAAGGTAATGTTAAGTTAATGTTAAGTTAATGTTAAGGTAATGTTAAGATAAGAGCCCAGTTTAAGAAAAAAAAATTTGTGTTAATGTTAAGTTAATGTTAAGTTAATGTTAAGTTTATGTTAAGTTAATGTTAAGTTAATGTTAAGTTAATGTTAAATTAATGTTAAGTCAATGTTAATGTTAAGTCTATGCTAAGTCAATGTTAAAATTAACATTTATTAATGTTAATGTTAAATAATTTTTGCATTGCGACCTGCTGGACTTTCTGTTTGCCTGGTATTTCAGCAAGAATTACTAACGATTTTGGGCACTTCAGACCGCAGCGGTCAAGCAAAAAAAAATCCGCGAAAGGCCAAAATCGAAGATTTCTTTGTCTGAAACACCAGGGGACCAGAATCATCAGCAAGCGACAGACTGTAATTTAAATTGAATTACAGAGAGTAGAGTGCGGGAGCACTTAAACATTTTATAGCATAATTGCGGGCTGCGTATGAAAATTATATGAGTGTAAAGTCTGAAAGTCAAAAACTATGCAACTTTGATATTGAATATTTTGGCACTCAGACGTCGGATTTTCGATTGGTATGACTTTTTGGAGTCGGGAGGACTAGGACTATCGATTGGCATCAAAAAATCGCAATCTTAAAATTTGACGATTTTTGACAAAAATGCAAAGCAAAATGCACTGCAAAATTTGTCAAAATGGGGGCGAATTTAAAAATTTGAACATTGGCCTGGAATCGATGCTACTAGTTGTCGAGAGTCTAAAAAGGCAACGCGATTCAAAATATCACTTCATTTGGCTGAGAAATAATCATTCAAAGTTGACAATATGAATTTATTGGGATTCCAATTTTCAATGCTTTTCGCACTTTTCGTTTCTATTATTTTTTCCGACTCGTCTACTCTATTTTAGAGTACGGGGTCTAAATATAAATATTGACGTTTTTTAGTGAATAAGAACTATCCTTAAATTCTACAAATTATTTACCGATTTTTCCCTCTGTACCTTTGACGCACTTGCGTATACTTAATATACAAATGTCTGCAAATTGTAGCTACTTTTATAAACAACTCTGTAAAGAAATGAAACATTTATCTAATCCCTTTATTTGTCATCTATTTTCATTCATTACGGCAGTGCTAAATCCCTTTTGCTCTACTTTAAATCAAATGGCACACTGCGTATACTTAATGCGAGTGTAAAACTGAATTTAGTGAAATAGCGCCGGGTCTTGCACCTCTAATTGATAAGTGTTACAAATTCTTTTGGCATTCACTATGGCCAACAGCATCAGATAAGTGGGCTAAGGCGTACGAAAGTCAACGAAAGCAAAAGAAAGCGATAAACATTTTGTTATCGCGTGAAAGCTCATGCCTAAATTCCAAATACCGGCAGAAATTTTCCATGAAAATTGCAGGAAATATCAATCGACATGCTGTAAAGAGACGGTTGGCGGCGGTTGCTGCTTGTCGGTGGTTGGTGGTTTTTGGCGGGTTTGGGTGGTTTCGGGGGATATCGCTCCTTGGGCTAGACGTTCAGCTGCCGAGCATCGATATGTAATCAATGCTTTCAAATAACTTTGCAATACTCAGCACGGCTTTTGTTTTGCGCAATTCAAGTACGGGAATCCAATCCCAAGGAGCTGAAAAACAATGGAAGCTTAAGTGGAGTGTGGAAGTCGAGTAATTGTATTGATGTAAGTGAGTGTGTCTGTGTGTGTGTGTGTACTTGGGTGTATGGGTGTATGCTTAAGGCGCACGAAAAAGGATTTCAATAATGCGGCATACAATCTGTGCTGAAAGCTTAAACAATAAAAAGTGAAAATTCCACAAAACCCCATACGTACTCCCATAATGTGGTTAAGCATATTATCAATAGAGGAACCCATCTCAGTCTGTCCTTCTGCCTGACTGTCGGTCCCTCCGAGTTGTGCGTGGAAGCTGGACGAGTTACATTTGCGGTTGGCAGGCCCAAGACAATGCGACATGTGTCTCTTCATTGTTACAACAAGACAATGCAGATTAGCTGCCTTAGATTGGGCTCAGGCACTCGTACAGACTCCTATGGGGCTCAAGACCACTTGGCTTTGATTTAAATGAATAACAAGCTTCGATTGAATCCCATTCGTCTACAGTACCTGCACCCATATCAATGGCCAGGGGGATTTTCAAGTATTTTCCAGCAAACCGAAGACATCAAGCACGTACTGCATATGAATATGAATACGAGTATTGATTCAAATGGAAATCAATTTCCCTCACATATCTCAAGTGGCTGTTGTAGAGTATTTGAATACCCTGTAGACTAAAGGGGGTGCAGGGAGTATGAAAATGCAAGACGTCTGTTGAAACAAAAGCATTTCAAAGTTGATAACGTAAACGAAAAAACTTTATTGAATTAAATGAAGTACAGGGCTCACAACAGTCTGACTAGCAAGTCTCTGCTTGCCATTCTTAATTTTTCTATCTTTTCTGTCTCTCATCTGCTCCTGAGTTGATGAATATTCCTGCTACAGTGGCCTCTGCGCTCTCTTCAGCTGCTTTCCTGCGGCTTATTAGCAAAACTAGTTCGTCTGATTGCCAAAACGTATGCAGCTGACAGTAAATGTCTTCTTCTCGCTCTGAGAACATTTATGTTGTAGATTTTAAGCTACAACTGATTTATGCTAATGGTCTTGCCAAATATTTGCAACCACTTTAGCAACATTACAAACACGAATACGAAAATGATCATTGTTATTAGCCATGTTTGTTGTAGTTGTAAAAGTGTCACACGTGTCTGGATTGCAGTTGCCAACATTTGCGACAGTTAAACACATAAAAATAAGTAGCAAAAAGTTCAAGAAACAGCAGCAGTTGGGCTACTGTTTATTAAAAAGCAGATACCCTGGGAAATCCAGAAAAGTTAATCTATTTATGAGTAACTGTGGAATATTATTTGTTAATTAAATGATACAGAATTTAAGAGTTTTTAAATCTGGTTTTATACTAAGAACTTCAAAGGAAAAATTCACTAATATGTATGAGTTCGAGATTACTATCTTAAAGTACATACAGGGTATAAGAATCGAGTTGAGCATGAGTTCAACTGGACGTGTTATGCTGCGGACAAACGCGAAACGTGACGGACGTGTTGTTTATGTGGAATACTCATACAGCATTCATCGACATCATCAACATAATTTACAAAATGGCGGAAGGGAACAAGGCGAGGCACAGAGAGAGAGAGAGAGAGAGAGAGAGAGAGAGAGAGCGCGTAGGAGAGAGATGAAGCCAGAGAGCAGATGGTAGAGGACAAAGGGCAAATGGACTAATAGCAAACTAAGCAATAAGCTTCAGATCGGAGTTGTGAGTTTAACAGCGACGTTGGCAGAGGCACCGACTGAAGCAGCGACTGCGACAGCGATAACAGCTGCCGTTGAATGAACCGCTTTGGCATTCATATGCATATCCCTGGCAGCAACACTTAAAGTCACCCGACTGCCCAAGCAACTACGTGACAATGCCAAGCCCAAGCCCGAGCACAAGCCCAAACTCAAGGAGTGCCAAGTTAACTTTTCTGCCACCTTACCCCCCCTCACCACACTACACGGGAACTTGTCGCGCATATGTTGCCAAGACATCGCCCTTCCACACGGTAACAGTGGCGCCTCCCATTCTCCCATACTCCTCTCCACACTCGCTGCCTTCCATTCAAGCAGCCATTCGTAGTGTAAATATTTAAACAATAATAAGTTGGCGGAAAAGCGCAGGAAAACTCTTGTGTTGTCGCGCGGCAAAATGGCAAAAACTTTTGTTATCTTTTCACCATGAAAATGGCACAAAATAGGTTAGGTAAGGGCTGAAGCTGAACCGAACGTGCACTAATCGTGCTTGTGTGTGAGTAGTGTTGGTGTGTTGGGAGGGATATTAAGTATACGCTAAGTGTGACGCGCTCACGGGGTGTTTGTCTATGCTGCGATGTATCGCATTTCATGTTTTCAATTAGCGTTAATGTCACTGCGACATACGAGTTGGGACTAAATTGAAATTGTATATGAACTCTGGAGTGGATTGCGCCAAACGACAGTAAATCAAAGACATGATTAACGGATCGATATGAGCAGCAGACCCTAAAATGTATCCTTAAATGAATATTTATAAATTTTGTTCACTTTTTGAGAGATAAGTGTTGAAAGTTGAAATAAATTTTAAGTTGGTGAGTTGTTTTGTTGTCTATTCTTAAATCAATCCTTAAATCTAAATGGACCGATGCGAGAACGCTCTTAAAATTATCGTAACGCAGACATATTTCAGTCGTATTTCCAAGAAAACCGAAATTGAATCATGGCTAAGATTTGGCTTTAAGTGAAACATAAGTTAACTTATGGCACTGGATGTGAGAATAGATTTTATATATATACGAGTATAAATTTTGGATTTTACATATGTAAATGGGTAATGGAAGGTATAAAGGGTTGTATTTATGCACTTGCTGCTTTATAAATATTGTCATACTCGTAGTCGATGCCAACAAAGAGTCATTTGCATAAATGTCAATCATACGCCGCGTGTACCACAATGTTGTTGACTTTGGCTGCCTAAAGTCGCTCGAAACCGAGTACACGAAACATTCGTCGAGTCTTCGATGTATGAGGTAGGGAGCGAGGGTTCAACTTACCTTCATCTCCCCTAGTTACCTCCTGGTTCCCCCAAGTAAAGCGAGTTTCGCTACTCGATTTGCGTTTTATTTCAAAATTGAATTTCAGCACTGATTATGTGTAGTATTCGTATGCGTATGTTTGTATTCATTCCCCTGGGTATTCACTGCGAGTATTCGTTTGCTTTTTTCTCTGCCTGTCTTTCAGTTGCCCGGGGTGCATAAATAAGCAAAGCGCCACTCAATTATTCGTGTTGTGGCTGAAGCTATATTTGTAATCCTTTATCCTTGTACCTGTGACGTGTCGATTTGATTTGCCTTCTGCAATTTATTTTTAAATTACTCAAACTAGAGCTATTGAGGCTTTAAGTCAACAAATATTTTAATATTGCGTAGATAATCGAGTTATAAGCTGCATCAATTAAAAGTCTCATATTATTCGGATTAAACTTCAAAAGTGTCTGTTGTGCTGTGTTTATTGCCGTAAATTGAGCTCAAAATAAACCAGAATTTTTCTTTATTGTTGTCTTTAGGTTGAATTAGAAACCTTTTCGCATCTCCTCCTCTTCCTACTACTCCTCTAGGCAAATCGGTAAAAAGTTCGAGAGTCGATGAAAATTTATTTTATTTGATGTGAAACGACATTGAGAATTTGTCTGCATTTTGAGGCCATTTAATTGTGGCTCATTTAATTCATTTTTTTTTTATTTGCAATTTGCCTTTGAGGTTTTTGGTGTAACATTTAATTGAAAATTTCTGTTCAGAAAGTTTTTAGCGAGTCGTTTTCCTTTCTTTGCCTTTTTTATATTCTCAAATGTTCAGCTCATTAAAAAGCAAAATGTTAAAGTCGGAAATGATTGAATAATTTGTAAAGTCTTTAGAAATCACGAGTGTTCATATTGGCAGATTATGGTACATATTTAAATTGGCATAAAAAACTATTCTAATCAATTAAAATTAAATTAGTTTGTGTAATTTCCCGCTGTTTGATTTTTGTGATATTATTAATTCATATTAATGGCATTTGAATATTTGATATCAAAACCGCGCGAATTGATAGACATTTGATACTGCTAATGAAATGTCAGTGAGCCTGACATCGCCATTGGATAATTGGCTCCACTAATTAGAGTCGTAGCATAAAAATTAATACAAATTAACAAATGGATGCGGAGTGCATTTAAATGGCACTTGAAGAGTAATTAAAAACAAAACCAAAAAACAGAACTCGCAAAAAGTGTATGAAAAAAAAAAAGAGAGAAGTCGCAATTTAAAATAAATAAATTTACTCATAGCGAGAGCATAAAATTCATCGGAATTTTATTGATGATGATGAAGATTCATCATGAACAATGTCAATTTTTCATCCGTATTTAAATTGATGGAGAAAATGTCAGCAACAGTTGCTCTGTCAGTTCACGAGTTAATCGAAAAGTGAAAATAATAACGAGTTGCGATGCATTGTCTGGACTGGCTGCTCTCGGGCTAAGTGAAACTACAGTGAACGCTCCCCAAGTGGAACTTTGATCGCAAATTGGCAGAGGTTGAACGGTTGGAATAAAAATTGCTACTTTAATTACTTTTATTATTACGTAAAATCAAGTACTTCATGTGGGAAATCTTATGCAAATATCAATATTTTTAAAAATTACGTTCTTTTCTTTCATCAACGCGCACATGCTTAATTATTAATAGTTGCGAAAATTGCAATTATGTTTGGCTTTTGTTGACCTTTTCTGGTCAGCTGTGTTTGCAAGTGTCGAACATACATACATATGTGTATGTGTAAGTATTGGAGTGGTGTGGATTGATGCTGCAACCGCCGGACTTAATTAGCATCATTGCCAACGGGAAAACTTGGTCAGCGAGTTGACTGTGTGACAGACAATCAACCCATTTAACTGACAATTGCACATCTGACAATCTACGGCCTGGAAGCTGCAAAACCTTATTATTGAAATTCGATATTAAACACACACACAGGCACACACTTATGTAAGCACTGTATACATATGTACGTCAGCTCAGTCGTTAAAGTCAAGTATTAACAATATTGGGCATACTGTGTGTGTGTGTGTGCAGCTCAAATATTAAAAGATGCACAAAGAGAAAACTTATATTGTTTTGGCTTAAGTACAGTATTGTATTGCATTCAAACAGTATTTTAAGTCAATGTTACATTTTGCAGTAAATAAAGTATGCAAGAGACTAAAAAAATAGAATGTAAAGAAAACAAGCGAATAAAAAGACTCGGAGTAATACGTATACGTATCTATCACATATTTCCTAAGCTCGACAAAGCAAAAACTAACTTTAAATATATGCAAAAATCTGCTTTTAAAGCCAATATTTCATTCTGAATCAAACTACTGCTGACATTGTTTAGGATTTGAAGTCCGGAATTCCCGTTAATTCCACTTTCCTGTGTATTTATTTTAACAACCCATTTACCTCTAAAAAACAAAACAAATGAGTTGATTTTTAAACCGCTGTTTCTATATTTAACTTGTTTTAAATACCATTTAGTGGAGATTTTATTTAGTTTTGAACCGAGTTCAGCTAACAATTGATAATTTTTATAAAAGTTGCACATCAACTCCAATGTTTGCCAAACCGGAAATGGGAATGGGAAAAGGAATGCAGAGCAGGAAATGGAAATGGATGGCAGATAAAGATGAGGAAAAAAATGCAATGGCCATAAATTGAGTGCGGTCACAGTGAATAGACAGTGGCAGCGGAGAGTGGATTGGTCAACCATTTGGTTAACCCAAATGGCAGCAAATTAGAGCTCAAGTGTTTTCAGCTTGTTCTAATTCTTCGCCTCGCTGCCTGTTGAAAAATCGAAGTCACTTTCGCTGCCTGTCGCTGGCATTGCTCCTGCTGCTGCTCCTCCTGCTGCCCCTGCTGTTGGTTGGTTGTTGGCTGTGGGTGTTGGTGTTGGTGTTGGTGCTTCATGGACTGGTTTCGCGCTTGAGCTATCATCCGTTTCGCTGCTGTCAACGAAATTAACGCGCTTCTTCTTCTTTTGTTGCTGCTGTTGTTGTTGCTGCTGCTGCTGTTGCGCGTCATTAGACGCCGCTTGTTTGTCTGTCGTCGAAAGTATCGATGTGGGTTTGACAGGTTTGGCAGCAGAAGCAGCAGAAGCAGCAGCAGGAGCTGGTGAGTAAGTGGCTTCGGTTTTTGCATCATCAATGGGTGGTGCAAGTGGTGCGTTGACTGCTTGCTCCACTTCCTGTGGCTCAGCTGCTTCACTGTTGCTGTTGTTGCCGTTCTCGGACATTGGATATGCGGCTTCCTGTTGTTCGTGCTGCTGTTGTTGCTGCTGCTCGCCGTAGTAGTCATAGTTTGTTGTGCCGGCATCATAGTCCTGCGCCGCGTAGCTGCCATCTGGGGCATACTGCGTGGCATTGGGATCGGCAATATATTGTCCAGTTGTCTCGTCGTATATATAGCCTGGGTAGGCATTGGGATCATAGCCAGCTGCATATTGCGACGCATCGTAGTTGCTGTAATCCATATTGGAGTACTCCTGCTGTGTTGCATCAACATCAGCAACATTCTCAGCTATTGCTGCGACTGCTCCCGCTGCAGCTGCAGCACCGGTGGCAGCTACAGTTCCTGCCTCGTTTGCTGCCGCATTCGCATCCGTTGCATATTGCTGATAGTCTGTGGGATTTCCGATTTCAGTATAAAGCGGCTCACTTGACTGCTGCTGCTGCTGCTGTAGCTGATGTTGCTGTTGCTGTTGCGGTGGCAACTGTTGCTGATTGGACTCAATGCTGGCATAACTGGGCTCACCTGTGTCCCCATAACTAATGGCATCATACTGTGCGTAATCGAGCTGTGATGCATGTTGTTGCTGTTGTTCCGTTTCGATCTCTGGCTGTTGCTGTGGTGCGTGTTCAAATAAGCCCAAGGTTGCTGTTGTTGCTGCCGCGGCTGCTGCTGCTGTTGTCGCTGCTGCTGCTGCGGCTGTGGCTGCCGTCAAACGTTCGCCGTAAATGGCATTTTCAATATTCTCAATCGACACTCTGGGCTTAGCGGTTGCTTCACTGCTGTTGGTTGCCATTGCTGCTGCCGTTGCCATCGCTGTTGCCGTTGGTGACAATTGATTACCTCTTGCCAGCTGCTCATCAACCGCAGCCGCTGCCTTTTGTAAAGCAGCACGGCTTGCTTTGACTTCGTCTAGCAAATCGTTGGTGATACCAATGCCTGAATTTCCACCTACAATGCCACTTCCACTACCACTCACACTTCCATTTCCACTCCCATTCCCACCTACGCTGCCACGCACGTTCAGCTCCAGTTTGTCTTCGAACTGTTCGCGAGCTCTTGACAGTGTTGTTGGAGCTGGATGCCAGGGCTCATCGATTTTCAGCTCGCCAAAGTATGCTTCGAAATTGTGTTGCTGTTGTTGTTGTTGCGGCTGATGCTGCTGTTGGCCAGGCTCATTATGGCCAGCGAAACTTGGCAATTTTTCATGCTCGACTTTAGTCACGCGTGAATTTGGCCAAGTATCCTGCTGCTCTGCTGCCTCCTTTTGAGGTTGTTGCTGCTGCTGTTGTTGTCCCCAATTGTCCCCCGCCAATTGTGGTCGCCCGCCAACGTCATCGATGCCACCAACAGTTGCTGCAGCTCCAACAGACGTCAGTTCAGTCAACGTTGCCGTCTTTGGCAATTTATCAAATGTCAACGAGGATGTTGCCAACGTCGAGGATGTGCTGCTCAGTTCTCTTGGACTTTTATCATTTGGCATTGTTGTTGATGTTGTTCCTCTGTCTGCTTGATATTCACCTGCTGCCGCTGCTGCGGCTGCTGCTGCCCGTGCAGTCGCATCAAAGTGCGTCATGCGCTCCGGCAAATCGGCATTCTCATTGTCCAGAGCGCGCAATGTGGCACGCAGATCGAATAGGTTGGAGGTGCCCAAAGCCGGTCCTCCGCCATACAGTTCCGGCACGGGCATGTAAACGGGCTGCGGTGCAAACTGTGGTGCTAATAACATGCCAGCCTGTGTCTGTATCGGTGTGGGCGTGGCAAAAGCCCACTGCTGCGTAGGTGTTGCCAATAATGCCTGACTTGGATTCACTTGTGCAGCAACTGGAGTTGGCATCATCGAAGTTGTTGCTGCTCCTCCTGCTGCTACTGCCGCTTGGTTTGACATAGCTGCTGTCTGTGGCTGCAGCAGCACTGGAATTGGCATGGCGTTGCTGCCACCTGCAGTCGCTGTCTGTTGAATGCTACGCAGGGTCTGCTGCTGCACCAATTTAGCAAAGTACATTTGATATTGCAGCTGTGAAGGTGGAACAAAAGTCATATAGAGACATTGATTAAAGATGCCAACAACTGTAGGCCATGTAGTCATGTACCTTCATCATTTTGAGTCTCTCACTGCGCTGTGACATGGCTGCAGTTTGTTCATCAATGCGTTCCAGCATGTGTACAAGTTTTTTGTTCCTTTCATTCCGTTTAGCCTGCTCCTCCAGAAACTCCTGATACTTCTGACGGGTCTTCTGTCGCATGCTCTTATCACTAGGCGATAAGAATGTGATATTTCTTTCATTCCTTTCACACACAAAAGTTACTTACTGCTCATTCCGCTTCTGCAGCACTTTATCCAGTTTGTGCTCGAGCTGTTGGCGGTTGTCCTCGCTGAAAGGATAAGAAAAGGGGATAATATAGTGCGTTGGAAATCTTAATTGGATCTGCGAGGCTTTGAACTTAGGCAGAGTTGTTCTCAGCTCATTTCTAGTCACACAACATATACACAACAATAAACATTTACGATTACACTAGGGTAGGACTTCCGGTGCTAGGCGGTACTAGAAGTTGCATAAATTCTATTTACATTTAGTATAAGACATTGATTGCTGGCAGCCAAAAACTTAACCCTTTTTCTATTTTTATCTTTATACAAACTATAATAGTTGGCGTAACTCTTGGCGTGTATTAAAAATAAACAAATCGATTAATTGCATTAGGTAATTTCGAGTTTCGAGCATTGTTTACTAAATTATAATATAAACATTTAGATATTTTAAGAACTTCCTTACTGCACACAGCAAACAGTAAATATTTTGGAGTTTTTAGTTTTAAGGTCTTAAAATAATTATGATCACTTTAAAATTCAGTTGTGAATTGGCATTCCAAATATTTAAACATTTTTCTAAAAGTCACCAGTTTATAGGTCGCCCATAGCACTACACTTATGAATTTTTTAAGAACACACTTCAAGAACTGTACTTTTTGCAGCTGAGTACGCCCTAACTAAACTTCAGCCAATTGCAGGGTAACTCCGCGTCAAGTATACCACTCTGTTATGTAAACCGTTGCAAGCACCTGCGTTGTAGCTTCTCCTGCAGCAGCTCCACTTGCAGCTTGTAGTTCTCTAGCTCGGCCTGTGGATACATCTTGAAGATGACTCTTGTATCTTTGTAACTGCTGCTGCTGTAGACTTGGTTACTGCTCGTCCTGCTTCTACCGATCGTCCTCGTCCGACTGCCAATGGCCAACTGCAGTCGAGTATTGACACAGTTTGCATGGCAGCGAGCAGCCGAACCGAGGAATACAATAAATGTGAATGCGACAATGTGTGCTATTTTTAAAAGCAACTTTATTTGAATATAAAACGTGTGTGTGCATGTCTGTGTGTGTGTGTTTGTGTGTGTCTGAATGAGTGCTCACTGTTTGTTTGTTGAGTCGCCCTGTTGTCATGGCTACCTTATTTCTTAGCACTGTTTTATTTAGTGGTTGCTTGGCATTGGCCCCGAGGCGACTTTACCGTTTGGACGACCTGCCCTTATTGATTTTGCTTTGGCCCTTTTTTCCTTTCGGGTGTTTGTGCCACACACAGCATGTGGCAAGCATTGAGAGCGGCTGACTAACTTTCGATTTTGCGCATCATGAATTATCCATGTTGTTGTCCAGTTCTACAAAGAGGCGGGACACTAATTACACGCCCAGCTAGTGGGTCACTTTTGGAAAGTTTTTTAAAAAGAAATTTGGAGTGAAAGGGGCGAAGTGGGCGGTGTGTAAAGGGAGCAGGTGGAGACAGTAACCGTTCCAGCGAAGGCATTTGTCATGCATTGCACGAGATTTGCCTGCACGAGCGACCGCAGCTTCTGCTGCCCTTCAGCGTCAGGTTTGGGTGAAAACACATGTCGTTTCCACACACAAACACACACAAATACACACACATTTCCACATATATAGATATATAGCTAGATATTATACTGGAGCAAAGTTGGGCAGTCAAGCGTGCGGCACCTGAATGTGAATTAATGGTAGCGTCTATCACTCGTCGGCCACAGACAACAACAACCAAAAATGACAACAAAAACGACGACAACAACAACAACAACTCTGACATATTCACAGAGTCACCATTATGCCGCGACAACGTCGTTGGTTAGTGGTCCTGCCACTCCCTCTCTTCGTATCTTTCTTCCCTACCTTCCTTACCCCACTCCCTTCCTTGCAGAGCCCTACTGTCCTTGCTGCTACCACTCTTCAGTTTATTCCCTCCCTTGGCCCTTGTCGTCACGGTGTTGTGGTTGCGGGTCGCTATATACAATTTTTGGTTATTTGCGCAGGCCAAACTGAAGCATGCAATATAAGTGCGGCTGTTAATGCAAACTCTAAACGTGTGTGAGTGTGTGTGGGGGTGTAGGGATGTGTGTGCTTGTGTGTATGATGCATGGACGTAGCGTGAAGGTTTTGCTTGTAGAACAGTAATTCATGCGCCTCCCTAATAGATTATTTATATGTAAATACCCTTTATTAAGTGCAGGAATGGGAGGTGTGACTACAAGAATTCTAGCAATTGAGAAGACTTAAGAGACAAAAAATAATAGAGGACAGCAAAATTGGAACTATACCATCTGGAATACTGTAGAAACTAGAATAGTTTCAAAAGAGGACAGCTTTAAAAACTAGAAGTTGAAACGTAGAAACAGAAACGTCTCCAAAATACGATTAACTGACAGAAGCCACTTTCTATTCTTTGCCTGGTAGGTCAACAAGGGTCGATGAGAAGTTGTTCCCACGAATCGAGAGTAACTGAACCTACAGCAAGGCACGAGTGCACATGCCACTAGCCACCTGCCACCAGCCACATGCCACAACCACTCGCCAAACTCATACTCACTCGGAATAACTGCCAAAAATTACTAAAGCTGAATATTTGATTGCGAAAATGTCGCTGACAACGACAAAAACATAGACAGATGCTAGAATTGCCTTTTCGTATAGATCGAATGAATAAAGCCGTCGACTGATAGATTTTGTTCTATTTTTGTTTCTCTTTTATAATGTGAGTATTTGGCGCTGGGTTTATATATTTATTTTTGCCATGTCGCCCAATATTTATTTATAATATTTGACAAAAATGAAAGAAAAGAAAAACAATTTGTGGCGCAAAGTTCGCTTTTCTTTTTGAATATTCATTGAATGCGTTTCAAATTTGATAATTCATGAGTTGTCGCTAGTTGCGAATCGGGAAAAAATTTGCATAGCGAGTGTTGAAAGCAGAACTGCAAAATTTTGGTCAATGTGAATTTATGTGTATGGCTTTATGCCACACTCCCAAACTGTTTAAATGTGTGAGTGTTAGTGTGTGTGTGAGTATATGTGTGCAGCTTATCAGTCGCTGCACAGCATACTTTTTGGCGCACTTAATTTTAGCTGCCATTTGCTCCAGAAAAGGAAGAATTGGTCGAATTGGCAGCAGGGGACAGGAACGGGGAAGGGGTTAAGTCGACCCTCTACTGCTGGAGCGTCTTTTTCTTTTGCCGATTCGCAGTCAATGAAGTGGAAAACTGAAAACTTTTTCTTTGCAGTCTATTAAAAATAATGGCCGCTGACAGCGAAACCACTCGCCAAGTGCGAAAACGCGCCACATGCAGTCCAGCACGTACATGTGCCTGCGTATGTGTGTGTGTGTGTGTGTGTGTGTGTGTGAGAGTGGCAGACATTAAATTAATATGGTTTATGCGCATGTGTGCATATGTGTGTGCGGTAATTTCTCATAGCGTTTCATTCGTAGACTACATTGCTATGACCCCCAGCGGTTGCCCCTTTGTAGTGTTTGACCTGCAGGGTAAATTGTTGTAGCTACAATCGAGGGAAACTAATAACTGCGGTTATTATGTTAATAAAATTAGTAAAAATTTGTAAACTGAGTATAAATTTAAAATAGAAACGGAACAAAAAGAGTTGAATTTAAAAGTAAATTTACATTGCTTATAAAATACGGTTATATTTATACATAGTTACAACTTTCTTACTTTTGACCTGTTTGATACTTGAATTACAGCACTTAAAAATTAAATATATTTTAACTAAAAAATTAATATATTAGTGTATCGTTTTAGAAAGGATATTCATTTGTCGTATACTCTTAAAGCTGCGCACTTGTTTGCACTGTTGCTGTACAATGGCGAAAAATGTGAAAAGAAATGGCGAGCAATGCCGGGCAATACTCAGCAGTGCGCTGGTTTTGTGGTTAATGCGATAATTTAATTGTAATGCGGGTCTGGCGTCTGGGGTGCCAATAATTTAACTTGCAATCAGCGCAGCACTTATTGGGTTAAACATATAAGCCAGCAGCGAAAGAGAAAGATGGCCCAGACAGAGGAATGACTATAAAGACAGGGGAAACGGAGAGAGTGGAAAAGAGGAAGAGAGCATGTGATGCACACATGCCAGTTGGATGGCTTAAATGTGAATGAACCCAGCAAGAAGCAACCGCAATAGCAAAAGGATGCAATAAAGAAGCTGGCAAATAAATTCAACGAAGACTCCTGCTGCTCTGCCAGCTGCTGTCCTGCAAAGGCGCCAGCAGCAGCAGCAGCAGCCAAAGCAACAGCAGCAGCAGTTTCGAATTTTTGCACGTAAACGTTAAAAACGAGGACAAAAGGCAGCAAATGCGTAGCTTACTTATTGGCACTTCGCCAAACTGGGAAGACAGCGATAAAGACTGAGAGAGAGGGAGGAAGAGAGGGGGCAGAGAGTTAAGCGGAGTGCAAGCAAGAGAGAAATGATAGATAGAGAGGGGGTGCGAGAGTGACTGCAACACCCTTTTTGCTAGCCTAGAAACAGTTGCCGTGTCAACATGAAATATTTTACAGCGATACAAATCGAAGCTTAAGTCCAGTGCAATGTCAGAGTTCTCGACGTCAAGTTGCACTAGGAAGCAGCAGACCAAGAAGTTGGCAAGGGAATTGTCTGAGAACAGTCTTAGAAGCAAGTGCAGCAGCTGGCAGATCTACTGTTAAAGTAACAGGCAAAGGAGCATACAAAAGTGAAGTCGAAGGAGCAGTCAGGAGAAGATTATAGGGTAGAAAGGCAAGGGATCAATCTAAGGAGAGAAGAAATGTGCTGGGAGAAGCAGAGAAAGGAGCTGAAAAGAGTGGGAGGGAAGGTAAAAGAAAATAAGCAGTGAAAGGCTTGAACTAAACACAGCTGTAGGGCAGAAAAAGAAGGTCCAGCCAGATATGGAACAACCAAAGGAACTGGATGGAAAGGATGAAAAAGAAAAGCTTCTTGACCAGGAATACCCCCAGGAAAACGATCAACCTGAGGAGCAGGCGCAACCAAGTCAGTCCGAAGAGGAGCACTCGGATACGAGTAATCCACCAGAATGGCGACGAATTATGCTCACTATTGCATTGAAGGAAGCCGGCGATCAGTTGGCGCTGCAGCAGCGTTCGCAGCGCTTGAATATGCAGAAACCGTTGCCGCCGCTGCCCGCCTCTCTTCGCCGACTGCGCAGCTCCTCGATTGGCCAGAAAGCGGTACCGGAACGAATACTGCTCACGGGCAAGAAACTGCCACGCTTGCAATCTCTACTGGGCGAACCAGAAGAGGATGCAGATCAGCTGGATGAGTGCGTGCTCAATGCTTTGAAGTATGAACGGGATATGGATGCGCTCCGTGCGTTCTTCGAAGCAGCGAGGCAACAGTTGTACATGACAAAGGAGGAGCTGGAGGGGGAGCAGCCAAGTCGCGTAGAGCTCGCAATTGGAGCACTGAGTGGCAACAACACCGAGGAGTCTGTGGCGGCCAAGGAGCTGCTGCAGTCCAAGGAGGAGCTAAAGCAGCTGCACGTGCAGCTGGAGCAGGTGAAAATCGATGGAGTAGCCAAGTTAAAGGATTACGACGAACGCATTGCCGATGCCAAGTACAATTTGAGGTGCGTGTCACGAGTCAATGATTTGGAGTACAGTTTGGTAGAACGTTGGGAGGCGGCAAGAGTTGGCCAGGCGGAAATCTGGGGCGAGAACGGTGAACGGGCCTATCTGAGGGACATTTTGGACTACAAGCAGCGTCTGTCCCGAGAGCAACGTGTCAGTCAGGAGCTCAGCTCCTTTCGTAGTAGAGAGCGGGCCGATCTCCAGCAACGCATCACTGACTGGCAGCAGCGCTACGCCAGCGAACTGAGGAGAGTGGAGCGGGAAAGTGAGGCCTGGGAGTTGCGTATACTGGAGCTAACCAAGTCCCTGGCTCGACATCGTGAAGAGAATGCCCAGCATGTGGTGTTTGTCAACGAGTACAATGCCAAGAAGGAGGAGGAGCAACGACTCATCGACTTGCAGCTGCATCGCATTGAGTGCGCCATCAAGTTGCAGGCTTGGTGGCGTGGCACGATGGTTCGACGTGGACTCGGCCCCTTCAAGAAGAAGCCGAAACGCGGCAAACGTGGTAAACCAAAGAAGTAGATAAATAAATTGTAAAAAAATCTTAGCCTCTGTCGCTCTCGCTTTCGATCTCCCGCTGTCGGTCTGTCTTTCTGTCTTGGCAATCAACTTGCGACTTAAAACCAATTAAAAAGTTGACTCGCTGCAGTTAACACGTCAGCGGTCAGCGGCCTACGTCAGCCTTAATGACAACCCGGGTCTCATTGTCAACAACCTTGGGCATTGTTTACGCGCCACTAATGGGCCAACCAAGTAACACTGAGTCTGCAACTGCCACTGCCACTGGAAGTGGCACTGCAACACCAGCAACTGCAACTCCAACTCAACCTGGCAACTGCAGCATCAGCTCTGCAGCTAAAGTTGTAGCTGCTGTTCGAGCTTTGTTTTTTGTACACTGCCAAAAAGTTTGGAGCTTCTTAAAAATGTAACATTAATTATTTTAATTTAAGAATATTTAAATGCTAATGAAACCTAAACTTAGTAATAGAATAAATTGAATAAATCGAGTAATACATTTTAAAATAAAACAATTTTATTGATAATAAAATTAGTATCATAAAGTGAAGTAAATTTTGAAGTCAACAATTTCTAAAAGTCTCTGTGCGGTTGTCTGGGGTGCCAGCAGCTTTAAAAGTAGGAATTATTTCATTCTAAATAATATACATATATTAATATGTATCTTATACTTAAAATTATTGGCATTTAAATATTGTTTTTAAGCCCATTTGGATTTGTTTCTACAAAAGAAACACTTATTGAGTTATTTCTCAGAAATTTTTGTGCTAGACACATTATTTAGTCCAAATTTTACAGCTATTAAAAATAAATGTTTTTTTTTTATTTTTGAGGAGTGTACTTAGTTTTTTATTATTATATTGTGTACTTAATACTTTGCTGCCTGACGCTGGCCAAGTGGTTTCCACTGGCAACAATGGCCTGTCACTTTGTTGTTTACGTTGTTATCGTTGTTGTTGTAGTTGTTGCTGTTGTTGTTGTCCTTTGTTGTTGTCGAGTTGGTTGGATGCATGGCGATAAACTGCGACAATTTGCCTGCTGAATGAGTGCAACTTTCTCTCTGTCAGGCAACGTGATAAAAAAGCAAAAGTTACCCATGTGTGTGCGTGAGAGTGTGTGTGAGTGCACGTATTGCTGTGCCTGTGTGCGTTGTGGACTGTAATTTAAAATATAATTAATGGCCGTTGCCTTAATTTATTGAATTTGCATGGAACGCCAAGAACGTCGCCGCTTCTGCTTTGTTACCCACTCCTTCTTTCTCTTTCGTTTTTTTCTCTCTCTTTATTTGCTCTTACCCTGTCTGTAGCTCTCTCCATTTGTTGGTTATTGTTTGGCTTAATGCTCTCTTTTGTTTTATTCCTGAAACACCAACAACAACAACAAGAGGAACCCAATAATGACTGCCGCAAGTCCATTTCGCTGTGAGGCCTTTTGTTTATTTGCTTGCGGAAGAATTAATGGAAGACGCTGTACTATGCATACCCAACAGTCGGCAAACAAATGTCTGTAAAGTGCTACAGTCCTAGACAGAATGAAAACTTTAATAATTTAGAGTTTAATAATTCGTTTTGTCCTCATAGAGTATCCTATAGTCATAATCACCTGACAAATAGTCATCAGTACATATCAGCTTGGACTATCTTCTCAAATTGTAGTGCAGTTCTTATTATCATACCCTGTAAATAAACAGACATGCTTTACTTAACAGTTTATAAAATAACTGATTTTATTGGATACCTCAGTGACTTCATAAATACCCTTTAAATGAGGTGTAGCATTATATTCCTGCTTTTATCCAACTAATACCCTTTAAAGCTGCTATTCTCTATTTGGGTCTTGCACTTGAAGACAACCAGCTGAAGCGTGTCTCCCAATGCAACCCATTTGGGGTGCTCTCATGTGCTCTTGCTAGTTGAAACATACTTAAAAACAAAATGGTCGCTGAAATCCTTTAAAAATGGCGGGTCGCAAGTTTCAGGAAGCTTCATTTGGCCCTAGGGGGTAGGGAAAGGAAGGAAAATGCAAAGCGATGCGGCAGGGACGAAGTGGCCCAACTAGGGCTCCCTAAAATTTACATACAAATTAGGGTTAATGAGCAGTGAAATTGTTATTTAACTTCAGTTGGCCGTTAAGCGCTTTAAAGTGAGCAACACTTGAGCCTTCTCTGGGTTTAAATAGCTCCGCAGTTTGCGACACGTTTTTGAAATTTTCCAAGTGCACGCAAAGAGTTTTTGAATGCGCATTTCGAGTGTGTTGGTGGAGATGCGAAAGGGAGGATGGAAAAAGGGAGGAAAACGCATAAATTAATTGAATATTGCGCATACGCCACGTGCTGGTTCACAGAAATTAATTTCATCTTTTTACAGCAGTCAACGTTTTATTTAAAATTTAATCAAACACTTTAATTTGATTAACAGCACACGTCTTTCAATATAAATTTATGGCCACACGACGCATAATCAGAGACCAGATCCAACACTGACCAGCCGTAAAAAAGGGTTAGTTGCCACACACACACACTGGTACACACTCAAACAAAACACGCACATACTCACACACCGCTGTGCCACCTAACACTCGTCAGAGCTTTCAACACTCCAACGCCGTCATTTGATATGCGTGCGTGACGTGCCCCATTGAGGGGAGAGTGGGTGAGAGGGGGCAGCGAGTGGCGTTGAGAGGGAGCAAGGGAATTGGTGTCGATGTTTTAACGTCTAATAGCAACACGTACGTCTGATAAAATATTTTATTGGCATGTGTGGCTGCCGTCCTGTCGGTCAATTTATTTTATAGATTTTTTAAACGCCCCTCCACTTACGATATGATAACCTACGACTCCAATTCGCTACGCTCACAATTGTAAACATTTTCATTTCCCTCTACAAAACTCTCAATTCGCCAAAAACTGGTGTACATACATTTTAAACGGCTTTTTCGTTTCATTTTTATATATTTCAAGTTTTTTGTTCACTACTTTATTTACTCAAAACTCTTTTAGAACGAAAACCAATTTGTGTCAGAAAGTCCACAATGATTTCTATCTAAAGTCTATTTACTCTATAATAATTCATTTTTTATTTAATTTTATGATCTTGTTAACGTATCCAGCAAACTATAAATTTTGCACAGTTTTTGCTGAGACTAGTTCCGAATTACAGTAACTTTAACTAAATGTTTCCTAGTTTACTAATTTAAAATACACTTTTTCCAGCTTTAAACTGGTTAAAAGTATTTGATAAGGAGTATGTTTGATGTAATTATTATTAATTTATACAGTTTATGTTTGGGAATGCCTATTTGATGAAATTACGTAAGGTTAAGTTGAGTTCGTGCTAGGAGAGTGTGTCTGTACTGAAAGAACTTGCAGATATAAATCATTTTAATATACAGGCTAAACTGTAAAGCTAAACAAACACCGGAGGCACTTTTATTTGCCTACGTGTCGTCCTTTGTGTATGTCCTGCCTGGCATTCTATTCCTCATTTTCTACTCTTGACTTCGTGTTCCTGCTCCTATTCGTATCTTATCATGCAAATCTCAAATAAATCTTTCATTTCTGGTGCACGGAAATCACGGCAAGCGGTCGGTCAGCAGAAATTTCGTACCGTATTCGTTATAAATTTAGTTTGTATCTGTATGTGACTGGGTGTGTGCGTGTGTGTCTGTGTGTGTGTGTGTGTGTGCGAGGGTGTGCTGATGCCAAATGTTGATTCAGTTTTGTGTGTCGTGAAGCGGCTGCTGTTTCCATTACCATTCAAGCTGAGAAGTCCCTCCGGGCGATTGTTCTGTGTGCGTGTGTGTGTGTGTGTTTGTTTCCATTGTTGTGCGCCGTGAAGCATGCGACGCGTTTTTTTTCTTCTCTTATATTTGGCATAATTCAGCAATTAGCCGCCATGCGAGGCGCAACATTGATTCGCATTAGACAAGCGCCGTTCAATGAGCCAGCCCAAAAAGTTTTTCAAATCAAAGCGCGACCCACAAAATTCAATTCTCTCTGAACAACGAAAGTGGAAGGAAAGAGGACAGAGAGAAACAGAAAGAGAGGGGGAGGGGGAGATTGAGCGAGAAAAATATTCTAAAATGTAGCGTGAAAAGTTTCGCAATTCGCTGTTATTTCGTTTGCTTATTTGAATGTTTCTGTTGGTGTTGTTGTTGTTGCTGTTGTTGTTGGCGGTGCTGCTGCTGCGCCGTTTGGAATTTTAAATATGGCGTCTGTTTTGTTTGAAAACGGAAACGAGTGTCTGTCAGTTTATTTGTTTGTTTGTTTGTTCGTTCGTTCGTTTTGCTCGTTTGTTGTTGATGTTGCTGATGTTGATGTTGATGTTGTCGTCGGCAACGTCAACGACCCAAAATGAAGTCAAGCAACTTTTGTGCCGCGTCCTTTGCCAAAGGAAACGCCATCTAATGTGTTAGTTCTATGTGCATCTGTAACTGTATTAGTGTGTACATGTATGTGTGTGTGTTTTTATTTGTAAACTGTCATGGCCAGTGGCGTTGTCTAATAAAATTTTAGGAACCTAATTGCCTCAGTCACTAACTTTCGGAACTTAAGCACAGTGTTAACTCTAATTGCTGGTAAAGAGAAATATGATCCCCTTTTCTGTACGCCTCTGTGCTCGCTCAGAGCGCTTTGCTGTTTATGAAATCTACTCACATAAACACTAATACCAACAGCACGACTCTGTGTGCGACTGTGTGCACTAATAAACTTTGCTTTGCATTTTTAATAGTCTACTTTTCGGCGCATTAATTTTAATGCAGCTATTTTTGCCAGCAAAGACACAGTAAATAGAAAAAAACGAAAGCAGAGGAAGGAAGTGAAGTCGGTAAGGTCTTATAGTTAGATAATAAACCATTTTCACCTCAGAAAACACACAGAGCTGTGCAATTTAAAAGCGATGTGAAGATAAACAAATTAAGCTATTGGCAGTTTTATTTTATTGATGTACCACGCGATTATAATTCACTGCCCAAGGACACTATGGAAAGGAAAGGGGAGGGATGAGTAATATATATGCATAGAGTGCCAATCGCTTATCGCGAGCTTTGCAATAGTTTCGTCCTTCGAAAACGTGTCACACACACAACTGCAGTTAAGTTCATAGATAGATGTGACTGTGTGTGTGTGTATATGCAGATTTTTAATTTTTATAATGTTGCAATTGCAGCAGCTGCAAGAGATAAACGTGCCAATAAATTAATGTGCTTTGCATTTCATTATTTGCTGCTGTCTGTCATACGATAGTAATTTCACAAAATTTATACAAATTATATGAATTGCATATTTTAAACGCCCGCTTTTTGACCCACTTCCCACCTCCATTTACTGATGTTGTCCTTCAGCTATAATCTAACTGCATTTTCTGGCTAGTTTGGCATTACATACAAATTTAATTATATACATGCAAACTGCTTCAGGCAATGCGCATATGTAAATGAAAGTGTCCAATGATCGTTGGGAAACATGTGGAAAAAATGCTGCTAAGTACTTATTTAGAACACAATGGAATATAAATAGAAAGCAGGAAACAGAGAAAACGCACCAGGAAGTACCAACAAAGCAATTCCCAGAAGTAAGCAAAGTTTGAAAAAGGTGAGTAGGTAAATGAATACTCACTGATATTTTTAGCTACAAGTTTTTATTTTTTCAAGCCATGTTATTGGTTGATAAGTTTTCTTTATCACTTTTTTTATTTATTTAGTAATATGAGTGATTTTTTGTCTATTTTTATGAAAACTTTTGCATTAGCAATTTAAGAACTTGTTATTACTTATTGTATAACTACCAATTACCTTTAAAGAGCTTCTAGTAATCTGCTTAGCTGGCACACGGATGTGTTTGCCATAAAACTATTTGTTTCGGCGAATAAAGAAGCTCATTTACCATTTGCAGAACGTGTGAATTTGTTGCACATACATGAAGAACATGTCCAACACAGTAAAAAGACTAAAAAGAATGAACAACAAAAGTACAAAATAAAAAATCATACAAATTTGTTGCATGTAACGGCAAAATGAAGAGGAACAAATTGGGAGCTGCTGTTGCAGTGACAGATGTGTGGACATTTTGTCAGGGAGAGGAAGAGTTATAAAAGGAGAGACAGTAAGAGAGAGGGAGAGAGAGAGAGATGAAGCGAGAGAGTGTTTGGAGAAAAACAACAGAATGGGAATGAACAAAAAACAAAACCAAAATGACTGACGCCATGCACAAACAATTTGCAATTCAACAGCTGAAAGGATCAGCAGTGACAAGAGCGCATTTGCTGCATTGCAAGCTCGTTGGCAGTGCTGCCTATTTAGCTGTTTTATAGCTATATCAGTGAAGCATCTTAGATACAGTTTAAACTAGTCCCATTATATATCCCAATTTTGATTACGATTTCTTTCTTTGCCTGTCCAGAGTAGAAAACGCTATGGCTTATCGGTCTATCTTTTGATTTCGCTGAGTTCTTTCCAATCGAAACTTAACATTTTATTATTTTTTAACATGATTCACAGTTATAGAATTTCATAGCTAAATTTGGCTAAATTTTAGCTCTTTTTAGCTACTTATTTTCATAAATATAGGGAAGCCTGATAAATGCCGGCAACACTGCTTGTTGATGGGACAACACTGAAGATGTTGTCGCAGGGGCGAAGTGGGCGTAAAGGGCGTGGTGGAGGATTATGTGAAAATGAAGCTTTTTTCACCCAAAAGCATCAACTATACACATGTTTTGTTTCCACTGTGTGCAGCAAACTCTATCTCAAATGTACGCTCCATTTTGTTATACTCTTCTTATTTCGTGAGGCATTAAGGATAGTCTTAGTTTAGCTTTGAATAAAAATTAAAAATTATTTAAAGAAAATTTAAAGGAAAAGGGATTTCTCTAAGAAAAAATAACCATAATATTATGAACATTTTATATTAATTTAAATTTAATGTATATAAATTATATTAACATTACTCATATATTTATTTTTGTAAGAAAAATGAGTACAATTATCCAAACGATTTTTTTAATTCAGTATAGCAAAACCTTTCATTATTTTCTTCACTTAACCTAAGTTGAAACTCTTTTTGAAAACTCCTTTTGAAAACTCCTTTTGAAAACTCCTTTTGAAAACTCCTTTTGAAAACTCAATTTTAAAACTCCATGTTAGAGTATCTGCAGGTCTGTTTTATTTTAAAATGCAGTTGTGTATTTTTATATTTTATATTTTGCATGGCACTCGTAAATTCATTTGTTATTGTTGTTTTACTCCTACTTCTTTTTTTGCATTATTGTTGTTTTTTGTCGACACACCGATTTGTTGTTGGTTGTGTTGTTGTTTTTATTGTTTTGGGCATTCGCATTGTTGAAATTAATGAATTTGTTCGTATTGCAAGGCGAGTGTGTGTGAGTGTGTGTGTGCATTGTATTTTGAAGCATCCTTAATATGATGTGGACAGAACGATAAAATAAATGAATTTTGTGCGTATGAGGGAAAAGTCTTCAAGTTTTTTATGCTCATCTACGAAAAATGGAAATAAATCGATGTTTTACAGTCATGGATTTACTGCTGGCAATAATAAAGTTTGAGTCTGTTCAGAACTCTCTAACGATCATTGAATCATCAGAAAAAGCGACTTGGGAATCCAAAGTAGATTAAGCTGAGAAGTTGCAATGAATCATAGTCGGGTTAAAGACTTGGATTTGGAAGCACAAGTAGCTTTAGTTTTCCCTTACCTAATTGATTGTTGGGCGTTGAGATTAATACACAATCGCTAGCAATTTTTGCCTGTGTGGCCAATTAGTGTCATGAGTGTACAAAAACATCTTGTGCGGGTCAAAATTAATTGCTTATTAATTAGCATTGTGTTGCATAACCTGTGGCTAATAATGGCCAATCAACTAAAAGTAATCCAGAGAAATCGAAACACAGACTGAGTCTGAGAGGCAACTATTAAATATTTTATTAATAAGCACGAGTTTTTGGTTTTAGCCAGCATTATTGTGGGGCATTTGGTTTGGCCACTGAAACGTGGCCAAAATGTCTAAAAAGAAAAGCACTTAATGAAACTATTACGCGAACACTGGCAAATTGAAAGCGAAATGCATTTTAATGCCGCATTTTCAACTTAAATGCAATGCAGACACACACATACACACAAACACACGCACACACACTTCCGCACAGCGGAAGCCACAATGCGCCATAAAGATTGGAAGGCGTGGGCAGCCTTGGCTGACAGACGGCCAGGGTCAGTGGCAGGTTCAGCTTGAGCTGAGGGGCTTGCTGCCACTGTAGTAGCAGCGCTGCAAGCACGTAAAGATCGTTGCCATTGATTTATGCGCCGCGTGCCAACTTGCAGCATGAAGCGTGAAGCGTGCAACAAGCCAAAGCAAACGCGTTGCATTTACCCCACTGTTTACTGCTGCTGCTCGTTCCGTTGCTGGCCAAGGGTCAGCTGCTAAATAAGTATGTCAACGTTGACTCTTCTTTCTACTCCAATACCAACTCGGGTTCCGTACACTGTGGCACAGTGCTCAGCTAAATGAAGCGAACGCCAAAGTATTTTTTTGAAACGTGTTTCATTCGTAAACAGCTTCCGCTTTGGCTTAAAGTGGTATTTTGTATGCACTGTAAAAAACTGGCATATTAAGAAACTGCCCTGTTTTCTAAATCAAGCCATGTTTTATTTTGTTAAACATTGTGTATTCTTTCAGCAGTGGAAGTCTGAACTGCTTGAGTCAAGTCCTCAACTCCCTTTTTTGTCAGTGTACCACTTTATGGTACAAAATTTGATTAAGTCCATGCTGGCGATAAGTTCATTGTGCGAAAACGCTTCGTCTTGTCATTCCCATTTTGCCATTTTACATAATTTGACGTGGCCATGATGTGAACGTGAACGTGAACGAACATAGCAATTAACTCACACACCCACGCACACACACATATACACACCCACACTCACACACATACACAGCTGTTGTGGCCTAACGCAATTACAATTGCAGAACCAAAATTGCGCCTGTCGCCGTCATCGGTGTTCGATTTTTGTCACGCATGACATGCGAGTAGGGGGCGTGCCATTGCGGTGATGCTCACTCGCCGTATCTCAGACTGCCCGCACACATTGTGTCAAATGCCACAAATCGAACGCTGACGGTTGATGGCAGTGTTCAGTTTTTGCGGCTGCCGGCAGTAAAAATAACTCACAATCCGTGTAATTACTCATACGACTCGTTGGTTGATTTTAAATCAGATTTGGTTCAGCGAACGAATGTAGGTTGCTAAAAAGTATCCCAGTTTATTTTAATCAGCTGCTTAAGAAAATGTCATTTTAGAATTGATTGATTTGTTTTAATGTTACTTACCAGAATTGTTAGGATTAAAAATATATTCGGCTAATATTCCTATCCCAATCGTTAAACACCACTGAAAGTACTGCATTTAAAATAATTAAATATTTTTTTGATTTGCAGTGCATTGAACTGATGCGTTTCATTAGCTTCTGACAGTGATTCAGTTATTCATATTTGTGGCAGAAGCCTGTTAATGCTATTATGAGCGCAAATAAATGATAAAATATGCATGGGGAGAAAGTGCATAAAAACTATAGTGAAACAGAGAGTGTGTGTGAGAGAGGGATAGACAGAGAGTGGGAGTGGCAGTAGAGTCAACAAATTGAGCGATGTTTGTGGGGTGGGAAAGTGCGACAGGATGGATGCCACGGGCCAAGCAATTTCCGCAACATTTGCACAGCTGCATCGGACGTGATTTGCATTAGCCACGCCCATAGCTTAACGCCCATCTGACGCCTGTCTCACTCACTCTCACTATCATTTTCCCTCTCTATATTTGCTCTACTGTGTGTGTGTTTTTTTTTGTTGGTTTTATTGCACATTAGAAGTTAGTTTTTGTGCAATCTATGTGCATGTTGCACGTCATGTTTAGCTATGTTGCACTTATGGTTTTATTATATTGCGGGCAAGGATTTATGGCTCAGCCGTTTATTTGCCAGTTTGCGAGTTGTGACCAAAAGTTAGAACCGTCTGCTGCCACTGCCGCTGCGGCTGCTCTGCTGCTGTTGCCCCAGATTTATGTGCGCCAAAGACAAACCACAAATTGCGACTTGAGACAACGTTGTATAAATAAACTGCTTCAACTAATAAGCGCCACAGCAGCTAAAGTGAATGCCAAGAACAAGAACAAAAGCAAAAACAAATTTCCACATAATGTTGTTTCAACTTTATGGTCAACTGCACATAAATCGTCTCATTGAGCAACAATACGGCACACAGGAAAGAACAGGACACAGCGGACAACTTGGTCAGTTAGCAGAAATACACATAAGTTGACTAAACTGAAATTTTTGTTGTTAGCCAATTGTTGGTTGGCTAATTATTTGTGAGAAGCGGGCCAAGCTGCAGTCCGCCGTCTACAGTCTACAGTCTCGGAGACATTTCATTTTACACTTTGAATTGGCAAAGAAATGCGCCCATAAATTTAACTTAGCCAACTTCTTTTTGTGCGCTGTCTGCCAAGCGAGGCAAGAAAAGAATGCCAGCAAAATAAAAGCAGTGCAAAGCGCGATAACAACAATAAGTTGCAAGTTACAAGTTGCAAGTCGCACACAGTTGCACGGCTGCACAATGCAAGAGTCGATAGTTTTGGAATAGTTTTGGCATTACCAAAGCCCCTACTCCTCCCGACACCACACTGTACCCCTTTTGATAAGGCTATCGAAGAGTCAGCTTCGTTTGCTGTCACTTCAATTTCCAAGTCGAAGGCGACGGCGACGGCGAAGGCGACGGCGATGGCGCTGCCCAGGACAATGGAACGGGTAGGTCAAAGTGCTTGGCCAAAAAATTTATGCCATTTTAACAAGCAGGCAAACAACAACATGAAGTTCCGTAACAGTTTCGCTTCGTTTCGTTTCGTTTGGTTTCTTTTGCTGCAAAGGGGCATAAATTTGCATTTAATGCAGCTGAGAATGAAATGGTCTAAAATGAGGATAGCAAATGCCAAAAATTATTTTGCTATTTAGTATATAATTTCCTGGACTCAGCAGTTGGCTCTTGCCCGCTTGTCTGGCTGTGGTCTGCTGCTGGCTTTTAGCTTGTAGCTTGCAGGTTACAGGTCGCAGGTCGCAGTTCGTAGGTTGCCAGCCGCTGGTTACCGCTAGGTGCCATAAAAGCGGCATAAATTTTTAAACTTTGCAAAAATTTGCATTGCAAATGTCCTCACACACATACACACACACTCAAACAAACATACACAGATGTACACACGTAGTTTGACTCAATTGCTGTAGTATTCTTCGCGTTTCGCATGCGGTTTTAACAGCGTTTGGGTCAGTCTATTAAAATGCAAAAACCTCAGCGACCTCTTCTGCTACTGCCCCCACTGCCACTCCCCCTATGTCTCCTTTCTATACCCACTTTCCGTCCGGAAGTCCATTTTGTCTTGTCGTTCACGTCATAAATATGGCCAGGCAAATGGCGTCGCTGTTCATGGCTTAGTCTCGGTCTGTTTGTGTGTGCTCTTGTTTATGTGTGCCGCTTTTAATGACAATTTGCTGGGAGTTTGCATTAAATTTGAGCGAATTTCACTTGACACACATACAAGTATGTTTGCACCTTTCGTCGGTTTTTGTTGTTTTGCTTTTATTTCAAGTGCATAAATTTAAATTATTTCCACTCTTTGCATTTGCTTTTACAACTGTGCTTTTTATTTGTGCTGAGTGGCAGTTGAGGCCACCCCTAGGGGTTTTACACAACAGGGTATTAAAGCTGTCATCTCAACTTATTTAACTATCTGTCTTGGCTTGAATCAATTTCGGTTTTTCAATCGATTCATTTTGGAATTGATTTAATTTATTTTTCGTTTTCCGTTCGAAAATCAAAATATGTCAATTGCCTGCTATTTAATTGCTTATAAATATGAATGGATCTATGGACTTACGGGTATAGTTTGCTGAAGGTAAAGGTGCTTCTGTTTTTGTGTTTCTTGCCTCTTTTTTGGGTTATTATTTTCCACACGAATGCCTTAACATGACAGAATTTACTAGCCAAGTAGAAGACGAAGCTGTCGCTTGTCACTTAACGTGAAAAACAATTTTTCTCCAGCTATGAAGCTGTATTTGGCTATGCTGTAAGAGTGTGTGAGTGTTGTTGTATGTAAGTGTTGCTGTGTATGTGAGTGTGAGTGTTTGTGTGTTTGCGCAGCTATCAAAAAACCAATTTTCGGTGCTAAATTGATGTTTATAGCAATGTACGATGATGACAACGATGAGCTAGATGATGCTGCTGCCTTCGATGCCGATGATGAGCTTGTTGTGACCACCAAACGTCTACTCTGTTTTGGTAGACATACACGCCCCCTCATTTCCGCCCACTTCATGTCTCTTCGGAGTCTCAGCAGCAGCCGCTGATGAAGACAAAGTGTCAATGCGAAAAACTAAACGCCAAGCCGACAGTCTGGGACCTGACTTGCTACAATGCGACACTGAAAATCCTTTTCGACTCAACTCGAGTCGACTCGCGACGGGACGAGTCGTTTCAAGTAGGAAAAAGTCGAGTTGAGTTGAGTTGAGTTTAGTCGCGTCTCTGCTCGTCGTAACTTGATAGCATTTTGATGCCTTCCGCTTGTAATTTATGTGACACTTGCAGTGCCATAGATCAGTTGTGATGCTGCGGGCTATGTCATGATATCACTATGATGTGGTTGCCGTTGTTTTATTGGCTTTTATTAGATACTATTTGCTGGCAGCTTATGAGCTGTTGATTTGCTTGAGCAAATTCCATCAAAAGCCATCAGGATCACTAAGTGTCTGCATTGTTCAGAACAATGTCTGAGTTGTGTCACTGCCGTTATGGCCTAATCATTTAATTAAACGCGACTAAAATGCATACACACACTCCCACACACTTTGGGTGTCATATCTCTTTTGTCATAGATTCGCGCTTGCTGACGTTTGCACTTGAAAACGCTTAAATGCAATTGCATATTAATTGAAACTCACTCATACATCAACATCAGCAGCAGCGGCAGCAGCAGTCGTCGGAGGGTGGAATGCACTTGAAAAGTCCTCGCTGCATCAAACATCAATTACTTCGCCCTCGTCGTCTTCCATCGTCTTGCCCCGTCACTCACTGATACTTGCCACTTGCCGCTTTACGAGTATTCTGAGTAAATTAAAACGTTTCGTTGCACACTCACATTTTAATGAATGCCTTTCAAATGCTTTTCTCATGCTCACAATTCGATGCACTCGAGTAACCCTCGTTCGTTTCCCCCTCCCTCTTCACTTGCAGCCATTATGTTTTGCATATGTCTGAATCAGATCAAAGCCTTTACACCTTAGTGTCCCCCTTTGACGCACACCTCTAGTGCCATTAGAGGCAATTAGACGACGACAGAAGCTTGTGTAAAATTTTGTGGATAAGAAGTAATGGATTTAAACACAGATTTAATTTATAATTATTTTTGGATCTATTTGCTAACAATTAATTAATTTTAAATTTAACTTTTAAGCAAAGAAATAAAAAAAAATATTTTTAAGCCAAATTACTGGAAGTTAAGTTTTTTATCTTTCCTTTAAAATAAATTTCAAGTGAATCATCATAATTTGAATATTCTTTTTAAATGAAAACAACTGTAGTTTCCGCAATTGATGTTGATTTTTGTGGTGAATCACTCAGTCAGACAGCTGTGCTACAAATTTTAAATACTTTAAGTGTATCAAGTTTAATAAAGAGCTAACTTAACTCAGAGCAAAAATTGCTAGCTATTTTTAGACCCCGTACTCTAAAAAAGAGTAGAGGGGTCTATTAGGTTTGTCAGAAGCGAAATGTGCGTAACAGGCAGAAGGAGGCGTGGCCGACCCCATAAAGTATATATATTCTTGATCAGCATCAACAGCCGAGTCGATATAGCCATGTCCGTCTGTCCGTCTGTCCGTCTGTCTGTCCGTCCGTCCGTATGAACACCTGGATCTTTTAAACTACAAAAGCTAGAGCCACCAAATTTATAATGAAAGTCCGTTATTATCTTACGCAGGTTAAGTTTATTTCAAATTTTTGCCACGCCCCTCACCGCCCCCGCAATTAGCAAAAAACCAGACACACCTCGAAAAAAAATGTAGTTTTAGGCCAATAACTCAGTAACTATGGCACTTAGGAACACCATTTCTGGTTGCTAGAGTTGCTAGAGACAGCCTTAATGCAATGCCATTCAAAATTTTGGCCTGCCACGCCCCCTTTTCTCATAAAAGCTAAAAAACTTTCAAAAATTCAAGCTCAAAATTTGCAGGATTTAGGGCATTTAGTCAAATAGTACAGTGTTTATAATTAATTATTCGAAGAGAGGAATATCATATCAAACTATATTCCTAGCGGCGTTAAAATCCGTCAATTAACAAAAAGTTATTAGGTTAGAAAGTTTATGTAATTTAGCTGCAATTTCGCCGCCTGTGTGACGTCAGCGTCTGCTCGCAGACGCTGCGTCGCTGCGACGTTGCGACGCCGCCGTGCCGACCAGTGCTAGGCACGCATACATACATATGTGCATACACATAATTTCAAACGAGTGTGTACTTGTATGTATAACATGTAAATGCGAATAAGCGGAACATGCTTGAAAATAGCGCGTGGTGCGAATGGTAGAGTTACGGCGCGATGTGAAATCGTTGCCTGAGGGTCGTGGGTTCGAATGCTGGCAATGGGAATTGCTAATTTAATTTTTTTTAAATATCAATTTAAAATATACATATAAATTTTAATTTTTAAACTTCGTTATAAAATTTTAATTCAAATTAAATACAAATGCGCATTATTATGGGAGTACGGGGTCTTTTACAGTCGGCTCGATCGACTGTAGCCTTTCCTACTTGTTTTGAACAAGTTTAGTTAAAATTGGTGCAAAGTACCAAATTCTCCTTGGTACTCTTCCATTATTTATGCCAACTTAATTACACAGCTGTTTACTGTTTTTCTTAAGAATTCATGTCATTGTCAATACCTTTTTATTACTCTGCAGTCTAGACACGAGACGAGAACAAAACTCCGGCGTTTGGCTCAACCATTAGGTATTTGAATCGCATAACTCGCGGCTGTGGCATCAAATAGGCTCTTTGTAATTGGCAGTAAAATGAAACTGTTGGTCTGGGCGTTTTCATTGTGCCTGATTGGCAATGGCGTAAGTGGGCTTTTCTTTGACGGACTGACTCGATTCTTTGGCGGCAGCACTGAGGAAACTACGATGAAACCTGTCAGTTCAACAGACCCAACAACAAAAGACATACTCGATGAAATGGAGAATGCAGCGGATAATCTTGATGGAGTATGGCAGAGATTTAAAAAAGTAATATGAACAGAAAAGTGATGGCAGAAATAGTGAACATTCTGTGTATTGCAGGAGTTGCTTAATTTCGTGAGTGACTACGACAGTGAAGCCAACACAACACAGACGGTGCCATCAACGGGTAATTCAGTGGTACTAAAACCCAACTCGAATATCAAGACCACAACAGTCATGTTGACACCAGCAACTACAAGCAATGTCAATATTGAATCCACAACAATGGAAGAGTTGCCCTCGAGTACACCGCCACCATAAACATGAGTTTCCATGTGGAGAAAGACAGCAAACACAAAGATCAACCTTCTTTAAATTTATTCAATTCAATAAAACAATTCCAGAACAAATATACAACTTACATATTTAAACAGCCGTCGTGTTTTAAAACGATCGGGAATTTTTCACACACTTTGCAGTCAAGAGCAGCAGTTCAATATCATTTAGCAGAAAGGTACGATGAGCCCAAGTTTTTACCTGCCGACAATTTTGTGTGCTTTGCATGCATCGCTGGTGCAGGTAAGTCTCAATTAGTAGTGTTTTGCAGTAGAACACTTGACAAATTTATGCTTAGACAGCGCCTTTAGAAACTGGTATAATGGAATTCGATCGTGTTGGTTTCCCAGAAGTTAACTCGAATTTTGAATACACATTAATTACCAACACCAAACTGTATCGGTTGAGGTTTCAACTGGAAGAAGCAGGTGAGTTGTAATTTGTATACTCCCTGCTTCTAGTAATTGTATTATTCCCCTTAGATTATAACCTGACGTTAATGCAGTTATTGCAGCTGAATATGATGAAGATTATGTTAATACTGGACATAATTATTTTAATATTTTTATTCATCTATGCGAAGCAGGTTTACTGAGAGGGCTTTATTTTAACATATCAACAAAATTTAGATTTAAACAACTCGTCTTGCATGTGTTCTGCTTACTTAGTATTTCTACTCACATTTATAATGTGCAAATTATTTGAAAATTAAATAATAAATGTTTATTTGACTTCCATACACAGACGTTTATCTTTATTTATTGATGAAATTACTGCAATTTATTTTCACGATTATGTTAAACACTCAATTGTATTGCCATCAAAACAATAAAACAATTGCATACAAAGTGTGTTTTTATGACATTGAAAAAGACAATTTAAAAAATGACAAGATACTTTCTTCAAAAGTGAGTTGTGTTATTGAATCATTAACAACACATTTATTTAATTTCGAGTGTTTTAAATGTTTACACAGATGTAGCTGAAGTTCAGTTTATGCGGATTGCTAGACCGTAGCATTTTCGTTAATTAGTGTTTAATTGCAGACGAGATGTTCAAGTGTACAGGAATCTTGGCAGCGCTTGCATTAATGCAATTTGCAAGCACACCCCAGGTAAGTCTGATTCAAGTACAATATTATTTTTAAATAATTACAAACAACTGCATTTATTCTGCTTAAGGCTCAACCATATGAAAATTCGATTCTCGAGCTAAGAACTGCAAGTGAAGATGGCTCTGTTGGTGAAGTGCATTGGTTTAACAGAAAATTTATGTTAGTGCAGCAACTGATACAGGAAAAACGCATAATGAGTGAGTAGCAAGAAAATTACAGGGTATTTCTTAGACTAAAATTATTAACAATAATTTCCTCCATTAGCTGTGAAAGTTGTGCGTGAACTAGAGCGGCAAAGGATATTAATAATTGTAGCGCTAGTGATTGATATACTGCTACTAGTAAGTCTGTCCATGTGGTGTTTTAGAGACCGTGGAAAAGTGAATGCAGAAGTGAATGAAAATAAAAATTTGCAGTAGCAAAATGTTGTAATAGATTGCGTATACGCCGCATTAGCTAACGTTTTGGCAGCTTTGTTGTTGCACAATACACACACACACACACTTGTGCATTAATTATAAGCCATTTTACGCCTGACATGGCCAGAACAAAGAGTAGCAAACAGCAAAGAGCGAACTACGAACAGCATTGAAATCGATTATTAAATATTGGCAGCTGGTCATTGCGCCAAGAGCTCAGTGCGCCAATTGTTGTTGTGCCCGGTGTGTGTGTGTGTGTGTGTATATGTGTGTATATGTGTGTGCGGCAGCTGCTGTTATATGTTTGTTTGTTTGCTGGCACTTTGCCACAGTTTCGGTTCATAAATATTAACAGCTATTAAAACACTGAGCAGCCATGCAAAAGCAGGCTAAAAATTAATTTTAAAGTTTAAAACTGTTTGCCGCGGGCTTTACGCGCAATTTAGCAGACAGTCGGTCTGGAACAGAGGAGGCGGGAGCTGGAGCTGAAGCTGGCTTGGAATACATGTATATGAATGTACTTTGCACATGCATGTTAAAGCCATGCACTGCAACTGCACAGCCTCAGTCTAATGGCTCATTTAATTAAAAACGGAAAAGCGGAAATTGAGCAAAAGCGAAAAAGAAGAACTAAGTCAAGTCTAAGCTTGAGTCTCCGAGACTCGGAGTGTCCGGCGTAAAGTTTTTGCCAAGTTAAAGGAAATATTAAAAGCGGGAAAACACTTTGGGGCAACTAATTCAGTGGCACTTGGCTTCGTTTGCTCTCTTTAGCTCTTTAGCACTTTTTGGCCATTTTTTGGCAGCTTTTGTGGCTTGGCCGGTTGTCCACTTAGCCGAGCAAACTGAAAGGGCGTCGAGTGCCAAGAAAGGAAGCCAAACGCGTTGCAATTAGCAAGTTTATTGCATAAAATTATGAAAAGCTTAATAAAAAGCCGTTGTAAGCGGAAGCAACTGCGTAAGACAGAGATACAGAGAGAAACTCAAAGTAAGATAAACATAGTGGGAGTAAGTATGTGACGTTAGATTGATGCGCATATTAAAAACAAAAAAAAATAAGGGAGAAAAATATTGGGCTCAAAGTGCTGGCAAGTTAATTAAAAGGCTCACATATTTGAAAAGTTTGCTAGCTGGCGCCCTCAACAAGCTCAACGTAGTTTAATCATGTAAGTGCTGGCAAATTGTTGGCTAAAATTAGAGCCAGATAAATATTGCGCATACGCCTTTTACGCGCCTGTTAAAACCAAGCCTAGCATCAGCCAGCAAACTGAGTTCAGTTGTGTTCCGTTCTGTACTGTTCTGGCGGCTCTGATGATGCCAAGTTTTATGCTAATGGCTTTCGCTTAAAGCCAAAAGTAATTTATTGTTGTCAGTGGGCACCATCAAAAATGTTGCTGCACATTCATTATGCCCAAATGTATGCGCCTCTCTCTCACATATTATATGTACATGTCTCTCGTTCTTTCCTACTCTTTTACACATTCACGTATGCTTGCATGTGTGCACTCTGTGTGTGCGTGTGTGTGTGCATTAAAATTTTAGCCAAAAACATAAAGCCAAGCTTCATGCAAGCTAAAAACTTGCATAGAAATTAAGTTAGCCAAGAGGAAAAATGCTCGAAAATGAAATGAAATGTTTTTCCGCATGTCTCGCAGCTATTTGTTGTGTTAACATTTATAATACCTTGTAAACAGCCAGGCGGGTATATAGAGTGGGGTACATTTTCAGAATTTTAAGAGGGAAAAATAAGTACAAAATACACTCCCACTTTGTTAAAGGGTATTTGCCTAGTCTACCCCTGTTCAACACAAAAGCTGCCTCGTTTTATTTAACATTAAACTGAGAATCCAGAGCTTCATGTTTTATGTTCATGCTGGACTGAATGTTCGCTGCTTCGTTGTGTTTTGTTTAAGAACTAAATTTAAATATTTTAGCAAGCTGTTTGGATGTTGTTGGCCACGCGACACGTCTTTGACGTTTTGGCCTTCTCGTTTCTCTGGTTGCCACAAGTATGCAAAAGATAAAACGGCCGCGAACTTTGCAACATGTTTACGGTAAAAACGTGATTTTCGGCCCAAAAAACGAGTGAACCCATTTTGTCGCTGACCAAATGTGGCCAAGGACGAACCCTTCACCAACCTCAAATAAGTTAAGTTAAGTGGCAAGGCACACCACCACACCACTGCATCAGATTCCCAGCAAACCACCCCAGCCACCCCAACCACTCGTTCGTAACCCAAACCAGAGTTATAAAAATTAAACATTTGTAGCTTTGTCACGTTTGTGTTGACACTTTCTTATCACAGTCGGGCAAAATGAGTCTCCGGCTCTGACTCCGGATTCCCAGCCAGCTGTCCACCCCCAGCCCAATCCAACCCATCCTTTAGAGTAACAGCCACACTCGACCTGGCCTAAATATGTGGATGTGCGTGATAGTTTTGACTGTGGCTCTTTGACGCGACTCTCACCTGACCCCAGCGCTACCATCGTATAAAACTCGAAACTCACGTGTGACTGTGTGTGCGGGTTGTGCATCGTGTAGAATGAGCATGTAAAACGTATGTGGATGGGCCGTAACCACGCCCATTTATAGCCACAAACACACTCATACAACCCCACACATATGCTATGCGTTTTCATTTCGTTTGAAATGCCCAAGTGCGATGACAAGATGTCAGGCTGAACAACAGCCTTTGCAGGAAGTATTTTTGCGCCGCTTTTATACCCTGGTCCAAGCAAAAAGTAAGTAGAAGTATGCACGAATTTGGCTGGCAAGCATTTTATTCTTATACATAAAAATAGCAGTAGTTCGAAGTAGAAAGTAGATGAAAAAGGTTGTAAATTATGCATATTAAGTATACGCCACTTATGACACATACACAATTGTTTTATAATAATCAATTATTCAATGAAAAGCTGTAAATAACTATCTTATTTCTTACAAAATAAAATTAAGACTTATCAAAAAGAATGTTATTTACATGTTCTGCTACTTAATTCAATTCTTAGTGGCACTACAAGTGTATTCAATTCATTTTGATTGCGGCTTTGCCACAATAATTTCATTAGTTTATTTAATGCATATAAAATTGTTGTTGTCTACACAGTGCGACGACTACGTATTTATGTTGAGGTGATGAATTCGATGCTGAGTCGTTCGGGTTTGAGTCTTAAATGTGCGAGTAAAAGCAAAAGTAAAGTAAAGTAAAGTTCTGGGTAACTTTGTTGCCATGCAATTTTAATGAATCGTCGCACGAGACCACAAAACTTGACAGCCAAAGGCTTCAAATTGAAAAAGTTTAATGAGCATGCGTATTTGATTAAGGTACACATGTACACGCATCCACAAAAGAGACTGAAAGAGAGAGAGAAGCAGACCGAAAGTGAGAGAAAGAGTGAACGAAGCATAGTGTTCATTCAGTTTATACACCTTTGTCGTGGTTTTTGTTGCACCACATACAGTTGGCTGTTCAGCACGAATGCAATCATAAAAGTTGACAACTCGGCGTTGGTTTATTGACAAGGCTGCTTTTGACACCAGCCTTGGCAGCTATTAATACATGTGTGTGCTGCCAAGAAGTTATGCCGACCAAAAATCGTATTTCATTTGCCTATTGCCATTTGCCATTTGCCATTGACCGGCTCAAAATCTTTTCTATCGCCTGCTGTGACGAACCATTTTTAAAAAAAGAACAACCAGCAATTGGAATGACTGACAGGCGGCAGTAGTTCCTACCAGTGCCTCCTGTCCCCCCACCCTACTCCACGCTGGTCTTTCTGGCAATTCAATTAAACGCAGAGCTGCATGAAATACACTTTGCCATTCAAGCGAGAGACTTGCCACAAGCAACGCCAAAAAGGAACAAAATGTAAACGAAGTAAAGGCACAGGTGCAAGAATTTCTTGCCCTCTGTCTCCCACTATTTGAATACCCAATTTTATAACTTCGTTAAGGGTAAAACTAACTTTCAACACGTCCAAGATACACTACAATTTTAATATTCAAAGGCTACTTTAAAAACTATATAACAACTTCAATGACTTTTAGTTGCATGCATTTTTAAAGGGTATGTAGTAGTTTCTCATATGGTTTGCTGCTTTGGCTTAGCATTTTCTTATGCTACGGCATTGCTGCTGTGAATGTGAATAGGAAATCCATAAAATGCATCAAAGGCTTCAAAGACTCCAAAACTTTTGGCATAGGTGCCAAGACGTTTATTATTGTGAAGAGCTGTGACGCTTTTGGGCCAACAAAATTTATAAGAAATCCGTTTGAGTCGAGGGTGCGAAAGGGAGTGGGACTAGGCGTGGGGTCCACTAGGCACTGGTTGTCGCACTCAGTTTTATTTGTCTCAATGGCAATCAAAGTTCCAAGTTTTTTGCAAGGCAAATGGCACAAAAGTTGAATTGACTTGAAGCAGGAAATTAAGTTGATGGTTTCTCTTGCTCGATTTTGAGTGCAATGTCTTTACTTTGTTGCTCGGTGTGTGTGTGTGTGAGAGTGTGTTTGTGGCACTTGAAAGAGTTTTATATTTTACTTTTTGCAATCCTTGCAATGCTCGTCTTGGCATTTCTTTTAACAACCATCTCGGAGGAAATTTTAAAAGCATATTAAAAGTTCTTGGAAGTAAATAATTGAAACATCTTACAGACAGGATGCATGTTTGAATTCAGGAACATGAATTTATAAAAGGATATCTTTAAGGCCCTTCCAGACAATTATACATTGGAATTTGTTTAAATACATTAATTAATTGGGTTTGTGCAATGGCCAAAAGCAAGTGTTAAATCAAAACGTGTAACTTCTGCTTCAATCGTACATCGGCCCTTGGCGTACATTGTGTATACGTAATGCGCTGATTGAGGGCCGAATTTGGATCTAGTTGCACAGTGCGCAAATTGTTGTTGCTCTTGTTTTGTTTGTACTAAGTGGCTGAGCGGGCGATACAGAGAAATAGGGAGAGAGAGAGAGAGAGATAGACGGAGGGAGGAAGGAGGTAGAGATATATAGATATAGACAGTTAACAGCGCAGTTGAGTATATTTAGCAGGATGGCCATTTGCATTTCCCATAGTAGTTTGTTAAACTTTGAACTTTTGCAAATTACATGAGTCCTGCCACAGGATACGGTTTTCCTGTTTACGGGGCACCGATGTCACTTTACTTGTTGTTGTTTGCCTGTGTGTGTGTGTGCTAATGTGTCCCAATCTGAGATGCAGCTGCTGTACAAAATCCTGACCCGTAACCATGTCCTGTCAGGTAATGAAAATGCATTTGCCCAGCATTTACAGTTTTGGCACTTTGAAATTGAATTTGTTATCAAATTAGTTGCATCAAATTACCATTAGCACACACAAAATTGTTGATGAGGGGCGAAGCCATTCAAATTCTATGCACTCATTGCATGCCAAGGATATATCGTACTTGCTAATATGAATACAAGTATGTATTGCATAATAGAAGAAGGCATTGTAAATACAGCAGCATATGAGCGGTATTAATGTGTGACTTAGCTTCTGCATCTCTCTGCTTACTACCACTCTACTCACAGTCAAACA
Source organism: Drosophila dunni (assembly GCA_018152125.1). Classification (NCBI taxonomy): domain Eukaryota; kingdom Metazoa; phylum Arthropoda; class Insecta; order Diptera; family Drosophilidae; genus Drosophila; species Drosophila dunni. The sequence continues at coordinate 11,834,130 of JAECXC010001917.1, read as the reverse complement.
ATGCCCACAATTACCTTACACGACTACTCATATTATATTATACTGTGGCTACATTATACCAGCAACAACAATGTCTTACATTTGAACAAGAGAACATCAGAGTTGATCTCAACACATTGTACCATCTGGCATTGTGTCTTGTTATCTGCATGAGTGTGTGTGTATGCCAAATGTATGTGTGTTTTTGTTCATCAAGGAGCCTACAGCAACCGCGAGTGGTGCGACAAGTGCATTACATCATGCGAATTTAAGGATATTGATCTAAATTCTGTCACTTTTTGTTACATTCACAAGCTAATAATGTTTGTGATTCAATCAAATGGAAAACAATATTCCTCTACACATTTATAGAACACAAAATTCATTTACATTATTACAATACTTGTTCTGGGACTGCTAATGTTTGTCACTTGACGCGTCACACATGACGAAATATATCAGGAAGACAACAGACATTCGATTTCGATCGATACATTATTGAAATAATATTTGAATCAAATTTACTAATTAATGAATTGTTTATTTTAGGAACATTTGACATTGGTTGTCAATCAAGCCAAAATTTATGTCAACATTTCAATTCGAGATGAGTGTCCTATAATTTTATAAAAGATGTATAACACTCCTGGTATATTAAATTTTCCTCTAAGTTGCTTGGCAGAATATTCCCCTACTGAAGTACCTGGCACAAGTAAATTTTACATCGAAACTTGCCAATGAGTTCACACAATTTAGACATATGAGTTTGCTTGAGCTGAAATTGCGGTTTTATATCGAAAACCTCTTTCATTTAACCACTTCGATGAAAGCTGACTGAATTGAGGTCAGTTGAATTACAATTTACATTTATCTCAAGTTACAGCTAAAAATATGAAATGTTCGTTTCAAACGTATCAAAAGCAAGAGCAGAAGATTGAAACATTTTTGTGCCACAATGTTGTGTAATGGACAAACGAAATACACCCAAAGTGTGTTCATCTCTCAATTGAGAGATTGGTTTTAAGTTTTACACACATTTCAGGTAAACAGGTACGAGTAAATGGCCAAAAGTCGATGCGGCATTTATGACTTCTTGGTTCTAAAACTAATTACAAATTTCGCAAAGTTCAAAAGACGATTAAAGTCTTGATTAGTTCTTTAATTCTGCTTAACTGAACTGGTTTGCTTTAAGTTATTTACAATTACAGACGTTGGAAAGTAGGCAACACTCCTTGCTCGAGGTGTCTGCTACGTGAAAGTAGGCAACACTTTTTGCACAAAATGTCTGCTAAAGGGAGTTGTCTGGAACGAAGCCAAATTGTCTATTTGGTGTCGCTAAAGCTAATGGTTTCTGGCTACTGTCTACTACCTAAGAAAAAGCTATGTACATTTTCCTTGTCGCATAATTTTCTGCAACTTTCTCGGTGCCCCGGCATTCACTTAAGTGGGCGGTGTCTGGCAATTTAATTAACAACGCAAAAATCGGTTAATACATATTACAAAATTGCTTCAGCTCGCTGCTACGGCATGTTGCATGTTGCTGCAACATGTTGCAATCGTGTGCAATCAATTACTTGGCAAACAATTAAATACGTGCACTGAGAGCACAAGTTCTTGACTTATTTTTAACAAGTTTTCAGTTGAGCACTTGGCAAATACTTTCTCTGCAATTAAATAAATTATAGTTGTTCAATATCAGCCACAATTTCATCAGATTGCCAATATTGTCGCATTATCCGAGAACTGTCGATGTAGCAAGCTGGCAAGCTCACCAGAGGGAGCCAACATCTGGGGCATTTGAACATCTGGGGCGAATGTGCGATGTCAACTGTTGGGAATGTGAATAATGTGCCACAAATAAACAAATCAGGTGCTGCTCGACTTTCGACCATTTTGTTTATAATTTATGACATAAACCGGAAGGGTACCATAAAGCCGACAACAAACTTGGCTAAGACTCGATCCAACTCGACTCGGCACTAAACTGAAATATGGCTCAACATTTTTATTATTTGCACACATTCGTATTTGTATTCGTATTCGTTTTCGTTTTCGCATACACATTGCTTGCTTGTTGGCCAAAAGTAGCTCTAGTTGTTGACTGCTGTGTATTGAGAGTTCGCCCGGCCAACAGCTAGCCAAGTGGCAGCTTTGGGAGCAGCCAACAAAAAGGCTCACAAATAAAATCCAGCAAATGCTGACTGAGTTTTGTGACTCTGCTTTGGACATTGCCCATAGAAACAACACAAGAGTTGAGAACAATAATAACAACGCCAATAACAACCAGAACAGTGGGCAACTTGTCCTGCTTATTGAGTAGAAATCTATAAATATGCCAGCCAATTGTTTGCCTTACAGCAAAAAACTTCTCCCAACTGACCTCATTCTGTATTACTATTCATTAGATATTGTAGTCCCAATTCTGCTGCTTCCCACCTTACTGGAGTCTACATTAAGTGCATTGAACTTTGACAAAGGGTATTTAACAGTCGAAAAGTTGCAGGGTAGCTTTTTATAAGTGAATTCAATGGCTTCAAAACTTTCAAAATTTGTAATAAACGCCTTATTGATTTTTTTATTTACTCTTTTCATCACTTACCTAATTTATCAGTCAGTGAACCAGTCGTTCATTAAATGAGAGAAAAATCTATTTTGTTGAAGGTAATTCCTATTGAAAATACTTTTGAGCTAGAAATAAGTTTATGGATAAGCTAAAAACTGTTTTTTTTTATATTATGCTCAATTGTGGCTAGGATGGTATGCTATAAACTATGTTGTCGAGAGTTTTGCAATAATTAATATTTAAGTAGTTAATTTGTCACATTACAAGCGTTCCGTCTGTCGGTTTCTATGATTATTTGCTGTATACAATCTGAACTGTGCACTCGGAGTGTTCCTTTGCTTGTCACTTAACTCAACCATAAATTTCGCAATTGTCGAGCACTTTAGCTGGGTCACACGGCCAATGGCATTGTGTGTATTGTTGTTTGCCTTAAATTAGTTCAGTCCTCGTTGTCGTTGGAGTTGCCCCTAGCCATGGATGCACATACACATAGAGAGATACAGATACATGCCTGGACATTGAAAAGCCCCAGCGATATTATCTAGCATTTATCGCTCATTCACTATGTTCACTCGTGCCACAGATCAACGTGCAACGCGCAACATGAGGCAAGCGGTTTGGATTGTTCGTCATGTGCAACGCTGATTGTGGGTTATTTGTCATTAATATGCAAACAGTTAGCTGCAACATGTGCAGGAGTATGTGCCTGTATGGGTACCCGTTTGTGTCACTGTGTGCTGCTTATTGTGCATGCAACATTGCAACTAGTCTCCGTCTCGCTCTGGCTTCAATCAATGCCGGAAGCGGAAGTTAATTGTGCTCCTCATGTTGCATGCAGTCGACGACCCTTAATCACAACAATACTTAAAGTCTTTTGTATTAGTAATGCATGCTAAACTCTTAGCATGGCATTTTAAACTCAAATACACAAAAATTCAATAAACTGCTGAAATCGGGCTAACACACACGCACACACACACACTAGGCTAAGGGCAAAAAAAAGAAATGGAGAGAATGTAATTTGTCGCTAACCAAGTGTGTACTAACCTCATTTTACTAAAAGCATTAAAAATAAAATGTAATCACATGCTTCATAAAAGTAATAACTACACAGACACACACACAGGCACATACTGATACAGATTCACCGATACTTACTCACACAAATACAGCCATATGACTAGAGAGAGACACGAGTTTCCTGCACTTCAGAGCATCGCTGACTACGTGTCGCTATAAAAGTGCCGCTGAATGTGCAAGTGTGTGTGAGTGTGTGGGTGTTTAAGCGTGCGAATGGGAGTGTGTATGTGTGTGTGTGTGTGTGTGTGTGTTATAACTGTGAAAGCCTTGATGTCGCCATCGCATCGCTGTCACTGCCAACATTCAACATACAGCATCTAACAGCCATAGATGTAGACGAAGTCATCGTCATAGTCATTGTCTATGTCAAAGCACGCACAAAGCTCTATCTATGTGTGAGTGTAGTACATGTATGCGTGTGTGTTAGTGTATGTAAGAGTATGTGTGCTCATGCTTTAGTGTGCGTGTGCGCGTCTGATTTTTATGAGACGATTATGGCTTGCTTTTTATTATTTGCCATTGAGCTAAAGTGTTGTGGCATGAAAATGTGGCATCAAAACCGGCAAAACATTCGCAAGTGCTTCGATTTTCTTCTTGCATTTGGCTTTTCATTACTCCACACGCACTCGACCACCATAAACTGAAATTCTTGTGGGTTAATTACTGACAAGCTATACAACTTGTCGAAGCTATCCAACTGGTTGACCTGACATCGGATTACTCATTATGCCAGCTGCCAGTAGAGTAAGACGACACTGCCAAAAAAATTGTGTTTGAAATAAAAAATGTTTATAAATATAATTAATATTATTATTGTATAATTATTTAAACACTGAGAGTTTTTTCTAATATTAATTAATTTTTTATTAATTTCTCTAACAAAAATATGTTTGTTTTGACATTAAAATTAATTTGAAAATATTTTTGTTTAGTGCATTGAAAGTTGACTCTCTCTGAGTGTCTTACTAAGATTTCAGCTGTCATTGCAACTGAAACTGCAGCTCGTTAGTGCCGAAAACCCAGAATACCAATTACAATAGACTGACATTTCTAAGCAGTTTAGAAAGAGGGGGAAAGAGAGACCGATAGTGAATGGGATAGAGTTACCAGCTCCTTCTCCATATCTGTGCGTGGCATCAATGCTGCAACTGAGCTCTGACAAATGTTGATAAACGCAGTGTCAACGAAATGAAATATTAAGGCTAGGAATCGAAAGTTTTTGGCTATCAAATTGGTGGATTAGGAATGTGTCACAAAATTGGCCAGATTCTTAGAATTTTGTCATGTAGCTTATGACAAAAGAAACGCTCAGCAGTCGTCAGTGCGTTGAGGCAAAAGTTATTAATTTGTCAGTTGGGTGAAATTGTGAAAAGTGAACAGGAAAATTCAGTTTAAAAAGCTAATTCGAGCTAATGAAGTACCCATCAAGCTGGAGGCTCGATTCATCATCATCAACAGTTGGTCTAGGCCAAGAAGCTGAATGCTGAAAGCCTGCTCGTGCGCACAAGTCTAGAGCTTTTGCAGTTATGCTCTGTCTTGGCCTGGCCAACAGCATCTTGGCCTTATGCACGCTCACTTACGCACGAATCTGTGCGTGGCAACAATCGCCAACGGCGTTAACATGGCCAATACTAGCTATAAGCCATGGAATATGGCCTGGTTAGCCATGCATGGCAATTTGACCCAAAGAAGAAAAAAAAATTATATATATCTATGTGTGTGTGATGTGTGTCGACGTTGGCAAAAAGTTTATAATGGAATTTGCAAGCATGAATAATTATGTGCACGAGACTTCTTTGAAAATGTTTGGCGAGATATAAGCAGAGCCATGATCTGGACTTGTGTTGTGTTCCTTGATTTCTGCACGACTTGATATTAAATTTTGTTTAAGTTTGGCTAATTAACTTGAATGTCTTTGATTTGTGCCCGTCTGTCTGTCTTTCACTCAGCACTCACAGGCAGCCACGTGGCGTATGGGTAATACAGTTTCTTGTATTGTTTCGATCGATGAGCAAAGTGAAAACAAAAGCTGTCAGGCGACAAATATAGCATCCAGTTTCCATTCCCATTTCCATTACCACTCCAGTTTCCATTTCCTTTGCCATTCATCAGCCGTTCTTCAGAATTACCTTATTGCTGATTAATTAATTATTTTTGCTGTTGTCCTTGATAAATGCTAATTGCGACTGCTTAGCTCAGTTCGGTATTCAATTGTTTTTAATGCTGATTTCTTCGAAAACCTTTAGCAATAAATCCGCAAACAGATTTAAGCCAAAAGCAGCGACTAAGCATCCGTTGGGCCTTTTTCCAGCAGAAACATTCGAAATTGTATGCAAATGACAATGTAGGTGGTAACGCCAAAAATAAACTTAAACGAAAATGTAAACACAAATCTTAAACACGGGACTTAAAAATGTTATTCAATCACTTACTTTGCCCAGTGCCTCGTTGTTGATAGTCATAAAGCCGCCAGCACTGAATTGGCAATTTTCCTGGCCCAAATTAGCCGAAATCTGCAGTAAACAGTTATTAAGCCGAACATTGCTTCTATTTGAGCTCAGATGGTGAAATGTGGAACGAAAGCGTCGCTGCAGCTGCGCACAGCTATTCCAAATCAAACAGGGAACAAGTACTTCCAAAAACTTGCAGATCTCCTCGGCTATGCAATCTAAAAGAAACTACTATATAATGCACAGTAAATCAGGTTTAAAATTTACTTACAGTGCACTGCGGCAGGGTTGACATGGTTTTCCAAATTAATCACTATCCAATAGGGCAACACGAATATATCCACAAAGAGTTTAACCATGATTTTAATCAGACTCAGCTCAAAATGGCACTCAATTGAACGAATCGTGTTCCAAAGTATGCTGTGGACTTGCTGCAAGGTCAACAAACGCTCCAAGGACTTTCTGTGCACAGACCAGACCTCTGAGCTGGTCCTCTCCAATTCCATAATAATGTTGAAGCTAACTTCACAGAGGTCTTGATAAAAAACCATGATTAGTGCAGAATACAAACTAAATTCGCTCAAACGGCTAAGAAGTACCACTTCTGAATAGTATGCATAGTATAGAACTCGGGTTACATCAGTTACCATATTATTATACACAATCATGGCAAAAAGTATAGTAATTCGTAGAAATAATGACACATAGATGCCTTGGCAGTAGCGACGTATCCTCAACAGATTCACTTTATATCCAAACTGCACTCTCAGCATATATCTGATTCGTTCCAATTGCTGTTCAATCTCATCGCTGTGATTCCTCCACATCAGCTCCACGGCCACTCCAAAGTGGCAAATGATTAAAGCCACATAATTTAACAAGTCAATAAAGCGCGAAAAGTTATCGTTTTTGATGTCGTAGACCACGTGATAGTTTAAGCCGATTCGCCAATGCATGACATAACCGAAATACATGAGCAACGCTATCATATAAACTGATTTCAGATACCAATGTGGGCGTGGCGGCAACAGCAGCAGGCAGTGCATCAAGCGGCGCATGAGGCGCAACGAAGCTTCGTGCAACTCAATTGGCACATGCCACATGACTGAGAAACTCCACAACGAGCAGAGGTAGATATAAAATCAATTATGACTAATGGCTCATTTCACAATTAACAACCGAAATCAAAGATAACTCAATGAACAAATACTGAAATAGGTGCCTCAAATTGAGTATTTATAATATTTGTTTAATAGTAATTTAAATAACTACCAATTCGATATTAATGCTCAATTTATCTAAAATAATTTCAATACTAAAATAAAACTAATTAAATGTACAACTATTTGCTGCGCTTTAATTAAGTTGGTTGTAAAAATTAGTGTTACAAATGTTCATTGAGCTATGTTAAGGTAAATCAAATTTATGAAAACCCGTTCGATATTTTATTGAGTATTAAATAACCAATTATGCCAGAGTAATATTATATTAAAAAAGTTTTCTCTGTAAGATTGCTAATCATCGTAGGTTCTGCTGCATCTTGAGCCTCCTTGAAGCTAATACGAAATTGTATGCAAATGAAAATGTAGCACACAACACCAAAGAGAAACTGCAAATAAAGAGGTTTTAAAATGTTTTTGAATTCTTCAATATAGAATTATCTTACCTTTCCCAGCATATTGTTATTAATAGTTACAAAGCCAGCGATTGTAAAGCGACAGATTTCCTGTCCCAGTTGATTAGAGATTCTAATCAAAGCCGTGTTTAATTCCACATTCGAACGTTGCTGGGAAACGCTATGAAAAAGAGAACGACACTTTCTTTGTAAATAGTCACAACGAGTGCAAATCCAGCAGCAAAGAGAGATTTGAAGAAGTTCGACTGCTTCCTCAGTGGCCAGCCCTGTAAGTTAAAGAGAACTTAAGATAAAAGATCAGAAACATACATACAACATACAAGTATGCAATGCCGGATTGTCGAGATTCCTGGTGAGAAACACCCAATATGGTAAGATTGAAGTATCCATAAAGTACTTTAATAATATGACTATCAAACTCTTTTCAAAGTTGTACTCGATTTCTCGCTGTATTTGCCAAAGTTGTTGATGCAGTTCCTGAATCACAACAATTTTCTCCAGGCATAAATGATTCTTAGTCTCCAGTTCGGTTATCACTTGAAAACTGGCGTCGTATAGATCCTGGTACATGGAAAGCACCAGCGCTGAGTGCAAACTAAACTCACAACAGCGTATTATAACAACAACTTCAGAGTAAAAGTTAAAGATAACTATGGTGGATGTATTGGTTGTTATAATATTGTACATAGTGGTGCAAAGTAGTGTGATAACTCGCAGCAAAAGAAATCCAAAGATGAAAATGGTATGTGATTGGATGCCCTGATTCACTTTACGCCCCAACTTTTGTTGTAATTTCAAATGCATTTGCTGAAACCGTTGATCAATTTGAATACTTCGATTTTGCCAGATCACCTCCATGGCCACAACCAAATGTGCCACAACCAAAGCCACAAAGTTGGTCAAGTCGATGATGCGTGATAAGTGATCGCGTAGAAAATCATAATTGGCTTTGTATTGAAAGGAAAATCTGGCACGGGATAAAATGTTCAAGTATGCCAGTAAAATAACATTATAGATCAGTTTCAAGAGTAGTTGTGGGCGTGGCGGTACTACCAACAAACCGCACATTAAATGCTGCATGCAACTAAGCGAAAAGTCGTGTATTTTCACTGGTGAATTATCCATGACTGAGCTAAATTTGAAGTGCATACACAGCACTTTCAATAATTTCTATTAATTTGATAATTGGTTTGATGTAAAGATAGGCGACTCAAGTTCGGAAAGCTGTTAATGATATTTCCTTTCGATTGGTTTTTAATCACTTTAGAAATGAATTAAAGTACACCTACTAACAGTACAAATTTATCTGATTTTTCATGAAGCAATTAATTAATTTATTTAATTCATTTCTCTTAATACTAACACTTTATACATTACGAAGATTTAATTTTACTATTGCGTTACATTTTGGCACAACATATCTATATTAAGGCTATTTTTTTTATCTAGGTTCTTCTCAGAAAACGTTAAGCGAAACTGTATGCAAATCATGAAATAACTTATCGTGGCGAATAGAAACTGAAAATGGAAAGAAAATTAAATTTATTTTTATGCATTTTCAAGCCTGCTCACCTTGGCTAGCGTTTTATTGTTAATGCTCAGATAACCACCTACGCTAAATTGACTTCTCTCCTGTCCCAGTTGAGTCAATATCCTGAAGAGATCCGCATTCAGCTGCTGATTTTGACGATTTGTGTATACTCCATAAAACAGCGATCGAAATTTGTTTTGTAAAAGATTGCAAGAAGCACAAATCCAACAGGGAATGCAGATCTCCAGCAGCTTGGCAAACTCCTCAGTGATGCAGTCTATAATAAAATTCATATTAATATATTATAACACATTTATACAAAATTCATATTCCTACACAACTGCATGACCATAATGTTCTCTCTGGTGCTATTCAGATACACCCAGTAAGGCATAACTGAAGTGTCTACAAAGCTCTTCATCATTACGACAAAAAGACTTCCTTCAAAGTTGTTTTCGATGTCGCGATGGATTTGCCAGAGCTGCTGATGCAGTTGCTGTAGTGTAGAAAGACGTTGTAAAGGTGAATTATGTCGAGATTCCAAACTAATTATGGGATTTCCCAATTTTTTAATAGTTTTGTGGCCAACTTCAATCAGTTCCTTGTAGAAACCCATGACTAGAGTCGAGTATAAGCTAAACTCGAAGCAGCGCAGAGTTAAAACCACTTCCGAGTAGAAATGACAGATCACGAGCAATGAAGGTTGGTTAGTTATACAATTGATCAAAGTGACGAGCAGGAAAATGAAGACACGCATGAAGAGTATTCTGTAGATAACATTGCAGTAAGTTTCGATTCTTTGAAGATTCATTTTATGTCCAAATTGAATTCGCAAAATGTGTCGAATTTGTTGAAGTTGTTGCTCAATCCGTTTGCTGTGATTCTTCCATAGCAATTCCAGGGCAACCACAGTGTGTCCCACAACTAGGAACACAAAATTGACCAAGTCCAGAAAGCGGGAAACATCGTCGTTTATGACATCATACATGACATTATAATTCAAGGCAATTCTCCATTGAAAAATAAACAAAATATATGAAAATAATCCAATACTGTATAGGATTTTCCAAGTTAAGCGTGGCTTCGGTGGCAGCAACAGTGAGAGGTGCAACAAACACCGCAAAAAGCGCAGCGAAATGTTGTGTAATTTCCCTGGAACGTGCCACATGACTAAAATAGCAGCTAAGTTTGTGCAGCGAAGTGTTAAAAATTAATCAATAAATTGTTGATTGCAATCGGGGGAAATTTATAGCTTAGCGCACTTGAAACTAATTTAAAAGCCTTTAAGCTTTATCTATGATCGCAGATAACTTCGAACTATGACTTATTAAACTATTTAACAAGTTATTGAAGTAACTAGTTCCTTAAGACAAGTTTGCCATAAACACTGTAACACTCAAGTGCTATACAAACCTTTTAATCGGTTTAAACTCTTTACTGCAAACAGTAAAAAAGATTTAAGAAAGTATTTAATTTTTAATGGAATTTATTTTTATTTCTTTTGCGGACTTATCTTAAGTAACACTCGTTTGAGTAGCTAATGTAACCTCAAGGACACACTACACTACAGAGGCAATTAATAACTGCCAAGATTAGAGTAATATAAAAGTATAATTTGTGTTATTGTTTAAATTTGTGTGTGGCATCTAAATTGTTGTGGTCTCAAGTGATTCATTGGCTTTCATCTCTCTGTTGGCTGTTGTGTGACTGTGTGAGCTGATAAGAGTCTGTTTGTAATCACTTTAAATGCCATTTTGGCCCATTAAAATTACCATCAAAGTGACGTCAACAACATGGAATCGGGCCATGAGAGAAATTATTTGTTAATTTCATTACAGCAAAGTAAAACTCATTCACACACACAGAAACACACACACACACAAGCTACCACAAATAACGTTGAAAATTGCTTATCAAAAATGTGGACAGCTTGGGGTAGGGGCGGGGGCTGGGGCGTGGCAGGGGTCGACCGGCGGTGGTTGACTGTCAAACACACACAGAAACACATTACATAAATTTGCATGCCTTTATTGCAGCTCAAAAGAGAGACAGCCAAGCAAACAACACACAGATACATTTACTCAAACAAAAACACATATACACTCACACACACAGCATACACACACACACACAGCTTATGCAACCACTGAGGAGACACTTTGTTTGCACACTTGTAAATCACCTACCTCTTGCTCTGTCGTGATGCTGGCAGCTGAACGCCTCCAGTTATTTGAGGTAATGACTTAATTGCCACGCTACTGCCACACCCCCATACCCTCACACCCCTCCCTCTCCACCTTACGCCCTTGAAGCACTTTCACTCACTCTCACTTTACTTGGCCTGCAATCGGGCTTCATAATTTGTGCAGGTGTCGAGAACGCTTTGTCTTTGATTGCGCGTCTGGTGCGTCTCCCTAATCTCTGCCAGCCACATCGCAATCATCGAGGAGCAGCAACAGCAACAGCAAAAGCAGCAGCTACACAAGGAGTATCCTTTGTGCTAATACTGCTGCCACTTGAAGCACTCAAAGCAGCTGCCATTGCCTAAGGGGTGCAGGCAGGAAGTGGGGGGCGTTTCTTGGCTTAAATTGAAGCAATCGTATGGCGCTGATTTGTATAATTTTGTAATTTGTATACCAAAATGTGGCCACACATGTGTATTTGCATAAGACTCTGGAGTTGGCAATTTTACTTTCCCTAGGCCAGGCCAAACACACACACAGGCACACACCCCCACACCCATACATATAAATAAATTAAAGTACAAACCGCTTTTACAAGCATACACTTATTACGTGAACACATACGCCTGTAAATGGGTGTAAGTGAGTGTGTGTGTTTCGTGGTGTGTTTGCAAACAATTATAAAGAAAAGGAAGAAAATTTTAAATTAATAAAATAAGTATTTAATTATGGAAACTTTAATTACTATAAATGTGATTTAAATGCGCAATGGAAATCGTTTAAAATAATTGAATTATTGTAGTTAAATAAATAATGTATTACGAGTTGGAGTTCCGCATTAAATATTTAATATTATAATTATTTAAGGAAAATTCCTGAAACGACTTTAAAAGTTTAACTGACTACTTGTAATCTATCCTGAATTTATTTAATTTATTATTTTTTTATAAAGCAAATATTTCTTGACTTTTGTGCACTATGAAGAATCTTTGCAGCAGCCCTCGCCCGATAGCTGTTACCCATTTAGCTAACGTGTAGCAAAGAAAGCACTTTTTGCAAATGTAATTATCGGCATATTTGGCACAAGTATTTGTATGTGAGCCGCTCTGTACTTGTACTTCTACTCGCACTCGCATTTGTACTTTTAGGCAGCTGGCACGTGCCCGCCGAGATGATGACATACACAGAGAGAGAGAGAAAGAAGTCGAAGTTTCCAACTCCTTTTCATATCTACAAAACTTCCCTTCCCCAACCCCACTTGTGTGTGTTCTTCTCCCTCTTGGCTTTTAGTTCCGAGACTGTGGCTTTTGTAGCTTTGCTCCTGTAATGGAATAAATACGAATATGAGGCAAGAAGTGTGGCATTGCCACAGATGCTTATGATGGCGACCCTTTGCACTTGCCACATACCAAAAAGCCGAGCCTGAAACCAAGTGTATATGAGACCATTCACACTGTAAGTCATCTCGTGTTATCTGATTTTAATTTGGCGCAATTTACCTGTTTGCACCTGTTGACCTTCGTTGTGTACTTCGTGCATACCCCACATGTACCCCACAGATACCATTAAAAATATGCAAATACTTACGAGTGTAAATATGCTAATTTCGTTTGAAAATTGATTTTGCAATTTAATTGAAAATACTCCGTGCCCAAAGTACAGTAAAGCTTTTTGCCTACCATATAACACATCACACATACGCACCGTTGTGTCGTTTTGCTCTGATTATTGTAATTTTATTGTTGTTTCGTTTCGTTGTTCGAGCAGCTGCCACAAAATGCATAAATACATGTGCTTAGAACACTTCCATTCCCATTCTCAATTCTATTTCCAATTTCTTTTTGCCATCTTTCACACATCAACAAAGGCAACTTTTTGGAAGATTGCTTTTAATGACATTTAAATTGCCAAAATTACAAGAGACGCACACACATGCAGTTTGAAATCAATAAACGGAGAGTTCAATTGGAGTCATCGGCAAAGCCAGTGAAAAGTTCTTCTTCCCTTCCATGCTGGGAGTCATTGACAGTTGCTGACAAATGCGCCTGATATATGACCCTAGTCTGGCTCAATAAATTCTCTCCCCCTTTGTGGGCGTGTGCCTTACAAAAATGCCATAAGGGGGCGGGGCAGCGTCGTTGTGTGATATATGTATGTGCGGTATTTGTAGAGCAATGCAAACATGGCACCTCAATATCTACTTTAATCTAAATTAATTGCTTTTTTCAGCTGAAAAAAAAAATTACACAAAATTATAAGTGTTGTGGTAAAAAGCAAACGAGTCATGAAGTCACAGAGACCGTATAGATAATTGCAGAAAGTCAGGTGCTAACAATGTCAATACAGACAATTCAAACATTTACCAACACTAGCAGACGATTGTGCTGCCTTGGACAACATCATTTATCTTCATAGTGGACAGTGGTCGACGCGTGGCCCACAAGAAGAAAGGAAAAAACTGGGAACAAGAAGGGAGTGGAGAGCACTACTAAAAATAATCGATCTATTGCTATTTATTGGACAACCCCCTACCCACACACCCACACACAATGGAGTCAAGCTCAATTTTTCACATTAATTGGCAAGGTTAAGCGAAGTGTGGCATGTGAAAAGTTGTCACTCGTTTGAAATCGACTTTAATTCACTTGATATTCGAGTAGATGAAAGACGATGCTCTATCGCTATTTCTATACGAGTAGCTGGCATTTTGTCAAGGTCAATGTAACAATAAAACCATTTTTATATTGGTCCAATGAAGACAACGGCAAAGAGACAACGACAACCACAATGGGCTAGTTGGAGTTCAGACGTTATGGCAGCTTTTGGTGTTTCTTGGCTCTGTCTTGTTGTTTTGCTTGGCTCGCTGACGCCGCAATTAGACCAACAAATGTGGCGCGAAAGAATGGCTTTCAAAAGCAACAACAATCGAAGATTTATTGGCTTCCAGGGACACATCGACGCTGTCTCTCTAAATTCGCAAAACTGTGCAAATATTTGCAAACTCAAGCAGCCCACATAACTATGCTACACTTTTTTTCAACACACATTTTTCTTTCGGCCACAAATCATAATGAAAACACATTGACAGCACGAAGCCAGCTATCGCCTTGGGTGCTTTCTGTCTGTCTGCCTGTCGGCCTAACTGACTGCCACATTAGGTGTCTCTTGCAAAGACCAACAAAGTCTGAACACTGTCTACACTTTTACTTTTTATGCAGGCTCAGTACAACATTTGAGGCAGACAGGATTAGCCAGGGCTTTCTTCATTTGCCGTAGAGCTGTCTACAGCTGTCCATCAATAGAATTTTCGTCTGGTCTGAACCAAACAAAGTTACATTTCTGAGTAATTAGAGCACGAGTGCAAATCAGGGCAATGCTTTTTAGCATTTCAAAGATTTTTTCTACAACAAATCTGGACTGAAACAAGATTTAGTTCTTTATCAGTACTTAGAATGTTAAAAGAGCAGCATTTTTGTGAAATTTGCACAATAAGTTTTGCTTTTCTTTCATTATATTTGCAGAATATTTATAGACAAGCTGACTTCTGCGCTTTTATTATTTGTACAGCCAAATAGACATTAAGTGAGCAGACGGTCCATAAAACAGTTTAACATATACTTAATCTTTTGATTTATGTACTAATTGGCTTATTGAACCGAAGCACTGATTAGTTGTTCTACATTAAAGACCAATATGAGCCAAGTGACTACATTTAATGACGCAGTTATTGCGTATACTTAATGTTTGCAGATGTAAAAGAGTTTTTTCTGCTGATGCAGTCAAACGAAACGTATACTTAATATGTGCAGGTGAAACAGATTTAGTCGTAAGCAGAGACACATGTACCCAAGTACTTAACTTGGCTTCTGTGCACATTTACCATTCTCCATTTACCATTTGCCATTTTCCATTTTCCATTCGGCATGTTTCCCATTTGGCATTGGCATTGGCATTGGGATTGCTGCTTATTGCTGTTTACCATATTTCAGCTTATTTGTTTGCCTTCTATGGCAAATATTTGAATTTAAATTCAAACGTGCTTGACACATAATACACCGCCTGCAGCTTCTGTACTCAGTACTCTCTCTCTCCCTCTTTCTCTCACTCCCTTTCTCTCTCTCTCGCGTACGCAGCCCATTTCGCTGTGCAAATATTTTATGAATTTCAATGAGCCTCTGGCGTCGCTTTTGCAAGAAAGCATGAATGAGCCGGGAGACAGTAAGCGGGAGAAAGGGGGCGTGCCCATGTAGCGGTGGTGACACAAATGCGCCAAGGTGTAAAAGGTAACAAAATGTGAAATTAGTTTGACACGTGTAGAAAAGTAAAAGACAGAAAGCTGCTCAGCTCAACTCATGACAACAGCGTAGACACAGCAGTGGGAAAAGAGAAGACAATGAAGGCAGGAAGAGAAAGAGTCTGGAGAATCAAGTCTGAAGACAGTCGCAGATTTAGTAGGAGAAGATTTCAACAGATTTTTAGCTGACTCTTTGTGCATGTTCTGATTTGTATGCTTGTGCTCTCTGCAGCTCAAACCTACCAAGACGCTCTCTAATTTTATCTGCAGCTAGTAGATAATTGTTGAATTGGATTATTACAATATTGTACCATTAAAGGGCTCCTACTCATGACTTTTCTGTAGAATTTTCCACTGTCATGTTTAAAAGTCAGTGCTCATATTTAAGTCTTAAGTATGTCGCTGTTTTTCTCCGGAAATGTGCTGTTCAAGAAAATCGTTGTCAGCCAGAGAAGACAATGTACAGACGCACATACTTTTGTAAATCCACTGCCTGTGTGTGTGTGTGTGTTTGTGTCTGTATTCGCATGTCACTGCAAATCTACTTAAAACGCAATTAAGTTGAATGCAAATATAGTCGACAACGTTGCCTGGCGATGCGGTAAAATGAAGGCCGACATACCAACTGCAAGTTAAACAATGGAAGATGCGCTCCATGTGGATTCCCTTATCCCCACGACCCTCTCTACCCCTGCCCTTTCCCTTTCTTTCATTTCTTTCTTCCCTTTAGACCAGTTGCAGGCTTCTGAACCACTTATTTTCCCTTGCCAGACTGTGAATAAGTTTAACGAAATAGTGATAGTATTTTTTTGATAAAATATATATACACAAAAGAGGACAAGAAGTAATGCTCGCCCAGCTGCTACCCTGCTGAGCATTTACTGCCTGCTTATGGCGTAGAAAACTCTTTGCGCTTGTTGCCTACTTACAGGGTATATAAAGTTGCTCAACATATGGTGAGTACTTGTATGGTAACACAATTATACCCCTGTAGCTGTAACTGTGCCTGTTGCCTAGACACTGCGCTGTGCTCACGACTGTCACGGTAGTCGCATATGCTGACAACTCGCTGAAATTGCGGAGCTACCTGCTGCATGCCACACTCTACTTGCTACTTGCTACTTTCTACACAATGCTAGCTGCTTCCAGTTCTTCTCGCTGCCTTTACAACGGATGACGCAAAAGTTAAATTTGTTTTTTGCTTATAAACTTTAATCAACTTTTGTTTTGTAGGGAGAAATGGAGACAAAGAGTGTGGGGGAAATGAAGATGAATTTTAACGGAATTCGGTTGTTGTTTGAAAATTCGCGGAACAAAGCCGTGTAATTGATATTTGCCAAGTCAGAATGAAGCCACCAAAATTCCAATCACAGCTTATATTTTACTCGCAACATGTGAGATTGCCAAAATTTGCAAGAAAGTGAAGCCGTGTTTATGTGGAAGGGGCAAGGACTGGAAAAGTGAATTTGTGGCTTCCATTTTGAGTAAAAATATTTCAAAAATTAATTGTCTGTGCTGTGCTGTGAAATCTCAGCAAAAATGCAGCAGGTTGTGCATCATTAGCTGGGAATGGCATTGAATGGGTTGTGGCCGGTTGCAAGTGCATTATGTACGAGCCAAAAAGGCGGTCAGGCAGGCAGGCGGGTAAGCAGGTGGGCAGACAGGTGTGTAACAGCAGATTCTGGCCCAGACATAAACTAACGTCCAAAATGCAGCGAGTCCGTGTCTGCTTTCTTGGTGGAAAGAGGAAATTTTCTTGCTATAAATTCACTAAAAGCTTTCGCAACGAAAATTTGTTGCTAGCTTCCGCTGACAACATGGCTCACCTGGCAGCAGCCAAAGCCACAAGGGTCCTGCCTGCTCCAGCTCCAGTTCCAGATTCCGCTCCTACCTGCTCTTCTTTCTCCCACTCTCGCTGCTCACAAGGCGGCCAAAGCAAAATTTACGCCTCTGTCTTCATTATTATTGCACTCGGCCGTAGAATAAGGTTGTGGTGCTGTTGTTGTTGCTGTTGTTTTCGCTGTGGTTACTGCAGCGGTTGTTCCTGTTGGCAGTGGTTGAGTTTCGCCGCCGCAGACAATTTGGCAAACGTGCAAACGAAGTTTCTAAATAAAAGTGCAAACTAAATGAGCATTTAGTGCGCGCATCGTAAATTCCTGTTGAAATATTTCTGTCTTCTTGCAATTTAGCTTTCCAGCCTTGCAGTTCGAGTTGCGGCTCATTTCAAAGTCTTAACTGTTTTAGGTAGCACGCGGCGTATGCGTTATGCTTTCACCTCGTACCCAAATATGTATGGGATGTGTGTGTATGAGTGTGTGTTGGTGTGTGTGTGTCTTTGACAAAGTTAAGGCCGCTTCATAATAAAATGGTTTAATGAGGCGTCGCTGTCAGCGCCTGCCTTGCACCTTTTATGTATCTGACACTCGTTTTGCCTTAACCTGGACAAGCGCTTACACACACACACAAACAGTGGAGCCCACACACTCACACCCACGCACACACGGGGACTTGTCTCGTTGTCCTTACAGCTCGCACATGACTTCATTAGTGTAATGAAAACAGGCAAAAGAAAATGGCAAAAGCGAGAAAACAAAAAATGTCAAGGTTGTTCTCGGGCAGCTTCGTGCGAATTGTCGCCGTCAATGTATGTCCATTTGCCAAGGCTTAGATGCGACTGGCAAAAGGTTAACACTTGCCAAATGGCTGACATCTATGTACGTGCCACATTTCCATTTTGAATAACAAATTTAATTAGAATTAATACATGGAAACTAGCGAACCGAATGAGCAAATCTAAAGATTACCTGCTTTACCCCCATCCTCCATCCCCCATCCAAGTGCAAACATATACTAAGCATCTACTAAAGGTAGTACACATACTTAGACTGGGGTCTCTGTCAATGATGCATCGTTAGATTAAACTATGCAGGTAACTGGAGCACCAGCTGAATTCATTTATTAAATTCAATTCGCAATTTACAAATTGAACGGAAAACAGAGAACTGAGAACTGAAAACTACAAAACTCTTAGCTCTTTGCTTCCCATGTGGATTAGTTCGTTTCTGCATTATTTATGTTTCTGCTTTCAGTTATAATGGAATTGACAAGCGTTCTTAGAAGCAGTGGAATACAAACAGTAAGCAAACTATACTTTGTAGTGTTTAGTGTTCTAAAGTTATTTAGAAAGTAGTTTAACATTGACTTTTTATCTTAATGATTATACAATTAAATAGCTTTCTTTGTGGTTGTTTAGTTAAATTTAAGACCTATTTATACTTATTTTAAAGTAAAGGTTTCCTAGCAAGTTGATTTCCTATCGAGAGTGCCCTTGGATTTCCGCTCGCTGTCCGCCTGTTCCGCCTAGAACATATGTCACAGTAACGCCGACAAGACAAATACACAATATTAAAGTAAACATGTTAAAACCATAAAAACGCAACTCCACCAAAGCGGGGGTCAAAGAGAGTGAAATAGAGTGAGAGAGGGAGGGAGGAAAGGGGAGTAAGTAGAAGGAAGTATGCAACTGCAGAAAATATGGCCGGGAAGCAGCAGCGCCACAACAAAAACACGCGCCAGAGAAATCATGTAGAAAGCTTTTGCCATAGTGCAAAGATGTATGTGCTCGGGTGTGTAGATGTGTGTGGATGTGTGTGCTAGTGTGTGCACAGTGCCTGCCACGTTTGCACAAACTCTAAGGCAATATTTTTTGCGCATGCAACGAACTGGAGAACAGTCGACTAATGCACAACAATGGCCAACAAGAGCTATAGAGTAGAAGTTTGAGTCATGCAGTTAGCAGGAGCGTGGGCAGAGGCAGTGACAGGAGCAGGGGAGTGCTGTGGTGTGGCGGGGGCATGACAATATATGTGAAATCATGAATAAACTGCCATGTGCACAGCATTCAGCATGCGCTGCTTGCGGAGCTTTCCATTCCACTTTGGCCTTTGTGGCCGCTTCCTCTTGGCCGCGTTTCTATGTTCTTGGCCAGCATTTGGTATCGCAAAAGGCTATTCGCAACGATTCTTTGTAGGCAACAAACACAGCACACAACTTGACTTTGCAACACATCGAGCACTCGGTGCATGCCACATGCTACTTGCCGCATGCCGTGCTTGACAGCGAATTTCACTTTTAGCCGTCTTCAATTGAGTGCACTGTGCAACGTATGTTTTGTCAAGCAACGCACTGTGTGACAAAAGCTCCGGCGTAATGCATTGTCGATTGACGGTATACCCTGTAAATGGCAACGGGAAGGGAAGTCAGTCACACAATTTATAAAAACGTTTAGTGGAAGTCAACTTTAACTAACTTAAACTGTCTAATAAATAAGTTTAGACTTTTCATAAATTTACAGGGTATTCCTGATGTCTTGCAGCTAGAGTTTAAGCTCAGCTTTCCAGGTCAGAGTTAATACCGAGCTGCAGCAAAACCTTGAAACTTATTCAACAGTATTTCAAGTGTCGGGAAATGAAAATTTTTCCATGCGTAAAGTCGATCTATTAAAATTGTCAGCTGACAATAAACATTGAGCATTGAGTGTAAGCCTTAAGAAGAGGGCGTGGCAACAGTGCCCTCAAATTGATATACGTTTGCTTGCGACTTACAGACTTTGAGTATATATAAAAATGGCTGCAAAGGCCTTTGAGAAAATCATTTCACTTGCAGTCGGTTGCTATATCTTTGCACAGCCATACACCCACACACAAACACACACTCTCACACACACTTACACAGTCCAAATGCAATGCTTGTTCAGCAGCATTGCCCTTTTGCCAGGCTTTTCTTCAGCTCACACATTTTCCACTCGTTTTTCTTTTTTGTCCGCAAATGTTCTTTGCCAGCTTTGCTCTGCTGCTATGGGTTTGGGGTCATTTTTCCTGTTTTCCTTCTATATTTTTTTGTGTCTGCAGCTCGACTGCTGGAAGCTGAGCTTTAGTGATGAAGGGTGCAGCTTAAAAATGAATCATTTGACTTTTTCTTATTTAATAATTTATAAGAATTAGCAGAGATTTGCATTTTCTTTCCACTCACTCCCTATCTCACTCTCTCTCTCTCTCCCTCTCTGGTTCACTCCTCTTTTTGTCTGCTGCAAATTTCTATTTAATTTGAAATTTATTGCAAGCAATTTTCTTTTTGCACTCGCAGTATCTTTTGGATTGTGTCTAAGTCGCGTTGGCACTTTAAAGTGCTCCCAGGGCAATTGTATCTTGTATCTTTTGGTTTGCATCTTATAGTTTGCAGTTTGTTGTGGCTGCCAAAAGTTTCGCTATTCGACTTGAAGGGCATTCCACTAGAAATATCTCTCTTTAAGACGCTTCATTAGCAAAGACAACAACAACAACTGCAGAAAGATCAACAAAACAGTTGCAAAATTGTATCTGAGATTGTCTATCCAATTGTATCTCATGCTGTTTTGCCTGTTTGCTTGGCATGCAAACCAAATGCGCGTTAATTTTCATTTTCATTTGGCTTTTGAATTTGCATTTAGTAGACAAGTTGTGGCAAGTTGTGGGCACATGGGGCGTGGCGTAGTCCTCTTAGCTGCATCATTTATATTTGATACTTTTGTTGTTGTTTTTGTTGCTTTTGTTCAGCTTAAGATGCCATCATCTGCATCCGTATCTTCATCATCGTTGTGTTTGTTCTTGTCAGGAGCAGGTCTAAGAACTTGGTAAGTTCTTGGAGCAAGTGAAGCAAAAGTTCTATTAAATTATTGTAATTTTAAGGCATTCGAGGCAGAAGAACAAAGTGAAGTCCTGGCAGAGCATTAAGTCCTTGACCAGCTTAAAGTTGTGCAGTAATTAATTAACTTTGCTTGTTTAAGAAATGAAACACAAATAACTTTGACATTTGTTTGCATAATCTAATTGCGTATCCATTTTTGCTATTAATGATGTTCAAGAGGCCACTTGAATAGTTCAGCATCTTCATATCTAAATTCGCCTACTCAAATGGTTATTAGACAGACTTAAGTCGACTCATCCTTAACATGTTTATCAAGTGATTCTGATTTTGATTTTGATTTTGCCTTCGCTTTGGCATTGGCTTACTTGATGTCTGTTTGCCTTACTCTGCCATGCTTGTGCATATCATCAATGGAATTATCCGATATGTTTCACACACAAATGCATTTGTAAATTAATTACATATAACTCATAATTGATATGTCTGTGGCATGCAACATAATTGACGAAACATAAACTGCCATGAAAAGCAGGTAACTGGTAACAGGTAACTGGCAACAGCTCAAAAGCTGAGCTAAGCAAATCCATTTTCTATGCAAATATACATATGTGCTCTAAAGCAAAACATTTGCAGTTGTTTCGTTAATGATTAAATGCCATGAACTCAGCTCAGATTTAGAGATATATTTCCATTAAGTATCTGTAAGATAAACTAAAACCAAATCAAGTCGGTAGAGACCCCTTTACTTACCCCATACTAAAACTCATTTATAAAACTTTTAATTTAATAATAATATATTTATATCGACCAGTTTTTAAATGGCAATCAAGAGAACTGAAGTGTGTGTTTTGATTTTCTAAAATGTGTTATTTATGAGAGCGAATGAGAGCTGATACTCAGTTATATGTACCATAAACAAGCACTTTGTATAACAAAAGCAACACACACACACACACACCATACACACACATGGTTATATGCACAACACTCAAGTGGACTTGGCAGAGTGGACTAAACTCAAAAAGTTATGGCTGTGTGTGTGTGAATGGGGTTTGTTGGTATTCATTTAAATTCAATATGCATTTTATTTGCTGAAAAATGTTTAATCGATTTTATGCAAATCATTTTTTCTTTGCTCGAGCTTTGGCAAACACTCAAAAGCCATTACAAAATAATAATAATAATAATACTGGTAAAATGTGAGACGAACGCAAACACACACTGGCACACACACACTCGCACACACACTCGCACAGCAGATACAAAATCTGTGCGAACTGAAAGCCGACCCATTCTGGCCGCAAATAAATTATTTTATTTTCCGTTAGAGATGCAAATGTTATGCAAACAAAGAAAACTTCCTAATGGAATTTCCCACATGTCCAACATATGCAAAAAACCTTCTAACCAAATACACACAAACACGCACACACACACAGGCACACCTCAACCACCTAGTGGGTGCGTCTGTCTTTCAGTCTGAAGCGTCTGACATTTGGTCAGCTTCTTTCAAAAGCACTTCACATTGCATATCAAAAACGTTTAAAATTTGCCCAAATAAAGCGAGCTCAAGTTTTGTAATTTGAAAGGCGATTGAGATTCGAGTTTTAAGCCCTTTTTCCACTCACTATTCTCAGCTTTCCTTACTCCACTTTCCTTTCAGTGGACAGACTGGCCATTCAAATACATTCTCATATGTTTACACATACTTGTATGTAGAAATATGTAGAGATACAACAAGTACATACCAATACTATATGCGGTTGTTGTTGCTGTTGTTGCTGTGGTTAAGCGATTTGCTGCATTGTGGTTTTGGTGCACCAAGCTAATGAGTTTGCGGTTTACAGAACAACGAGCATAATTGCTTTTAATTGCAATAAGCGAATTATTCAGACTTGTAGTTGTGGTCGCCGCTGCATTTGCGAAAATCTTTTAGCTTGTCCAAAAGTATGATTACTTATGCCACTCATAAATGCCAGCACATTAACTACAACAAGTGTACAAAAAGGCTAGAAGTTCCCGCTAAGTTCTTAAGCTCTTTAAGTAGTTATTAAATTTAAGATAACTGGGAAAGAATAATTAGACATTAATTAAATTAAATAAAATTTTTCGGCCTATTCCTTGTGAAAGTTCTATGAAAGTTTTCTAAATTTAATGTTAGGTTTTCAGAACCTAAAACTCTGTACTGGAATTTAGTTTCCTAATTAACTTAAATCTGAGCTGACTGCTACAATACTGTTATCTATTTAACTCCCGTCAATGTACACAAAAGAGCTCTAATAATGTTTAATTAAAACAAGTTACTAACTAGCTGCAAGTAGCTTATTGCTAGTTATTCATCGATTGTCTATACAAAACTGTATTCGATTCCCAGCTATGCAGAAAATCCTATAGAAACTAAGAGGAAAGCATCTTTTGTAAGAAAAATAAGCTGCTTAGCTTTTGTCTTGTGTGAAACACATTCCCCCTTTCCATTCACTGCAGAAAATGTGCAATAAATTGCAAAGTTTGATGTCTTATCTTTTAGGCATTTTAATTGAAATTGCGACAAGTCAAATTAGAAATAGGCAATTAGCTAATCAGGCTTTAAGACTACAGACTACAAGTGGCTTGAGAGGGTGGCTAAAGCAGATTAAACGCAGGGGTGTGACAAGGGGAGGGACACTTAAATTGCGGCCGGGGACTTTGGCAAACTTTTTGGCTAACTTTGGCCGCTTGTTTGACAATTGAAACAATAGCTCCCCCAAAAACTTTTGGCCAAATAGTTTAGCCTCCAGTCGCCTGTTCCCCGTTGCCCATTCCTCGTTCCAGTTTCCATTGCATGCCACATTGCTTTGGCCATTGTGTCGCTGACATTCTCAGCGATTTGAGTAATGGCGCCTCAAAACGCAGCCACCGCAAAACATGAGAAGCAAAGCCGCTTTTGTTTGTCACACAAGAGTGTGTGGGTGTGTGTTGGTGTGTGTGTGCTTGTGTGTGTTGTGCTTTGCGAGTGAGTGGCGTGATCAGAGAATGGCTACAAAACCACAATAGGATTAACAGTCGACTCAACTAATAAATGCTAAAGTGTCGTGAAATGTAATGAGCAAAAGTAGTTGAGTTTTTACTCGGGAAAGTACAAAACACTTCCCCAAACTTAATTTGTGACAGTCCAAAGAAATGACAAGTGCACAAACTTCATTTTCAACTGCTTAATTTTTTCTGTTGAATCTTGAAAAGTATAATGAATTATTTCTAAGCCGCTGCCTCAATCAGATAGTCAGTCATCGTTATTAATAGTCTTTTGCCTCAATTGCAGTTTCATTTGATAACTTTTAATTGCATTCATCAATCATTATTACGTGCACCGTCAATTATCCCAATCAGTTGCAACGACCCGTTGGCGCAGTTATCTTCAACTGCAAATGATTCGGTTTTCCCTCTCTCTCTTCATTTCTCTCTTTCACACACACGCACATAGATTCAGATAAAAACAGAAGAAATTAAAATTCTTGATAATCTGCTGGCCACTGTAAAGTAATTGATTTATCGTTGGCGGCTTAACTGCAGAAAATTAAATAATATTCAATAAACCCAAATTTTATGCATTGTTTTTATACCCAATATGAATAAATTATATAAACAAAAAGTTGATATAAAATAGAGTAGACATTTAATACCCCAACTTACAGTTGTCATATGTTTTACCGAACACAGGGCAGTTCAAAGTCGTGCACTCTTCACCATTTGTGCTTTTAGTTCTTTATCAATTTTTAGCTATTATTTTTACTGTTGTTCTTTTGTGCACTTATTGGAAATTCAGAATATATGTCGAGTTGTGAATTGTTAAGATTTTTCTGCATAAAATAAAATGGTTTAAATGAAGCAAAGCAGCTCATCTGCTAAATACCCTGTAAGTGTCTAAACGCACAAAATAAATGTTTTTACTTTACAGCTAGTATTTTAAAAATATTATTGAATAATTTCACAATGCACAAAGCTCTGTAAATAACTTAAATGCTTTAGGCTAAAAGTGCAGTTCACATAATACACAAAATCCGGATATAAGTACATTGTTAAAACGCATTGAGAAAAAAGAAAATTGTATGAAAAGAATTATGCATTATTTGTGTTATTTGTAAGCAAATGCATTTTTATAATAGTTGTGATATTTTATGAAAATATTTGGACAACTCTTTTTTGTTGTGCTTCCTGTTGTTGTGACGACTTTAGTATTTATTTAACATTTTTTACGAGTTGTTGCTGCTGCTGACATGTCGTATACGCAATGCAAGTGTCATTTTATATGTGTGCGTTTCGCAAACATAAATACATTCACACGCCTACAACTACATACAGTTCTACAAACACACTAAGTTCATAAACGTCGACAATTAATTCAGCAAATGGCTGACATTCAACTAATTGGAAACGCTTAATGCGAATGTGAAACCAAAGCATAAATGGCGGGTCGACTCTAATGAAATTATTTGTAGCAATTAAATGGCACCCAGGGGTATGTTTTAGAGCCACTGTGCGCACTTAAGCACACACACTCCTACACACACACACCGCATACACACACATTTAACTCTATTCCACACACACAAAGCTTTAATCGTTATTCAATACAATTTTTGGCATCTGCAATCGCTGCCCGACAGCAACTCATCAAGTTCGCTGTTGTTTTGGGCTTCAGAGACTTGCAGTAACTCGGTCCAACATTAATTATTCGATCAATAAATGTGCTAAATTTGTCATAGTCTAAACACTTCCAATTTGGGCATTTGTATTCATGATGATGGGCAGCTTCTTCGTCGATAATCCATTCACGCTGCGAACCCAGACGAATCTCCAACGACTGCTCGTTCAAAGACTCTTGAGTCACGGAATAGGAGAGTCCATCATCGATCCGCTGTGAGATACTGGGATGTTCACAGATCTCCTGCATTTCAGGCTCTTGCTGTTTGATCTTCAACGAAAGCAGACACCAAGGAGGCATCAATCCAAAACGCACTGCCGACATCAGTAACTCGATATGTTGCTTGCGTTCCGCCCAGTTACATTTCATCCAACGCAAGGCACACATTAGAATCTCAAACTCATTGTTGATGGCAGCCACATTACTGTCGAGCATGTCATGTACCTGCTGTGCATTCAATTGCAGGAATTCCAATGTGGATATCGCCGATAGGAAGAAATAACTGACACGAGTGAGTAGTAGTTGCTGCAATGTGATTTCCTGATAGGGAACTGTTTCGATGTACAGCTTAAAAGCCTGTCCCTCACTGAATTGATTGCTATCTTCGAAGCAGAACCACAGCTGCTTTATTAACTCTGGCATACCCAGAAACTTGGCTGTCATAAAGAGCTCAATAATGTGCTCTCTTTGGGGCACAGTATCTGCCTTGATCATCCACTCGTAGGCCTTAGCAAAGCCATCAACCGTCACATCCCTTGCATTGATAATCACACAATCCATTGAATTGAGTCGCTTGAAATATTCCGTTGAAACGTGCAGTATTGCCATGTGACAGTTGAAGATATAACCGCGTACATTCACCTGCACATCGGTACGCTCCTGATTTTCAACCAAACGTATAATACCTTTCTCCAAGAACTCTTGATTGCAAAACAGCTGGCATTTGATATTTTCATCGAATAAATAGCCCATGTCCTTAATCGATCGGGGCTGAAAACGTTTATAGGGCCGCTGTCGATCTTTCGAGCAGCATTCTCTAACTTTTCGCAGCACTTCTCTGTCTCTAGAAGCACTTTTGATAATATTTTGTTTGGTACTTTCTTGTTTAAACTTACAGTTCGGTCATCACCCATTTCTTTACTTCTATCTTCATTTCCGATGCATTTTGATCATCCATTTTGTAACATAAAATTTAGCTCGTCTTGTTTTGAATACAAGGTAATCAAAGCTTACTTAATGTAACAGCTTAGTAAACTTGGCTAAAAATGTAAAAGTTTTTTCTACTACCCACAACTAAATAGCTAAAATGACTTTCAGTTGAGTGAACCCGAGTACATCATTTCTATTAGTTGATTTTGTTGTTGTTGTTGTATTTACACAATGTTTGTACAATTAACAGCTTAATTTGCGGCTGGCAAATAGAGCCAGGAAAGGAGCACTTCGATTGCATTTAAGCAGATTCTAAACCTGCCCACAAAATAGAAATCTCCAAAGCCTTTGCTACTGCTACTTGTTGTTGTTGTTGCACGTTTTTAGTGCCAGTGTAGCTCAAAAGCTTTACTTGAGTCGAGTCCAGTAGTGTCGAGTGTCGGGTGTCCAAAGACCTAAGTCCTTTTATCTATGGGTCCATGTAACAAGCCAAACTCAGTCTGCTCATATCAGAGAAACCACAAATTTCAGTCATTACGGGTAACGACTGCAACTGAAGGCTGTTCAAGATTTTATGTGCCAACGACAAACAAAGCAGGCAGCTCCATGAGTCAGGTGAATATCGAGCCGACTAACAGCTAACACTAACAGCTTGCCAGAAACAGGACCATGTAGTGGAGGCAAAAAGGAGGAAAATTGAGCTTAAGTTGCAATTAAGCAATTGCCCAGACTGAGAATCTAATCCAGCCTGGGTAAAAGCAACCAACTTGGGTGTCTCTAATAGGAACAATTATGTGATATTCAATAGAGCTGTGCAGGCACTCTTGCAGCTCATCTTTCATATCTGCAACTGCCACTGCCACTGGCACAGCAGCTGCAAGTAGCAAGTAGAATTGCGGCCAGTTACATTGGGGCATCGAGTAGAGTTCGTTTCCGAGATTCTATTGCATTCTGTGCAAAACTCAATGCAATATTTAAAGAAATGTAAACCGATGTAATCTCACTTTGCCTTGACTTGCTTCTTGCTGCGGTGGCAAGTGGCACAACTTGTGGCAACACGCAAAGCAAAGTGAGCAATGTGAGCTAAATAAAAGCAAACCCAAGCCCCAGCCCACACCCTAGACCCCAAAAACCTCAGACTGAACCCCAAACCAAAACCCAAAGCTAAATCCAAACATTTTCAATAGGATTCGCAAGCGTTTCTCTTTCTTTCTATCCCTTTTGCTTTTTTGCTAAGTGGAAAACTTTTACCTTTGCCTTGGCGCGACTGTGTTGACCGCATTGATGCTGAAAACGAGCTTCAAAACTGGCCCAAATACACCCAGCCAGCTAGCCAAGGGAGCTGACTTTTGGGTCAAGCTATACCTTAAGCTGCTTCATCATTCGCTTACATTTCTAATGATGTACTCGATGCAGCGAACACAGTTTAGTGGAACACTGGTCAGACAGCGATTTTGATTTGAAAAACATTGAAAACGAAACTGAAATTGGAATTGAATTTAAGCTTTAATGCGGAATAGTGTTGTGTGTGTTGGTTGTGTGTGTGTGTGTCGAGTGCGGCAAAGCCTTGGGATTGTCGCTTATTGGTACTCGCCAATGAATTTCAAATTACCATAAACAAAACAATTGAATGAGCAGCGAAAATATAAACATAAACACGCACACACACACACGCACACGCACACTAAGCAAACCATTCACACACATGTGTGTGGGTGTGTGGGTGCGACATCAAAATGCTAATAATCAGCGTTATGCGCTCGTTTCGATGTTGTTTGCGTCGCTCATACGCAACGTTGGCACCGCACTAATCCCGGCACGCAGCATCAATAAGTCAAAAACATCAATGGCAAGCACTGCCACCCAAAAAAACTGACAAAAAAAGTATTACAGAGACAACAACAACGGAGTCGGAGTCTGAGTCTGAACCTGAGAGACAAACAAGGGCCAAAAGCAGAATTTATTGTTGCTCAATGTCGCATTTATCATCACTTTATGCTACTTAATCGACTCGTCGGCGTGCGTTATTCGCTTTTCGTTCCCGTTTTCGTTTTTCTATGCTTTGTTTCCGTTTCATTGTTTACTTTTGTCTCACTGTCTCGGGCTGAATCTGTTTCAATGTGTGTTTGCCTGGAACACACGCTTATTGTTTTCCAAAACACCCACACACAGACATATGTGGGGACTGAGGCAAGGACACGCACGTGCTTAAGTACTTTTCAGCGTCCCTTTATGCTTTATGGCGCCATTGAATTTTTCGTTTGCTTTCTTATTAAAATATATAATTTATATATGCAGACGACGCGACGACGACAGGAGTGCAGACACAGCATCATCAATTGTTTAATAGAAAACAAAAAAGGGCAACAAGAAAAGGAGAAGAAAGCCAGAATATATATCATCAATTGCCAAAAGTTGTAAGTTGCCTCCATTTGCATGCAAACAGAGGGTTATTTATTTGGTAACAAATTTGCCAGGTTACAAACTTTGGCACTCATAAAACTAGACGATTTATAGGCACACTTAACTTGCAGATACCCTGTATATTTAACATGATTTCTGCTTAAGAAATCTCTTACCAATCATCATAGTCCAGTTGATCTGTTTGTATATTTAGCATGATTTCTGGTTAAGCAATCTCTTACCAATAATCATAGTCCAGTTGATCGACTTAATCCCTAATCCAATCAGAGTTAATATTATTTAATAATAATGTACATTGCAGCCTACATTTTGGCATCTAATCACAATACACATTTGAACAGTGTTTATCGGTGTATTTATTTCTAAAAGCTTTTCCGAATAATCCGACACGTTAAACAATTGAATAATGGCAACGGCAACAACAACTTCTGCAGCAGCAGTATAAATAAATAGAGAAAACTAATTTATTATTTGTTTAACTCAATTTAATTAATGCATTGGCAAACGTTTGCAACTGTCAATTCCACATAAATGCCAAATATTTGGCAATCTGAAATTTATTGCGTACATTGAATGCACCAAATATATCAATGAATTGTGATAGGCCCCAAAAATTAATATTATTCTAATAAGTGGTATCTCACAGTCGCTTAATTTAGCATATAGTAAACATAAGCCATACTGTTCATATAATTATTATTATTTTAACAAAAAATAACTCTAAATATTTAAACAAATTTCAATTAGGCGCTCTTACTTGTTTAAATAACAGTTTTTAAAATTTATTTGTGTATGTGTTTGCTTAATTTGAATTTAAATTTAATTAATGGCATGTTGCCTTAATATTTTTTGCTTATTTTTGGCTGAAATTATATTTTTGGTAAGCAATCAGATACCACAATGGAGGCAACAATAATAAAGCATAAAAATTCACATATTATGTAGGTATTTCATAATCATAATTATGCAAAATATATAATACAGTGTACAATATTATGTTTACGTATTTTAAACAACTCTGTTAATATCGGATTTTGCTGATTTTAAATCAGCTTCCGGGCGTACACAAAATTAGGTAAAATAAGTTGGCAACAAATTTTACAATCCAATTACAATGGAAATAAAAGCTGTCTATGTCAGCTAAAATTGAAAAGTCTGTATTAGCCATTAACATTAGGTATTTAGCCAATTAAGGCGACTGGAATTCACAGCTAATTAATTATTATTAAGGTAGTTTATATACGTTAAAGAGTTTTGAAATAAATTTACTTGAAAACTGCTTAAAAGTTGTTAAATGCAAATAATTAATAAAATTTGTTATCTCTTTGTTTACAGATTAAAAACAGGATTTTTCTAGAAAACAAAAGAATTACCTGTAGGGCTAAGCACCTAATCAGTTTACCTACAAGTGAATTCGGTACAAAAAAAACAAGCAAAAATTCAGTAAAACGAATATACACTTCAAATTAAATAAAGCCACTCTAAAGCACAGATTTTAATAAAGTTGAGCCAACAACTCTGAACACATTTATATATAATAATCATGAAATGCGTATAGTTTTGGAAGTAATGTGAGTACTTCACTATATTCCACTTACGAGCATGTAAATGGTTGCGAAAGTTCTTAACTTTTTTAATTAAATGTTTCAAGAAAGTTGCTGTTACTGTCCATACATGAGTCTGTTGATTAATCAACACTTGCAAGTGCGGAAATAGACAAAGTTGTAATGAGTTTATTAATAAGGCATAAATTTGGACACTTCCCCCACAAAAGAGGGTCAAACAAATGCCAAATTGTCATAATTTCTAATAGGAAAATAGAAAAAAAGAAATTTGGGCCAAGACATCAACTTGACCACTTGGTCATTGTCAGAGTTTAAGTAAAAGATTGTGTTAAATCCTTTAAGTGAGTGACGCGACTGTCGAATAGGCCAAGTAAAGACCAGGACTAAACCAGAAACAAAAGCAGAGCTAGCAGTAGAACAAAAACAGAGCAGTCTGAGCAGCCAACCGGCTAATTAATGTGCATGGTGTCAATTAATCAATCAGTCGATCGATCAATCCTAGCAGTCGACTGCGATAAAGTCAATGAAAAACCCAATACCAGTGCCAGCAAAATCCTCTATTCAAAGGCAAGCAATTTTTATAGCGCTGTGTCTGCGAGAGAGTGTGTGTGTGTGTGTGTGAACTTGGTTGTGTATTGACAGGATAAACTCAACGAGCTGTCAAAGCAGGCAAAGGCAAATAACTGGCGACAAAGGCGAAATGGCAAAAGAGTGCATAAACAAAAGCAAAAAAAAAGAAAATTACTCGCTTTCATTAAAGGTCGAGGCTTTGATACCCTTTCTGGGTAAGAAAAGTCTTTTAGGTAACTCAGGAGCTATAAAACATTTATCTTAAATGGAAAAATAAAATTAATTAAAGGTGCATGAATTTATATAGGGAATAACAGTTTGTCTACTGTTTATAACATTAAAAATATTTCAGTCCTGTCATGGATTTGTTTAATTTATATAACAATTATTTAAAAAAAAATATATTTATTATTAAAATTAAAATAAGTTACAGCCCTAATGAAATATTCTAAAAAATCTGCAGCAGAGAGTGTGCCGCAAAACGGAAAAACAAAATAAATATAGTCAAAGCCAAAGCAAAGCACGGCAAAGCACAGCAAAGCAAACCAAAGGAAGCAATGGAAGCAAAAGAAGAGAACAAAGTGAATAGAGGAAAGGGCGCAAAACGATTTGGTAAATAGCAAACGGCAGGCAGGCTCATTTAATAAACCGTTACGTGGCAACGATCTAAGGACTTTGGTATAAAAATAATGAAAATGTTTATATAACGCTTACGAAGGTGGGCCCTATGGGCAAAAATGCGAAAATTGTCGAGGAAGACGATGACAAAATACGACAACTAATAATGAACAAATTATAGAAACATGATAAGATGAAGATGAACATGAAGGAGATGAAGAAGCTCGAGATGATGAAGACGATGTCAAAGTTGAAGTGTGTAAGCTGATTGTGAGTTGGCCATGGCCTTCTCAAGCATATCAAACAAAAGGATTCAATTTTCAATCAATTCAAACATTTAATTAAATACGTCGCCTGTGAATTGTTTAACAATTGTGATTAAGTGTGCTGTTAACTTGGCTTAAATGTGAGGAAAACTGGGCCAACTTTTTTATGACTGTCATAACTCTGCCGCGTTGTCATGGATTCCTTTCATTTATCTCTCCTTGTTTCTGGTGTTTTATCTTTTTGTCATATTTTTTTTCTTCTTTTTTTTCAATTTGTCGCTTGATTTGTGAGCCGCAAGCAGAAAGTGCTGCAAGTTGGTTGTGTGATTTACGGTCATGCAATTTAAATGAGCTGCAAATTGCAGCAGCCAAACAAGTCTTTAAAGCCAAGTTGGCTAACCTTGCCGGTTTCAGCTACAGCTACAGTTTGAGCTACAGTTTCAGCTGCTGCTTCAGTTCCAATTCCATTTCTAATTCCGGAGGCGCCACAATTAATTGCAGCACATAAATTGAGTCGGCCTCTTTCACAGTTGTTGCTCGCCGCTTTTTGCTACATGTGCCTTGATTAATGCCTGACAGACAATTTGGCTATTCAGGTGCGTCAAGGCCGAAAGGGGGGGCAGGGGTATAGTCTTAGCCAAGCTCTGGCATAATTTGAC
Source organism: Drosophila dunni (assembly GCA_018152125.1). Classification (NCBI taxonomy): domain Eukaryota; kingdom Metazoa; phylum Arthropoda; class Insecta; order Diptera; family Drosophilidae; genus Drosophila; species Drosophila dunni. Next base: position 11,800,797 of record JAECXC010001917.1, on the reverse strand, counting down.
AAATTTTTATGTGCAGCAATTTTGGCTTTTGTTTGAGCCGCCCCAAAATGGGTTAATGTCTGCATTTCGTTTCATTTGTCAGCTCAACTCGACTCGACTCGGCTTGGCTCATCTCAAATCAGGTCTCATTGTAATGCCATTTAATGTCTGGGCACACTGGCAAGCGGCAAACGGCAAACGGCTTGTAAGCCAGGGCCAAGAACATCAACGGCGTAATTAAGGCCCATGTATTTGGCTTTCGCATTCTGGCCCATTCAACAGAGACAAGAATTAGGCGTTTTGTGTCCAAACAGTCGCGTGTTCAAAGCAATTGAGAAATTCAATTGAGTAATGAGTTCCAGTTTCAAACGCTCAGATGCCGCAGATGCCAGTCTCCCGAAACTTCTCCAACGCGCAGAAGCGCTCTCTCGTGCTCTCTCTCTCCCCCTCTCTTTCGCTGCTTGCTTCTCTCGCGTTGGGTCGCTTTCGGATGTGGCACTGTGGGTCAGCAACATGTTGATTTGCCTTTGCCTCTGCCTCAATGTGGGTTACGGCAAATTCACTTGACTGTGTCAACTTCTCTACTCATTTCTCTGCCTCCGCCTCCGCCTTTTCCCACTTCTCTTTTAAATTCTCTTCGTTTTGTCTGTTTGTGTTTATACGCCAATGCCGCAAATTAAACGCATTGTGGCTCAAGTGTTGGCAACATTTGTTGCTCAATGGACATTGGCAGCGAAGAATTTGAAGGAGTACACAAATGGGTGTTTTTGTGTGTGTTTTTGTGTGTACTAAAGAATAAAGTTGGTTAAACAGACAGCAACATTTCGTCGTTAATTTAGTTCACAGCTTTAATGGGTTTGTTTAACCTTAAGCTGTATTTTGTTGAGCTCTAAATGCAATTAAAGTGGTCAAAATAAATCATATGGGAATAACATGTGTAAAATTTAAGCATAAAATACTTAAATTTAGTCAATAAATTTAATGTCTTTTAAAATAGCTAAAGGGGACACAGTCTGCCAGCCAAAAAATATTAAATTCCTTTTAAAAATTATTTACAATATTATTCCGAAGCTTTTACAAAAAATGTAGAGGGCTTGCGAATCAATTAGAGTAATTGTATGTACAGTATTTTTGGTAAACGGCTCTAGCTTTTGCCATTTCCACACCTTTTACACATTTTATATGCAGCGCTCACTCCACTCGTGGGATTTCGTCAAACGATTTGTTGACAAAACTTATCAACAATTCAATTTCAATAAAAAAAACTGCTCTTGGTGGCTCCTCGACGAACCGTGACTCAAATTGTTCGTTGCATTTTTTAGCACATAACAGTTTGCCAGCGAAGTGTGTATGAGTGAGCACGTGTGTGTATGAGTGTGTGTGAGCTGAGCTTGGTATTTGAATTGTCACATCTGCTTCATGGCTTCGAACTCATCCATCAAATGCAGGCAGTCACGCGTTTTCCATCCTGTCTGACAGCAGCGCTTGCCAATGCAATCACTTTTATTGTGTGTGTGCGTGTATTTGAGTGTTTCTCTCTGTGTATATGTGCATGTGTGTGTTTGTATGAAATAGAGCACATAACCACACGAACAAACCAATACAGCAACCTAAACATTCAGTTTTTTCTCCTTATTGTTGTCGCAAAGGCAGACAAGCAGTAGACTTTAACCATACGTGTGTGTGTGTGTGTTTGAATGACATGTCAATGGCACACAGCGCAGCTTTTTGGCACAATACAAGCATAATTTTCAGCTCTGCTCACTTCAAAACAAAACAGCAAAAAAAATGCTAAATAAATGCAGTTTTTTAATAGAAATTTGGCTTTTGTCATGCAAGCTTTGCTGCCACTGCCGCTTTATTGTAATTTGCTGAGTTAAACAAACATCAGTTTATCGAAAATGCAATTTATTATGGCCAAAGTGAAGTCTTGACATTCGAAAGTAATCAGCAAAAGTCACATCAACAAGACGAAGGACAAACACAACATTAAATTGTGTTTGCATGTGCCATTATTCTAGCAAACTGTTGAGCAACGCAAGTCCTTGGAATATAATAGACCAGTTAGTCAATTCAATTCGACACGAAGAAGTAAAGTCTGCTGCATTTAAAGTGGTAAGCAATTTCAGTTTTAAAAACAAATTTTATCAATTAAATACTAAAAATTTCAACAATTTGTTTGTAATCTTTTTTTATGCTTTATTAACCTTTTTTAATTAATTAATCAAATTTAAATAACTTAATTAACAAAGCTAATTAATGAAATTATAAAAATTTTACAGTGTAAACATTAACTTAAAGCTGTGTCAATTATTTAAAACTTTTGCGGGCATTTGAATTTATTGAATAATGCATATCGAAGTTGTTTAGTAGCTTACAATGAAATGTGTTTTTTTATTTTCGTACTCATATTCACACACTAACACGAACACACACAAGTGCACACAATATATAAAATTTATGTTGCGCACAAAAGTATGCAGCACAGTCAATTGATTTTAATTGCCGCAAACAATGCTGCAATTTTTGGCATAGTCTGCAACTGGTTTTATAAACAATATTGTAAATAAATAAAATAATTTACAAATACACCCAAACATACACACACAGTCACACACTGGAGCTCAGTTACAAACGCGAATATGCAAAGTTCATTTTGTGGCAATTATCATAGAATTTATGAGCAGGAATTTGAGATGATTTTGCTAGTTGTTCTGCTCTGTTAATTAGTTAAATCAGTTTCTGTTTTATATATAAATTTTCTCGATTTCATTATTGTTTTGTTGCATTGCTAACTTAATTTGTTGTCTGCGTTGCATATAAACAAGTTTCCAAACTTTTCGCTTTTCGCCCTGCAAAGTGTCGTCATGTGCCTTGTGCTTCATAGTTTCCGAAGCCTTTGAGCTGCAAAATTAAATAGCAAAGCAAAGTGCACTGCTGCCAGCTTTTTTATTTATATGTATTTCCTTTCTGGTACCCTGTGCGAAGGTTTTAGAAAGTTGATGCAATGGGTAATTGTAAGATTAATGTTTACTTATTTGCAATTAGTGAATGTTTTCTTTACCTTTGAATAAAATTCTGTTAAAGTATTGGTTTCTGCATAAATGCCTTTTTTAAAGGAGTAACTTAGTACTGTAGTGCAGAGGAATCTATTTATATATGGAACATATAGTCCTAAGTGTTAAATTTATTTAACACAGGGTATCTTTTAGCTGCGCACTCCCGCCTAAACCTATTTCCTGTTTTTTTTTGACAGCAAACAAGCCATGGCTGGTACAGCTTCCGCTTCCACACACTGGCACAGACTCCTTGCCCCACTGCCAACTTGTCGCTTTCCACTTCCACTTTTGCCTGTCAGCGGCATGTGTAGAGTGCCACGCCTCCCCCGCACACTGCTTCCTTGCTCTCCCTCTCTTTTTAGTAGCCTGCATGGCATGTGCAAAAGTAAAAACCAAGTTGCGCAAAACTTTTTAATATGCTTGCGAAATTTTATCAAAACTACAAAATTGCAGCAAAGTGCCAAGTGCCTGTGAACGGCAGCGGCAGTGGCAACGGCAGCGGCAGCGGCAGCGACTTTAGCAGCAGTGGAACTGCAACGACAGCGACAGAAGCTGTGAGACAGCAAAGGGCGCAACTGAGCTCAACTGGAGTTTTTGGCCAAACAAAACACAGTCAAGCGAAACCTTCAACTCAATTTGGCAATCGCATTTCTTGCTCTACTTCCGCCTATTCAACTTGACTCGATTTGCGTGCCGTCGACCGACAGCTCTACACGTAAATGCCTCTCGCACTCCCCTCTCTCTCTCTTTTTTTAACACCCCATGCTGCTCCCACACTCCCCTTTCTGTCTCGCTCACTCTCAGTTTATGCCGCTTTTATGTGTGTTTAAGTGGCAATGCAAATGGCAACATTTTGGCGAGCTCTTTACTTCACTACGCTCTCTCTTTGAAAGTTACATGACAAATTTGTTTCTTTCCTTTTCTTATTTTTTTCCTTCTACGCTTTTCGCCAACTTGTCTTTTTGTGTGCTAAATTTAATTGCAATGAAAATTTTGCATGCACTTGTAAAAGTTCACTGAAAATTGCCGCAGGCAGCGGGAAGAAGTGAGGCGAGTTGAGCCGAGCCGAGCTGACGTCGCTGATTAATTGGGCAAAAATTAATTTTACATTTTAATGTCAAACACAAAAACTTGCTCTAGTCAGTGAAAGTAGACGGCCAAAAGTGCGCTCGTCTTCAAGGCATTTAATGGGCCTAGAGGGTGCTTAAGTAATGCACGGCTTTGTGCTAATAAGAGTGGAGTCCAACAGGTTTCAGGAAATTTTAAGGGAATCTTATTTAATAAGGAAAATTATCGTGCCTTTAAGTGCATCAACATTTAGTGATATCACTTTTTTTTATTTTCCATCACTAGGTAAGTAGCTGTAAATATGTAGCATACTTTTTGGAGCAACTTCGAATGAGAAGTTAGGAGCTAGTAGTTTCTGTTTCTTGTTTCTCACTGTCATACAAGCCAAAATAGCTTATTAAAACTGCTGAAATCGACAAAAGAAAGCTTATGTAAACGGAAAGCTCGAAAATATTGCAAATTATATTAAATTATTACATACATTAGCACGTTATTAGCTTCATAAATGTTTCCCCAGCATTTAAGCATGCCACGAATGCTTCAAACAATTCAAGTTATTCGAGCAACTTGCCACAGCACATTGCGGTACCTTTTGCCGCATAAATGTCGTATGTGGCGGGTCTAATTATGTGTAAAGTCTTCTGGTCAACCAATTATTACGTATACGCCGCGGAGTCCAGCCAAACTCGACACAATAGCCAGCGGCGTAGCAAATTAACTGTGTTGCCTGCTGCAAGTTAAGGACACGTTGTAAATAACAGCCGCAGTAGACACAAAGGGAAATGGGATAAATGGTGGCAGGGGAGAAAGGAAGAAAGGAACGAGAGGGTCGCGAAGGTCGAGCCGAGCTGGGGGCGGTGACAAAAGCAAATGCCGACATCAGCAATGCCAGTGTGTAAATCAGGATCAAAAGTCACACAGGACATGATTGTAAATTATATAGAATCTCAAGCTAAGCAGAAACTGTGACAAGCCACTGTGATAATGATGATTACTTGTTGATAATAACGATTACGATGGCGATGATGATGACGACGGGGATGATGATGTCGACGACGAGGATGTTGATGTGGATGTCGAGCTGATCTGTTGCAAAGTTTTGCCAGGTGTAAACTCCTCTCCACCCTTAAAAAGTAAGTTCAATAGCAAGAAAAACAGCGTGTGCCAAGTAATTGTTGCTGCTTTTCCTTCTAAAAATAATGCAGAAAACTTTGCACAACGAGAAAAACCAACACAGATGCTACGTGGCAGCAGGTAGGTACTGCCGTAGGGACGGGGCATGACCAGGAAGCAGGCTGCAGGGGGCACGTGGCAGCTACAACTTTGCTATACAAATTTCTATCAAAAGATTAAGCAAAGACAAACAAGTGAGAAGCAGTCTTGCCCGTCGAAATTCCCCTCGTCTCTCCCTCGAAGGCCACTTGCCAAGTTTTCGAAGATAACTTTAAATATTTCTTCTGGTTCGGGGGGCTGTGGTCGGTGCTCTGTGACTATGTTTTTGGCCTGATTTTGTTTATGTCCGTTTTATATTTTGTTAGTTTGACATATCAGTGACACTTTCCTAACATCACATTGCAACAATATTTTATTTTATTGCATTTGGCCAACTCCAACAAGCAAAAGTGTTCATTTTTTTCCTTCTCCCTCCCATTCTTCCCCCTCTTTTGTGGTTCGTCATAAAAATACAATTTTTATTTTGCCAGCAAAGTTGTAAACATAAATTTCTGTGTGCAACAACAAAGCGACATAAAATTGAAAAGCTCGCAAGGTTTTTTCGTTTTCGTTTTTCTTTTTTTGTAGTTTTTTCTTCAATCGATTTTTCATATTTCCTTTAAGCAGCTCTCCAAATCACTTGGGGGATGCAACTTTGTTATCCGAAAGGTGCGGGAACAGGTGCCATTTTCCAACTTTCGGAACAGTGGAGAGAACTTTGTTGGCAAAACTTTTGGCGTATAAGTTGTTAATTTGCCAAAAGAAAAGGCGTTTAACTATGGCGACGAATTTCCATTGTCTGTTCGAAAAGTCTTGCTACACTGTGCAACAAGACAATAAATAAATAATTGACAATAACTTTAAGAGAAGTATGTTTCCTTTGCGTAATTAAAATATTAATAAACTGCTGAAGAGTTGAGAAATATGATACGGTTCAGGTTTCCGTGGCTTAACAATGTACAGCTGTACCGATATTATAATTGGGTTTAAACTGTTTCTAAATTGTATCATATAAAATAAATTCAAATTTAGTTACACTAAATACCAGCACTGTATTCAATTCATTGTTTATTCTTTTAAATAAAATTTATATTTTTAGGTTTCTCTTTTTCTTTGGAGTTTCCTTTCAAGAAATTTGTAAATTATTTTCTTATACAAAAAGATGAAATGGCACATCGATTACTTGGTGGCAAGGGTGGTAAGGGAGGAGATGGTAGTGGGGGAGCTAGAGGTGGTGAGGGCGGTGGCAGATCTAATGACAATAACAAAGATGATGAAAGTGATCCAAGTGGCAAAAAGCGAAATGTAGCAGAAGAAGACGGAAAGGGTGGAAGAAGTGTCGGTAAAGACGGTGGTGCTGGAGCTAGTGGAGGTGCTGGAGGAAGTGGAGGTGGAGGTGGTGGAAGAGGTGGTGGTGGTGGAGGTGGTCGTAGAGGAGGACGAGGAGGAAATGGCGGTGGCAGTGTCAGTTCCATCACAGACGGTACAGATCAAAAGAGCGACAAAAATTCTCAAGATGGGCAGAATGACAGTGAAAATGGAAAAGGTGGGCGTGGCGGTGCTAGTGGCAGCGGTGGCGGTGGAGGCAGTCGTAATGGTGGTCGAGGTGGCGATGCAGGTGGTCAAAAGCGCAACGACACCAATGATGGAAAACAAAGAAATACCAGGAATTAAATATGATGACAAAAGACAAAAAGGGCAGCACTCGGCGATAACAAGAATAATAAACAAAAGAATGGTAGTAAATAACAAAAAGCGAAATTCCATGCAACTGAAAAAAATCCACTGCAAATAAAGCCACTCAAACGAATGCCAGAACTGCGTGCTGCTGCTCATAATTGAAGAAAGTTTATTTTGCTGCGAAAAGGCAACAAATCGGACAAAGTGAAGTATAAAATAATTTAAATAGAAAATAAACTACAGTACAAAAGTCAAAGTCAAAGTAAACACATTTTAAATGCAGGTAAATGTATACTAAGTAAAGTAATAGAAGGAAATGAGGGACTAAATGCGGTGAAAGAATTCTGTATATAGTCAAGAATATACTGTATTTATAGTCCCATATATTAAGCAGTTTATTGTATTAATTGGTATCCCGTTAGTTGAATCAGAAGACCACCCGCAGGCACTATTTATACGAGCTGTACAGCTATATGAAAGACGACTCCTATATCATAATAATGCAGTTGTCGTTGCTTTCATTGTCGTGGCGCCACAACTAAATGATTGACTGGCGGCATGTGTGTGTGCGAGTGTGTGTGACTGTTGGAATGCGATTGCTGGCATCAGTGTTGGCGGCGTGTCGTCTTTGTTGACACAAATCAAAGCAGCTGCGTAAATCTTCATCAAGAGCTGCTCAGCAGCGCTGTAGAGTCGGCAAATAAAACACAATAAAAGGAAGAGAGAAAAAAAAGAAAATGAGATGGGAGAGGGGAGTGCATAAACCAGGAGAGTGAAAAATACGCCAACTCACGGTCAATTTCAATTCAATTAGACGCAATTAGTGTCCGGACACGCATGTGCCGTCTATAGATGAATTCGAAAGATACAGATACAGATACTTGCAGAGCTAGAACAGCAAAGAGATAGAGACGGTGACATGCCATAGATTACACAGTTACAAGTTGAGCTGACGTGAGAAGCGATGAGATGAGCACAGAAGGGAAGAGAAGGGAAGGGACTGCAACTGAAAACATTGCATCATTTGCCGTTTGTTGGTCCTTTGGCAATGCAACTGAAAGATACGCTGAAAAAGTATCTCATTAGAACAGCAACGGCCGCTTAACTCATTCATCATCATCATTATCAACAAGAGCACGACTGGGAGAGAGGGAGGCAGAGGGGAAATGTTGCAGATACACGACTGCAAAGTTTGTTGCAAGTGCAGCTTAATTGCGAAATGACCCGTTTGAGTTGCTGCGAATAGAAGAAGTAGATAGATATCAGTGTGTGTGTGTGTGTTTGAGGGGGTGTGCGGGTGTATGTGTGTTTAATTAGTGCATGCTGTGATTATGTAAGAAATTGCCATGGAGCATCAATGCAATATGCACAATGCACATGACCAAGCACCTAATTGGCCCGTCTGCCTTCAGTTCTCTCCTCTCCCGTCCCTCTCTCTCTCTCTCCCTCTGCTTGTTTGGCATTAGTCGTTTGATTTTCCTCCTCATTGACTAACTACTCGCATCAATAAAAAATACACACACACTCTGTAAAGCGCAAAAAGCAGCACAGTGTAAAAAATAAAAATAAGCGTTAAAAATCATAAAAATTTCGAGGCAGATACGTAGTCAATGCCACAAATTTCGTGCTGCTCAATCAGGCGTGCTCAAGTGTGGAGCAAACATTAGTCAAGTGATTGGTGATTGAAGATTGAAAATGGTAGATTGAAGTGCAGCCCAGTCATTGTCTATGTGTGTGTGTGTGTGTATGTGTTCGCTTGACTGACAAGGACATGGCAAAAGATTACAACAATGGTTTGGGCACAATAATCACATTATTTGGAATCATTTAATTTCAACAATGCCTTTCACTTCCTCTCGCTCGCTCTCTCTCAGTCTCTCTCTCTCTCTCTTTCACTTGCTGACTGAAACACAAAGCGTATTTAATATTTGATGAACAAAGCTACAAGGACACAAAAGATACAATTATATATATAAATACTTGCTGCTCCTTTACAGTTGCCAAGTCAGCCACAGGCTGTAGTTGCAAAAAGATGACGCGTCATTCTGCTGCCAAGTAACGAATACATTCATTTATGGGGCATCAGCTAAACTTGATGGCAGCTCTGCAGCTACGTGTCACACTTTAGCAAAAGGCTCAACAACAACAACCACAACAACAACAGCTACAAAACGTTGACAGTGAAACGCGTTGTGACTTTATAGGCTGCATGAGATCCATGTCTGTGGCAATGATTAGCAGTATATTTGTCTGACATTGACATCAATCATAAGCCAGAGGAAACAAACACACACAGAGAGTCAGACAGTGAGAGAGTGAGGAAGAGGGGGAGGGAAAGGGAGGGAGAGAGAGGCAAAACTGGAGCATGGAATTATTTTCCAGCTATTATAACAATATCTGAAGTGGCAAAGTGAGGCTTGAGGCGTACTTATAGCTGCGAAACATGAGTATTTACTATACTTGTGACTTCCGCACAAGATATTTAATACAAAGATATCATTAAGTCTATTAAAGAATAAGCTATATAAATTACTCACTGACTTTATGAAAAAATATAAAAAAAATAATAAATAATTATTACAATAATCTTCAAATATTTATTAGTACTCATTTGGCACATATTTTAAGTCTCTTTCAAAGTTCATCTATTTTTTTTGTTCACATTTTATGGTATTTTCAAAAATATTTTATTTTTAAGCATTTTTGAGTTCTATGTTTTTTTTTTTTTATCAATTTATTCTTTATTTGAAAATAAATTTTTTTAATGCCCACAATTAAAAACTATGTATTTTAATTTATAGAGATATTTTTGTTTACTTTGAATTCAGTTACAAAATTTCTTCATTTAAAAAAATTATTTCCCGGATTTATTATAATTTTTATGTTTTAAAAAATTATTTTAAATTAAATTTACCATATTTCCTTAATTAACATATATTAATTATCAGTCTTAAAGTTTTTGTTTATTTCACTTGCCGACTTTTACTAAACTTTTTGGGTTTTTGAGATGCAAAACTTTAGTTTATCATGATTCGATTCTTTTACATTTTCCTTCACTTTTTGTTCATTTCTTTTTTATATTTTTACCTGCACTTCTGTTCTGAAGTTTTGCGGTGACTTGCAGTTTATATGAAAGCGTGTTCGTTATTATATTTCAATTTTTATATTTCAGTTTCTTTTTTGGCAGCTTTATTACTCCGTTTTGGTATGATACGATTTGAGGGATGTAACATAGCATGTCGTTTGTATGTGGTTCACTCTGTACGCCAAAAAACATATTTACAACTTAATTGCATTTTCACATGCCGATGCCACAAAATCCTGTGAAAGCCGCCAGCTGCCACTTGGGGGCAACCACACTGAGCAAATATTGTATGTCACCTCTTAACTGTAATTGCAATTAGGCTTTAAAATCAATTGTTTTCAACGGTTGGCACACTGGCAGGGCTAGAAATGAATAATTTAAGCGTTGGAAATAGTAATGAAAGCGCAAATTAACACAAAATTAAAGGCAATACTTTTTCTAGTAGGTTTGTTTATATAATAGAATCAGTTAGGATAATATTAGGTAAAACTAAAGTTGAATTATGTTAGAAACATTTCAAATCAATCATTTAAAATTTGTAACGCTTTAAAAATTCAACTTTTAGTTTAATAAAATATTAAAAAATAATTTTACAAAATAAAAAGCTCTTTATTCTATCTAAAAATAGATAAATATTTTTTTAATTTAATTTAATTATGCTTTACTAATTTCCCTCAGTGTGTGAGCATAAATTGAGTACGCCAACGAATTGTTTTAAAAATGCTGTAAATATTTATGTGCTTTACGTCCCCAGAGACGAGCGGAGAGTGGAGTGGAGTGGAGAGAACGGCACATTGATTGTGTGCTTGCATGTGGGCCTTAAGTACTGACACACCTGTAACACCTGTCCGTCTAACTGTCCGTCTGTCTGTCATCCATTTAAGTGACAGCAGTTTTAAAAATGCATCGCTGACATTGTAAATGCAAATTTGCATTTAGCGTTTTTTTATTTTTTATATTTTCTTTATGCGTAATTTAATTTCTGTTTGCTTGTTTTTTGCCCAGGGATCAGAGACCGATTGGGCGAACTTAACAGCAAAGCTGGCACATAAAAGCCACAGGCCAAAGTGACTGTCAGCCAGTGCCAAAGCTTTGACTCTTAGTCTGACTCCGGCTTAGACTCCACAGAAACAGCCAGTCAGAAGTTGCCACTGGCAACGTGATCAAAATTTAGAGAATAAACACAAGTTGAGAACGAAAACGAGTATTTTTGTTCTAAAGAAATGAATGTGTGTGAATGTTGTGTGACTAGAAAATGGCCAATAGTCGTTTGGTTTTGGCTTTAGCAGCAGTCGCCCTTACACACTTTGCTTCCCCTCTGAAATTCTTTGCAATGAATATTTTTGCGTCACATACAAAGTTTTGCTTGGAGGAAGGTAGAAAGTAGAGAGAAGTAGAGAGTGGAGAAATAGTGGAGAATAGTAGTCCAAGCTGTCTGCAGGGGCGGGACTTGGCTTTGAGGTCAACCGACACTCACACGATGCGTGTTGTGTGCACTTTTTATGCTGTGGTTGTTGTTTCTCTTGTTCTTCTTCTTCTTGTTGTTGTTGTAGTTGTTGTTATTGGTATTTGCTGCACTGCCGCCTGCCTACGACACACCACAAAATGTTTGTTCATTTTCTTTTACTCTGCTTTCTTTTTTTCGTGTAAGGGAAAGAGGAGAAAGAAAGAGAGTTGCTCTCAATTTGATGTACTACAGGGCCAAACGGAGACTGGGTAAATTTGGGAGGCACAAAACAAAATGCTTTGGGTCGACGCCATGGCTGGCCTGGCACGCAGCATATTTATGGGCAGTGGGTCAACCTCTGACAACGACAACGCCAACAACAACAACTACGAAAAAAGTACAACGAGAGGAACAACAACAACGCAGCCTGTGAAGAAGATTTGTAGCTGCTGCACAGAAATTTGAAATTGAAAAATAGTTTGACTTTTATGAGTGGCGATGGACAAAACGTTCCCAACAAGCACATGGTGTACTGTGCACACCCAACACACCCTGGTGCCAACTACAATATGAGACACCCTCATGCATGTTTACGTTGTATTCTCTATTCCTTTTACCCCCCTTTTACCCTTTTAGTTTCTCTTTTTTTTGTGTTTTGCGTTCTTTAAATGTCGCCGCATGTGAGTGTGTGAGTTCGTGAGCGGCATGCACAAAATCTGCTGCCTACTTTTAGGCGCTGCTTCAACCAAATTGAGTAAATAAACAACGAACACAGAAACACACACACTGACACAGGCAAACACACTGAGCACACTCATACACATTAGCAGCGCTTTAATTTTTCAAAATGAAAAGCGTCAAAGCGGTCTGAGCAAACAAAACGGCAATAGCTCAACCTGCCGTGGGGCTTCCTCTGCCTCTGCCTCTACCTCCGGCTCCCCCTCTCCCCCCTCTCCCTCTGTCCCACTGTCCAACTGTGTCTCTACGTCCGCCTGTTCCTTCGTCAGTAGTTGGCTTGTTTGTCTGTCTGTCATATTATATGTTTGCTTAGCCGCAAATGGATTTCATGAACCATTACGACCGGCAGGCAAGAACTGCTGACTTTATATGTAAACAGTTTGACTTTAATTGCCCCCCTCCCCCTTAGTTCCCGCTCTGTCTCTCCTCCTCTGTTACTTGGGTGTGGAGCTGTCAGAATAACTGCACAGCTTATGCCAAATTGCGAGCCTATCAGCTGACAAATATTTTATAAGCCATTCACGCTTCGTTGCGCTACACTCGTTAATCACAGCACGTGCGCAAGAACGGGTATCTATTAGTTGAAATTGATATAAAAATGTTCAAACAAATACACACATGTGTGTGTAAACATGTTGCAGTCTCCCTTGAGGTCAGCTTACAGCGCAGAAATGTTTAGGAACACTTTTTATAATCAGCCTGCTCCACTTTCTATTTAATTTTTCAAAATGTTCATGATGAATAAAAGCTAAGACTAAAATGTAGCATTGCTACGCAGCTAAGTTCTTATTTAAATTCCCGAACAAATTAAAATTCTCTCGATTTCGCTGCCATAATAATTAATACATTTTAAAGCGCTTTATTGGTGTTTAATACAAATATATTTTAAAGTTGGTATACATTTCCAAGCCTCTTGTTTCATACATATCCAAAATAAGTCATAAAAATACTTTACGAATTATTTAACTTCAGTTTCACAGCGTGCACACAATTTAAATTATTTTTAAATTCTCAATTAATACAGTCAAAAGTTCACCACAATCAATTGAGCTATTTAAAGCATTAAATCCAACGCATATTTTTTTTGTACATTATTTCAAACATTGTTAGCCAAATCACCCAATTAGTTAAGATAACTATCATTTTACAGGGTATGCAGCAAACTTGCACACTTTCGCAATTAATTAGCAACAAAATTCAAACAAACTCGACAGAAAAAAGCGAAAAAAATTGTGGAAAAATTGTGTATGCAGTAAAAGGAGAAGAAAACTTTAATCCAGGACGATGATTTTTCACTCGCAACTCTGGTTGTGTTTGCATTGGTGTATTATTTATATATGTATGAATGGGTACTCTATAAAGAAGTAGTGTGTGTGTGTTTGGGTGTGTGTGTGGGTTTTTGCATGCTGTATAAATATTTTATGGCAAGTTTCTCACCCGTTGGCTGACTCAAAATGCAGCACACTACTTTCCGGTGATGCTGCGGCTGAAGCTCACGCTCCTGTTCCACTTCCCCTCTGACACTCCCCCATCGCGTTGGCTTTACCACTGACATCCGGGAGTTGCACTAGAGACGAGTAATTATGTTCCGCTAGCTTAAGCACAGCGCTACACCAACACACACACAACACACACCCTCAACAAAACACACATACACACACACACACACACTTGCTCTGCGCTGGCAAAGTAATTAAAATGCTTGGTCCATTAAAAATTTTACTCCACGGAGTTGAACTCAAAAGTTGAGCCTCTGACTGGCAGGCAAAATAACGAGAATCGCATCGCAAATCGGAAGTGAACAAAACAAAACAAAACAAAACACAACAAAACCAAACAAATGCAAACAAAAACAACTTTAGACGTCTGCGCAATGTTCGCTTGCTCTGCTGGCACACATTTGACATTAATTAGCCAAGGCTTGAACCCCTAGCACCGCCCTCCACCGTCCCCCTCTGCAGACTAACTGCCCACTTTTGGCCATCCTTGAATTTCAAGTGCGTTTGTCAAATGCAGCGCAACTAAAAGTTTTGCTGGCCAACTCCATTTCGCTGATTTGATATATGAAGTTGGCTTTAACGTCTAACTCTACATACACTGAGAGAAAAGTTGGATATTTTGAAGCAAGTATACAAAATGAAGAAAAAATAAATTTAAACACAGAAATAAAACTTTAATCTTAATAGAAATCATATTTTTCTATACTTCCAAAACTCTCTACTATTTTTCTCAGTGCATCGCTATTGCTGTGAGTTTTTGTAGAGTTTTTAAAATGGTTTTTAAGAATGCCAGTGACGTGTTCAATATTTATTGCTGATTTATGAAAATATCAGTTGAGTTTCTCCCACCAGCCACTGCCCCTCCTACTCACCCCCTTCCTGCCTTACTGGCTGGCAGGCAAATCTATTTCTCATGTAAAAGAGTTTCAATGCCAGTGAAAGAATTGAAAGAACGACAGAAAGATATAAATGGCAGAGTGCAAATGCGAAACCAAATAAATGAAAAACAAAAGCGTAAAAATACTGAGAAGCTCAGCAAAAACTTTGTATTTCAATCTGTGCAAAAAGTTTCGATGCAAGCGACCAGTCGAGGCATTGGATGAGTGTGTTAATCAATGGTAATGTGTGCTGGCAGCTCAGAAGTTTTTCATTTTTTTTTCTTTTCCTTGCTCCACGTATAGTTGCATTCCATGGCCTCACGATAACTGACAACGAGCACTGTGCGTACACAGAACTGCAAAAGTGTAAAGCGGAAAATGGAAGAGAAAAATAGTGCAAAGGTAAACTGCAAAAGAATTACTCGTTTGCAGCTAAAGAAAAACACAAATTTGCAATCAAACATTTCTTTCAAAGTGTGCTGAGAAAAAAGCTCTGTACTAAAACATGCCCTTTTTTATACATTTTCAATTTTAAATACCCTGCAATGACAGATGGAAGTAGTCATTTTGAGCGAGAGCTAGATTATTAGTTCAACAGTTAATTATTAATAATTTAATCAATTAATCTACTAGCCTTTGGCAAACTACTTTAAATTTTAGTATATTTGCATTAATTACAATATAGAATTAACTAAAGGCAGTTCAATTATTCAGTAGGCTGTAGATCAGCAGCAGCTTCTTTTTTTAAGACGCCACTGTAGCAAAGCATGAACTGCTTGTTATGCCTAGCACTGCTTGCAGCTGTCATTTCGAAAGGGACTGCTTGCACTGCTTGTGCAGGTGCCTTTGCCTAACAACTGATCGCGCACAGTACACACACATACAGCCACCACTGTAGACAATTTCATCAGACTTCAATAAAAGCGCTTGCTCACAGTTTGGTGAACTTTAAAAACTTTTTATACCATTTTAGTGCGAACTAGGGTATCTGCCAGTTCAGCATTCTAGTTGTTACTCATTGCTTTTTTGGTTGCACAGCTAAGTAAAGTAAGAAGTAAGTAAGAAAAGCCTTTGGCTAAAATTGTTGATGCTGTGTCTGTGTGTGTGGGTGTGTGTGTGGCAGGGGCTTCAGCAATGTGCATACATTTTGCACTAACTGTCTAATGGGTTATCCGAATTCGTATGACAGATTGAATTGCGTTGTGAGTACTTTTGGGTCATAGATATGCTGAGTGCTTGTTGAGTCGCATCTTAATTACTGGAAAAATCAAATTTCCATATTTTCTGAAGCTGGCAAAGAAGAAATGTTTGGGCACAAATGGAATACATACATACAGATTGTATATCAGATATAGAGCTACCAGACCAAGAATGCCAACAGTTGACCAGTTGACCAGTTGTTGAGTTGGCCAGTTGACCAGTTGAGTACTGTTCAGTGACCAGTGTCCATATATCATAATAAGCGCACCAAAGAGAGCCATTTGGGTTTTGGCGAAACGTTTCGGTTTCGATTTGATTGCTCCAAAGTCAGAAATGTTCTCCACTCTCTAGCCCACACCACTCCACTTCCAACTCTTGTGCAGTGGGTCGTCGGCTATGGCACCATAAATTGCAATCGGACGCCGTCTCCCTTTACGACAGACAACCTACTGTCTCCTGTCTCGTTTCCACCCTTCTTCTGCGCCTTCCGCTTACTCCTTTGAGCTGAGACGAGTCCAATGGGTTTCGGTTTCACGGCCAGTGCCAAAGGCGTGCCAGTAACTGGGGAACTGCTCTAGGGTTGGGCTACATTGAAATTGGATGCCATTTGTGTTCAATTACGCTATGCTAATTTGCAGCAGCAGCAGCAGTCACGCTAAGCCAGCTAAAAGGAGTAGCAGACTTGACTGATATGTAAGAGTATGTGTGGGGGTGTGTGTGTGTCTCCCTTTTAAATACTTAAACTTTAACTTTACACTTTTTAGCCAACATTCATTTAGGGTCTATGAATTGAAAACCATTTTACGGCTGACAAACATAAATGAATGTGTCGCCCAATTACTCACATGCCACGCCCACTGACAAGTTGATTGATTAAATTGCAAATAAAAAATGAAGTTTATTTATTTAGTTTATGTTAGCATAGCAAAAACTATCAATAAATATTTGAAATAATTCAGTTTTACTCTTTCGCCCACACAGCGAATTAAAATTCAATTTTGTCACGTTGTCTATTATTGTAGTAGGTGGTCGGAGTTATAGAGAATTATATATATTTAAATTCAGATATATTTTCTGGGCATAGCGTAAACTATTTGGTCGGGCAACCAACTAACTAATAAAGAAAATGTGACACAGATTTTATTTCCATGTCGACAACTAGTTGGAAATTTAAAGCTGCCATTGCACTACACTGAGAGAAGTTTTTAAAATTTATTAATTTAGTTATATAAAGAATTTTTTTATTTCTTAACAATTTAATGATCCAATAAATGCTGTTTATTTGCATTTTATTTAATTTAAGATGAGTTCAAATTATTTTAAAGTTACAGATCTTTTTTAAATAAAATAATTAACTCTTAATTAATTTTTGACTGTATAAAAAAGTATGTCCTCTATGTGCTTCGCTCATATACTTTATATAAAAAATTAAAAACTATTAAAAACTCTAATAAATTATAAATTATTTAAATTTCTAATTCCACTTTCTAGTGCAATTTTTCTCAGTGTCCTACGCCTGAAATTACAGTTATACGCGACGTGTGCAGCAAAGTGTTTTGATGAAATCGTTTTATGCTTTTGATTGGATTTGATAGTAAATTCGTTATCGGACTCACTGATGCATGCACCGTCACATTGCCAACGCATATTAACATGGATATAAACGTTGGCGCCAAAGTTGCTGCTGATACTGATACAGACTTCGATTTGCACTTAATTGCATTAATATTGCGGCCGAGCTAAGAATCAGCCCAGCTCCCTCAGCTGGCACCCCCACCGTCCCGCTCTCCCTACTGGCAGTCGACTGCGCAGCTGCCACGCTGCCAATCAGCGCAATTCAATTTGTCGCCCACCCAACACGGCATCAATTGAGGCAGACAGGCACACAAACCAAAAATTCTGCAATATGTATCAATTTCAGATACCCTGCAAATGGGTAAGGTATACAAATAAGCGGAGACTATTAAATTGGTTGGCGATTTACCATTTCATTAAAATTTAATAATTTTTAATTAATTAATTTTTTCAAGTTTATTTAAGTTTTCAATCTCAAAAAATCCAAATTTATTTATTATTCTTCTTATTATTTAGTTAACTTCATTAAAAGCAAAGCAAAGTTGAGTAAAAAACCTGAAATGAACTTCGATTTGAGTATTGTCGTTAGGGGTATGAATATTTCGGCACCGCAATGAATTTAAGGATTTCATTCTTACTTTGCCATAAGACCCTTGACTCAATATTCAATTCCGGGCAAAACGCCTTAATGCGCTCACGTTGCCAGCGGCCGGAGACGGGTTCTCGACGGGTTCTCGACGGGTTCTCAGCCCAAAAAAAGCAGGTCATATCAAAGCAGGACTTCTACTTGCCACCAACGCAACAGAGCATGCCACTTCCCACTCCTCACTTGCCACATGACTGCCGCTCTGGTTCATAAGCGTTTTTTATACTCTCTGCAAGAGTATATTGGGTTTGTGCAAAAGTATGTAACAGGCAGAAGGAGGCGTGGCAGACCCCATAAAGTATATATATTCTTGATCAGGATCACAAGCAGAGTCGATATAGCCATGTCCGTCTGTCCGTCTGTCAGTCTGTCTGTCTGTCTGTCTGTCTGTCTGTCTGTCTGTCCGTCCGTATGAACAAACAGATTTCAGAGATGGTAAGAGCTACAAGTTTGAGCTTGGTGTCAATCGATCACATATTTAGTCAGGCAATACAAGAATCTTTTTGTTTTTCGATGCCACGCCCCATTCGCCCACAACGAGCAAAAAACTAGGCACACCTCGGAAAAAATCGGTATTATCGGCGAATATCTCAGTAACTATGGCACCTAAGATCACCAATTTCAGTATGGAGCGTTCCTAGCGACACCGTAAATGCATTGGCATTTAAAATTTTGGACTGCCACGCCCCTTTTTCTCACAATACATAAAAATAATTCTCAACTTTCGTTCCGTTTTTAGGAATTTGTTCATATAGTACACCATTGTAATTGTATAATTCGAGTGGAGGCTAACTATATCAAACTATCCTAGAAAGACTCATTGAAATCGGACTATAAACAAGAAAACTAGAAGCGTTACAATATTGATAATTGAACGCAATATCACTACTGAGTGCAAGCGAGACAGAAACATGCAAGCGAGATCGAACGTTTTCTCTGCTTGTGTGGCCGCAGCGCTAACCGCAGTCGCTGGCTGCGCCGAATACACACATACAAACATATAATGTCAAACGTATGTGTATTCGCATGCAAACAGCTGTTTGATTTTGCTTAGATTGTTTTTGTTTCAACGTGTTTTAATGGAAGTACTGCTCATTGTAATATCTCGATACCGATTTTAATAATTTAATCGGGATTAAAATGCAGAGAGTATTATACGGTCGGGCTTGCTCGACTGTACTTTTCTTTCTTGTTTCTGTTTGCTGTTGGGTGCTTTGGCCCCTTTGACACTTTGCCTCATTTTTGGCAATTTTTAAGCAATTCAATTTAATTTTATTAGTTTTGGCAAAACTCAAACAACTGGGACGGTACAACAATAACAAGGTACGACCAGCAACCCCTTCGCCGTCCCCCACTCAACTCCGAACCTTTTGTGCTCTGTCCGTGTCGAGCTCATAAAATCAGCTAGTGAAGCAAAGACACAGATACAAATACAGAGATACATAGATACATAGATACGTAGATAGAGTCATATACATATTTATAAGTATGCCATTTGTTATGCTTTTCATTGGCCACGTCTATTTTGTTGCTGGCTTTTTATTAGACAAGAATTTTTCGACCTCGTCGCGCCCGTCACATAAGTTTCAAGTCGTAAAAAGTCCATAAAATGCATTGGCAACTTTTCTATATGCGATTCGAGTTGAGTTTTTTCGTAGTTCCACTTTTGCAGATGACCCACAGCGGGGCTTAGTTTGTCTAGTTTTTGACATTTGATTTTATTGTTATGATTGCCAAAAATGATGTGCCAAATGTGTGTCTGTGTCTCTGTGTCTCTCTTTCTGTGTATCATCCGGTACTAAGTAGAGTGAGTTCTTTCCAAAAGGGAAGTCAGTAAATTGTGCTCAAAACTTTGCCACTTAAGTCCCAATTACTTTTACGGCTTAATTATGCGTATGAACATGAACCCGCAGTCAACAAAATTATAAAATTATAAAATATACACGATATTTACTACCAAATGGACGAGTGTCATGTGAAGCACTCATAAAGATCACATTGAGTGCAACATTAACATAAATGTGAAAACAGCGTGAATGCAACGCATTAAAAACAATTGACAGTCACTGGAGTGGGTAAGGGGAAAAGGAGGGGAAAAGTGCATAAAATAAATTGCATTTAATTAATTAAACTCCAAACTGATCCAAGGCAAAGTTGGCGCGAAATTTGATCACTTTCTCCCAACTGAAAAAATATTTAAACTATGCAAAAATTGAATTTCAGCTGAATAAAATATAAATGGAAATTGTTGGTATTTGTAGCCCTTTTTGGAGAGTATGGTACGCTAAACTAACTGAAATTTGAAGCCATATAAAAACTGCCTATATTAGAAATTTAAAATACAGAGAAATTTAATTTGAAACGTAAAAAATTGTAAACGAAAAACGTAGCGAAAATTTGCCAACAGTTTAAAATTATAATAACTATTTTAAATAACTAAAAAACTGTTAAAATTTTAGTGCACACTTTAAGCGAATTTCGAAGCGTTAAAAGTGGGCTTAGGGTGGGGTCGAGTGGGGTGAGTGGAACCGTTTCATTCAGAATAAAAGCAAAAATGAAAATGAATAAAAAGGATGCCAGGTTGCAAAACGCAACCAACAGAAAACCAACAATTGCCCCAAAACGAAACTCTCAACTCTCAACTGAACCGGATCGCATTGAACCATGCCGAACCACAGGGAACCACAGTGAACCGCACAGCACCACACTGAACCATTCTAAACTAAGCCAAAACGAACCGCCAAGCCAAATCAATGCCCGCAAATGGCAGTAAACACAATGAAAGCAATAACGGTTTGCAAACTGCATTTATCGGAGCATGACCACTCACGGGAATACCCTATTAAAGGTGGAAAAAATGGAGTAAAATATTAAGCGACAAAGGTAAATTTGAGACATCGCTTTGAGGGAAAAGAGTAAGTTAAAATAATTAAAAAATTAAATAAAAATATGAATTATAAAAATATATAAAAAAAAAAATATATAATTAAAATATCCCTAACAAAAAATTTAATTTATACAAAAAGAACTTTTAAATATTCTCATAACTATATAGTAACTTATATTGAATAATTTATTGAATTCAAAAATTCATTAAACCCACGACTGTGACAATCAAAACTCCACTAGACAAATATTTTTTCAATAGTAACCCGCGTTTAAGTGCTGAAATGGAGACACCCGTTGTAGAGCACAGCCTGGGGAAAAATGCGGTGTCTGTGAACCGGGAAGTGCATGTGAGAAGGAAGAAGACACAGACAGAGAGAGAGAGAGAGAGAGAGAGAGAGAGGGAGAGCGACACAAGTGAACCGGTTCGTAAATTCAAAGATAAACATAAATCGAACGTAATTCGGGCATAAAGCGACGCAGCTGTGCCCCTGACCTCTTGCCCCTTAGCTCCATGCCCCCCTCCAAGCCCCTAGACCTCCTAGACCCACGTGCCCTTTTGCCCCACTGCCACAACTGTTCGCCTGGGCTACTGAAAAAATTGTGTCGCTTTACTTTTTATACAAATCGATTAAAATTGAAAAACGCTCTTCAAAGGACGCAACAGTCAGAAAAACAAAAAAACATAAAGGTAAAAAAGGTAAACTAAAAAGAGAATAAAGAAAGAAATATGTAAAGCGATAAAGAAGCAGCAGAAAGGGCCAGAAAGTGAGCGAAGGCGTCGTTTAATTATAGCCGCAATCAATTGGGTCAAAGCTGAGCATGGTCAAAAAAAAGGGGGAAAACGCTAAGAAAGCATACAGAATTTATAAGGCTTATAGACTGTTTTCTGCCTCTGCTTCTTCTTCCTCTTCTTTTCGGCTGCTTAGGGCCAACAGGTGTTGACAATGGCCAAATGCTTCAGGTCTCTAAATTGTTGCACTGCCAATCGGCTTAAATTGATTGCTTCGTTTGAGGCGAGCGACAAGAAAGTTTCACTCCAGTCCTGCACTGTCCTGCCTTTGCGTGTCGTGTCGTGACGTGTCGTAACGTGTCTTGTTCTGTCCTAGTTGGAAGTATAATTCCAGTTGTGTTCCCGCCGAGAGGACTGAGCATGAGAATGCTTTAATTACAAATTCTTCGCATGTTTCGTATACTCAATTTTTGTGTGTGCAAAAATATGCGTTAGTTATGCGAAAGTGTGTGTGAGGGAGGGGGCGATAGGGAGTGGGTGGTAGGGAGGGTGAGGTACCTGGAGGAGTTGCTCGCAAAATTGCATGTCTTTAACAGGCATTGTCTGTCAATAAATTTTTCTTGCGCTTTTCGCACAATGTCCCGTGTCTCAGTTCCCGCCTTCCGTTTGCTACGTTTGCATTTCCGCCGCACGCGCAAACGGAAAAGCTGTGCACGGAAGCGCCCTCTACAGTCGAGAGTTGCAGCGCTTGCAGGCTAAGTACAGGGTATTGGGGTGCTACTGAGTTTTGAAATTTTAGAGCGTTATCTTCAAGACCATTTAAGATATTTAAAAAAATTGGGAAAGTCAAAGGAAATTTTGAGACTGTATAGAAGACAAGACTTTGAGATAGAAATAGAGGCTTTGTTATATCACTCCTATGATTTAAGGTATTATTATTATAAAGTTTATTTATTTAAAAACAGAAAAGCATTTAGATTTCAATAACTTTAAGTCGTCACTCTCTTAAAAACGTTTTATCAAATCTTCTGTGTCATATTTTGAACATTTTGTCTACAGGTCCCACCCTGTCGGTGTTACCCGCCCATAATCCCCCTCGTTAGCTAGTTTAATATATTTACGCTACTTTGGTAGCTCCCACAGAGCACACCTGCTTCAATTTCCAAGCTTCCAAATGGAAAATGCAGTTCTCATTGCCCTCCTGATCCTCCTGCGACTCCTTTGCCAAGCACATAATCGATTTGACTGTGATTATGAAAGGCAAACAGTGAATTATCAATGAAAATAAAAGCAGGACAAAAAGGGAGCTGGGTAAACAGGGTAATTAATATTAGTGTAGAATTGTGATCCTAGAGGGAGTCGCCGCTTCTCAATCCATTTGTTGGCCATTTTACGGCATTAATACACGCAGGACCAGATGTCAGAGCAGTTGACCAGCTGCCGATAGCAGTAAATCGACTTTATAGAAGCAGCGCTGCCTCTCGCTCCTCTCCTGCCTCCGCTCCCTCTATCGGCCATCCTCCCGCTCACACTCTCAGGGGAGTGTTGTTTCGTTCTGCATTTATGAGTTATTCGGAAAAGGACAATGCGTGTCCTGCCTGCCTAAAAGTCAGCCTGAATGTCCTGCCGTCCCTCTGTCGTTTCGTTAGGGCTCGTTGCATTTATCGAGGTTCGACGTTCGAGGTTGGAGTTTCGGGGCTCGAGTTTCGAGGTCATTGAGACCATTAAATTGTTTTTGTGTCTCGCTAATTTATCTACAGCATTTGCCTAATTTATGTTATTGTCCAGTTTTTAGGGCTTAAATCATATTGACCACCCCTAAGCGCCCTTAAAGCCATTGACAATTAGAAGAGCCAACCCGGAATAACTAAAGCCATAGCAACAACGGGAACAACAACAACAGGAACAACAACAAGCAGATCTCGTCGAGCTGTGCGAATAAATAAAATTAACTACGAGTTGCGGTTACACATTCCAATTTGCTGTTGTTGCATTTTATGCGGCTGTGAAAGAGGCGGACTATGAAAATAAAGTGGCACTGCCTCCCTTGGTCCCTGTAGCGCCTCTGTTCCCCCACTTAAAGTCCCGTTCAAGTTGAGTTTAAACTCACACCCTGCTCCCCTCAACTTCCCACCAAGCAGCCACATTCAGTAACGGCATAAAAAATGCCAACAAATACAATGGGCAATGGGAAAGCGTTAAAAAAAGGCAACAAAGTTGCACGGCGAAAACGTTGGGTATGAGTGGGGTAGGGGAAGGGGACGGGGAGTTAACTCCAGAGCGGTGAGGGGCAGTGGGCGTGGTGCTGCAACATTCTGCGCCTGCACAATAGTTTGCGTTTTAAACAAATGAAAAGCGCAACCAAAAATAAACAACAACAAAACTAGCAGAATGGCTAGAGTGGAGCATGCACGACTTGCACATACCCTACGCCTCAGCGGTGGGCAAAAGAACGCACAAAACTAAAAGTTTTAGCCAAGTTAAAACACCTTATTTGGGTAAACAGTTTGTGTGTATGAAGGGTATGCTCAAAAAAGAGCAAAATAAAAGCACAAACAGTTTTATTGAAGATTGTGAAAAGCAAACAAACACACACACACACGGGAGGAGTAGGGTAGGAGGGGGCGTGGCAGCAGGAGGAGGCGGGGAAGACGTGTACCAAAAAGGTAGATACGCAAAAATGCTGCCAATCGAAATTCCATGCTGGTCTATAGTCAATTTTTTGTGCCCAGGGAGCAGAGGGAGTTACTTTTTTGTGGCACTGTCATGGCATGGCAGCATTTTGCTGCGTTCTGCTGCTCACTCATACATAGTTGATACAGCTAAATAGAGAGATGAGAGAGGGAGGGGGAGCGAGTGAGGGGGAGCGAGTGAGGCAAACAAACGGTGAGTGTTGTGTGTACACGAATTATGTCCACTTGCTTCAAATTTCGAAACATTTCTCTACAATAAAGTGCGTACTCGTTTCCCCTGCTGTTGTTGTTACTCTGCCAGTGTTTGAGTTATTTCATTTTCAGAATTTTCCACAGTTTTCGCTGTGCTGGCAGAGCACGGACAGCGGACAGCACAGACAACAGACAACAGACAGCGCGACAAGACACCACCAGAAATATTCGAGCAAAAAAGGATGAACCAAAATGCAGGAATATAAAGTTGCAAGTTGCTCAATTTTGTTGCACAATCCAAACACGCCAACACACTTCAACGCACACACACATACACCCACAACACACACACACACACACACAGTTGCACACTTTAAGCGCTTATACATTGAACTTATTTACATTCATTATGCCCTTTATAAACATTGAATTCACCTCGCATTCTGCACTCTCCCTCCCTTTCCCTACCCTCCTCCCTCTCCCTCTGTCTGCTTCATATTTTCCACTCGTTGATATTGCCAATACTTTAGTAACTAGCCATTGTTTGATGTGCTTTCCATAAGCATACATAGATTACAAATATTTTCAAGTTTATTTTGGTCTCTATAAAATGTCTGGAAACATTTTCCAGCTTTGTCACGTTTTTCAATTTGTGAGTTATGGTTTTGAGGGAGTAAAGATTAAAGATCACGACAGTTTGGTCAAATGTTTTAAAAATGCTAAAGAGAATTTAACAAACATTTTATATAACTATATCTAATTTCAGCTCTAATTTGGACTACTTAGCTTTGAACTTGAAATTTTGCCTGCTTTAGACCCTAATAGTCTGTCAGTATGCACAGACTTTTTATTTATGGCTAGATATTTATAAAAAGCGAATTCTCTTGACCATAAACAAACTTTGCACCTTGTATTGTGGCGTCGAGAGGCCTGGAGAGCCCTGTAGTGCACGGAAACAAACACTTGGCAGTGTGGTGAACCCTGCGGCCACTGTTCGCAGACACCACAAACAAACTGAAATTGGTGGCATGCAACACACTCGTGTGGCAGACAAGAGGGAGAGGGATGGGGAGAGGGAGGGGTAGAGCGGCATTAGCAGAAAAATCACATTCGCACAGACAGTCGCTGAGCGGCTCTAATGGGCAACTGACGACTGGACACTGGACACTGGACACTCCCTGGGCACTTTACATGACATGCACAGATGGCGAGACGGCGGCAAATAGGCTGGAGGACACATAGATACCCTAGGTTTATTTTATTTAATTTGTACAGTGTATGAAATGTTTATATAAATATGCCAGCTAGAAATCGATTGCTACACTGAATCCCTGTGTAGTTTAGAGTATTTCCATAATGCTGTCTCGTTTTTAAGAAAAAGTATTGTATATTTAATAGGTTACGACTTTTAAGATTTGAAAACAGTTGATGTTAGTAAGATTTATCAAACGAAGAACTAAATTAGCATAAAGAACTATGTGAAATGTAATAGCAGTTTAAAGTCTGTAATTCAAAATGGCTTAACTGTTTAAAGTGAAAAGAAACATAATTTAATTTTAATAGAATTGAATAGAATAGAAACTAGTGGGTATCTCACAGTCGAACACTCGCTTAAAATATTTTTAAATTATGATTTTTTTTATAGCTGTCTGCAGTTGCTAGGCGATTATTAATTATCGCTAAATAAGCTTATTTTTGATTAGTCACAAAGGTGTAAAGCTGTCAGCGGGACTTGCCACTCAGACAGAGGGGGTAGGGGCAAGGGAAGGGCCAGAGTCAGTGGCGGAGAAGCGCAACGAATCCACGGCTGACAATGGACCTTTGAATGGGGATGTCAAGGACGAGCCAATCAATGACTCAAAAAAAAAAAAACAGGCTCAAACCAAACATAAAAAATGGAAAACAAGGAAAACAGAAAGAAAAACACTCGCAAATGTCAAATGTTTGTGACAGGCAGCCAGGAGGAAGAAGGGGGCGTGGCAGTGGCAGTGGCAGGCACAGTAGCAGGGGCAGAATTCAGTCGTGGGTGTGGCTAATTATAAACACATTGAAAATTATAAAAATCAATATGCGGTGAGGGAGAAAACAGAAATGCGGTGAAAGGCAGCAGAAGAGAAGAACAAGCAGACGACAACTAACGAGACAAGGCAGTTTTTTATGCATACCCTGTAGTTGGAGTGGAGTTCTGAAGGGGTATGCTGTATCAAAGTATTTATGTGCTTCAGATATAAAAGTATCTAAACTATTTAAGTCGGTAACTTATAGAAAAAGTAGCTCAAGTAAGTAAAAGTTTTTAGCAGACTTTCCATAGGGTATCTACATAGTCTGTCCAACAAATTCTTCTGTTAATAAGCAGGCAAATGGTTGCCATATGGCTGCGTTGCTGCTCTTCTCCTTGTTGTTGTTGTAGCGCTCTTTACACGCCGACATGACCGCAAATGAGATGATGTGCCCACTCCTCTCTTCTCTCCGTCCTTCCCACTCCTTCTCCCTCTGCCGTGTTGTCAAGAACAGGGTATGTAGGTGTGTCGTTCATTCCAGTTGTGTTGTCAACGCCCTCACGCACTTCTTATCCCCGTGTGTCCTGTTTGTGTGTTTGTAGAGTCCTTTCTGCTGTTGTTGTTGTCGCTCCTGTTGTTATGTCAATGACTTTTCATAAGGTTCATTCTTTTGCCACTTCAGATTACAGTTTAGTCCGTTTAGTAGGCGACCAGGTAGAATTTTCACCTCTCTCTGCCTCTTTCACTCTCTCTCCCTGTGTTTTTAACTTCTTTCGTATCTTTCCTTAATTTTGCTTAAACTGCAATTGTAGATTGGAAATTAAACCGATTTGCAAGTTTTTCACTCCTGCCACAAATTTGTGACTTGCCCCATTAGACGCCGCTAAACGGGAGGACAACAACAACTCGAAGAACAACAACAAATTCTCACACTACTCAGCAGAAGATTTTTATCTTAGAGGCAGCAAAACCACAATGAATTCCCCTGCGACTCAATGAGGAAATGGAAGGCTCAATAGACAGCGTTTTCCACTGGTTTTCCACAGCTTTCCACAGCTCTATAGATACGTATACTTATGTTCGTAATTTAGATTTATCTGCCACCCCGCTAAGCCCCCCTGTCCCTTCCCTTCCCCTGCCAATAACAAATTCAGTATCTATTGAAATTTGGCGTTGATTATGTTTGATTTATATGACAAGAAAGTCACGACCAGAGGGCAACCCATGAGGGTTGTCAACCCTCCACGGACCCTAGAGTGATTGAACAGTGGGATAGTGGTAGGGGATAGTAGGGAGGAGACGTGTTAATCCATGGTTGTCCAGGCAAACAGTTTACACTTTCATCTCTGGCCAACAGACGAGACGAGAGAATCTCTTTGGGGAGAGAGCAAAGAGAATTTCTCCATTTGGATTTTAATTGCGCGCTGTCGAAATACTGTAAATGACACCCTCATAAATTGCCGGCCGTTGTGGCATTAAGAAGTCAGCTAACGAGTGGAGGGAGTGGCACAAAGAGAGTGATGGACAGAGGGAGGGGGAGTGGGGAGACAGTAAAGAGGAGGAGAAAGCATGTCCAGCTGTCAATCACATTATGAGTTGAGTGCGTAAAAAAGGAAACGAGCATTTAAGAAACAGGCATTTCACTTAATAGGTAAGCAGAGTGGGGTAAACTAGACTGGAGGATACCCCTTTTTGAATGAAAACTAAAGGCGTGCAAGTACTTTGTATACCCTACATTGAATGGATATACGAAGCAGTAGGCATTTTATATAGAAACCAGAGTGAAGTATCCGACTAGATGATGCCCTTTGACCTACATGATACGGTAGCTTTACACTATGACTTCAAAAACAGTTAGCGGGGTGTAACCGACTAGAAAACACCCCTGTATTCAAGCACATAGTGCGAAATCTTTAGTTTAGTGTTTGTTCGAGGAGTCAGAAATTTTAAAAAAAGCTAGAGTTTAGTAGCCGATCACAAGATACCCCTTAAGAAACCCAGAATATACTCCAGAAGATATCCTAGAAGATACCCCATATCGTAAATAGAACGCTTCAACTCTCTCTAGTGTTCTCTACTTACACCATGGTTTCCTCGGGCACTTTATACCCTTTAGCTACTGTTAAGGCGTACACTACAGCTGACTTGAACTCTTGCCACACGTGGCATGTCACACACAGCGATTTTTGGCAACATGCGACTGCTTCGAGCTTCATTAGACGAGCCATTTGGTGGCTTTTAATGAGCCGAACTGTTCCGCGTGGCGCTGCGATCGTGCCACATGCCGCTTGCCACACGCTGCCCAGCCCCAGTCCCCAACCCCCAGCGTCGCAACGCCCCCGCTCTTAGCTCCGACTACAGCTCGGAAGTTGCTGAAATCTTTGTGATGCATTAAAATTTGCAAGTTTTGACTTTGCCTTTGTGTCGTGGCTCGTGCCTTGTGCCTCATGTCTCCGACTGTTGCTGACATTTGTGTGTCAGTGGCACGTTCTCTGCTGCATGCTTTTAGGCGCGCCGCACACACACATACTCAGTTTATGCAAATGTCGCTTTTCTGCGTAGCTGCTTCGCTTTTTTTAATGAGCACACAGAGACGTTACAGCGAGAAGGAGGGAGGGAAAGTAAGGGAGAGAGATGGGAGGTATACACTGAGGAAAATACTAATCTTATGGTATGAACTTGGTCTTGGAGCAACAATTGGAAAAATTCATGAAAATAGGTAAGTTTTAGGCCGGCATTCCGCTAAAAAGTATCAAATTTTTTTATGAAACATTTTTAATTGTTTCAAAAATATCTTTTTTTGTTAGTGTGCGTACAGACAGAGATAGAGATACAACCGCAATGCAAAAGATATGTTAACTGTGCGGGGGTTTGTCTGTGCTGGTGTGTGTGTGTTGATGTCTTGACATGCGCCTGCAAAGCAATTAAAATGAAATAAGCAAAGTTTTTCGCATGGCAAACAATTTACGCAATTCAGCTGCACACACACCACACAAACCAGACACACCCCACACACACACACACAACCACAGCAAGCACCCGCTTAGCTACTTGCACTGTGCCACGCCCACTTAAAAGAATGCTAGTCCATTTGCCAATCAATCAGTTTTACCTTAAGGCAATTTGCAGTCTGCAAAAATGTGTAGAATGGGAAAGAGACGGAGTTGAGTGGGAGAGGGAGGCAAAGTGGGTCCACTTGTTATCCTTGATCCTATTTGCGCTGACTTGCCACGCTACTGCTGCTGTTGTTGTTGTTGTTGCTGCTGCCACATGATGTTGCAGTCAAGTGCAAACATACAAAATGCCGCACTGAAAGTGTGAAGGTTGCAGCTGCTGCAGGGGCAACACTTCAATGGCAGGCACTCAATAGGTGCAACAACTGCAACAACAACAAAAGCTTGTTAGTCATTTTGCGTGGCAACCCCACCCCTTTCAACGTCACCTTCTTTTCCCAACAGTGCCTAAGAATTCCATTGCAATTTGTCATGTCAACATTTCAGCAAACTTGTATACTCTTTTTTTAGTACACAACATGTTGCAAGCAACACTTGACGAAGGTTCGAAGCAACATGTTGTTAGCGTGCAGTGTAGATACACCTATAAATTGAAGGCAATTGAAAAATTTTAAAGGTTATTGAACTTTAAATTGAGCAAAAAAAAAAAAACTATTAGAAATTTTTAAATAAATTAAAGTAAATTAAATACGTTTTTAATTTAATATTAATTTTTAAATACAAAATTGTATCAAATTGTTTTAGCTAGAAAACTTAAATTAAAACTATATTAGAAATCATAATTTATAGTTTACATCTTATTAAAGCTCTTTTTTAAAGTAATTGACTCCTCAAAAAACATGCTACACTTTAAGATACTTTCCAGAAAACCCCTAAGTTCCAAATAAAACTAAACGATTTCTATAAAAATATTCGTGTCATAGCACTTCGCTAGTGACAAAAGTCAATTGTCATGCGATTAGTGACTAAGAATTTCATATGAGTAAATTGAAATAAACGTTAACAGGTAGAGCAATCAAGGCCTATAACCTGTGACCTGTGGTCTGGCAGCTGCCACCGGAAATTGAGATTAAATTGAGCTGCTGTCATCAGATATTTGACATTTATGTGAAAAGAAGCGAAAAAGTCAAAGTCACAGCACGTGTATCAATGCCATGCCAGAAATACTCTCAAAAAGAAGCAAAAAAAAAGTTGCCGACCATCGATAATCCAAGCACATAACAATGAACTTACAAAATATGGCTAAGAGTGCGTATGTGTGTGTGTGCGCGTGTGTGTGTAAATGCTTCATTAATGCTGTTGACCATCAGTTAACTCAATTTGTGGCTTACTCCGCTCAAGTATCTGGGTTGAGTGACCTGTCGAAGAGGGTTATGGCCACTTTCTGTCAAATTAGTGCCTAGTTTTAGGCGCATAATTGGCCTGGCCAAAACTTTTTACACGCAACCATAAAAGATTTATGGAAATTATGCATGTTTTTGTTTATGTTGCCGCAGATTTATGAGCGCTTGCAATAAATCACACACACACAAGCACACACTTCACGCACACACTCCACGCACACACACTCATAGATAGAAGTTTGGTGAGTTGTCTATTAATTGGTTGCATAGAACAACAGTTAAGGCTGCTGTTGCCAAAGGTCAAGACTGCTGAAATCATGTTGCGTCAACATGTTGCGTAGAGCTATTAACGAGTTGCTTCACACGAGAGAGTGTCGTCATTGCTTCGTTGCTTTGCCGACGACCAACGAAACGCAACCGAAAACTGTGTCGCAACTTCGTTAAAACACACATCGAACATTTTGAGCTTCGAACTTCGAGCCACAACATGTTTGCTTGATCCTGTTAACAGCGCCAAAACATTAACATTTAGGTAGCAGCACGCAGCATCCGCTTAATTTTATTGGCCTGCAATTTATCATGTTTATTGTTTATAAAAAATAATTTAGTAAAATTTCATTAATATGTAATTTAACTGATTCTCTGTTTCGTTTATGGCTGTTACTCTAAGAAACTGAGCAAATAAGTTAAATGAAGCTAAGCCAAATAGCCAAATACCTAAAGCAAGACGGACACAGGAAAATAGTTCACATTATTCTTAAGCTTGCACTACAAGTCAAATTAAACTTTAAGACACTAATGCACATACCTTTAAAAGCTACAAATTCTTTTCATACAAAAAAAACTTACGTTTTATTTACTGCTTCGATTATATTTCATAAATAAATCACGGCTGCTTCAAGCATAATATTTTTCTAACATAAATAAATATGTATGTGTAAATAGAACCATTCGGTGATTGACAATTGATAAACAGTCAGTTAACTCATCACTTTTATATTTATTTACTGTTTGGCAATTTGCCATATTTTATTAACAATTTAGATTTATGTGTGTTTACAGCTTGTTGATGAAATTGCCTTCCAACCCGGTTCGATTGGACCGAACGCAACATTTTGGTTCGATTGAGTGCCTGATCTGCTTGCTTGCAACGCTTCTGCCGAACGTTCTGTTAGTCTCTCATTCGCCTCTTGTATTTGCCGTTGTTCACACACGTGCGCGCTTCAACATTTTTTGTCGGTTTCGCCTGTGCACAGAGTTCCGTTATAATAAGATATTATAATCAATTCAAGTGTTTAACGCGCATCGAATCGGAATTACCAATCAAGTAATACAAATACAAATATATACAAATGCGTATATATAGTGATAACAATAAATTATTATAAAATATTAATGTGTGCCGCACTTGAAGTTAGTGATTTGCCGCGCTTTATTAAGCTGGCAAAAACAAGCGAATATAACGGTAGTAGCATCCATTAGAAATCAAGGGAAGCTACTGGAAACAAATTTGACTAGCGGACTCGCAATTTATGCGCTAATTAAGCAAAAAAGGCAAAAACAAAGTGCGTGTGACTCTCACTCCCGAAAATATTGTGCTGTGCTGTGCTGTGCTGGATGCTGCGCAGCCGACAGAGTGAAAGGGAGGGGGAAGTGTGTGGTGCGTAAGCAGCAGGCAGCAGGCGTAAGCAGCGACGCCAACCGCGCCCCAAAGCCGGTTACAGTGCGTGCGAATAGTCACCGTTGCCCAGGCGAGCAGCCTAGAGCAAGGACAAGAGAAAGGGAAAGGGCCGAGAACTGTTGTCGCGCAGTGTTGTTGTCGTAATTTCGCGTTAAAATAAACACGCAAGAAAAGAGAGAGAACAAGAAGAAGAAACACACAAAACATAAAAGCTGTGACAACACCAACAACAACAGCAACAAGAGAAAGCGAGTGCAGAAAATCAAATAAGAATTGAAAATTTAGGCCAAAAGCGGATTACAAGAATTGTTGCTGCCACAACAACAGCAACAACAACAGCCGCAAGCATAAAAAGAAAAAATTCTTTCCTTACAAAAGGCAAAAAACAACTTTACGCTTTGTGCGTGCCAGTGTGAGTGTGTGTACATACACATATACGCGAGTGTGTGTGAGTGTAAAGTGAATTGCAAAAAAAAGAAGTAGAAAGACGTATGAAAAGAAAAATACAAAATAAATAACAACAAGAAGAATAAGCAGCACAATAGTGAAGACAGTTATGTGCGAAGGATGAGAAGTGGCAACAGCGGAAAGGAGAGCGAGCAGAGCGCACAGTAAGTGCGACAGAGATAGAAACACACAACTCACTCATATGCGGACAGTGGGGTAGAGGAGAGTAATTCATAGGGAAATTTGCATATGTCATGCTAGCTCATTAACGTGCTCAGAGAGTACTTTGCCACGCCTCCCTTCGATCAGCCCTGTTGCGTGCAGGTCATCAATTAATTTGCTGCCAGCAGCAGACGCCAAATAAAACAACAACAACAGCAGCAGAAGCAGCGGGGGAATAGCGGGAATTACACCCACATCAGCAATCATTTTCGCACTTTAAACGTCAGCAACAACAAGCAGCGTAAATAAAGCAGCCATAAAAGAAAACTTAAAAAAAAAAAAACACAACAGTAAAGAAGAGAAAAGCACAAAAACAAAAATACAAAAAAGAAAAGAAAAGCACAAAAATTAATGACATTCTGACGCGCTGTGGTTTCATTTGTCGTAGCAAAAGTGTGTGTAGCTGTGTGTATCTGTGAGATACAGCATCTAGAACTTACCCACCCCCCAAGCACCCAACTCTGCCCCACCCGACTCCCACTCAGCGTCGTCATCGAACTCGACCGCGTGCTGTCATAATTTATCACAATTGTCATCTGGTTGTCCAGTGAAAGTGCATCCATAAGATACAAGATACGAGACAGAAGCCTCAAGATACCAGATACCAGATACAAATTGCTTATGAAGACTTTCCCTTATGCGGGTCAGTGCGTTAGAACAATAATACTCATACTTCGTCCACTTAATAACGAGTGCAAATAAAGAAAAACCCCAAAACGAAAAGGAAAAACAAAAGTTTACTCACATTTTTTTTTTCGCTCACTGTGCAAAAAACTGAAACTGAAGCTGAAATTTTCTTCTGCACTTGGATTACCCAAAAAGCCAAAGGAAAAGGAAAAGCAGCGGCAGCAGCAACTAGAAGGAGTTCTTTTGGGTGAGTTACTCCCCGAGATTTGTAGCTAGACGTTAAAACTTGGGCTCTAAGTTGGGCGAGAAGTTCTCTTCCCGAGATTACCTCCCCTGGGAGAGGGGTTGAGGTACAGCGGGCTGGTATTCCCAAAGTTATCACTCCTCTGTTCCCCTAAAGGGATAAACCTGCAGTTTGCACGAATAAGTTTTGCTTTTTGTTGTTTCATTAAATTAGTTCTGGAAACTATGGCCCAAAATGTCCTGCACTTAATTTGAGCTGATTTCTTGGATTCTGCTATCTGATATGCCCTGTAAATGCATTTAAATGGAAGCGGAAGCCACGCACTGCTCGATTCGCAGTGTATTCCGGACGGAATTTAGGCAAAAACGTTTTGGAAAAGTCTGAAAAATGTTACAATAAAGGGAATCTGCTAGTTGAACAGAGAAAACTATAATATACCTAAGGCATTAGCTTCTTGATTCATTAAGTATTTTATGCTTCTTTCCTGCATATGTTTGGTATCGTTCTGTATAAACTTTTTAGCTTATAAAGGAGGATAGGATAGTACAAGACTCTTCAGAGATTTTCTTTTAAACTTTCCTACCCAAAAATCTACAGAATATCTGCTAGTCCAGCAGCTTGTACTTGTTCTGCTTTCCATATACACAACATGCATCTATTTTGTTGTTTCTTCCTTACGCAATGAGCTTTGTCAGCGTCTGCTATCAAAGATAAGACTCTGCTGACACAATTGAGCCAAGAGTCTGGGAATCTTGGTTCAAGGCAATTGGCTTAGGGCCATTTTTGGTTACCTGTGCTACCAATCGCTTGGCAGGCCATAAGCCATACTGAAATCTTTGTCTTCCCAGCAATCTTATTCTTTCACTCGCTGTCCTTATCGCTCTCTGTCTGTCTCTACTCAAACATCTTTTGCAGTGCGTGCAGAAGTAAACTCGAGTATATTGTGTGGTCATACAAGCATATAAATGGATCATATATATACGTATACTTATGTGGCACACATATGCTTTATATACTTATGTGTGTGTATGCGTGTATATAAACGAGCAAATCACAAAATCCACTGCACCCACATACGATAAATTCATATGAATGCCATTGCCGCAGGATATTTGCAGAGCCAGCAACGAGCACTCGCTCTAGACCAGGCCAAAAACAGAGCAGAGCACAGAAGAGACCCCGACCAGATCCAGAAGTCGGTGTATACTCCACATACGTTGTATAGTCTATTAAAACAAATAGAAAAGAACCAAACTCACACACACACACTCGCACACTAAAAAAATATGAACAAAACAAAGCAAAATACTCAGCTAAAGAAATAAGAACAAAAAAAATATAAAGGAACATAAATATTTAACATGCAGAATATTCAATGCTCTAGCAGCCATAATGTTTCATTTGGCTTTATTTTGGCTTAAAGTTGGAGTGTTTTTCAGGAGGAGAACTCAAGTTTTCAGTTGATTTCCGTGTCAGTTTTAAAACGATTTAATTTTTACCAAAAATAGTTCATTAAAAAAGACAAGTTAAACGTCTATTTTGTTTAGAAATTTCTAATTAAATTGTAGTCTCTTAAAATCAATTTACTAAGAGTATAATTAAAAGCAAAATGCTTTCTTTTTCCGCACAAGCGTATACTGTACTGCAGCATAAAGTTAATATAAAATATCTGAGAATTTTTCTACCTCAAAGCGTTTCATATTTCATGGCGAACTTTTCATGTCCTCGGCAAGGATATAAACAACCCACACACAAATAGTGCACATAAAGTTGAAACTTCTCCAATAAACACACGCAAACAAATAGAAAATAGAAAGTGGAGTATAAAGTAAGCAACAAAACTCCAAATTTAGGTAACTTTATAGAAAAATTGAATATTTTAGTTGAAACTGCTTGAAGCTCAAAAAGGCGACAACAAAAGCATGGAAATGCTTTTCATGTGGAAATGCAAATATTTTTATACGAATGTGTATGTGTGTGTGTGAAATAGTGTCAGTTTTTGTGTGTGTGCAGTCAAACAATAAAACTTTCAATATATATTTTATTAGAATTTCTGCTGCCATTTTATGCATAATAAATTTTCAAGCTAAACTGCTGCAATTGTCCCACTGCAAATAAAGAAAGAGAGACAGCAAAAGATAAACAAAGCGGGACACAGAGGGAGAGAGAGAGAGAGAGAGAGAGAGAGAGAGAGAGAGAGAGTTTTATAAAAGTAAACACATTAGAATATAAAAACAATGATGTTAAGCCATCAATATTGATTATTAAAATGGAAGGAAAAAACGTGTTAAGCTTTTTTAATCAGCTTTATTAGCGGCTTTTAAATAAATGCATTTTATGTGCGCTGGAAAATGTTGGTTAAAACTTGATAGCAACACTATTAGCTTGATGAAGAATTATATCAGTTGGTTTCATTAAAAAACTTTAAAGATATTTTAAGATTTATTAGATAAAGTGCCGCGTCGTTTTACATTCAGATAAGATTTATTTGAGCAATCAAAAAAGCATTAACAATGATTTATGGTATAGTTATATACGATAGATAAAATCAGTTATTGAGGTTACTGTTATGAGGTCTCTGAGGTCGTGTTATCATAAGTAGTCGGCAGTTTATTGTTACTGTTATTTTTCTGACTTCTTTTAGTAAAATATTAAATTTTTTGGTGGTAATCTGCTGAAGAAGCTTCTTAAATTATTTATTTATACTGAAATTAAATTGTTTCATAAGCTCAATGCTGGATATTGATTCCTTAAAGCCAGAAAGACTCGGCAGTAAGTATTTACAATGTTGGAGTGGCTAATCCACAGCGTCAATAGCTTACGCAGTTACAGCCAAGTTAGTTGCACTTCCAGTTTCCTAAGCCAAAAGCTCAACAAGAAGTTGCTGTCATTGGGCAATGAAACCGAGCAAAAGGCCAACTTAACGTAAACTCTACTTAATTTGAGACCAAGTGAAGTTCGTAAGTTGTTTAATTATTACATGGACTGACAATCGATTACGAGATCACGTGCGAGTGGCAAATGCATTTTATCCAATGAATGGGAATGAAAATGGAAATGAAAATCTGTGCAATATTTGCAATTAACGTAATTTATGAAATGGCCTCGTGTTTGCCACTCGACTTTGCAATTAAAAGGTGGCCCAGTAGCAGGTGGCACGTGCACTTGGCTTGAAAGTGTGGCAACAGAAGGTTGCATGCCGCTGCAAGTTGCAACATGGCCAGTGGCATATCTACAGTTGCACGTAGCATGCAAATTGTGGCAAATTATCGACATTCGTTCTTCGTGCCCACCAGCAACTTTAATGAGCCAAACCTGGGAGCTGAGTACTAAGAAACTGGAAAGTATCTACATTGCCTTAAGCCTAGCAACAGCCACCTATTAGCCAAAACCACCCAGGAGGAGCAGAGGCACAGCTTAAAGTTCGATTTGTTTACGTCTTTGGCGCTGTTTGCATTTAATTTGAACTTTTCTCATCTGATTTATGTATTTGGCGTCAAGCGATTTTGCATATTTATTTTGCATCTATTACTATGTGCTCCACTCCAAGTGGTGTTGCCTCGACTCTTGTTATTGTTATTGTTGTTGTGTCTACGATTTCTTTAGGCTCTGGCGTTGTCAGCAAATCGTGGGCATTGCCATTGCCATTGCCGTGAAGGTATTTGTAATTCTAATTCCTTTAAAGTGTTTTGCTGATATGCGGCATTTGCATACATCAGCACTGTATGTGTGTGTATGTATGTGTGTTTGTGCTTGCGTGTGTGTACTTTAGATTTTTCCACAGATATTCAGTGTGGACAATATACAAGCTTGTTGAGTTTTCT
Source organism: Drosophila dunni (assembly GCA_018152125.1). Lineage (NCBI taxonomy): Eukaryota > Metazoa > Arthropoda > Insecta > Diptera > Drosophilidae > Drosophila > Drosophila dunni. The sequence goes on along the minus strand of JAECXC010001917.1, from coordinate 11,762,825 downwards.
TTTTCGTTCACATTTCTCATTTTCCTTTGCATTCACAATTGCTGTCATTATACCCGTCTGTACGTGGGGAAAGGTGTATATTCTATGTATATTTAACAATCAGATTGTGGCGTAGTTGTCGCTGTGAAGTCTATAAATACTTGATCTGCTTTAACAGGCGAGTCAATCTAGTGAGCTGGGTCTGAGCTGCTTTGAATGGTAGTGGGTCTAATTTAAAGGCAAAATTTTGGTTTGTGAACGAAAGAAGATTCCAGATTTACAGTTAAAACTTAAAGCATTTGAAGTTCTTACAGAAATAGTTGGAAAGTGCCAGTTTTCGATAGGTTATTCTAGAATTTTATGAATTGTTGTGCCTTTGAAAGGACATTTCATAAAACAGTTATAATTTTATAACGCCAAACCCTTCTGTTAGACCATTTTAACTTACTTGATTCAAATGAAGTGCATTTTGCGGAAGTTATACCTTTCTAAAAGCCCATGCGCCTAAGAGTATGCAGGCTTTTTTTAACAAACTAACTAATTCAAAGTTAAACCTGTCTAAATCCATTAACGGGTGTCTTAAAGTCGCACCAGCGCCTCCACAGTGCTGACTCGTTTTAAAAGTCATGCTGTGCAAGGCGGCACGCGGCATGCCGCATGTCTTTGGCACGCCCTCGCCCTCACCCACGCCCACGGAGTTGCAACGGAATGGCATCTCAATTATCGCAATGTCTCAATTATAATTCATTGACCCGAATGTCTGTGTGATTTAAGTGTTTGCCATTTGTCCAACTCGGCGTGGAATCATGAATGTGGAAATGTGTTTTGTAGCGGAAAAGTTGGGGGAAAGCGACGGGAGGCAACAAGAGAGACGCGACGAGACGTTCGGCAGTCTCGTTAGTCAATTACGTGTATGATAATAAATAATATTATTATGCTAGCGCTTATCACATTTGGCTAATTGTTTTTGCCTGGCTAATTGCATGCAATTTATGCGCCAAATGCCCGCCAGAGGGCGCTACTCGAAAAGAGAGAAAAACTTGGAGTCGGTAACACAATAATTTATCAATTTGGCGTTGTGGATGTCGGAGTAAATGAAGCGAGCATGGAAAAACGAGCTTATCCCATGTTAAACATACTTAAGCATAAGCACACACACACACACACACTCACTTGTGCACACTTGCTCAGTGGGCTGTAGCCTCATATGAGATGAGTTCTCGTTGTAGTTGTTGCCGGGGCAAACATGGCGCGCAATGCTTGTAAATTTTTATTGGCTTTTAAAGCAATAGGAACAGAGTCAGCGAAAGAGACGGGACAGCGGGAGACAGAGAGGGGGAGAGCTAACAGCGAAACTGAATGAATAGATAGCGAACTGCTGCAAAATTTCCAATTGAATTGGAAATATGTATTAACAAGACCATGGCCGGCAACGAGAACGACAACGACAACGGCAACGATTGGCATTAGCCATAAAAGACAATTGGCCATGGTCAGCAGCAGAACAAGCTGATGCAGTCCACACTTCTCTGTCCTCAACTTGAAACTCCTTCTCGCACTCTTTATCCATCTTTAACTCTATCTACATATGCAGTTGTCGCTCTGGGCGAAATCGGGAAGAAACTTCGATTAGTGGCGAGTCGCCTAATTGACTTTCTGTGTTGCGATTTCACCTGCAGTCACTATTGGCCCAGTTTTGGCATCAGCGTCAGTATGTGATTATCCTGAAACCAAAAAGCACAATGTGAACATTTGCATTTAGATTGGATTCGTCTGCCCGTTTGAGTCTCCCCTTGTCTCTCCTATCTGCACTCTCCTTTCCACCACTTGACGCGCTGACTGATGCAAGCCAAAGAAATCAAAAATTTGTGCGCCAAACGCGGCACAGAGCGGACAATACGTACAGATATCGATAAGGGAAAACGAACGAACAAGCAAACGAACAAAAAAAGGAATGAAAAAGTAAAGAGAAAACGTGGAGGAAAAATCCCAGCGATTGCCATGGGAAAATTGTTGTTTGCTTTGCGCTTGAGACAGCTTTAGAGTTTTTTTTTTTCAGTATTCAGTTATGAGCTTTCAGCATTCAGCGTTTCCAATTTCAAGGGAAACTTTTGCAGGGGCAAATCTTAATTAAATGCATAATTCGTATTTATTATTCAAATGTTTTTGATTTATGCAAAGCGTAAACGAAAATTGAAGTTATCGTTTATAAATATTAATTAGTCAATTTGGAGCGCCGAAATGTATGCACCGATTTATTTATTTGCACTCGAAGTGAATTTTTGCATGCCAAGAGTTTGGCTTCCCTTTAAAAATTGAATTCGAGTAACTATTGTGTGAGAGAGTGCTCATAATTGAAGAGCTCTACACACACACACACCCCCACTGACATGTGTGTGAGGGAGGGGGAGCACAGAGGGAGATAGAGACAGTTGGCTGCTTCTGCCCTGCAAACTGCTTGTATCCCTTTTGAATAAATTAATGTCAGAAGTGCTTTGGCTTTGGCTTTTGATTTTGATTGATGATTGTGCGCCTGCATGAGCAACGACAACAATGCCAGAGCACAATATACACACACGCACATACACCCACACAGCCACAACTACGAGCGTACTGAATGCTGCCTTGGCTTAGCATTTGCCTTTCCAGCTGATGAGTCTGCATGGAAGGTAGAAGTCTCTGTGTGTGTGTGTGTGTGTGTGTGTGTGTGTGTGTGTGTGTGTGGCAAGATATTAAGCATAAATAACTAGACTTGCAAGCTTCCTTGCAACGAGGAGCTGCATCATGCTGGTAAACGTCGCTGACAGCGTCAACTCACAGCCAATGCCAAAGCCAAAATCGAGGCAGAAAACCAGAATGACAACGGAACGCACAGGTCTCGTCTGTGGCACATGTGAGGCACGTGCGTTTGTGTCGTCGTGTCCTCTTATCTCGTTCTTACTGCCTCATGTACAAGTATTGAGCCATTTTGCTAGTCGCCAAACGCATCAATCAGTTGTTTGTCGCTTTGCCTTTTGAAGTTGTAAAAAGTGCAGAAAGTTCGACTGTTCGTCTGTTCGACTTGCTCGATTCGCCCTTCTTCTTCTGCCGCCCCCTTCATTTGTGGGCGTGGCCGTGTAATCAATTACGTGGCTTCATTAATCATGCAAAATAACCGCAAATGCTAGAGCTGTAGAGCTGCAGAGCTGAGAAGCGTGCTGTCTTGGCTTATTGATTTTGTCGAGCGTTTGTCTCTTATCAGCTGACGTCACACGTCGCCTTAAAATTAATAAATTCTGCTCAAAACACAATAGAGTCTGAGGCATTGTCTTATTGTTGCCTTAGATACACAATTTGCATAATAATCTGCGACTCATTCAGCGTCTACTCTGCTTCTTCTTTTTAGCTGTGTGTTTTAGCCTGTTTGATTGTGTGTGTGTGTGTATGTGTGAGGCGTGTGTTCAAGGTTAATTTGTTTCGATAACAAACTTTTGCTCGCGCTCAAAAGTATGCTAATGTTTTTTTTGCTCTTCTGTCAATTGCGAGTGTGCGAGAGTATTGAAAATCTTATAATGAATTTACAAGGTTTTTTGCATAAAAACACAGCACACAGTACAACGTACGTTATCAACACACACTCACACACCGAAACATAATCGTATTTTACTCTTTATATTAGTTTGAAATGCCGGAAGAAAACTCTTTCAAAAGAATTGTATTGTAAGACACTCAGAATAATGGAATGACTTATTGTGTGGCCTGAATTACTTGAATTATTTGCGCTTTATTAAATTATCTTTAAATTGGGCTTTGTAATTGAATATAAAATCGTCAGTTACAAAGTAAGAGTTGTATGAACTGGAAGTATTAGAAGAAACCGTTCAGCTGCTCGACAATTTTTTAATAATGAAATTTAAGGAGAGTCTATCAGTCTTGAATAAATTCTTATGCTCATGAAATTATTTTCTAAGTTGTCCATAATTAAAAGGCAATTTTTACCTTGCAATTTTATTTATAAAATTCGTTGGATTAAAAGGACAACTATTTAAAACCTAATCAATTCAATATACACCTGCCCAATCCAAGCAATTTTAATTCAAGCTTAAGTTCTTCGGTTAACTCTTTGATATGTTAACCTGCACCGAACTGTAGCCGACATTATACAGTTTTCAGTGCTATCCTTTAGTTTAGTTTCATAGCCAACGTTTAATCCTTGTGGCGAGTCTTATGTTTCTTATCTTCATTCTTGTTGCGCATGTTTCACATTTTGTGACGCTGACAGCATTTGGGGCCAAAACGAAAAGCTTAACTGAAATAGCCACATTCCATGGCATGAGCCCTTTTTTATGCGCCCTAAAAATGCAAATTTACGTTGACACACACATACAGAGAGAAAGAGAGAGTGGGGAGGGGGAAAAGGACCATGGAATTGTGAAACAGACAACGAATTAACCTTAGTTCAGTTACTGTCAGGTAACTTAAGGGTCTAACGCTAATTATGTGAAGCCTCGCAAGTGTCTTCTATAGTAGGAATAAGAATAAGAGTCGGGTTTTCACTTTTTACGGCCTGTTAAGCTACGGTGGCAGTAAAGTCTCAGCGAATTAAGCAGATAGACAGCAGCAGCAACACTTGTCACACACAAGCGCACACACACACACTTATACACACACGAGTGTACTCAAACAAATTCCTTTGGCTAATGCGATTTTTTGGAAATTGACAGCTACATGACAGTGCTTACGACTTTAATGACACCACGACAAGCAGCGCAGGGAACACAAGAGGGGAGCAGGGTGTGGGGAGGGCAGCTTGGCATCATTGATGACAAGTGGCAATATTTTATCGGGTTTTATTTTTGGGAAAATGTAAGTAGAGCTTATGCCACAAGCCTAGTTGGCTAGAGAGTGGGGGAAATTGCTTCCCACGGCGCATAACATGTGTGCCTCACATGCAACACTGTGCCCCATTCCCCCTCCAGTCACATCAATGAAAACTGACATTTAACATTAACAAATCGAGGCAGAGTGCACCCCATTTTGGCCAAAGGTCTTAAAATGCAGTAACCGCTTTTCGTTGGCAGTCGAAACGAATTGTGAGGAGCGGAAATGATAAATTGAAAACTCATAAATTACATGAAATTATGGCACAACGGCAATCACACTGATCTTTGAGCTTTGGACGGTGTCATTCTACCCATTCTACACACTCTGCTCATTGTGTCAGTTGAGTGGAAATAATTTTGACATTTATTAACATTTTCCACAGCCATTAAATGTCTACAGTCGTAGACGAAAGAAAAATGCCACAAACATTAAAATTAAAGCGAAAATTACACAAAGAACTCGGTCTTACAATGAAATTGTTGGCTCTTTAAAGAAACTAAGAATTTGCGTCAAAAGAAATCGTTTTTTATCAGTGTAGGCAGATTTATGTTTATAAATAATTTGATATTCATTATTGTAGCGCGTAGGTAGTCGCAAAAGATACATAAATCATTTTTTGGATATGTCAGGCATATTTTCGTAAAAACGTCCTCGAATCCAAGGCGGATTTAAAGAGCATAAGCTGATGGTGTAGCTGTAGCTGTTCCTATTGCTCTTGGTGTTTTCTAATGCTCATGCTGATGCTAATGCTGACCAGAGACTGCCATAACTCACTGTCAATTTGGGCAGCAAGTTTGCCTGTGGCTTAGCAACCACATGGAAAAGCAGTAAAAACAATTGAATAAGTTGTACCATTGACCAAAAATGAATTCAAAGTATATTTTGGTATTTAAAGTGATGCATCATGTGAGAGATACAACTATGTCAGCTACAGCTACACACACATGAGACATTTATCTAGAAGATACATGAAAAATCTAAAGGTCTCGGTCTCCGTCTCTCTCTCTGTCTCTTTCTCTCTCTGGCTTTGTCTGTCTGTTGCCGCAACGTGTTTCTTGTGTTTTATTCTGTGGCGAAATGGAAATTCGTTGTAAAATATGCTCAGATTCAAAGTAAGTAAATAGTTTACATAGAAAGACAAACATTTGTGGCACACTCGGATACAAAGATACATTGCTATCTCATACACACACACCCGCTGTCTATCTCTTTCTGTATTTGTTGCTTGGACTTTGTGGCTAATTTTGATTTATTTGTATATTATTTTATTACCATTTCTTTGGCATTTGCCATGTCTTTATCTTGTCTGCATTTCACATTAGTTGTTTACTTTAAAATACTTAATGGATTTAGTCGTTTAGGTTGACAAAGCCCCTGAAAAAAAGATAACTTTAGTAAGTACTTATTTACCGATAATCGACAGCTGTCTCTCACAGTCACAACAACTTTTCACTGCCTGCCCTGCTCTCTGTGGACATTCCTTTGTTTTATCTGTCGGGCTCACTCTCCGCCCCTCTCCCACTCGCACTCCGTAATGCTGCCGCCCAGACGCTTGTCTGGTATTTCCTCCTCGCCCCAGGTCTAAAATTATACCAGACACAGCAGCGATTTATGCTTTGGTCCCGCTCTTATGGCAAGGTTATATGCAAATTCAAGCACTTCAAATATGCAAATACACTTATTCACTCCACACGGAGCTCACGACCATAAAGTGTGGCCCAAAAAATATTTGTAGCTTCATAGTTTTAGCTACAATTGCTGGCTGCTACTCGTACAACTAATGTTTACACTGCTTCTTATTTATACAATACTTTGTCTGCTAATAAGCAAATTGTTTACTACTTTTTCTTTACGAGTCCTACTTTTATTTGTATAACAAAACAACTTTTGCTTCTCTTGAGTTTATTAGCATCTGCATCATTTGCTAAATTTCATTTAACCGCAACTTTTTTCAGTTAGATAACACTCACTTCATTAAGTCTATTTGGTTTTAATTTATTTATTTTTCTTTCAGTTTATATTTACATTTTTACTCAAAGTTTCAGTTCTTTTTTGCCATTTCTGATTCTTATATTTGAGCGACTTTTAGTCCTTTTTTCCAGCAACAGTATAATTTATTTCTGTCATTGACTACTATCTGTTTAAGAAAATAATACCTACAGTTGAAGTCTTATACTCTTATATTTGGTATAACTTTTAACAACAAAAATCCTTTCTTTTCTTAACTTTTCATACCTTTTTTTTCTCTTCTTACCACAACTATTAAAACATATAATTTTTTAATCATTAATAGATTCACAAATTGTTGCAATTCCCTTTGAACTTTTAAGTGCAAATTGTGTCATATCAACGCTTTTGTTGCTCTTGATGTTTGAGTGATTTAGGGGGCTTAAAGTATCGGAATATGCTAATTCTGCCGCATAGCTGTATATATCCCATAACTGTAAATACACAGATTGATTTGTTATGCATTCAATTGCATAAATAGTAGTATAAATGGGATTTAAAAACGTGGACAACTCGCAGCGTAGTATAATTAATTTATTAACATTTTGCAGTGCGGCAAAAATTGTTTGCAATGCCAAAAACGTGAGTGCCACAGACGCCGAGTGGCAGCAACAACAACAACTGCAACAATAGCAATAATAACGGCAATAACAACAACGTGAACAATAATGGAATATTATATAAACAAACGTAATAATTAATTGCAAAATATTTATGGTACGTCGCGCGGCAGTTTGCTTTTTAATATTATTAATTTTTATTTTATTTAAAAAAATTTCTCTAGTTTTTTTGCCCCACTCAGTTTACTCAGCCTGTGTGTGTGTGTGTGTGTGTGTGTGCGTGTGTGGCTTGCGGCTATTATGCAAATTATTTATTGTGTGAACGAAATGTAAATTTTTAATTGATTTATGCAACAACTGCTGCAAACAAAAACAGAAAAAAACGGACAAAGAAGAAATTGTTGTAGCGCCGCAGTCGAAAGTGTGTCACACTCAGATGCACGCGACTTTTGTCGGTGGCGTTTTTTGTCGCGTGCGTTTTTCGTCGCGTCCTTTAACGTTGACTTTATTAGCAATTGGAGTAGCATCGGGAAATCGGATTGGCAGTAACTGTAACAGTTACAGTGCATCGTAACTGTTGACACACACGCACAAATTGGATTTGCTAACGAGTTGATGGGAAGAAAAGGAAGAGTGGGCCGTGGAGAGAGGGGGAGAAGCAGAGAAAGTGAAGGAATCTGAGCAGTAGGTGGCGCTGTGGACGGTTGACAGTTGCCCGCTGTTTGTCACTTTTGGCACTTTTGTTATCATGTGGGGCCTACGCCTGCTTACAGTGTTGTTGTTGTTACTCCGTTGTTGTTGTTGTCACAGTTGTCGTTGTTTGCTGTTAGGCAAAGGCAAAGAAAAAAACGCGTTCGCGCCTGTTATTTATGGCTTCGATTATCCCCACACAATGGGCTACGAAGCATGGAGCTTGCCACGCCCCCATGCTGCCGCCTCGTGTGCCGTACCGGGGAAAGTGTTTGCAAAAAGCAAAAAAGCCTGGCAACGAGTTGTGCGAGGCAATAAAACAAAACGAACACGCGCGCACGCTGAGCGCCAACTCTCTCTCTTTCTATTCCTCTCCAACTCTCCCTTTCTCTCTCTTGCACTGTTCGGTTAGAGCTGCCCTTTTATTTGGGTAGGGGGCGGGGCTGTTTGGGGTCAAAGACAGGCGTAGAAATCACAGAAACAGCACAAGGACACGCCGCTAGGCAGGCAACCGAAGAGGCTTTACGTATTTTCAATAGTTTCTATTGTGCACAAACACACACACACACACAGCACTAAACAATCAAAGGCACACACACACACAAACACACACACTCGTAGAGGAGACAGAGGCAATCTGTGTGCTGATTTCAAGGTTTGAATTATGATTTTCATGTGGCGAAGTTTTAGTTTGATTTTCGCTTCGTTTCGTCGCTTTTGTCGCTTTTCCCCAGCCCCAATTTCCCAGGCTTTTCCCTTTTTCGCCAATTGCCAGTTGCCAAAACGCCAGTTTGCCAGTTGTTCTCGTTGTTGTTGCCGCGTCGAGCGACAAAATTTATATACGCCACTAATGCGGGCACTTAAACTATACAAACAAAATGGCCCTTGTTCCCGTTACAATCCATATATAACTGTATGGGTGTGTGACTGTGTGTGTGCCAGTGTGCGTAAGTCACTAGAGACTTTTGGCCCTGGCCATGTGAAAATGACTGAAATCGTATCGAGAATCAAAGGTCACTTTTGGGATCAATTCAAAAGGAATTGCCGCATTCAAATCGCTTCGAGGCACTTGGAGAACACACACAAACAGAGACATATCGAGAGCAGCGACATCTTCACGGTTAGCTGAAGCCACATACATGAGCATACATGCACATACATGTCTACATGCCAAGGGAACATGTTGGAGAGACTGAGAGCGAAGGATGTGGCTGCCATGGATATTCAAACTAAATTGCGTCATCTATAACGAGTGTGTGTGTGTGTGTGTGTGTGTGTGTGTGTGCTTGTCCTGACTGTCGATAGGAAATGAATTTTAATGATTGCCCCCAACAAAAAAAAAACACACACTCACATACTGACACACAGAAAAAGTTTCGTCTATAGCTTGTTATCCCAGGCTCCATTCAGAGTCTGATTGCTTGTTGTTTTGCGAAGCGACCAGAAAGTTTGCACATTAAATTGTTTACTTTTTGGCTGCCGTCTAAGTGGCCGATAACGATAACGATAACAATAACTAAACATGTCCCACATGCATACATATATCTACACACACACACATACATGGCTTAAATTTGAATTTCAATTCGTATTCAAATTTGAATTCAATTGCACGCCCAGCTGACCGTCCACCCGCCCATCAGTTTGACTTTGAATGTGCGGCAAGTGCGGGAAAATGCGGCATGCATTTCCATAGAAGCGTCACGTGGCTACGCCTCAGCCATTTTCCCGCTCTCATTCTCTGTATCTCTGGCAGTTAACGCATTTGCAGCTGTTGGCAATATGTCAAGAATCTTAAATGCATTTTCTTCTCCACTTTTTATACTCTCTGCAAGAGTATATTGGGTTTGTGCAAAAGTATGTAACAGGCAGAAGGAGGCGTGGCAGACCCCATAAAGTATATATATTCTTGATCAGCATCACAAGCCGAGTCGATATAGCCATGTCCGTCTGTCCGTCTGACCGTCTGTCCGTCTGTCCGTATGAACAAACAGATTTCAGAGATGGTAAGAGCTACAAGTTCGAGCTTGGTGTCAATCGATCACATATTTAGTCAGTCAATACAAGAATCTTTTTTTTTTTCGATGCCACGCCCCATTCGCCCACAATGAGCAAAAAACTAGACACACCTCGGAAAAAATCGTTGTTTTCGGCGAATATCTCAGTAACCATGGCACCTAGGATCACCAATTCTGGTATGGAGGTTCCTAGCGACAGCGCAAATGCATTGGCATTTGAAATTTTGGACTGCCACGCCCCTTTTTCCCACAATACATACAAATAATTCTGCATTTTTTACGCATTTGTTCATGTAGTACAGCATTGTAATTGTATAATTCGAGTGGAGGCTAACTATATCAAACTATTGCTGAAAGGTGCATTAAAATCGGACTACAAACAAGAAAACTAGAAGCGTTACAATATTGATAATTGAACGCAATATCACTAACGAGTGCAAGCGAGACAGAAACGTTTTCGCTGCTTGTGTGGCGACAGCTCTGGCCGCAGTCGCTGGCCACGCCGAATACACACATAATGCAGAGTACAGAGTAATGCAAGTACTAGATATTGTAATATCTTGATACCGATTTTAATAATAATATCGGGATTAAAATGCAGAGAGTATTATACGGTCGGGCGTGCTCGACTGTACTGTTCTTTCTTGTTTTCCCTCCACAATTGCGAATTTTATTTTTAGTCGGAGTTAATTAAAAATCAGATTGCGCTTTGACTCGCATCAACAAATGCAAAATCCACAAATGCCAAATGCAAATAAAAATGGATTTGCATTCATTTTGTATTTATGCATATTAATAACACTGTTTGCATACCCTGTAAATATTAGAAACATGTTTAAAAAAGAGTGTTTATGAACAAGTTTTTGTTTAATGGCAGCAAATAACAAATTTGTTAAATGGTTTTGTTTGCAAAGGCAGAAATTGTATAAATAAATTTATTAGAAATTTATATGATAAATTAATATTTTAAAAATATATTTTTAGCACACTTTGTTTGCTGTTTGCTTAGTTCTTTTCTAACAAAGTTGTCTTTATTTGCTTTACTAGTACTTCTCGCCCACTACAGGGTATACGCACTCTGTAAGTCCTTTGTCTACTTGCTGTTGTTTTTTAGCGCGTTGTTGTTTTTAGCCGATCGCGTTGTCCCGCTTTTGCCAGCTGCAGCTAATTAGCCAGAGGAGCTTGAGGCCCATACTCCCTAAGGCTTCTATAATTCGGTTTTCGCTTTGGTTTTCCACGAAATGCGAAAAACGCTGGCAGTCTTTGAACCGCTTGTTGATTTTGTATGGGGCAAACTTATTTACTTTTCATTTTCAGTTTGAGATTCGTCAACGCTCAGCGCTTTAATTTATTTATTTATCTAATTAATACGAAAACAAGCTGCAAGTCTACTAGTTGCTGCTCTTGGCCAAGTGCCAGGTGTGAGTGGATAGTGTAGTGACCGCGCTCTATGTTTTGTGGCATAAAAGTTACGCATACGCCAAGTGTGCTGCTTTAATAGTTGCTTTAAAAACTAGATAATTAATTGTTTTCTTTTTGTAGCTAAGCGTGTGCCAGTGTGTTTGTGTGTGTGTGTGTGTTACAACCTTTATCTTTGTGCTCTGATAAGCGAATAAATAATGAAAGACAAACAAAGTCAGTCAGTGGTTGACACCAAAAGACAAAAACTGGGCGCTGTCATGTGTTTTAATGAAATAACCATGGTAACACGCCCCCAACTTCATGCCTTATATATATTAATACACCTGTGAGTCTGTGTGTGTGTGCTGGCTTTGTTTACACTGGATGCGGCTACAATTTGGTTGATTAAACAGGTGACAAGCTGAAGCTTAGCCAAAAACATTAATTATGGACAGCAACAACAAAAAAACAGAAACAAGAAGCTAAATTAAATTGTTTAGTTGTTTTAGATAAATTATGCATTTAAAGGCCAGCAGCTCGCAAACGTTAAATAATTGTGCTTTGCTTAAAAACAAAAAACAAAAACACAAGAAAAATTCCAACCACGAAAAGGGTTCAAATAACTTTGGGTCACATTTGGTGTTTCCTGGTGGGTAGTGGATGGTTTCTGTTGGGTTTTGGGGGGCAGAGGAGAAAAGGTTAGAAGCTGAAGAATATTAATTGAAGGATTAAAAGCCGTTTCAAACGGCAGTGTTATGCGGCTGCCTGGCAAACTAACTTCAATTTAAATTCAAATTTCCAGGGGGCGGATCGAACGGATTGAATGGAATGGAAGTGAAGTGTCTGCCACGTGAAAATATTTTTGAAAATTAAAAACGTTTAATTTAATTGCAGCTGATGTTAATTTAAATTGCAAAAATTTCAACGCTGACAAATGCCGCCTCATTAATATCAAACAAAGTTCAGCAACAAAAGCTGAAGGATTCATCCACACAAAAAAGAAAACTTTGAGATTCCACCTCTTCCCTCGCTCCCTGCCACTTTAAATAAATAATTTGGCATTTCTGATTGACATACCGGCAGAGGCGGACAGGGGTGGGCGAGAGCGACAGTGGGCGTGGCAGCAGGGCACAAGTTTGACTGCAAATCAGCGACAGCTGCGTCACCTGTTCAGCTTGGCGCATGTTGTCAAATTTAAGGTGGATTTGCTGCCAACCACAATGCCAGGATATACAGCAAATGCCAACAACAAGAACAAGAACTTCGATGTCTGTGCATTTGCTTTATTTATATGAAGCTGTCAGAACATCACACTGTCGAGGGGTGTTGACTGGTATTTTTTTATCTCTTCTTTTTTGTTGGGGTTGCCTTGTGAATGACAGCAAAGGCCGCAGTTTTTGGCAGTAAACTCCTAATCCCCCACCGCACCACCCTTGTCACTTTCCGCTTCACAAGAGAGCGTCTGAAGTGGGTGTATGACGTAACCTGCCCAAAATTTTAGCATATCTACATTATTTAATGGTTTTCGATTGCAAATCATTTGACAACAAGCGATTATGGATCTGGTTAATGTTAGAAAGAGATTAAAATAGACAATTGGAAGGGAAAACGTTGGCAAAACAATTTTCAAGTGCTCAAAAGAATTTTTGTTGAATAAAGTCTGATAAAAAATGACTCTTCACACAAAAGTCTTAAGTTTTCCCAGTTTTTATTTCAATCAAATACTTTATGCACACAAATAAACATTTTTTACTGAGAGTGATTTAATTAAAACAAATAATACTTAACTTTGATAAGTTAAATGGGTAGAGCACGAGGCACGAGTCATGAATCTCTTTTTTGGGTGCCTGCTGGGATTATGTATTCCAAGAAACTGCCTACAAAAAAATAATGTAATCGGTCAAGAAGCGAGTAAAATTCCAAGAATGTCTCAAAGAAATTGTACACATATTTTTTTGTACTAATATATGTTTTTTATATATTGGGTAAAGTAATGATTGCAATTTGGTATTCAAGACACTACTTAAAGTCACAACTGGCTATTTAAAACACAGCCAGGAACTTTAGATGAAAAGCCTGATGAAAAACCCATTGAAAAGGGAAGAAAACAAACCAATTTCTCTGGGAAACACTTGAGCAAGAAAAGTGATTGATGCTGCTCAACTAAAAAAGATTTTAAATTGGGGAAAAGTAACAAAAACATACAGGAAATTAAATTAATATTACAAACAAGTTTAGTAGCTGGTAGAAATGAATTGCTTTTTGCCAATTAGAATGCACAAATATATTGGGAATATTCGGCTAAGTGAACGAATTAGAGCAATTAAGCATATTGCGTTAACTGATTGATTTGGATTTCCATGCGTGAGTCGATTTCCCTTTTGTTTTGTCTAATTAGTATTTTTGGTCGAGCTTTCTTCTTTTGCTTGTTATTGTTGCGCATTTATTAATGTATTTCATAAGATGCCGGGTGGCTGTAATAAACGCATAAAGGATATTAATGAGCTGCTGTTTGTTTAGCCACTCCCCCTGTCCCACATTCTGACAACTGGCTGCTGTCTTCAACAAACGCCTACCACCTTAGGGCCAAAGGGGGCGAAACTCTTGCACGATTTGCTTTTATTTCAGCTGAAAAGGCAACTAATTGCTTACACACATAAGCACACACACACACACCAACACACACAGTGGCAAAAGAAAACTTATTGCTTATGCTGGCTGGCAGAGCGTTCGCATATTTCACAAATTGCGCATACGACATGTTAAACGGCGCACACACGCGCTAAGTAAACACACACACACACACACACACAGTGAAGAGCGCATTATCAGGCTATAGTTGTTATTGTTGTGTGCCTGATGCATGCCTTTGTCATAATTCAACTTTTATTTGCACACACACACACACACACACACCAGCACACACACAGTTGCTTACATGCGAATAAGGAAAGTGAAATGTGCTTTGAGTGGCGCTAAAAGTATGCCGCGTGGTGTAATAACACGCATTGTCACAGTGCGAGCTGCTGTGACAGTGACAGCAGTGGTGCTTATGCTTGTCAGACGCATGCTTCAGATATCACACATTAGCACACACACCCACGCACACACACATACACACACTCTTTCGCTCACACACCATTGCAGTTGGAGGAACTGTGATTACTTCGCAGTCTTCGCGCACTGATAAGAAACGTTGACGTTGTCTAGCTCTGGGTGTGCAGTTAAATTTATTACATATTCTTATAAGTACTATAATATTATTACAATAAAAATATATATGTATTTAAAAAGGAAAAAGGAAAAAGGGGAAAAACAGAACTCGACATCAGCTGTTGCCATTTGGCGTGCAAAGAGTGAAATAAAAACGGGTTGTGCCCCTTTTGACTTTATGAAGCATGCAATGTCCTGACATTACCATTCTCACATTCTCCATTTCTCACACATTCCATCCACCAAGATTATTCTCGGTGGCATTCAGAGTTGCCCATATGCTTGATTCGCTGCTTTGGCGCCTGGGTTTATGCAGCGTTAAATCTTGAGGAAATTGTGTCACATTATGATGAACATTTATGGCAAAGTTGAGCATTTGCTCATAAATTTACACCACGTCTTCCTGTCTCCCAGTCTGTCTGTCCCGCCGTCTCCTCGTCTGTCCTTCTGTCCGCCTGTATGTGTGGTGGATTGATGAGTTAGTGGTGAGCTGCGGTGCACCTGCCAAGACCTGAATTAAACATGATGGAGTGGTTGCGGTAATTTGACAAGGCTCAAGGCTCAAGACGGTCATGTTCACAGACAGACAGCTGGCAAGCCGGTAAGCAAATGTTGTTACAGGCCAAAGTCGAGCACACACCTGTGTCGAGGCCAATCAAAAGGTCCACAGCAAAAATAAACAAATAAATAGACTTCAAAGTAGCTCAGACCATGTCGAATTATTCCCATTGCTGCTCAATGTCTCGTACGCTTCAATTCCTGGCTGAATTAATATAAATATAGATGAACTCGAACTCTGATTCTGTTCGATAGTTTTTGTTAGAAAAAAATATATACACACATATTTTAGTGTCGTCGTTTGGCGAAACTTTTATAATTAACAACTGGGCAACATTCCTAATTAAAAGACATAAGACAATCGCAGCTGTTGCCGCTGCCAAGTTAATTAATCAGTAATAAAATATGCTAACTAACTGCCAAGAGCAGCAGCAACTATTAATGTTATGAGAGCCTGCTTAATAGCAGTGGAAAAGAGACAGTAAGATAGGCAAAGGCAGACAGGCAGAGAGAGAGAGGGAGTCCAACAAAGTAAGTGTAGAAGTAAAAGTAGGGAAATAAGTGGAAATAAGGAGAGCATATGATGCCTGTCTGAAATTTGCTAATGAGCAAAGTTTCTGCAGAGCGAACCAGAGTCAGAACCAGAACCAGAGAGACGTTGTCGTTCCAAGTGTTTGTTCATTCATTTGCAGGTAACACGAATCGAAAGGGCAACAAATTTCTATGGGCCAAAATTAGTGAATGTGCAAATAAATACAAATGGCAACAACAACAAAGGCAAACAGGCAGTAAAGTCGTGAACGATATGCGCAGAGTAAATACTCTATGAAATCACGGGAATTTCAGAAAGGAATTTAGATTCAGTGAAGAAAATAAGTTTATAAAATTAATTATTTATTCTATAAGAGAATTATATACATAATTGGCCAGTTAAATTAGCTTATTTTTGGGCATATATTCAGGTCTGACTTAAACGAAAAATTACTGTTGTCAGTTAAGTTTATTTTTTAGTTTCTAGTGCCATTTTCCCTAGAGTCTGCTAACTCATTTTTAATTCTATTATTTATGCATTTTTTGTACCACATTTTATTGCACTAATTTAATGCGTTAGAAACTTGCTGACAACATTATAATACCCACTGCTAGGGTATTATAATAGCAACAACAACTGGCAAGAACGTAGGAGCAAACTCTGCTTCCATTCTCCGTAAGTTCATAAAAATTTATTAACCTTTTTTTGCGTGTATTCTTTTATTTATATGCTGCTACAGCTTTCTCCCACGCAGTTGGTACTCTGTCGCTGTCTCTGTCTCCCACTGTGTCCGTCTCTGTCTCACTTTGCGCTGCTCTGCCCTTCGCTTGCTCCGTTATTGCAAGTTGACCCCTTGAAACCCCGAGCTAACATCTAAAGCACACACGCAATACAAAATGTTGCATAATTACAAGCTCGGCGAATGTTGTCGGCTTTCTGGGTTAAGGTGAGCCGCAACAACGATACGACTCTCCGCATGTTGTTGCTGTTGTTGTAACTGTTTTTGTTGTGGCAGTGGCAGCATCAGAATCATACGGCGTGTGCCTGTCAACGGGCTTGTCGCGAACCCAACTCACTCCATTTGTTGCAGTGTAAGTCAAACAAACCATGCCACATGCGTGGCTGCAACGCATCGCTGACAACGCTGCCACTTCACAGAGGTTGAGGGTGGTGGCAACACTATGCGGTGACTGCGGGGGGCAGAGGCCAGGGCCAGGGCTGGGTTTTATCAATTTTGATGCGTTGTTTAATGACCAAGGTCTGTGCTAAGCACGCAATTAAAAGGCACAACATTCGGTTGGGTAATAGAACAGCTAAGTGTGTGTTTGTGTGTGTGTGTGGCAGGGTTAAGGTGTAGTATTGGCATCACAGCTGTGTGGCAGCTACATAAATCTACCGCTGCCGTCTGCCTTAATTACGAGCTCGAGTCTCACATTGAAACGCGCCATTAATCACACTTCATCGATGCGTTCGTTTTGGACGCATAAAACATACAATTTCCCCGATCCTTTGCTCTCTCACTCACTCTCAACCCTTGTCTCCTTGTTTGGGTTTACGAGTTCAATTTGTTGAGGGAAAAAGTCAGTAAAAAATTTTATTAGCACTTTTCATATTTCGCAAAGCAACAACAACAACAATAACATCTATAGCGATTGAATGGATCAAAGTTGTTGTCTGTTGTTTGGTTTGTGGAGTATTCCAAAAAGTTACTCAACTCACGTTCTTATTTTTCTCCTCTTCTTTCTATTTGCAGATCTGGCAGGCAATAAAAGTGCAAATAAACATGTAAAAGGACATTAAGATTCCATTGGACGTACACACAAACACACACGCATTCGATTGGAAGTGTGGCAAAGCATCTCACACACACACAGGCACACTTGGTTATATAAATGTCAGTGGAAATGTGCTTTTTATGTGTCCAACTGAAAGTCAAAGCCAACTAAAGGCGCGTTGGCGCTTCATTAAAGTCAAAAGCGGAAGCGGAAACGGAAATAGCCAACAACACACACACGCACACACTCGCAGCGAGTGAAAGTGTGTGTTTATTAACGTCAGCATCTGTTGTTGTTGTTGTTGTTGCCGTTTTGCCATGATTTTGGTTTCAGTTTCATCGCTTTGACCGTCGATTTTATTTTCTTGTTTTGGGCCAAATTGAAGCTCTGCCACATAAATGACGAGACGTTTTTGCGTTCGAGCACAACGCAATGACAGCCATGCAGTTTTTAATAACAGCACACCAAAGACAAACAAAAATGTTACCAACAACTACAACAACAACAACTACAATAAACACAAACATACATGGACAACAGCAGCAACAGCAACACAACACACATCGAAAATCACGCAGAAAGTGCACGTTGCTGGCATTGAATCTGAATCTGGATTTGAACTCGACAAAAACGGTTTCAATTCTCGTCCTGACGCTGCTGTTGTTGCTCTGCCTGCAGCCAAAGGATGTGCGCGCAGAGGAGGAATCACAGGACTTTCAGAAAAACAGTAAGTAAAAGCCGTTCATAAATTAAATTTGCCATCGATTTTATAACATTTAAATGGCCTTTTTGAACAAAATGCTTAAAATCAGTCAGTTTTATGCGATATTATTACGATAAATTGCTTATAAATTTATTAAATTTATATTTATCTAAAAGGATAACGTAAGGTGTTGCAAATCTCTCGTTAAGTACAAGTTTTTTTAGAGGAAAACTTACTTTTTGTATAAAGTTTGCTGCACTATTTAGTATGGATATTTTTTGAAGATTTTTTACTGATTAACTTAGAGAAAAAACTACGACGGCAAACCTTAAATTTTACCACTTTAACTTTGTCTTATTATCTATAAATTTAAATAAACTAAACTAGGAAAACCTTCCCCTAAGTTCCATTGCCTTACTATACTACTTACTGTAAAGTTCCAACAGCTTCTACAAGAAGGGATAATAAAATCAATAGACAATTGAATTTCAGCTGAAACTTAAATCAAAACTGATTCGAAATCATATTTATGTCATTTCAAATACTTTTGTTCCCTTTTTGGTTTTTAGTTCTCGCTAGAAACGGATCATAAATATATTAAGTTGAGTTATGTAAAGCTCTCAGCCTGAGGCCAAAACTCTCTGGGTCAGTTGTTGGCCACAACTTCAAGCTGTGATTGGAAAGTATGCCAAAAAAGAAATCAAATGGAATGAAAGGGGAGTAAAGGAGAAGAAGGGAAGGGGAAAAAAGCGAATGTGGAACTCTCGATTCGCATACGTTTGCACAAACTGTCGGCTTGTGCAAGCATTTTGTGCAAACTTGCAAATCATTCAACGATTGCCAAAATGCTTATCAATGTGCGTTACATAAAACGTGCATCAGTTTTCTTCTTGATTTCGATTTCTCTTCTTTTCTCTTCTCTTTTTTTTTTATTTTAAGAAAAATTCGGAAAAACTTGAGGGAAAACTTGCCAGCCAGCAGTTTTGGCCAAACAACTTTATAATTTGCGAGGTCGAGCCATCTGTCTGAGTGTGTATGAGTTGTCTGCATATGAGTGTGTCTGAGTGTGTGTTTAGGTGTGTCTGTGCATGTGTGTGTGTGTGTGCGTGTTCAAGTGTGTGTTGTTGTTGTGACATGGCATGCTTTTTACGATGCCATCAACTGGTTGCTGTAGTTTACGCTCAGATTATTTGTAGAGATGAGCTAACCTTGAGGCAAGAACATATCTCATTTCCCAAAGCATCCCAGCATCGGTCAACTACCCACTCCCACTTGGGGTCGCTTTTAGCATTCCCCTCCAGTCGCTTCTGCGCCACTTCTCTAACCACTCGACAAAAAAACAAATCATAATTCGACATCGACATCAGCATATTTTCTTTTTAGGGTGCTGGTCTCCCTTTCTCTCTCTCGCTCTCGCTCTCTATCTCCCACTCTGTCTGTCCATCTGTCTTTTGTTGCCGTTCGGCTTGGGCCAAAAATCCTGTCATAAATTGTGGCCCAAAACCGAGACACATTTTCTGGCATTTTCTATTTCGTTTGACATTGCCACGATGCCGATGCGCGGGATTTTGTATTAAATTGAATTTCGATGCTTGGATTTAGACATTTCTCCACCCTCCCCCCTGTCTCCCTCTCTGGTCTCTCTTGTCTCCCTGTCTCCATCTTGATTGGCTTTAGTCTGTGCGCCGAGCATTAAATTTAATTATGTGTGCTGCTTTATTAGCGGGCCAAACTGCTATCGCAGACACTCGAAAAGCGCTTGAAAAATTTCCATTTGACTTTTAAGCAAAACTCAACTCGAGTGTTTGTTTTGCCTGCCCCATAATGTTGCACCATGTTAGTGCCACATTTGGCAATGCCACACGCTGCTGCTGCTGTTTCCACTGCCAATGATGATGATGATGCTTTAAGTGGAACTCGAATGTGCTGCACAACATTTGCCACATAAACAAGTCGCTTACAATGGCAAAATATTATATTAGTATGTGGCATGCAACAAACGTTGCAGCAAAGACAGAAAGAGAGGGGGAATCACATGCGGCGACGTCTTCCGTTTGTCGCATGAATATTTTCATCATAATCGTCGCTATTTTTATGTGTTCACAACTTTTTTCCAATGGGTGTGTGCTTTGTGTGTTGTGTGTGTTTCCCTCTTTGCTGCTGCACGTAGCACATAGTTGTGTTGCACACACACACACACAAAATCGAAGTGAAGTTCTTGGCATTAGCACAGGATTTGTTGGCTATGCAAATCTCCAGCTGTGTCTGCCCCCCCTCGCTTCCTCTCTTCCACTTCTCACGCCCCTGCCACATGCTTGAAGCTTCAGGCTTTGTTTTGATGGGCAATCAACACGCGCAACAACAACAACAAGAATAACAAAAATAGGAATAATATAAAGTGTGATTTAGTTGAGCTACCAACTTGTGAATACCCGTTAATCACTTTAATTACTAAAAAAAGGTAAATTAAAATAGAATTTTCTATATATTAACAGCAATAACTTTAGCTAAGTTTGTACTGATTTGGCTAGACTAAAGCTACTGAAAACCATAAAAATATGGGAGTACAGGAATTTTATTTGAATGTGCGAAGTAATGAGAAAGTTTGTGCAACATGGGAATATGTTACGTATTGTTCGATGAATTTTTAAGTCTCTATGGGCTCATGATTTGGATTTGAATAGTATTCTCTTAACATATTTTTACACAATTCGGCTTCCCTAGATACCAAAATATCTCCGAGAAATTCAGATGAAACCGACTCAACTATGTGCCTCACATGAGCTACCTTCTACTCCCTCTTACATACCTCACTCCAAGTAGAGCATACCCCGTCTTTAGGGCTTAACGGGTATAAATACACAACCCTCTTGGCGTCTAGGACATGGAGGGCGTGGCGGCTCAGATCAGAGGCGGCATTCAATGCTCAAATTGCAACGTAAACAACATATAGAGCAACATTCAAAGTTAAATTCTCATCAGCGCGTCATTTGTGCTTGTAAATTGATTTTTTGTTAATTTTTATGAACTTCAAAGGGAAAAAACATAACAAGAAGACCAGAAGGGTGCGTCTCTGAGAATATGCCCTGTTTCTCCGCAAATCCCCGATGACACATGTGTGTGTGTGCGTGTGTGTGCCCACAGGGAACTGAGGAGAAGCGTGGAAATATTTCTGAAATTTACATACGCAGATACAGATGTAAAGAGGCAGCTACAGATACAGATGCAGATACACATGCATACATGCATACATATATATTTATTTATAAACACGCGCGCGCGTACGCAGTGTCAAAACAACGTCACTAGCAACACAGGGGCTGGAGCACAGCAGGGACAGAGGGGGTGGGGCCTAGAAGCGCCACAAGTCAAGTGCAGCAACGGAATGGGGAGGCCAACGAAATGTTAAAAAAAATGTGAAAAACCCAATGGAAATGAAAGAAGAAGAGAGCTAAATTCATGTCGCTGGCACGTTGTGCGCCAAGATGCAAAGTTCAATTTCACATGTGGAGAATAACAGCAAAAATATTGTAGGGAGACGAGAGCGAACCAGAACGAAACACAAAATATAACAGAGGAAGCACATGTCACAGTGCACACTGTACGTGCAAGGATGTGTTGCATGTCCCCCTCTATGGAGGAGGAGGAGGAGGAGGAGGAGGACAGGGAGGGGGTGTGTGGAATACAAAGTGGAAACAACTGGCGATGCATCTTGACAGGCGACAGACGACAGACGGACAGTACAGGACAGACACAGCGGCAGAAAGAAAGAGCAAAATAAATGCGATAGAATAATGCGCAGTGTGACAAAGACGGGGCATAAATAAGAAAGGGAAGAAAGAGTGAGAGAGCGAGCGATAAATGGGAGTTTAGATTGTGTATAAAGATTGTGGAAGTATCGATAGAATATATGGTATAACATTACAGGGGCCAAAAGAAAATAAAGTATATAAATCAGAGTATTGACTTAACTTGAGTCGAGGCATCGAAATATTTGCACAAGCAGACACACACACACACAAAGCTAAGCTGTCTAAGCTGCATTTTATGTACATATGTATCTTGAAGATACATATGTCTGCAAGTTGCAGTTACACTGCTAAAAAGCACACTAACTGGGCTAATATGTATAACTTTTTAGCTTAATAACATACAAAAAGAATAAATTTAGAAATATTATTAGTTGAAAGCCAAACAAATTGAATGTTTCACTCTAAAATCTGTTTCAAGTTGACCTAGAAAAATACGTTCGAGTCAGTCCGTTAGCAAATCAATAAAGACAAAGTATATCTTCTACTATCTTGATTGAAATCAAATGCAAAATATATTAATTTGCGTATAAATATTAAATAAAATTCCAGCATCAGCAAATAAAAGCAAAGAAAAATCTAGTAGCATAAATAATAATAGCAATGGGTAAGCAAAGATTTCATTTCCAATGCCATTTTCATTATATATTGTTGTTTTCATTTTCTTTCTTTGTGCTATTCTTTAAATTGAACTCGCTGCAGCAGAGCAAAAAGGGAAAAAAATAGAAAAACAACAAGAAAATGGAAAAGATATTTCAAGCGAAGACAAAAGATGCTCTTCCACTGGGCAATTTTCCTGAATGTTTTTCAAAACATGTGCTCTTCATTTGCCTCAATGCACTTTTCCCCAACCATAAATATTGCAGTTGCTATTGCATTTGTCTGTGCTGTTTATGAACCGAAACCACCACATCGAGCTCCTTCTTTCGACCCTGCAAATAACAAGAAATTCAACGAGAACAACAACAGAAACTACAACAACAAGTGGCTACTGAGCAACTGCCATTTCCTGTTTAGCGCGAAATTTCAATTATGAACAAACATGACCACGCCCTCAGAGATAGCGCCTTCCTATGCCACTTTTCAATCGTCTCTTTTGGACAAGAATAAAACGGGAAAATGTAATATTTGTAAGTTTTTCTAGGTTCGCTTTTCTTTTTTGGGCAAAATCGCTTTGCTCCACTTTCATGGGCGTTGGGGCGTGCACATCGTGCAGCTGTTTCATTTCTGGCCTGCCACGGAACAGATACGAACCTATACAGCTATACAAATATATATACATATATATAAATAGATGTGTATGTATGTGTGTGTGTGTTGAGAGTTATAAGTTACTGCGCCCGCTGACTACTCAAACGTGACTGTCCAAAGTTTTTCAATAAACTTTAACAAGAAAACATTAAAAAGCCACAACGATGGAGCGCATTTCCATTGCCATTTTCCCCACCCTCCACCCTCCCCAGCCATTTCTGTTTTCTCGCCATTTCTATTGCGTTCTCTGCGTTTCCCCTTCTGGCAAAAAGTCAAAGCTTCAACTCTATAAAAGCGGCAAATAGTTGTGTGAAAATGCGCTCCTAACCCCAGTCCCCCAGTCCACTCTCCTTCCCCCCACAGTGCCACGCCCGCTTTTTAACAGATCCGCTCTTTGTTATTTCACCGACTGCTGCCGGTTCGGGCACTACTGAAATATAAATTTCACATAAAAGGCAAATCTACAGCACATCTTTAGCTTCTTCCACGATTTTCCAGAGCGACTTCGGGCTTCGGTGTCTGCTACTGCTGCAACATCCTCTTCCTTTGGCTGTGGCACTTCGGCTTTGGCTGTGCCACCCGCGAGGCTGCCACCACCCAGTTGTGCCGCATTACGCGGCAACGAAATGAAATAAATATCATTTTATGACTTTTTAACTTGCTTCGCCCGCCCTGGTTTGCTCTGAGTCTCCCGCCCTTTTTGGCATGGCCATAACAAGCGCAATAAATGCAACACCAATGCTACAGTGGCTCTAGCAATAATGGCACAAGTAAAAATGCTGTGACCAATTGCTCGACTAAAGCTTACCCGTTAAAAAATGTTCAGCTGTGATGCGCTTCAAGTGGGAAAAAAGTGATTAAATACTAAAACAGAGACTCAAGTTTTAACAAGTTTCGTTTATACCCCAACTCCTCACTTAACGGGTATCAATGTTAAAGGGGAATTTAGACAGATGGAAGCTAAAGACGCTTTTATAGTCTACAACATCCTTTTGTGCTGATATTTTTAGCAGCTCGAAGCATTTGCATTTTGCACTTGATTGAGCTACTCTTCCTGCCCCGCACTCCTTTCCAGTTCCACTGAATTCTCCCAGTGAGTAATGCTTCCGTTAATCAATGTTGTGGAGCCCTCAAGTCACATTTGCCTGCAACACAACAACACAAATCGAAAGGTGTGAATCAACAAATGGCGAGACAACCCCATAAACCGTAAATAAGCAGACCATGATCCAACATCGTTTGTTGTTGTCAACATGATTTGGCCTTTCCCATTTTGCCTTTGCCCTCAACCTGCCCTCCTCCTCCTCCTCCCCCTTGGCTTTTGTGCTGTTGCCTTTCTGCTTTCCAGTTCGCTTCACGGGGGTTATTTTTACCCGAAATTAACCCTTTCGGGCATAAGGCACTCATAAAAAATTCAATTTTATGAGCACTTTTATTTGGCCACTTTTCGTTTGTCGTCTGCACATGCCAAAATCGCATTAAAAGCGAAAACGCCACTGGTCAAAGGTCCTGAGGACTGTGAATCAGACCAAATCACTCAACTGCACAGCAGTTCTGGGAGCAGACAAAAATGCCAAGAAATCAGAGTGGAGGGGGATAAGTGAGGGGCAGAGAGATATGGTGGAAATGTCACTACCATACTTTAACTGTAATTATATAGCTCCTCTTCATGTCGTCGTCTCAAGACACGCAATCCCATTGTGTGCCACTGATACCCTCGACTCAGCTGGAGGGGTCTTTAAGCACTTTGGACTGATCTAGGACTCAATAAGCAGCTTTTCATTAAAGTCCCATTTCATTTCGTTTTAAAAGTCTATTAAGTTCTGACTGGGGTAGTCTTGATACTATTAGCAAAGGGTTTCTATGGGATTTTAAACCTTTTTTTTTAAGTTGATGCAATTAAAAGCTATTAATTAAATGGATTAGGTTTAGTTTCCATTTTTAGTTTAATATTTTACAGGGTATATTGTTTGTGGTTTCTTTGTGTTCCCTCAGTGATTCACCCAAAGTGATTGAAGCATTGCTTCCTGTGTATGTGTGTGGCTGCGTGTGTCTTATGCCGCATGCTGTTGTGATTCACAGTTAGTCAACTGACCCTGGACATGCCGAGTGCTATGTAGACCCTAAGAAACAGACTTGCAACTCCCACGCTTCAGTGCACCCAACGGACTCGGAGCTTTGTAATTTTTATCGCCGTCCGGCATGCGCTTTTGGCAACTATAGCCAGAGGGGCCTGTCTTAGGGGACAGGAGGAGAGGAGGCCACAAAGATTGGGTTGAGCTGACCTTTTGTTCGAGGCGGCGATCCAGACCGCCTGTTTATGTTTATGTTTGGAGAACACGCCTTTATGATTTCTGTTTGATTGCTGCCGCCAACAAGCAAGCGCCATTAGTCACACATTGCGAGTGAGTCTATAGAGTGGGGTGGGGTACAGGGTATAGCAGGGTAGGGGGGACAGTGAGCATTGGCGTTCAAGTGGAAAATTGAATTTATCACTTGAACATGCCAAGCTAACGGCATGTGCCCTTTGCCATCGCCATCGCCTTTGCCTTTAGATTTGCTTTTGGCTTTGACTTTGGACTTTTTTTTCATCGCTGCTAATTCGCAACACACAATTCGTTGGAAATTTTGTTGGCAAATCTATTTGAGACATGTAATCAACTCGTTTGTGAATATTTTACAGCCCCTCGTGCCACGCCCCCTTTACACGCTTTAAATTGCCTTTCAATTGTTTCGCAACATTTTCCACTTGATGGCTTTTGTGTTGCTTTTCATGTTTGACCCTTTGACTTAACACACGTTCTCTCCTAGCCTTTCCTCGCTTTGTGCTCTTTTTTTTGTGTTTTGTTTTATCTAAGCGTTAATTGAAAATTAGTCGGATAGGGGGCGTGGCAGAGCCAACACGGAAATGGGGCGTTGCATGCAGCCAGGCCTCCTTCGGGCTGTAATTTGCGTAATTTGCATTTTTATTAAATTTTAATTTACACGCAGTACTTTTAGCATACCCTATACAGTTTTAAAGGGGTAGCTTAAAGTTGTGGGAAATGGGAAGCAGTAAAAAGGCTTGAGGAACTCATGAATTGAAGAACTTTTAAGATTTAAATAGAAATAGCAATCCCTCAGTACTCATTACAGCGTACCTCCATGTCGTGCACACTCCTCTGCATAATTATAATTTTGTTTTGTGTTTTTTTGCTGCTGCTCTAAGTGCTGCCGCTCGGTGATTAGGAACTGGATTTGCATAATATGTTGCCATAAATTGTCGCAAATTGAAAATGTCAGAACGAAAACAGCAACAAGAGCTGCAAAAGCACATAATAACAATAGAGGCAACAAAAGCTAAACTAAATGCCATAAATAGCATCAGTCAGAGTAAATAAATTAGAGCGAATTACATTTGCTGCATTTTAAGTTGCAGTTGCTGTTGTTTATCTCGTTGTTGTTGTTGTTGTTGCTGCTGTTGCAATTGCAGTTTCGATTTATTTATCGTCAACGGGCCATAAATAACACTACAAAATACGAAATGCGAATGGTTTGTCAGCTGTGGTTTTAATTAAAAATATAAAAAGGGAATTCAAACAAAAATTATCTAAATTATTGCCGGATGCAGAGAAGTTTTACATTTATGTATCATTTCATTTGCGTCAAAATTGCTGAGCAATTGCATAAATAAGGTCATGAGGGAGAGTGTGTGTGTGTGATTTGTACCAAAATTGTTTGTTTGTTCAAGTTTTGTATCTTTTTTGTGCTCAACATTCGCATAAACCAAATGGAGACACAGATCAAACTGAGGCTTAAACTCGGGGATCTATTGGAATCGCACTTGTAAATCTAAAACGCGCAGCGTCCAAAAGTATGCAGTGCTATGCATAAAATACAACAAGCCTTATTTGCAGACATACTAGCTGTTGTAGTTGTTGTTGTTGTTGCTGGCATCGTAAATTTACATATTTTGCATATAAATAAACTCGTAAAAGCGGATTTTGTCGCTCAGACGAGGAAGCGCCAACAGCGGCAGCAGAAATGTCACACAGCACAAAATGGCAAAAGAAGCGCCAAATAAATATAAAATAAAATAGCTACAAAATGGCAAACATTCAAACACACACACTCACACACAACCAGGCCACGATAGAGCGATATTGTAAGTGTTTTTTTTTAGGTGGTTGACGGGGTCTGAGCAGAGGTGTGTGCAGAGTTGTCTTTTTTGGCTGCAGCAGCTACCAAATTGAATGCGCCGTCTCTGAGTTATGGCAGTCTGGCCAATGTGGCAACTGGGCAAGGCCAGAAGCAGCCAGAACTGGTCTTGGTGTCCTGGGAAAGTCATGCTGCAAGGCGTGGCGATAAACAACCGTTCCGTACGTATACTTGATATATTGTCAATGGAGTTTTGTGGGGCGCCTGTCGACACTTGAGCGCTGGAATTGAACTTGCTGCAAATTTGGTTTATGGCACAAACCCACAAGCAGCAACAAAACAAAATGAGCAACAAAAACACGAAGAAGTGGAGCAGTAGGACAGAAAGAGGCAGAAGAGAAAGGGTGCAGAAAACAGCTGCAGAGTTTGCCTCGGCTTCGGCTTTCACCAAATTACTCACAAGCTGGTTGCTTTGGTAGGGTGAAAAGGCGCCACATTAAATCATCTAAATGTTCATGCTCATTAGCAATCAATGCACAACAACAACAGCAACAAATATAACGATAACAGCAACAACAACAACACTGCAAACACTTCACACTTCATTTGTGCCACACACACAAGGGTTGTGGAGGGAGGTAGGGAGGGAGGACTTTAAGAGTTCGAGCAGCATGATTAACAGTCAAATTAGCATTAAATTACTTATTTCAAAACGCACACACTCACACACACATCCCTTAACCCCTCACCCTTTCTCTCCCACAGAGTAAATAAATCAATTAGCGGCAGCAAAAAGCACAAAAACGCGCTCTCTACTTATAATTGTTTGTTTTTGTTATTGTATTTGCTGTGGGCGACAGCTGACGCACATATACATATATATGTTGTTAAACAACAAAATAAACAAAGGAAACAATTAAAAGCTTTCCAAGCATGTGCACAACACATTGCAGGGCCAATGACGACCTCGAAAATGGGCCAAACTCGGAGTTCCCAGTGCCCAGTTCCCAGAGAAAGCAAGTTCTGCATTTTATGCTTCGATGGCAAATGCAGCTGTTTGATGTTGGTGTTGCAGCTGCAACTGCCACAAAATGTTGCGTCTCATTATTTTAATTATTTGTTTACGCAACACAAACAACAAGCAACATTGCAAGGCGGCCCTTTTGTGTCTTTTGTTATTGTTAATATCGTTATGCATATGGAGTTCATAAAAAAGTTACCGACTTGGATCGCTTCTTGGAATTCTTGGGAGCTGTCCAAGTCCGGCGCCCAATTAGGCTCGTCATGCGAATTTGTCAAATTAAGCAGCTGGCAAATGCCACCCGAAAGTGACTCAGTCGTGCCTCATTCCCATCCTCATCCTATTTTCGAGCTCAAAATCTGCTGGCAATTAACAGTTGATATGCGTGGCATGCAGCAGCAACACCAGCAGCAGCAACAGCAGCAGCAACAGCAGCAGTAACAACAGTGAGAGTAGCTTTGGACAGCAGCAAGGAAAATGCGAAAATTGCGAAATGCGAAAACGAAAATGAAAACGAAATTAAATATCACAAGTAACTCTGGAAGCCGGAGGAAAAGCTGCGATGAGTTGTCGAGGACATCGCCACTGAAGCGACACTGATTAAAAAATTGTTTGACAAGAAATCAGCGCGACATTTGTCTGGCTTCACAGCCAACAACAGCAGGCGCAGAGGGACAAGAAGAAAGAGAGAGAGAGCTGAGCACCCTCTATGAGTGGAAAATGTAAAGTGTCGCCGTTAATTCGGCGTAAATTTAATTGTCAGCTGCAATTAAATTGATTTTCACCCCGGTAACAGTCAGAGCCAGAGTCACAGCTACTGTGCCACAGTTGCTGCCACAGCTGCCGCCAATTTCTGCCCTGCTGCTGCCCCAGAGTCCTTGTAAACATATTTTAAAGTGGCGCCATATCCACTTTAATTTTCTTTTTAATTTTAATGTTCGCTTTTTGCGCAAATTAATTTGCATGTGGCACAATCCTTGAGTTATTCTTAACGTTTGAGTTAAAGTAGGCTTTAAATAATTTTAAACCTTTAACAAGTTGAGTTTTAAGTTGAAATCAAATGTTATTCCGAGCACTCCCTCGTATTAAATAGTTTTTTCTTGGAAACACGTACTACTCCCCATGGATTTATCAAGAGTTCATTAACTTCTTGTGCTTCCAGGAAGTCTGCGTATCTTTGCTTTATCAAAGCACAATCTTTTGCCTTGGGGAAAACAATTTAGACCGAAGCACAAGCTCCAGAGACCTTTTGCAATTAAAATTGATTTGTTATAAAATTTATTTGAAATTTATGCCCAAATTTTGGTCATTTCGTATGCTATTTATATTGAGTTGTATAACACAAACAAATGAATTTATAAAATTTCTCACATGGGCAGCAGATTTAGCCAAAATGCCGAGCATAAAACCAGGTGAAGGCAAATAAACCCAAAAAAGACATAATTAAATTGTATTAAAAACACATAAATTTATTTTAAGTTTGCTCGTGTCACGGGGAAATACGGTGATGCATATAGAAACAAATATGCTGTGTACAAAACAGATAAAATAAAATATATACGTATATATGTTGAGGAATGTCGCTATATGCTATAGGGAAAGTTGTTGCTGCTGAGCCCAAAACGAAGCAGAAAAAAACTGGCACAAATTCAAAAATGATTTTTACGCAATTTTACGAGAAACAACTTGAAGATGAACTATAAATAAAAGCCCCTTAGAGAGAACTATTTGTAGCTGGCATCTGTGAGTTACTTTAGTGCTTGCCCCCGGTTTATGGGTGTTGTTGTTGACATGAGTCACAACTAAGGCGGAGAGGAAGAGAGGGGGAGGCAGCGCATGTTTATCTATGAAAAGTGCCCAGTGGCTATTTTAATTGAAAATAATAAACACGCGTGTAAATAATGCGCTATGTCTCAGCCACTTTCACAGCTGCAGCCGAGTGCAAAGCAACTGCTGTTGTTGTAGTTTCAGTTGTTGGAGCGTTGTCCTAGTTTCAGGCGACTGCGTTCGCAGCACAGCGAGTCCTGAGCCCTTGACGCCCAAAATTGTCGCTGCAACTACACGAACTCGGTCCATGTTGCACAGCATGTGTTGCATGTTGCAGTAGCTGTAGTTGCTGCTGCTGCTGCTTCTACTGTTGTTGTTGTTGTCGTTGTTGTTGCTGCTGCTGCTGTGGCTGCCTGCTACGTTTGCAAAAATGTTTTGCTGCATGGCGTTGCCATATTTTACTTTTAAATGCCGTTGCCATTGCCATCGTTGTAATTGTTGTTGTTCTTGCTGTTGCTGTATGCCTTTTTAATTTATTTGCTCATTTTCACTATTTTCGAGTTGCAGTTGTCCTCACAACATGCCGCATGCAACCCCCCCTACCTCCCACCACGAAATTTGCGGTGCAATGTTTTCATTGCGGTTTATTTTTATACCCTTTTTGGAGAACTAGGGATTGTTTTGACTTGTACATGGAGTTTGTGAACTAAAAGATAGGTATATAGTAAAATGGATTGATTGGTTAGTTGTTAGTTGAAAACCTTACTTCCTTAATAATAGAGTTTTAATATTGAATTTATTTTGTAGTTGCTCTAAAAGTAAATAATTCTGAAACTGAACTATAAATTGAACATATAGTCCTGACTTTAATAATATATAATGACAGCAAAATATAATTTCATATCTCCACGATTTAACTTAGAGTATTCTAACTTCGTTACTCACTTTCAGTTAGCTTGTTGTGTTTATTTGTACGTTTGGTCAAAATTAAAATCGCATACATTTTTATAAATCATGGCCACATGTGCAGTGTGCAGTTGATACGAATTTGCGCAATGCCGAAAGCGTTTGCCTGGTAAAACTCAACCCTCTCACTTCTATCCAGTCCACACTCTCCACTCCTCACTTCCCACTCCCCACTCCGCTCTCTCCCTCTTTTACCACTTGTGTTTGTGTAATTTAAATCAAGTAGTTTACGCGCTATTAGAGCAACCGCTAGGTCAGGCTGATAGTCAACTCGTTGCATTAAATTCCCAAACGTACGGCAATTAACAGGGAATGCTCGTAATTTTTATCGTGTGCCAGTATGTTTGCGGTAATTGCGGTCATTTAAAATGCTTTTCAATCATTTTAAACAATTTTTAATTGAAACTGAAATTATGAATATTTAAATACAATCAGAGACAGCAAAGAGGCCGGGAAGTAGTAACTGAAATACGCATTAATAATGCCATACAATTGGTATTAGTAATCGGAGTTTTAATGGCCACACTGCGTATACGTAATCAGCTTATTTATCGCTTGTATTTGAACCACTTTCACTGTAGGGTTTTTATTATACATACATATATATTTTTTCAATGGAATTTAATGTTGAATGGCTTCCACTGCCACTACCACTACCACTACCACTACCACCACCATTACCAATTCCAACGCACAACATTCTCATGCAGCAACAGTTGCCAAAGCCAAAGAGCCTTCAAAAAGACAACTGTGCGGGCGAAAATTGAGGGAAAATCAAAAAGAGCCACGTAATGTTCTCGGACCCAACAATGCCGTCAAGAACAAGGACAACAAAGCGCTGACTGGAATATTTTTTTGTTATTTTTTTTCGTTTTTGCAGATTTTATTATTAAATCACGTAGCAAGTGCAATACGGCGTCCAAAATGACAGCGAACGCATTTTAATTGAAAGCAAAAGCAAAGGCAACGGCAACAGCAAAGGCAAAGGCCTTATTGCCCCAAGGAAGCTGAACAACTGATAACAGCTTGAAATGGTCGATGATGAGGCAAAGACGAACGATGTGGCTTAGACTACCAGTTACCAGTTCCAGCTTGAGTTACCAGCTTTGAACTCCTGTGGCATCTCCACACACCGACCCTGCGGCTGCCTTGCTGCCTGTGAAGCATTGACTCAGTTCGCTTTGTCTGCTTAAGGCCAAAAGCTTCGTTTCTTCTTCGTCTTCAGCTCTCCCCCACTCTCTTCCTTCGGAGCAACTTTGGCAGCGAACTTTTCTAATTGAAAATGGCGTCGCTGAATTTAATTTGAAAACTTTCACTGACAGCAACTGACCCCAACTAAGCACAACAACAGCAACAACAAAGAGTACAGCAAAACAGTTAATAAACAAGAATTGTTTTCGATGTGGCGATACCCTGTTGTTACTATTTTTTATTAGATTTTGCTAAAAAGCATAACTCTACGCGGGTTTTATACGAGATTTAATTTTATATTAATTTTGAAGTCTTCTTTATATTCATATTTGAATTTATTAAACTGTTTATAAAAGGCTGATCTAAGAATTTTCTGCTTGATTTGTGTATAAAATAATTTCCCAGCTGAAATATCTGCAAATGATGTCACACTTGATCAGAAAATATACCAAATCAAAGCATCAAAATTCTTTAGAGCTTATTAAGAGGGTATACAAATGCGACACAACAACAGCAACAACAACAACAGTAAAAGCAGCAACAATTTTCAAGATTTATGAACACAGAAAAAATATACCTAAAACCATTACAAAAATAATATTTTTTTTCTTTTGAATGCTGTTGCCAGCTAGCGA
Source organism: Drosophila dunni (assembly GCA_018152125.1). Lineage (NCBI taxonomy): Eukaryota > Metazoa > Arthropoda > Insecta > Diptera > Drosophilidae > Drosophila > Drosophila dunni. The sequence continues at coordinate 11,729,749 of JAECXC010001917.1, read as the reverse complement.
CTGGGTCAGCCATAAACAGCTTGACGAAATTTCTTGGCAAATATATTTATGCACACTTACCAAAGATATCCTACATATTTTGGGCTAATTGACTTGGCGCATTTGCTGCTTGAATGCGTTGCACGGATCTGTGACTGGCGCCAACGAGATTCGAATTTGCGTATTGGTCACAGCACTTGCTGGCCAAAATGTGTGTTTATATCATAGTATTCTTTTTTTTTGGCCTTTTGCCTGGCTATTAAAAGATATTTTTGAAAGCATTTTTGAGCTATGCTTTGGGAAAGAGAAAGCAAGGGGGGACAGTGTAGTTCCAGGAAAACAAGTTGTGTTTAGTTGTCCGTTAAAAGTTGTTAGCTTTATTTGCTGGCAACCGGAAATGCACACAAAGAGCTACACAAACAACAAGCAGGGAGAGAAAGAGATAGAGCAAGTGGTTAGAGGAGACAGGCAATGAGAGAGTGAGGGAGAGAAACAAGCTGGCATTTCTAATTATAAGTAAATACTCCCAAACATGTACTCGTATGTATATTAGCATGTGTGTGTGAGCAAGCACTTTAAAAAGTTCTTTGTACACACACACACACACACACACGTGTGTGTAGGGGTATGTCGGTGTGTGAGTGTGTTTGCTGGCTGAAAAGGCTGCCGCTTTGCCCCTGTTAGTTAGTCCGTAATGCATGGTAAAAGTGTGAGAAAGTACATTAGGGTCACTGACGACTTTGACTACTTACGCCGTAGCAGAAGGCGTGGCATGTGGCACAGTCGAGCCTGGGATGCTGCCAACCACTTTCGCTCTCAACTTGCAACATTTTGTGGCCGTACGGGGTCTGCCTGTGTGTGTGTGTGTTAGTGTGTGCTTGTGTGTGTTTTGTTTGCCATAATGTACAATTTAAATGTAAACAATTTGCCCCAATGTGCCGCAACGTGGCAAAAAAACTGTAAGAGTACAAAGGCAGCTACATAAAATATTTAAAAGGCAAAAGCAACAGAATTTCGACTTGTACTTGTAGTTGTAACTATAGTAGGTACAGTAGTAGTTGTAGTTGTTGTTGTAACTGTGTCAGGCATCGTTGGGCATATGGCAGATGCGGCAGCTGTGAATAGTGAAACTTAAATATTTATCTTGGCAATTGCCTCTAATTTAGTTCAAAGTTGCCAGCGCTCTAAATAAACTTTTCATTAGCAGCAGCAAAAAGCACACACACACACACTTAGAAACACACACTTGTACAGAGGTAGCTCAATCTATGTACAATACTTGAAAGGATAAGTTATACTAATTTCATTTAATTAACCTTCTTTTTTTGCATTTGTTTGGTAATTGACTTTTATGTGCATTGGTAAATGTTTCAATCAAACTTAAACCACAGAAAATGCCACTGAGCACTCACCCACACCACACACACACCACATTTTCATACACTCATATTTAATGCGATGGCAATAGACGAGATTTAAAGCAGAGTATTGTCGGTTTGGTTATGGATTATGGTTTGCATTATTGAATTTTCTATCGGCTTAAATGGGGGTGGGGTGGTTGATATTAAAAGGCCATTTAGTGGAGAGTTTAAAATGAGAGTTGTTCAGTGATTGCCATTAATATGCAGTGCTATTATACAAACTTAACTTCTTACTTTCTTTCTACCCACCAAATATATTTCAAACTAATTGCAAACGCGTATAAACCGCCTATAGACAGGGTATCTAATCGTGCGCGCTTTAAGGCCAACACTTTGCAGTTATTTTTGTAATTTTCCATAATATGCAACAAGCAGAGATATTCATAGAGGTCCAAACCACAACCACAACAAACAGAAACCGCAGCACAGCTAATGTGGCTTGCTATACGCCACACTCCCACAGAAGTCAAGGGGTGGGGGCATGAACCCAACTTTAAAAATAAAATATTCAACTGAACACAGAAAAAATTGTGCAATAAAAACGATTTGATGAAATTGAAAAACTAAAACAAGTCAGAGAAATGCGTTGTTATTGAAAGGCTGCCAAGTTATTTGTTTTATTTTCTTCTTTTCTCCCCTCTCTCACTCGTTTGCTTGCCATTTATTTTTGCTGTTGTAGTAGTAGTTGTTGTTGTTGCTGTTGTTTACATTGCGTGCTACATTTGGCATGCTGCCGTTGATATCTAGTTTATTTAGCGACACGTTTTGTTGATTTTCTATTATTGTATTTATCCCCCAAATATTTTCACTTCTTATTCATTTCACTTCTCTTTTTCTTTTATTTTTGTTTTTGCTCTTTTGAGTTCATTATACTCTCGGACTGTGAACAGATTGAATGCACTGACACCATTCGAATATAATTAAATTAAATTTAATGTGTGTTGTATCTTTAAAGTGAATTTATTGTACATTTTGTTAAAGCTGCTGAGTTGGCTCTCTGCAAGCGAGAGATGTTGGGCATGTCTGCATAATTAATGGGGTTGCTTGGAGGCCACACCACGTGGCACCTACAGAATCTAGGGATGGAGGAGTTTGCTGCCTGTGTTACAACTGCTGTTTTATGCATGCAAAGTCACACGCTGCGTATGCGTAATATCTGCGCACCAGCATGCCAAAATTCTAGACTTTAAGATTACATTACACCAAATGGAAAACGACAGAAGGACAGACACACATAACAAGGGATTATAACTTAAAACCAGCAAATAAAAGCTGACGAAAATATGGTTTATTTCATTTTGAAAATGTTCTAAATAAACTTCATAAAACGAAATGCGTTTATTTATTTATAGCAGTGCCCGTGTTTGAGAACAAATACAAGTTCCTCTCGCATTGCCCCTAATTAGATTAGAATGGAGAGATAAACTCTTAGCACTCTCCACACATTCGATGGATATTAATTGATCCATGTTGAGAGCCCATCAAATACACATCGATGCCTAAATAATGAACTTATATCCACGCTCAAGTAGTCCGAGAATTCCAATTGTGAGGCGTCCCCTTGTGCTAAGTAATTTACAAGCGGCTAAAAATAGTCACAAATAATGTGATGTGTCAAAACAAAACATCAAAACGAAATGGGAAATGGAAAATGGAACTAAAAATGTGAATGGGAATGGGAACTAACAGGCAGGTAGAAGTCGACACACAAGAGAACTGAAAACTGAAAACTGAAGAGAGAAGCCAACTGTGGTTTGAATGCGGAACAGACATCAAAGTCGTCCCTTTGGGCTGCCAATAAAAGAATTAAACGAATGCGTAAATCATTAAAAATGGGCAGACGAGTGCCGCCAGCGAACTGGGAATATGCCACAGTCAATTATAAATAGATATCATTTTGGGGCAAGCACAGTCCCAATCAAACAGGGGAGAAGGCCGCGCGTGTGGCACAAGACTGCTGCTGGACAACTTCAAAGCTGTTGCAGTTCTGTTGATTGCCCCTAATTAGACGGACAAACAACACAAGCAGAAGAAGAAGCAGCAGCAGCGGTAGCAGCTATGCAAATATAAACTAAAGACTTTCGCACATTTTGCTGTTTCTCTTCTTTTTTTTGCGGGGCTAGAGCTATTCATAAGGATTTACGACTAGGTGTCGCCTTTTGCAACAATTTGCTTAGCTGTGCTCGCCACAAGCCAAAGCATTGACAAATTGCCTCAACGGAAGCTGCCACGCCGCCATTTTGCCATATTTGCCATTTTGCTCAAGCTGTCAGCGAGTGCGCGCCAGAAAGTATGCAATGCAATATAACAAATGGCCTGTGGTTTTTGCGGCGCTCTTCCGGCATCTCTGTGGTTCCCTCCCGCCCCTCACTCTGTCCCGCTCTTCCTTTCGCTGTCCCTTTCTCGCTCCTTCGAGGTGGCATTTCAATAATTTCTAATACTTTCATTGTCGAGAGCAAACGTACACGAAGATATTGCATAAAATTTATGCATAAAAGCTCTGGCTCTCCGCTAATCCTTTTGCTTGTGCAGGTAATGGCACCTGGAAGCAGCTATGTAGCTAGTGGAGTGGGGGAAGGGAAGGTGTTATGTGCTGAGGTCGCGATAAAATTTTGTGCTTCACTTTCGGCACTGGCAAAAACATTTGAACATCAAAGTGCCGCGCAGGCTACACATAACTCTTCAAAGAAAAAATAAAACGAAAAACACAAGGGCTAAAAAACGAAAGACTTTAGTTGATTGACCTAAAAATACCCTCTGTCTAATATTCGCATTTACTTTATCTGGGCGATGCACAAATTGATATTTCTAGCTCATGAAACCGAGTAAAAAAGCGTCTGCCTTTTTTATGGTATAAAATTGATTTGTTCCTCCCGCTCATAAACCTTGTCTGGACATTATAATACACTCACTCACCTCAAGCAGGGTATAAAAATGAAAAAACAACAAAAAACCGGTGGAAATGCCTTTAAAAATTGTTTGCCAAATAAATGCGTCTCTATTTTAACGCTGTTTTTGTTGGATGTTGAATGTTGACGTCATTTTTGCTTTGCCACTGGCCAACAGGCCAAAAGAAGGTCGTTAAAATTCAGTGGTTAAAATTGAGTGGATTTTCAGCAAAAAATGCAGTATGAAAAAACTTAATTTTTCAAATAATTTGAGTTTGCGGACAACATATAATTTTAAAGCTGAGCCTGGCTACGCCCACGTTTTATTTGCTCAAGGTGCCAGCAACGTGGCCTAGGGACAATTTGTGTTTTTTGCCGTTGTTAGTGTATATTGAACACCAATATGCTTGGCTCGTGGGCGCTGCTTCTTATAAAAATAAAAGAAGCCATTCAAGCGGAAGCAATGTCACAATTTTACAGGTTGCCCTGTCGAAATGAAATAACCCAAAACACGAGCCCAAAAACTTGAGGTTAAAAGCAGACAGAAATCGACCAGACTAGTATAAAGCGAAATATTTTGTTTTTTATACAAGTTTTTTATATATTTTTGTTGTGCTTGTTGTTGGAATACAACCAAACTCGACAAAGAGCAGCAACAACAACGGGCGACAACGTTGATGCCAACAAACCGGCAAACGGAAGAGTCGAACAACGACAATGACAGCCAACAGGAGCTGTGGGTTTTACGGGGCGTATGCTCTTCTCCTACTCCTCCTCCCACTTCCAGCCCCCCTATTTGTTATTCCCCTCTACGCCGTGTATCTGCTTTCGCGAATCGCAAAGCGGAAGCATTGTGTTAAAATAACAAACAATCAAGCGAATCATGCAGGATGTGCAAATAAGAAATAAATATATTTTATCAACGGCGCCAGTTTCCTACCTGCCTTTAACTTCAATTGGTAGCCTCCTCTCCTGCTACCGTGTCCTGTTCACTTTCATACTTTGCTAATAAAAATAAACCGTCTGAACCGTCGCTTTTTCTTTCCTTTTTCAGTACCCGCACGATTGGTTTGGGCCGCTACTGGCAAAACTGTCGATTTGCCCTGCGATTTGACGCCGCCAACGCCGCAGGATTCGGTAAAGCTGCTGCTTTGGTTCAAGGATACCACCGGCATACCGCTATACAGGTAAGTGGAAACACTAGAGAAACACGAAGAGAGAGTAGGGAGAGAGCGAGGCGAAAAGTGTGGCAAATCAATTTCAGCAACTGGCCAAACTATTTAGTTAAAGCGTCTAAGTCTGGCAGAGGCGTGAGGTGTTGTCGACAAGCGGAAATGTTACACCCGAGTGCCACACACATATGTGAATACTCACACTCACACACACACACACGCACTCAAACACTTACACACATCCTGCCAGCGACAGCCATCCATCAAAAACGTGAAGTAATCGTCAACATCCTTTGCTGCCATCACATTTGGCGCATTTTTCACTTGGTATTTTTTATACCCGTCAAACGGGGAGTAAAGGTATATTGTTATGGAGACAACTGTTTTGAGTTCTGGTAGACAAACAGATTTCCTGGAGTCTGAAAGATTTTACTATGCTTTTAGAAGTTGTAGAATCAATCGTTCATAGTCAGTCATTCCACTTAATGTCAATAAGATCGGTTATTGCGGAAGGTATAGCTACTTGGATACCTGAAGCCTCACGGCACACAAAAGTATGCAACAGTTTGTGTATCCGTATCGGGTATCTCATAGTTAAGAGTCCATCAAAGCTTTCTTACTTGTTTTTTGTGCGTTTGCCTGAATTCCGGCGACAACATTTTAGCGCACAGTCCGGAAGATATGTATACGTGTGTGTGTGTGTATTCGTGTGTGTGCTGTGTGTGTGTTGCCAGGGATGCGCTCGTCCACACCGTCATAATCCACTTTGTTATAATAAATGTAAAGCACATCCGATTACAGTTGCCATCGCTAAAGTGTAGCAAATTTTCACGCACACAGAGAGATGAGAGCTCAGTTGCTTTATAAATTTCACTTGATAAATTTTCAATGTGCCACACGCATTTCAAGTGAAAATAGCAACAACAACAACAACAACGGGGGCAACAAACATGTGCGATCTGTGTCAGCGGAAAACGCAACAATGTGGCAGCAAGGAAGGGGGTGGGGTGTGGGGAGTTGCAGGTAAACTACTGGCCACCAGTCGATAATCATAAACAACTGCAGCAATTGAAGTGAACGTTGAGTGCTTGGATTGAGAGTGTGGACGCTTGTACATGAAATAAACAGAGTAATTTGCTAAAACAGCAACAAATTGCTGCAATTTGCGCTAAAGCTGCCAAAGTTGCGACATGGCACGAAGCGAAGGCGAATTCGCCAAACGCAGCAGCAAATACAGTTTACACACAAACTCACACACACACACACACACACAGAGGCACACGCACACTAACACAAACACTTACACTCGAGCAAATTGAGCGTCATTTTTTATGGACGTAAATTATGGGAAGGGAAGGACAACCTGGGCGCCAAAGCAAACTAATGGCCCAGAGATGCCTGCATATGTTTATTTATGATGTATAATAAGCACACCTCTCGCCCCATTTCTCCCTCTCCCCCTCTCTCTCCCTCTTTTTGCCACGCCCACACACTAAATTCACACTTAACCATTCGGTTGTTTTTTCGTTTCTGTTTTTTGCAGTCTGGACTCGCGCAGTGGCAATGTAAAGTTGGCGCCACATGCGGCCATAGCTAGCGATCTGGGTCAACGTTTGTTCTTTAGCATCGGCGATAATCCCAAGGATTCACGCCTACAAATTAAGGATGTAAAGCCCGAGGATGGCGGTGTCTATCGCTGTCGCATCGATTTCTTCAACTCGCCCACTCGCAACTTTCGGCATAATCTAACTTTAGTGGGTGAGTGTCAAAATCCTTCGACAATTTCAACTTTAAAGCCTCTCTTATATGTCCGTCCCTTTGTTGTGTCTGTTTGTAGTGCCTCCCGAGGAGCCTCGCATCTTTGATGCCCAGGGCAAGGAGATATCCCAAATGGCGGGGCCATTTCGCGAGGGTTACGAGCTCTTTCTCTGCTGTCAAGTGAGAGGAGGTAAGTGTGGGAGTGTGTAAGGGTACAAGTCGGTGGTCAGGTGGCAGCCGCCACTTCGACATCGACTTGACCCACTCAGAGTGCCAGTTGGCACTGCGGAATTTTATTTAACCTGCAATCCTGTCAATTGATTGCCACATGTGGCAACGAACCTCGCCCACATGGGGCACGACAGTTGGCTGGCAATTGAAAGCTGGAACTATGGACAACTTTTAGTTTTTCTAAAGCAAATAATTAACTATTGCCGTGTGTATTTATTACCTAAAGAACAACTGTTCATTGTGGCATTGAACAACTTAATTTTATAGCATAAACTGTATATACTCCTGATGAAATAATTATTTTAATTAAATAAGTTTAAATGGTATAAAATATACCACTTTTTATTTATCCCCTGTCTTTAGTATAAATAGCATATATCAAGTGTGTAGAAGGATGCTCAGAGCTGTCTAAACAATTAGCAATTTGCATATAAAGAAAACAAAATTTACAATGATTCAAAGCCATAAAAATACGCGAATTTTCTCAGGTATCCTTTTATTGTGTTTTATTTCAGGCGTGTTATTATTTTATTTCTCAGAATTAAGCTGGAGATGAGTGTGTTAGGTTTCAGTCTTGCTAAGAATAAACAAAAATTATCTTTTAAAATCATGTATTATTTTGAATTTTTTAAAACATTAAATGAATGTTAATTTTTTTACTAAGTAGATAAAGTTAGACCCATTAAACCTACCAAGGTTTTTTATGGGACAAGTAATATACTCGTTTTTAGCACATTTAAAAAGTCACACTTCCATAGTGCGACGCCGTATTTTCATTACACACTGATACATTGTCGTCTCATCGGCTTTACAGGGCGTCCGCCGCCGAAGGTCACTTGGTGGCGGGATGGCAACGAGCTCATCGGCACCAGCCACACCTCCGTGGAGGAGGGGGCCACTGTCATGGTAAATCAGCTGCTGATTGGCACCACCACACGGGATTACTATGGAGCGCGCATCGAGTGCAGGGCACAAGGAACACGACTCCTCGAGCCTGTCACCAAAGATGTCACCGTGCAGGTGCATCGTAAGTGTTTATGGAAGCCCTTAAATAAATTTCAACATAATTAACTTAATTTATTTGCAGTGAAACCCATTCGAGTGAAAATTCTAACACCCAATGATCTGCTCACAGCTGGACATCCGATGGCCATACGCTGTGAATCTTGGGGCTCGTATCCAGCGGCAAAGATTGCATGGCTTTTGGATGGGGAACCCATACGTAATGCTGAGGTTACGCTGCACAGTGACAAGGAGGTGAGTGCTACGAACTATAGACCATCTGTCTTGTATCAAATTGCTGCAAATTGTCAAACGAATTTGGGCAGAACAATAAAAGTTGAAACAACAACGAATAAGTCTCGGCCCAAAAGGCAAAGTCAACAACAACAATAACTTTTCAGCCTGGCAAATTTTGTGCTGTAACGTTTGACATTTGATAGCTCAGACTTACACACACAAACACACTCACACATGGCCACAACTTTGCGACGCTTTAATAACCTCTGTAGTGCAACTACAACAACAGCAGCAACGAGAACAATGTTAGACCACTGAGTGACCCTAAAAAGCGTTCAGAGAAACGGGAAAAGTTTTTTACAGCTAGCCAAAAAGCTTACAGACAAGTTGACTTCAAGTTCCCGTCCGCCTGGCTGGCACCCTATCCAATTCGCCACTTCCAGAGCACAGTTTTCCCTTCTTCGCTGCTTTCAGACCACTTTGATGAAGTGCACTGCCAAAAACTTTCAACTCAAGCTATACAAATTTACACTGGACCCCGGAAAAACGGTGCGACTAATGTGCGAATTTATATTTGAATTTATCTACGGAAGATTCGTTGCTTTTAATACGCGTTATTCGTGGAGAGGAAGGGGATATACATGCAGTGGAATGTTTAAAAGAGTCAGAAAAAGGCGTGGCGGTAAATATTTACCCTGAATAATAATAATCAACAGAATTCATTGTCTTCTATGATTTCATTCAAATCAAGCACCTAAAAGTATGCAATTGTTTTTTAAACTTTTAAGTTTCTAAGTTAAACAGGGTATTCTGCAGTCGGTATTCCTTTTCAGCGCACTTACTTGCTATTCCTGAAAGCAGCTCTGAATTTATCAGCTTGCACTTAAATTGCAAATTCAACAAGACTTAATTTGACTGTCAGAAAAGGAAATAACATTTGTAGGACTACAAAGAGAGCACTCCGCACTCGGTACTCGGCTTTCGGTTTTTGGTTTCCTTAGTTTTCCGACTTTAGCAGTTTGCTGGTTGTCAGTTGCCTTTTAAGGTTTTTAATTATGACATGCTGAATGCTTGGAGATCCCAAGTCGAACTAGCTGTTGATGTTGTCACATTGACTAGTCATTGAGAAAACCAGTATGCATAGCCAATATTCTTGGCATCGCAGAGAAACAGCAAAGAATATATCGGGTTTTGTGCTCATTAGGGACACAGCTTTGGTTTCCTATTCGATTGATGATACACAAAACAGAGTTGAAACATCGTTGCTAACGTTGGTATTCAGAGCTCTTGATTAATCAATTAATATTTGTTTCTGTGCATCTTTTCAGGATGCAAACATCACGACGAGCATTTTGACATTGAAGGTGACATCGGAGAACGACAACGCGGAGCTGACGTGTCGTGCGACGAATCCTTGGTTCTCCGGCGGCGCTATCGAGGACAAGCGTATTATACGTGTGGCATGTGAGTATAACACGCTTTTGGCTACACTGAAAAAACTGCTACTAATAACACGAAACACTTTTTAAAGAACATTTTTTTATAACGTTAATTCATTTTTATAAAGAATCCTGATTTTTTTTACTGTAGTTTTTTTTAAATTTAATTTATGTACCCTTTTTTTATCAGTGTATTCAATACTCAAACATGTGCAGATTTGCGAGCTTCGTTTCATTTTGAGCTATTGCTGAATGAACTCTGGACATACTTTCAATTATGTCAACAAAGCGGTACGCTGAGTGAGAGAAAGAGAGAGAGTAAGAGAGTGAGAGGCTTATGTGTACGCTTCACACGGCTTTAGCTCTGTACGAGTGTGTGTGTGTGTTGGTGTGCGTGCATGGGTGTGTGTTTTGCTGAAAGCACTTTCCGCCGAGGCAAGTCCAATTAGAAGCGTATTAGGAGCAGAGCAACATAATTTGATTAGGGCAACAGAGCTCACACAACCCTCACTATCTCTTGGCCATCTATGTCTACTCTTGGCCATGATTCTATTGTTGGCCCTGGGGCCACAGATCCACCTGTTGGAGCGCCTCTAAGCAGCTTATGAAATGCAGTCATGTTGTCATCATCATCATCGTCGTTGAGATCATGATGATTGCTCACTGTGGTTGTTGCCTGTTAGCCTTTTGCAATGCCAACTGCTTTCGACTTGGCTTGATTAAATTTTCACTGTAATGTTTCCTGCGCTCGTTTTTCGCCTATAAACTCCTCCTCCTCCTCATGCTCTCTCCGTCTCACTCCTCTATAATATTGGCAACATCCGCTTCCGGCTTCCGATTTACATTACTCCTGCCATAGCAACAAGCAACAACGAAATTAAATTACCTGCACTCAGAACAAGCTCCGGAGCAGCTCCTTGCACTCTTGTGCTGTCGTGCTCTTTTGGCTCTCGAGCAACCTAAGGCCGAACTTCATTTCAGTTTAATTTTGTGCGGCATTTTTAATAATTCACCATAAACGTCAGCAATTTTTGTGCGGGTGAGACGCCATAGTTTTGTCGTTCCACGCCTACACAAGATGGCGGCCGGATATGACGCGCTGTTGGCGCCAGTTTCTCTGTCGCGTATTAGATTTTTACAACCGTAACTAATAGACCCATTTGGCTTATGGCCAAAAAGCAGGCCCCTCGTAAGGCATGTGCAGCCAAGCGGCATCAAACCAAAACCGAGAAGGAAGGAAAAAAAGTGGAAGTCCCCAGGCAACTGGGCAACAGAGTGACCAGAAAGGAGCAGCAGCTTGAGTTAACTACATTACGCAATGGCCGACTGTAGGACTCACCTTATGAGCCATTTGTGTTTATTATTTAGACTTTTATCCGGCTATTTGTAGCGCTCATTAGATTTGACGCCGCCTCTTTACCTACACAAGAACTGACTTGATTTCTATTCTTTTCCATTTTTTCTGCCTTTAGATCCGCCCACCGTGTCGGTGCATTTGGCCAACGAGGATCCCAGCCGTATGGTTACACGTGCCGAGGGCCAAAATGTCACATTCAAGTGCCGTGCAGATGCGAGACCTCCGGTTACCAGCTACTCGTGGTTCAAGAACGTAAGTGTGCACACAGATTTCCCATTTCACTTACATCCCATCACCCATCTCCCACTTGCCATCTGCCATTTGGCCAACAACTGTTGACGCCTATCAAGTAGCCAGACACATTTCTGGCAATTTTTATTATCAATTGCTTAAATTTCGTCGTACCCTCACTCTCACTGGCACTCAGGGAAGCAACGCTGCTTTTAGCTGTCGACATTCTTGTGGAAACTTAAGCAGACACTTTGCGGTTTAATTTAATTTACCAAAAATTGTTGGCAACACCAAAATTTCCAACGCTTCGGGCAGCTTTTAGGCAATGGCAAGGCGTAAAATATGTGGCCATGGCCACGCCCAGTTTAGCCACAAATTTTCCACTATGCTGCGTATACTTGATATATGAGATATGGTATTTGTATTCACCAGAAACATATAATTGCTTCATGATGCCTTTAATTGAAGCCCGATTCTTATTTCAAATTATTTGAGCATTAATCATAGGACAAGTAAACCAGATTTCACATGAACTCGCACACAACAGGGCTCGTCTTTCATTCATAATCGCATTAAAGCCACAAAGCTTGACCATCATTGTTCGTCGTTAGATGTATTGTGCTGTTGTTATAACTAAACGACAAGGTTTTGACATCCTTTGACAGTTTTGTTCACATGAACACATCATCATTTTTCATGGCACAGCAGAAAATCATATTTCTTAGCCTACCTCCCTCCCTTTCTGCTCTTTGTGATACATATTTAACAAATTACTTCAAGCCATTGTGATCGAAATAAAAACGAACTTTTCAATATTTAAGGGGCAGTGCGACCTTCGGTCTTTTTGACTTTTCCTTTTTAGCAAACAAAACACATAAAAATTGCTAAAACTTGTGAAAAACGATGCGCCAAATGTGCACAAAAGGTTGCCTAAAGAGGGAAATGGCAACGAAAATGAAAGCAAACTTTGCACCATTCCCAGTTGAGCTGACAACTTGCATTTCCGGCGAAAACTTTTACTTTTTTCTCAGAGCTTCCACTTCACTATGCCAAAGCAATATTGAATATTTAATAGGCACACATATTTTCTAAAGATTAAAACATTTGAATTTATTAAAAGATACTTTTTTCAGCATCAAGAAAAATTAATTAATGTTCACTTTTTTATCTGTGATAAAAATATTTTCAAATTTAATTATACAACGTTTTTTCATACTCATTTAATTTCTGCAGCCTGTTGTCAATTGTCAGTTGTTATGCAGCAATAAATGAATTAAAAATACATTATGTAATGCACCTGCAATTAGCTTTCTCTACACTGCTGATGGATAACAACACGGCCATATAATTCATTTTGCAAATTAACATGTTACATACATTTTATTTAATATTTTTTAATGCAAAAGGTCGCATCGCTGCGGAAAGTTATGGGCTGACTCGTATATATCCTGTAGTTGCTAGTGGGAAAATGGGTTGCCTTCATTTTCAAAGCCTTTTTATGCGAGGTATTTGAATGAAATAAATGAATGCAATATTGAATTCAAGTTTTGACAGCTGCACAAATGACACTCCATTTATGTTGTTGAGCAAAAAATTATGGAAAATTAATATGAAATTGTGCTTAATACGTAGAAAGCCACATGAAAATGCAGTTAGTGAAGACCGTGTCGGATAAACTAAGCACTTGTGACAACAGTTTGGGTTTGCATATAGCAATAGGATTGAGCATCTGAGGATTTGAAGCACTGGAACGCAGAATAAATATATAATACGATTTAAAATATGTCAATCGCAGTTTAATTTTTTATGCTGCTTTGTAGTCAAGCATTTTTTATATAAATCACAAACTAAAAAAATTAATATGCGTGTAATTAGCTATATAGATTTTCAGTAATCAGCAGATAATGGATTTGAAAAAGTAATATATTAAATTAATTAATGAATAGCTAAGCTTTACTCATATTTCAAAGCTAAAAGCTAAGGTTTCTGCATTTTATTAAATTTACTCTAATTACTGTGCTAATTTAAGCTTCTAACTCTTATAGCTCTTACTGCCTGGCAGTCAAAAAATGTTTAATAACTGTTAGCCGAGAGGAAATGCTCTTGAAGTGCTTCCACATGAGATGAGTTCGTACCTTAGTAACTTTAGTAATTTTAGATTGCCCTTCAAAAAATGCTGAATTGCACCAACTTTAATCAAGCCTTTAACAATTTACAACTCGGAGATGAACTCATAACATCTTCATACCAATATCCTCGTGTTCTTTACATTTTTTGTATATTATATTACATTTTGTTGATGTTTTTACCCCTTGTTTGTTATTGTTGCAGGGCATGCGTATGTCTGGCGAGAGCACGGAAATCATGCACTTGACACAGCTGGAACGGGAGAGTGCAGGAGCGTATGCCTGCGGTGCGACGAACACGGAGGGGGAAACGCGGAGTTCCAGTCTCACGCTGAAAGTGCAGTGTAAGTAAGCAGCTTTTGTTGCTGTTGGCAGGGACGCAGATTGCGAACAGTAGCGAATTTATTGTAATAGAGAGCCAGAGAGCACAATATGATGAAATAACATGGCAGAACGGAAACGGAAGTTGCAAAATAAAATCAACTTGCTGCTAAAATCAACAACAGCAACAAAAAACTAAAGTTGCCAACTTTTACAGCGGATGAGGAAATTGCTTAGAAATGATGCATGGCCATACCCAAACCAGTATATACTAGTGTGTGTTTGTATTTTGGTGGTATGTGCGTGCACGTGCTTGTTTACAATTGTAAAATTGTTGTAGCAGCCAGTCTAAATAACCGCCATTGATTTACACACCAACAAAACTTTTGCCTATAAATTTAACTGGCAATTTTTGCCCTGCGAAAACTTTATCATAAACCTCACGACGCGTTTTCCCTCATTGGGAAAAGCGGTGGCAAATTTTTCATCCTGTGATTAATGTGCATTGCATAAAGCGACGATTGAACCAAATAAATCAAATGATCCATAAGTGAAGCTTATCTTACAGCAAATTGAAATCAATTCGTTTACCTTTTCTAAAATTAAAACTCGCCGTACTGTTGTGCTGAAAGGGCTTTCTGTCGATTATTTTGTACATTTTTGTGCAAATCCCTTTTACTCCCCCCTCTCAACCCCCTTTGTTTTCTTGCCGGAAATCTACTACGGAAGCTGATGCATTTTTCAGTGCCGGCAAAAGTCAGAATTGAGTTCTTATGCTATACGACAGTTTAAGTAGTTTAAATTTGGAATTATGAAAGTTTCAAGCGAGCATAACTCTTGGCAACAAGTGTGGGAGGAGGAGGGGAGGGAAAAGTAAAACAGAAAGAGGGGGAGAGAAAGAAAGCGAGAGCATATTGTGCTGAAATGCAGTAGCTGTGTGATAACAGCGTCAAGAAGTAATAAAGCTTCAAATACTTATCAGCCTTGGCGTGACTTACATTTTAAAGGGGAAGCTTTCACCGCAGACATTCCTTGAATGTGTGTATGAGTAAGCGTGTGTGTGTGCACCAGTCTGTGTGTGGCTTTACTGTTTAGAGACAGACTTGGCCGTGGGCTAGAGCACAATTTCCGCATATGAGCGAGTATATATACTCGTATCTGGTCTCATTTTTCAGCCAACTTCAAGTGAAAGTAAACTCGACAACATCTTGCTCAATACCTGGCTAAAAACACATACACACTCATACACACACACACACACATGCGCATCTCTTATGCATACACTGAAGAAAAACAAGGCAAGTCCTCACGTTCATGAAACGGAAACATGTTAATTACTATGCCCAAGGCTACGTATCGGGCTCGACTTCCTTTTGGATTTAGCCTCTTTTTGTGTATTCTCTGGCGTTTGTTTCAAAGCTCCAGAGACGTGCAGACTGTTGCGGCAGGGGATTGAGGGCGGGTGGAGCCTGTTCATATTTGAAAGCTACAAGAATTTTTTTTTTTAAAAAGCGAAAACTTTTTTATGCGGCTTAACGACTTTCTTTCTTGTTTTTTTTTCTGCTTGCCGTTTCGTTTTTCTCCGTTTCTCCCTTGTGATTTGTTTGTGTTTTGCTTCTTTTTCTGCAGTTTCGCCACGCTGTAAGCCGGGCACTGAGCAAACTTCCATTGGAGCCATGAACATGCACTCGATACAGGTCAAATGCGAGGTTGACGCCGATCCGCCAGAGTCGGTGAGATTCAGTTGGACCTACAACAATACACGCAATGTGTCGCCCGTAAGTATTACCCATTTCATTTCGCAATTGTAGTCTGAAACTTCTGGCACCAAAAAACTTTAAGTTGGCCAACTGTAATTACGCATGTAGACGTGCTGCAGTTGACTTCAATTATTGATTCACTTGAAAGCTGAAAAGATTGCACAGCAATTAGAGAAACTTGTGTTAAATACTTGAACTCTGACTCGGGGACAATTCCACAACAATTGAACCAAAAGTCTGATGAACAAAGGCCAAAATGGGAATCAGACCGAAGAAAGTTTTCGAACGTGACTGAATTAAAATTTAATCAAAATATATAAAATTCGCAGTGGTTAGCAGTAGTGGAGCACACTGAGAGAAAGGACGTTTGAGAACTGTTTTAATTTCGAGAGATGTTTCAATAAGAATTGTGCTCCTTTTTCGATCAGTTCTTCCAAGAAGTTGTACCAACAACTACACATGTTCTTTAACCTCCTATTTGTAACACTGTTCGCATATTGAGGGAGTATTAACAGCTGTCCCAGTGTCAGAAGCATTTGCTTTTGGGGTTCGTTTAGGTAACTTTCAATTTGAAATGCAAAGCAAGAAAGGTTTTAAACTGCAAATCTGGCCAAGAGATTCGCTTCTAAGGCAACTAAGGATTGCGACAAGCTGTGCACAATAAATACCGTAATTCATTTACCGCAAAAGTTATTTGAAAATCTGCAGTCCCAGCTGAACTGAACGGAACTGAACAGAACAGAACAGAACTCAACACGATTTCTACTGAATTCGAATGGAGCTGAGAGACTTAACCAACTGAGTATTTGCATTGCCATAAAAACGTATTTGCCTTTTGGAAAGTACACATAAAGTATATATACAAATATATATATGTATGTGTGTGTGTTTTTGCTTGCCTGGCTTCAATGATTTTTGCCAACGTTTGCACTACGTTTTCTAATCCTTTCCCTCTTCCACTCAGGTGCTCAACTCCAGGATACAATCGAACGGTTTGACCAGCACTATGACGTATCTACCGCAAACCGACTCCGAGTTAATAACTTTAGCTTGTTGGGCCAGCAATGTGGTGGGCAGACAAACGGCGCCGTGTCTCGTGCACATACTGCCAGCAAGTAAGTACAGCAAGAGCAAGACCAAATTGCCACACCCCCTTTTTAGCCTACCCGACTGCCAACATTGTGTGCAATTTAAACAAGACGCCGCTAGTGTCGGTCTTGGTGTCGATGTCGGTCTTAGTCAATGTATTATGCAAACCTAAGGATCTACTTACATAATTGGTTAGTCTCTGTCTGCATGTGTGTGCAACCGTGTGTGTGTGTTTGTGTTTTGTGCAAGTGCAGCTCCTTCGTTGGAATTCTGGCAAATAATCATGAACATCGCGGCTCCATCATTATGCCTATCTAAGGGCCAAACTTGTGCATCATTAATGCAAACTATGGGCGTATCTTTAGCCACACCTTTATTTGCACAAATTGCACAAAATTTACCTGCAAATAACAAAGCCAGAAAGTGGAGGTTATTATGAATTGCACAAGGCCTAAACATTTATTTGAGTAACTTATGTTCTTGGTAACTTACTTTTAAATATTTCTTTATATGCAAACAAATGTGTAATTAAAAAAAAAATGCTTTATAAAGTAAATAAAGTCAAAAATGGTTTATAAAATAAAATTTAATAATCTTTTTGTGCGTTTATCTGCAGATGCTCCCGAGGCGCCCAAGGCCTGTGAACTGAGGAACGATACCGTCCTGGAGGTGGTCTGTGTGGCAGGCAGCGATGGTGGACTCACCCAATACTTTATGCTCGAGGTGGTGGGTGGGGACTTGCTCTATGCCAGTGAATCGGCTGCGGGGGGCAGAGGTCAGTTTGGTGAGACGCTTGGCCAGAACGATAATGAGATATCCACGCTCAACGATCAGGTGAGTTCAAAGCAAAGCAGCACGAGCTGTTGATAGACAGTGAATGGTTAAACATTTGATTGAATTCAAAAATGATGTTAAGAGACTCGATGAACATATGGTCAATTAGTGAGTGTGTTCGTTCTCTCTGACTTTTCCGCTTGAATTAATAATAAATATGATTTTAGCAGACGGGAGGGGAGTTGAGTTCACTACAGTTAACTTCAGTTTGGTTCGCATCGGTTTGGCTCGTTTCAAGCGTAAAAAGGACAACGTAATTAATGCTATAAGTTGGCAGTTGGGGCATTTTAACCAACTGAGTGGACAGACCCAAAGCTTGATCTGCTTTGGTACTGTACTGTACTGGCCTGGGCTGGTCTCAACGCAGCTGAACTCATCTCGTCTCATCTCATCTATAAGCCAATGGCAAACACATGCTGAGTTATTAAATTATCTCTGTCACTCGTAAAAGAGAATATCATATGAAAATTTCATTTCATTTCGTTTGGTTGCTTTCAGCAAACTTGAGATGAGGAGAGCAAAAGGGAGTCGAGCAGGGGAGGGGATTGCTTGGTTTGTTCATGCAGCGTTAGTCGAGAGTTGAGTTTATTAGCAAAGTAGCCAAGCGCAAAGAAACAGAAAGAGATGCAGACACAAAATGAGAGAGAGAAGGAGACGGAGACCGAGACAGATACAACGACCAGAGGATGATGAGCAGGACATGAACGTTGACCAATGTTGGAACGTTTGCAGCTTTAAAGTTTTACGCTAGATAAAAATGGCATACAAAGGAGGAGGAGGAGGTGCTGGGAGGGAAAAGGGCCGGGTCGAGCCACATTGACAGCAGCTTGGCCACTCATTGGGTGAGTGGCGGTGTGGTTGCAGAGGGAAGGAGAGGCAAATGCGCCGCAAGGACAACATAAATTACTTACGCTTACTTGAGTGGGAATTTGTGCGTAACCAACGAAGCTCACTCGATTGTGTCCCATTACGACAAACGGATATTCAGTTTAAAATTTCAGACAACGTCCTGGACAGAACAATGTGTCCCTCTGCAACAGCCACAGCCCCCCCTCACTGGCCCCATTTCACTTCTGTTCTCTACCTACGCCCATCTACTCTACATTTTTAGGCATGAATAATTATTTATGTGATGTGTGTTTTTGTTGTCCTAAAAGTTGGGCAACAAATACACATGGCATACTTTACAGCCATATGTCCAGCATATTATTAAGCATATATGTAGATACGTGATATCTTAGACTGTCAACTGGTTATCGTTTTTAAAACAGACTGCGTGGCCCGATATGCTTATAGTCATGCTTTTTAATACCCGTTAGTCGTATGTGATACACTCCATTAAGCGTGTAGTGCATAATCTTAGCTATGACCATGAACAGGGAGTTTCCTTTACTTTTAAACAATAAGTTTAGCAGAAAGTAGCGAAGTGTTTGTCATATATTAATGCAGCACCTAAAAGTATGCAGCAGGTTTTAAGCTTTGTAAACGGGTAGCTCATAGTCGAGCGACGACTAAACCGCTTGAAATTGTTTTGCTTTGTTCTGTCAACATTATCGCATCTTTCTACTTTTTTACTCTTGTGTTGTTTTTTCCAGGCTACATCTGCACCCATCTTTCGCATGCAGGAGAACAGTCCACAATTTCGTTTGAATAATTTAGAGCCGGGACGTGAATATCAATTTTTAGTTTATGCTGTTAACGCCAAGGGACGCAGTGAGCCGCCGGTGGTGATTGAACGTGTGCGCGTGGCTGCACAACTGGGACCATATGGTGAGTACCCGAAATACCGAACAGCCGACTAAACGAATGACAGAGGGAAAAAATGCGAGTAAAAACAAAAAAACAAAAAAAAATAATACCAAAAAGGGGAACTCGTCACATAAAGTGTGCCAAAATATTCGCCAATTGGCAAAAACTGAATTTGCCTGCTACTATGCTTGTGGGTCACTTTTTGTTGGCCAAGTCAATAAAGTCGCCTGAGTTGGGTAGTTGGGTAGTTTGGTAGCTGCTGATGTTGCCTCTGTTCACTCGACGTGGCCGTGTGTCTAATTCAACGCTTCACTGCATTTTCAAATCAACGCAAGTTCAAGGAAATCGTCTTCAATCAGCCGCCGCGAAAACTGTGCACATGTCTCTGGCAGCACACACCCAAACACACACACGAAAAATAAAGGAGAAAAGAAAAGAAACCGAAAGCAAAAACAAAAAACAAAAAAGGAAAACCTGATGTTCCAGCGGTAGCTCTCTTGCCTACCATTGTGGGCGTTGAGGACGCCCTTTTCTAATCCACTGACTGAGTTATGCAGCGATGCGTAAAGCATTACAGCATTTTCCATCAATTGGGAAGACTAAAAGAGGGAAGGTAGGGAGAAAGAGAGAGGGATGGAAGTGAGAGCGAGAGAGAGAGGAGCGGAGCACGCATACGCATATTACGTATACGCAAGGGCGTGCCACGACAGCCTCTTCATTTTACCCCATGCTTAACGACATAACGACAGCTGTGTCTGTGTGTGTGTGTGTGTGCTGGGTGTGTGTATGTCATTGGCAATGCCTTTCTTTATTTCATACCCATCGAGCAAAGGCAAAAGCGAAATTGCTTCAATTTTCGTTTTGCTTAACGGGACGCCGTAGACACTTTGCTTTTATTGTTCGCCCCGCATTCGCACTCACAACAACACAACAACTACAACAACAACGTTGTCATTATTTTCATGCTGATTTTTATTTTTATCTGCATTTCCATTACCGTTTTCATTTTCATTTTGGTACTCATACTCCAGCCGCAGACAAACAAACCGTCAGAGCCACATTGTTTGGCCGTTTCGGCCATTTTCCATTTGCCTTAACGGTGCGCATTGTGAGTTCTCCATAAATCACACATACATATTACCCACTTTAATGCGGCTAATTGTATTTGATACGCAAATGTTCAATTAAATGTGATCAGGTCAACCAACATTTGCAGTCTGTGAACACGAGTGAATGGGTTAGTTCTGAGGCGAGTTGCCATAGAGACGCAGAGAGATGACTCTGTCAGTCTGTCAGCATTATGCGGTCGCATTAGGGGCAACGGCAGTGCGTCCATTCAGGCCTCGGTACAATAACTGTAATTACCAGAGAGCCCATAGAGTCGGAGCCAGGCCAAGGACTGCAGAAAAGGATCCCCCGAAGGCTCCATTGCGCTTCAAGTACAAGTAATTTATGCGAAATTTTAACAGTGGCAGTGTCAGGCGCCTACGCAGTTTCTATTATTTACACAATGCTTGGGATTTCTTGGCGTCTCTTTATCGCACTCTCTCGCTTACTCTTACGCTTGCTCTCGCTCACTCTCGAGCTGTTTTCCTCTCTGGTGTGTGGTAATAAATTGTAAAGACAGGAGCCAACGTGAAGTAACAATATTTACGTGTGAATAATAGCAAATCCGTCGACGCTTGACGCTGATTTTTGCTGCTGATTTAAATCTGTTTATGCCTCAACCCAAACACGCACAAAAATAAAATAAAAATGCTACGGAAAGTAATAAGGAATCCCGGAAGAGCTGGAAAAAAACAGGTGAATTTATTAGATTTTACTCAATGAAAAACGGTGCAGGAATCACAGGCTGCCACACTTGACTTCCCATTGAATGAGAAAGCAAATAACTAGATGAAGTTGCCAGCTGTGAAAAAAAGCCGGAACAGCAGAAAAAATACAACAAAAGTCACAGTCAAAAGTTAAAAGCCAAATGTCGAATACCGCAAGCCGAAAGCAATGTTAAGCAACTGGTTAAAAGATAAAGAGAGGGAGAAGCAGAGAGAGAAGAGAGAAAGGGAGGGAAGTGGGCAAAGAAAATTGAATGAAAAAAGGCCAAGCAAGTAGGCCGCAACAACAAAAATTAAATTGAGCCGCAGGTGTAGGCAATTTCCACTTAAATGCTCACTCTGCCACTTGCCACTTGCTACTTGCCGTTGCTGCTTGCCACTTGCCACACTTGGCTGTGTTTCAACCCGCAAATGGAGCGGAATTGCTGCAAGCAAGTGGCAGGTGAGAGGCTCGGACAAAAGGGACTGGGCTGACATAAACGAATGTATCGCATAAATCTTTGCCACGGGGATCATAAGCTCAGACACCAGACATTGTGAATACACGTAGAGGGCACAATTTCCGTTTGCTCATCTTTCTGCTGGCAAAACTAATAAATATAAACAATGCCGTTCACATGTTGTTAATAATTGCCACAGCTTTTGGCTATAAGATGGCTTGATTGGCAACTTAGCGAAATGTGAAAAGGGGGAAACGGGAAGGGGAAAATGGCAATTAAAGCCAAGTTGAATCAAGGTCATGGCTGATTGGCGACCATCACGTCGTCCAATTTGGCTAATTTCAATTTTCAACACAATTTACCACGGCAAAACAGCAAAACGACAAATGCAAAGAAATATACAACCACATAAACAAACACGTATACAAATACGCAGACAAATACAAACACAAACACAAATACAGTTAGGGCAATCAGTTAAGCAGAAGGCGAACTCACAGAGAATAAAACAAAACAAATAAATAAATGGCAAAAAGAAAACTGAAAGAGGGAAAAACTCGAAGCGCGTCTCCAACTAATTTCAAGCAAATAACAAATCATTGTGAATGTGTGTACACATGTGTGTGGAGTGAGAGGGTGTGCGTGTGTACGTTCCCCCTCTCCTCAAGATGGAGAAAACTACAATTCTATGCGTATTTCATTTCCCATTTTCTTTGCCCGACAGATGATTCTATACTCTCGGAGGATCCAACGCCCGCGGAAACCACGCATCACGGCAGCAATGGCATCGGTGGCAACGGCGTTGGCGGCAACTCAGCCGTCGGCCTCGGCGCCGGCGCCAGCACCGGCAGCGGACCGGAGAAGCAATCGACGCTGCTGATACTCGCCGCCGTTGTGGCGATAGGCGTCGTCATTGTGACGTCAATTATCGTGGCCGGCATCGTTGTTGTCTGTCGACATCGGCCGCGACCACCTGAGCCGCAGGAAGTGCGCAAGAGCATGCGGTAAGTGGAGTCGAATACCCTGTAAAGGGCGGCTATCTATTATATAAAGTGTAAACTATAATTTAAAGTCAATGTTTGGAGTAGGAAAGTGGATTTTGGATAGTATTTATTTCTTCGATCATTTCCATAAGGTGTGCATTAAAATGCACCATAATCTGATAAGTGTAATGGTGTACACAGTCTAATTCTTTACTACAGGGTATCGTCTAGTTGTGGCGAACTGTCGCTCACCCACGTCCTTGTTGTCTTGATGTTATTGTTTTCAGTTGAGCATGTAGAAAAACTAATAATAAAATTGTTTGTTGTGCTGCGGCTGTGCCTGTGTGTGGGCTTGCGTGTGCTGGTGTGTGTGCGTGTGGGAGTTGTGTATGCAGAAATATTTACAGCATTATTTATTTGCGGCACGTATGGCACAGGTGCAGCCGAAGGAGACTAGACGACTCTGAAACAGCAGCAGAAGGCAAGAAAAATAAGTTAAAATAATTGTTGCATACTTTTTTGCGCTCTGCCTTGTAAGACGCAAGCACTAACCATATGAAGCGTTCTTAAAGATGCTAGGAAGTCAAATGATTGCATAAGAAATTCAATTCAATTTAAGTTCATTATATAAAATCTATTCGATTAAATAAACTCGCAGAAATGAAGTGAGTGCGGTTCGAATCGCTGGCTTACAAGTATTTAAAAAGTTGGCTTTAATCGATAAAAGGCCACAAAAGGGTGTCCCAGCTTCATTACTGACAACTAGCCTGGAATGGTCAAATCGATTAGCCCGAAGCCAATTCAGGATGCTGGGAGGCACCTGGAGAAGGAGCTATTTGAGGCTAAACGAAGTTCACGCAGCTGCCCACTAAATTATGCTTAGACTGTAATTAAATTAATTAAACCTGCACCTGACTTCGACCCACAAAAGAGCTGGTAAAAGAATCAAAACGAACGTCACCCTAACACAGACACACGCACACACATACCTTTCTACCTCCTACTCTTTTACACAGCAGCGGAAACGGAAGTCGCTTGGCCGCTTTGCTGCCATTGCCACAGTGGCAAGTAAGTTTCATTTAAGATAAGAAATCTGCGTTGGCTTTGAAAGGGTCGCACCAGCAAAGAGTAGATAATTAAACAGCTGCTTAGCTTCGTCCCTGCGTATCTCCGTCGCCGTCGCCGTCTCATTCTCTTGCTTTTCCCATTCTTTCTGGTCCCCTTCCTCTCACTCTTATCATTTCCTCCTTACAAAACTCTGTCAACTGTCAGAGCTGCGGCCAGGTGCGAGTTGACGCTAATGAAAGACAAACTTGCAGTAACTGCGGCATTCACTACGCACTTTGTGTGTGTCTTCGCCTCCCTTTGTTCCCCCTCTTGCTCTTCTTCGCCGTGTCTTTCTTAGTCGCTGCCATTTAGCTGTTCCTTTGGCTCCGTCTATAGAGCTGTCCTTCACATTGATGCTGCTACTTAATCGTATCAAGCGTCTGATTATCAGGCCATCTGTTTGCTCTTTTTAGCACCTCAGCTACAGTGATGCATATATTTTTAGACCCACTGTGAGTCTGGTCGAATATTAATTAAAAGAAGTATGCAAAACTAAAGCAAACAGTTGATTGACCGTCATATCAAAGTGTACTTTATGCGGGTCATTAAATGAACGTGAACTGGAATTGTCCGAGTTATAAGTAAATTATGTCAAAGTGAGACATGCCACACACACACACACGTACTCCGTTAAATACATAGAGAATTTGTGACAATTTCCGTGCACCCTTCCTACACTTCCCTTCTCACTTTGCTGGGTTTATTTTCAGTTGCGCCAGTGCATTAATTTTAATGATTTGCCTTTTGTGGCAAAAGCATTAGTACAAATATTTACACACATACACGCACTCACACCCACATGGATTCGCTGTGAGTGCCACAAGTTGCAACTGATAAGGGCATGGTCTAATTAGCATACACCGAAGGAGAGAGAGAGGTGTAGAGGGGGAAAGTTGACTTTAAATTAAATTCAACAACTGTTTATAAGGTAATAGTTTATCGAACAAGGCAGGTTGTGGTCGCTTTGCGTATACGCAACGTGCGACAAGCTATTAAATTGAAATGGCGCAAAGTTGCAGCAGTTTGCTCCCAAATGGCTGCCCCATATTAAAGTTTGACTTGTGGCAGGCAACAAACTGCGCTGATCTACGGTGGGGTCATGTCGTTTAGCTTGTTTTTTGCTCTGCTCACAGTTTTTTGTTGCTATGCAAAATAAAAGTGGACAGTGTCTTGGGAACTATTAGCAAGTTGAAGCCATCGACAAAGCGACAAACTGTTTGTGTGTGAAAACTTTTAATAGATTTGTAAGACTTGTTTTTCATCTGCTCTCGTTTTTTTTCCCACAGGCCTGCGCGAAACGATGTTCCCTCGATGTACATTGAGGAGGACGAACTGAATGAGCTGGAGGAGGGAGGAGGACGAGCAGCGGAGATCCGAGCACGCATAACACCTGCGACATCGCACCTTTGCGGTGGCATGGGCGGTGCTGGCGGTGGTGTCGGCCCCGCCGGTGGTGCCATTGTGGGCGTTGGCGGTCCACATCATTACATCTCCGAGAGCTTCATACAGTACGCGCAGCCCAGTCTAAACGGTACTATTCCAAAATCTATACTCAACAAACTGTAGTCCGTAATGTCTATCCTTAGTCTGTAGTATAATGTAGTTTAGAGTATTTAGTTTTCTTTATTTCCTATCTATTTTTCTATCTGCATCCCACTTGGTTTGCTTTTTAGCTCTTGAGTTTATTACGAGTACGCACTTTAATTTAATTCGTATTCATAGTTTAAGTTGATTGAATTGAAACTTAATTGAATTGAAGTCTGTCGACTGTAAATACTTTAGTATTTAGTATTCATCATTAATAATTGCCTGCCTGTGCAACGAGTACTTAGTATATAGATTAGCTTGAATTACACAGCAATTGAATAAAATGATACATCAGTTTGTAGTTTTATGTTTTTCGAGTGCATGTAAAATAAGTATTCAGTCGAAATGGTCTGGAACTGGTTTGGACTTTGCAATTATCAGTACTTTTTCTGTTAAACGAAGGTTTAAATTGTCGCCAATCGAAATGGAAATACTAATTGGCATTTATTTCATTTCGTAAAGTAGCTTACACACCCAAACACCCCCACTTTACCCAGCTATCTCTTTGCAAAACTAGCTTTGATCGAAATGTTTCAATTGAAATTGATTTATATTTAGAATTCGATTATACGACATGTATAGTACTTCTGACAAGCACTCGAGGTGTACACAGTGCGTATGTGTAATGTGTAATGTGTGTGCACACAGATTAGCTCACCTGCCTTCCTATTAGTTGAATATTGTGCCCTATAGTAGCACACTAAATTTCCCCTCTCATTCACCTACTCTCTCTATCTCTTTACCTATGTATTTATCTCCCTCTCTGTCACTTTTTGCCTCTGCCTTTGTAACTGTTGGTTGACTTCCTGGTTGCTCTTAACTAATCATCAAACTACATTCTAAACTTCGGGTTGTAAATACCTTGCCTAGTACTTAGTGCAACAACAACTTTTTAGCAAAAGTTGCAAGTTTCTAGTCCCCCTTTCCTAAACCCCAACCCCCCTGCCCTGCGTAGAGTGCCCACTTGTGAAGATAAAGTACTGGTATTGAAATGTTACCCTCATTCGTAGGCGATGTGCTGTTACCTTTGCTTGTTACCACCACCAACAGCCAACAGACACCGTCGAGCAATCTTCGTTACCATCGTTCAACTGCTCCGGTCTCGGCCACAATGTCGGACGTTGTTGTGGCCATGCCCCAACCAGTTGCTGCCAAGCTTTGTGCAACAGCTGCCAATGCCGTTGCCTGGCCACCCAAATGTATGCAAACTCAATTTTATATAACTAAAATCTGTGCACTGCAACAGCAAGACCCAAAGCAAAAGCAATTGCAGCAAAAACAATAACAATAACAACAACATGAACTGAAATATAAAAACAAGAACAACAGGAAGAATGCATAGTAGAAGAAGAAGAAAGAAGCAGATGAAGGAGCTGGTCACATGCATGTCTCAAATGCCATTCACCTGCACAGATTTTGACCAGCTTTTCAATTAAGCCAAGAATTGTTTTACCCCAAAAACTGTTGCAATAAAACACAAGAATTTACTTGATTTCACATTTTAATTTATTGTCATTGTCAAGCATTCTCTACCTTTCTACCCTTTCTTCTCTTTGTCTCTCTCACTTCCTCTCCATTGCCTTTTTTTGCACCATTTGTGCCTAAGTTTTGAGCCAATTGTGTCATTTTGTCTCTGTCTCTGTTGGCCCTGCAAATTGTCCAACAAATTTCCTTCAATTTAAGGTATTTTCTAATTGTTGATGCGATTTCTGTTGCCAGAACGTAATTGTGTGTGTGTGCCATTAAAAAATTTAAATACTCAGTCGGCTTTGTGGCGCCCAGGGCAATAAATGGACTTCACTAGAACTTGTTAAGGACTTGAGCAGGACTGGCTGTTGAAATTGAATAGAATGTGTGTAGGGATTGACAGTGTCTGATAGATTCATTTACTCAGAGGTGTCTATATTTGTGATAACCCTATCTGAACTTATTTAAGGAGTATCATTTAGTTTACCAAAAAAGAGCAAAAGTTTCTAAGAAGTGCTGAAATACACCACAATACTTTGTTTGTATTGATATTTGTGTGGGTGTGAGTGTGTGCGTGTGTGAACTCTACGGACATACGGCAAATAGAGATCATATTGCATTGAAACACACAACAACAGAGAGGCATAAACTTTCATTCATTTTACGAGCACTCATGCAATAAGACAAACACGTGAATATGCAAATACGTTTGCACGTCTCTATACTTATGAGTGTGTGTATGTGTGTGTGAGTGTGTTTGTGTGAGACTGCAACAAATTTGCGGAATATGTTGCTCGCTCTGTTTATTTTGCGAGCTTGTGTCTACTTTGTTTTAAGTTTGAGTTGCATAAATTTCAATTATGTATTGCGAAAGAACTAAATTAAAAAGCAAAAAATACACACGCAACCACACGCACTCGCACACACACACACACTCGCAGTGACTGTCATGGAAATATGTCACAAAATGCAAATATTATTTAATGTGCAGATGTGATGTGTGTAGTATACGTGATATTATTTTTAAATATATTATGCACACACCTCATGCCACATGCCTCATGTCCCTGAACTCGTATCATCTGCGATTGCTTGTCGCCTTAATGGGAATTTCAGCCTAACTCAAAAGTCACAAATTAGCCACATTTGATTTTGTCAGTGTTTTAATACGCTTTATTCATGTATTTGTACGCTGGCTGTTTTTACATTCTCCCTGACAACTTTTAATTTATGTGCGCCGAAGGCTTTTAGCTCTCAACTCAGCACACACACACACACTCCCTGTCAAACGTTTCTGTACGTTGTCTGTATTTACTTGCAAAGCCTCACGAAAGTTGCCCTCTGACTCCAGCACACACCCACACACACCCTCCAAAACACACTCATTCCGTTGGTACATAAACCAAGTTGACTTGGACTTGCTTACAAGACACTAACAACTGCTGAAGTCAGACTCAAGTGCGACTTGGCTTCTTGCAAAATGCTGTAACTGTTGCTTTTCTTTACGAAAACAAAAAACGGAAGACAAAAATGATACAGAAACCGCTTTAAGTTGGTCGCATCGCAAATACCCTTCAGCTGTCTTCAAAGTGACCACAAAGTCACAAAGGAATACTCAGGACAGGTGTTAAAAGTAGCAGACAGTACAGTAAAAAAACAATGCGGAAAATATTCAAACACGACAATGAAGGGATTGTTTTCTATTGTTTCTTGGTGTTTTGTCTTTGCTTATGTTTATTCTTCACTATTTTAAAGTTAGTTGAAAAATACAGTTTTACTTCCTATTTTATTTTTCCTGCAGTTATATTTAACGTGATTTTTAACCTCTGTATTGTTTTTCATTACAATTACTTATTATAATATATATCATTTTATTTTCCACATTATTGCAAAAGTCGCTCCTAATTTGGCTTAAAATTTTGCATTTCTCTTGCGCTTCTCACTTTATTTTCGCAGTTATCTTCTTACTTGTTAAGCCTTATTTTTTTGTTAAACTTTCCATTTTATTCCCCAACTATTCTTTCTTTGACACTTTATTTCTTGGCTTATAACTTCTCACATCACTTTTTTACACGTCCTTGTCTTGTTTCTGATTTCTTTACGTTACCTTCTTCACTTGTTTCTTTAGTTCCCTGCAGCTTTTCTCATTTCTTGTCAGTTTTCCCAGTTACTCTTTACAACTTTGGCCTTACCTTCCTTCATCACTAGTTCCGTCTTTGTTTTACTCTATTATTTTCTATATTAGTTTCGTTTATCGTGAGCTGTTTACCCGTAAAGTTCATATGAGAACTAATGTATTCAGAGGTCATAGGTCAGACAGTAGCTTAGCGCTTTTAGCGCAGTAATTTTAGTCAAGGAAATGAACTTCTCACACAAATGCGAGTAGCTTGTGAGCTCCCCGATGCTGTTGTCATTAGCCAACAATTTTAATTGTATACAGCCTCAAAATGTATCTTTTTTTTCCTCGTTCTCTGCGCTTCATGACAAATTGAAAGGCAGGTGGCCTTATGATGTAGCTTCACTGTAGTCTTGGGAGGCAGCAGGAGCATTTGAGTTTGACTTTTTCAGCTTTCTTATAGTGTTACATGTGTGTGCACAGTGTGTGTAGTTGTGTGTTGGGGGTGTGCGTGTATATTTGTTTTGTTTTTGCGTATGCTTCGCTTTTTTTTGTGCACATTTGTTTCATTTCATGTTGCACCATTCATTCTGCTCGACTTTTTGTGTCTCATTTGCTGTTGTTGCTGTTGTTTGTCTTGGCGTTTGTTTTGCTTTCTTCAGTTTGGCTCAGTTTTTCTTCAGTCTGTCGGTGTGTCGCTGTGTCGCGTCAAGAGTCGGGACACTAACTGGGTAACATTTGTGTAGACGTCCTTGTGCCGCAACATGTAAATGCCACACACAAACACACATTCATTTATTCCAACACACAGCTGGCAGTCTCTTGCTATGTGTGGGTGTGTGTTGGGTTTTGGTTTCTTGTGCACTTCAGCGGCACTCGTCTAATTAGACAAAGTTAAGAATGAGCTCGTAGCATGTGAAAAAGCGACTGCGAGACATCATTTGTTGCGGCCTTAGTGGCGAAAGAAGCGTTTACTTAAAGGCGCCTTAAAGTATGCTATAAAAACGGCAGCATCAAAATCAACAGTAGCAGCAGCAGCAGCGAATGGCAACGATTTGATGTGGAAGACCTTTAGACCTTTGCTTTGGCCTGGCATTTACTTTGATGTTGCTGTGGCAGCAACCGCATGAAGTGCCGCACAATTTCCTTTGGCAACATTGTTGATGCGGCCTATGCTGCCACACGCACACAGCCATACACACATACCCACACACGCTTACACATACCGTGTGGCACTTCAATGTCAAGCAACGCTCATTCATTTGTCGTGATACTTCCGCACCTCTTTGCCCTATTTGCCTTTGGCACCCGAGGGCTTTGCAACATTTTTGCGACTTTTGACATTTTTAATGCTGCCAGGCATGGCGTGAAACAGACACACACACAAGCACCCACACACACGCACACACACACACACATTGTGACGCCAGTTGCTTTAGTTTGTGCGTCTTTATGACTCAAAGACGCCACACAAAATTTTTTGTAAATTTTTGTATTTTATTTGCTGCCAAAACAATTTGCAACTGTTATATGATGTCATTTTGCAAGTGTTGTGAATTACAGAAAAGCAAGAAAAATTGAAAAACAAAACGTAAACAAACAATGAAATAAGCAAAACTAATCGGTAAACACAAATTATAATTTTGTTTTTCTTCCCGACCTCCCGCATCTGACACACGCACCCACACACTCACACACACAAAATTTGCACCCACACTAACACTCTGACATGTATACATTTACACACACCCACAACTGCTTGCCATTGTTGTTGATTTTGTTTTATGCCAACCAACCAAAGTGTATATTGCAGACCCGGATCTGATATTACCACGCGGCGAATTGGAATTTACGACTCTGGATCCCACGCTGAAGTAATTGTAAAAAGTAATATGTAATATCTACCGCAGTACATACATAAACCCCTTCAGACAAACCAACCAACCAAACCCCAGGCCCCGTGAGGTTGAACTATGATGGCTTTAGGCATCATACTCGTAATTCATGGGCATTTCATTTTATCGTGCATAGCTGTAAATTTTTAGCATAAATTTAGATATATTAATGTCAAAGGTATTACATAAGTGCATCTCAGCATATATCCTTGTCTTGCGAAAATTGAAAAAACATAAAGGAAATGAACAGAGGAATAGGAAAAAGGCTGCCTTTGCCTCGCTCTATAAATACATACACAGCAATCTCGTAACTGAAATCAAAAGTCAACTTTGTAAATATCATAACACACTCACACACATACACATACAAACACACACTCATACACTCTTACAGTTGAGAATCAAAATGATTATAATCACATTAGCAACTGTAATTCAAATTGCAGCAGCAAACGTCACATGTACATAGAGAAACCGGGCAAACATTAATCAAACCGCATTTAAATGTTGAATATAATAAATTAAATTAATGAACAATTAAGTTTATAAGCTAGTTAATAGTCTTTACTTTAGTCGCTAGGCAGATGATGATGACGATGTGTATTGCATTAATAAGTGTAATTGAATTTGTAATTAGTCTCAAAGAGCAAAACAGCAAAGAAGTAATTAATAAAATCTACTTAGAATTCAGATTCTAGGAACTAGGAACTCTTCGAGAGCGCATAAAAGTATGCAATAAATTTGCTGACATTTATGCATGCAATTATGCATGTGTTTGTGTGAGTGCGTCTGCGACTTTGTGTAATATTCAAGAATTTATTACTGCAAAACTGATATCAATATCGATTAGGCATACTCGGTTAACTGGCCCCTGCAGTTCACTCTGAAATACATTCAAGAAATTGTCCCCAAGGGCCACGCCCACAATTCGCATTCGAAATAGAATTTATGCAATTTTCATAATAGATTTGTTCAAAAGAAAATTTGCTGGCCAAGTTAGCAACTATTTATATGAATTCATGAATATTCTATTACCATAACAAAAGGGCTGGATGGCTGGCAAAGTGAGCGCAAACTTCGAGTGCATAATGAATAAATGTTAAATAAATTACAGGCCCCAAAAATACAACTAAACACAAACCGTAACAGAAACAGTAACAGTAACAGAAACAGAAGCAACAACAATAATACGAATTAATTCATTGTATGTACATGTTATAAATAAATAATTCTAAAGTAACCGAGCGACTAACAAACCACATGAAATCTTAAATAAAATATAATTCATATACTCGTATTTTGTATTTGTATGTGAATGTGGATATCAAATACGAATAACACGAAACCAAATGGCAGCCTAGCAAAATATACACTGCGTATGCGTAATAAAATAAATTAAAATTATACCAAGAAGAGCAAAAAGCGAACCGAAAATGCAAAACGATAATGAACACGAAAATGAAACTGAAACCGGGACAATCGAGAAAGAGAAAAGGACAATTTGAACTGTCTCCTATGAGTCCTTAAACTGAATCTCTCTGTCTCTATCTGCCTCGGTGACTGTCTCTTTCTAACTCTTACTGTGTCTCTCTGAAAAAGTAGCTAAAACTAAACTGATTGTTTTTAAGGCGTGGTTAGACTTACAATTAAAAACAAAAGAAACCAAAATGAACTTAAACTTAAAAATAAATTTATATAATTAAACTTAATTTAAATGATAAATATATTTTACATTTAAGCCGTAACTACTGAGTGTGTTAATAATATTAATGAATACTTAAAATAAATAAACTGAATTCAAGATGAAGATAAAACGAAGTCAGCTTCAAGTCTTTTTAATCAATTTCAATTACACCCACAAACTGCAGATGAATAACAAGTTTTTTTTTTTGAAACTTTCGCCCAAGGGTTAAGTGATATTAATGCCAACCCAAAAATCTCCAAAGCACTGGACCCACCGCCTGCCATCCGACGAACCGGGTAATCGAAACAGCTGAAAGGCGGTCAGCTAAGTCAGCCTTCATTTATTTACACGACAGGAGTTGAGGAGTGAAGTGGAAGGAGGAGACTCCTCTTCAAACTGGCTGCAACTTGGGTTGCATTATAGTTTACTCGTAAAACACTTGCCACCAATGGACCAATGGAGTCAATGTTGCCAATGGAGTCAATGAAATTTGAAGCAAACTCTTGGCAAAAGTTTTCCACTGCAGTTTATACCATTTAATACCAGTTTGCTGCATTGCATAGAATATTTATTAGCCAAAACTTTCACTACAACTTGGCCTCTGCAATAAGTCACAGTGCTCGTACTTGAACTCACACCCAGTATCGTTCTCTATCAAAATCTTACTTAATTAAGGAAAAGGTTCGTAAAGGAAAACCAAATCATAATACTGAAACAAACATTATTTTATTAGACCCTGTACTTTAAAAAAGAGTAGAGGAACATTTACCAAGAGGGATTTACCGATCTCTAGCAGCTGCTATCGACAATTTACGTCATTTACGTGCACAAAAAAATACTCACTTTGCATGTTTTAATCAAACTTACTATATAATTTACAGAATTTTATATTGCTATCGTTGCTACAAATTAATTAACATGTTGTTCGATAGCTTAAGCAGGCTCCCACTATCTGCGCTAATTGCGCTCAGAGATCACTGCCGCTGTTTGTGTGATTGTTCGCTGTCATCTGTGGCACTAACAAGGAGCACACTTTGTTTACTGTTTACGTACAGAAAAAATAATAGAAACGTCAAATTTCATATTTTTAACTTTGAATGATCATTTCTCAGCCAAATGAAGTGATATTTTGTAACGCGTTGCCTTTTTAGAGTCTAGACAACTAGTAGCATCGATTCCATGACAAAACTCAAATTTTTAAAATCGACCCCATTTTGACAAATTTTGCAGTGTTACCCCTTTGCATTTTTGTCAAAAATCGTCAAAATTTAAGATTGCGATTTTTTGACGCCAATCGATAGTCCTAGTCCTCCCGAGTCCAAAAAGTCATACCAATCGAAAATCTGACGTCTGAGCCCCAAAATATTCAATATCAAAGTTGCATAGTTTTTGACTTTCAGACTTTACACTCATATAATTTTCATACGCAGCCCGCAATTATGCTACAAAATGTTTAAGTGCTCCCGCACTCTACCCTCTGTAATTCAATTTAAATATCAGTCTGTCGCTTGCTGCTGATTCTGATCGCCTGGTGTTTCACATAAAGAAGTCTTTGATTTTGGCCTTTCGCGGATTGTTTTTGCTTGACCGCTGCGGTCTGAAGTACCCAAAATCGTAAGTTATTCTTGCTGAAATACCAGGCCAACAGAAAGATCAGCAGGTCGCAATTAAAATTAACATTGAAATAACATTACAATGTTAATTAACATAACATAACAATGTTAATTAATATAACATAACACTGTTAATTAACAGAACATAATTATGTTAATTAACATAACTCTGTTAATTTACATAACATACTAATGTTAATTAACATAATATAAATCTGTTAATTAACATAACATAACTCTGTTAATTAACATAACATAGATCTGTTAATTAACATAATTCTGTTAATTAACATAACATAACTCTGTTAATTAACATAACATAGATCTGTTAATTAACATAACTCTGTTAATTAACATAACATAACTCTGTTAATTAACATAACATAATAATGTTAATTAACATAACTCTGTTAATTAACATATCATAACAATGTTAATTAACATAACTCTGTTAATTAACATAACATAACTCTGTTAATTAACATATCATAACAATGTTAATTAACATAACTCTGTTAATTAACATAACATAACTCTGTTAATTAACATAACATAGATCTGTTAATAAACATAACATAACTCTGTTAATTAACATAACATATCTCTGTTAATTAACATAACTCTGTTAATTATCATAACATAACAATGTTAATTAACATAACAGGGCTTGCTGCTGATTCTGATCGCCTGGTGTTTCAGACAAAGAAATCTTCGATTTTGACCTTTCGCAGACTTTTTTGCTTGACCGCTGTGATCTGCAGTGTCCAAAATCGTTAGTAATTCTTGCTGAAATACCAGGCAAACAGAAAGATCAGCAGGTCGTAATGCAAAAATTATTTTGTTCAAACTGGGCTCTTGTAAATTCTGTTGCATCTTACTGTGGATTTCTTTTCGCCTGAGAATTCAACTGGGAATTTGCATATTCCAGCTGTAATACCATGCGAACAGAACTTTCAGTAGATCTCAAATCCAATATTCAAACTGTAGCCTTTCTTACTTGTTTTATTTAAGATTAATGACAAATAAAAACGACAGGCAATATTATTTATTTTATTCGAAATACAGACATCTTTCATTGGATTATTTGTGGTAATTTTTTGTGTGATTTTCAAGAGCTTTTTGGCGGTTTATTGTTGCATTCGTTGGGCGCGTAGCTGCAATATTTCTGTACTAAAAGCCGAAACTAATGCCAAATAAATCCACAGATTTGCACGAATAAGAAAACACATGGGACTGAGTGCTAGGGCAGGGAAAGTGGACTGGAGGAAGGTGAGGAGGGCAGCTGTCTGGCAAATGGCTGACCAGTTGCTGTCGTGCCTTAATGTGACAGCCGATGCTTAACCTTAAAGCTCACAAGCAAATTAGACGACGGCTGCTTTTGGCCAACATCTTTTGGCGTTCACAATGCACAAAGGCGTGCTTAGTTTGGGACACAACTGCTGAAATATTAATGCGCCAACTAAATGCCGGGCACAGGACGGCTCAACACTCGAACAACGACGATTCATTCAGCCATACCGGGTGGCGGGCGGAGTGACCATAAACGTCAGCTTTGAATTCAATTAGTGTTGGACAGCTTGTGCAGTCACAGGCGGCAGTGGATAGCGGCAAATGTTCATAGCACCATTGATGCAGTGCAGCAATTATTGGACTCTCCTGTTGACAAGCACGCCAATGGAGTTGTAAATGTCCCCCGTCCGTCCACCAACCAACGACAGCGGGAATCAACAGACATCAGGCGGGCGCCATAACAATCGCAATAGCAATCACAATCACAATCATCATCACATCAATGGTCGATCCGGCTGCTGTTGCACCGGGTCGGCAGCTTAAATTTGACAAGCCACAAACGCTGTCGAGGCAGGCAACAGCCTGCTAGCCTGCCCGCTTGCCAGCCTACTTTTTGCTCTCTTTCTCCTCCTTTATATCCACCTCTTCCTCCCTGGCTCTTTTTGTTGTTTGTTGTCTGCCTGCTAAAGGAGCAATCAGCTCAAGCGACAACTGTGCGCGAATCTATGCCAAGGACATGACGTGCACAATTCTTTTAGCGGTCGTTTCATTGTTCTTTCATCTCTTTCTCTGTCTCTCTCTCATTCCCACTCGCTTTGGGAACCCAAAATCAAAAAAACACGTTCAATTTCTGACATTTTCAACGTTTATTTCGCAACAGCTGTCTTAAATTTAAATGTAAACTCTTTAAATCAGATTTTCCCTTTAATGCTTTCAATGTATACTTGTATATCAATAATTTTCCTCTTTTTTGGTTTATTTTGTTATAATAAAGCGAATTTCAATTTTATATTCTTGTTACATTCGTTTTGCCAACCGCAAATCTCGACTTTTTTCAATGCTGAATGCAATTATTCTCCATTTACAATGCACTCAACACGAACTGGTTGCCAGCACTGGCAACGACTGTCGACAAGTTTACAGAAAACAAGAAGAAGCAGAGCTTAGCTTAACGAAGAGCTCAACTGACCGACTAGCTAAATACCTGTTCGGCAACTGGAATATCTTGATAACTCTACAAATACAATACGATCGTATATATTGGTGCAAGTCTATCTACAACTACGAAAGACGGCGCTCCACTTGGGCCCCCCTCTCTCTCTCTCTCTCTCTTTTCTCTCTCCCTCCGCCCTTCTTACTACTGAAGCTTAAAGCTAGTAAATAAAATGGTAAATAAAGTAAAAATGTTGAAATGCCAAAAGAAATGCATGGTACATATTTTACATTTATTCATTCGTTGACGTTGCTCTTGCTTTTAA
Source organism: Drosophila dunni (assembly GCA_018152125.1). Taxonomy (NCBI): domain Eukaryota; kingdom Metazoa; phylum Arthropoda; class Insecta; order Diptera; family Drosophilidae; genus Drosophila; species Drosophila dunni. The sequence continues at coordinate 11,692,663 of JAECXC010001917.1, read as the reverse complement.
GCGAAGACAAAAGGCGAACGAGGGCCAGAGACAGTGGGAGAGGAAGAGAGAGAGGGAGAGAAGGACTGCCCTGCTGGAGCTGGTAAGCCGAGCGTTAATAACAACGCTTATCTGTGGCATTAGTAGCGTACACAGCAATAGCAATAGCAATGACAACAAAAAAAGAAAAAATACGAAGCAAGAACAACAAAATAAAACGAAGAGCGAAAGAAAAAAAAAATGATAATGAAAAAGTGAAATAAAAGCGCAACAAGAGCGCTAACAGACAAACAGCCGAATGGCAAACAAAACCGAGAAAGAGTGGGAAGAGTGAGAGGGAGAGAGAGAGAGAGAAAGGAGCGGAAAGCAGTGGGATGAGAAGTGAAGAAGGAGAATGGAGTGGTCTCTACATAAGTAATTCAAGCTGCTGCTACTGCTACTGCCGCTGCTGGCGTGACAACTTCAACTGACAGCCGCAGCGCAGCGCCATCATCCATTATCAGCAGTTGGCCATCTTAAAGTGCAGCAAAAACAACACAGGAAGCAGACCAAAAAGCACAAACAGAAGCAGCAGCAACAAAAGCAACCAAAGTGCAGTTTGGACAGCGGGCGGTCGCATAAAAAGCACTGAACAACAAAATGTCGCATTGTTTTAATGCATTTGGCGCAACGACAACAACAAGGGCAACAACTATGATGATGATGATGCCGCTACTGCTACTGCTGCTGGGCACACACTGCGTATGGGTAATATCGCGAGGCAAACCACAGCAATGTCACATTACGTATACGCCGCGTGCTACTTGCCGCTCGCATCGCCGCCAGCGTTTGCAAGTGAGCTCGATTGCCGTTGGTGTTGCTGTTGCTGTTGCTGTTGTGGGGTTTGTTGTCCCGGCGAATCCTTAACTGTGAACGTCACATAGTAACGTTTATTGCTGTCCAACTTATCCGCTGGCAGTGAAATTAGTTGTTTACTCTTTCCGTGTGAGAGCTCCAGCGCAACTTTGTGACTGCATTTCCCAGCGCCATTGCCGACGCCAATGTCGACGCCAACCCCAACGCCGACGCCGACGCCTGTACGACCGCTTGAGGCTCGTCCGCTGGTCAGTATTTTTGGCAGATAAAAACTGCTAACGCTGCCGGCTTTTTTGTATGGTCCAAAGCCAAACTTGGGCATCGTGTGGTGATTCATCATGGGAACTGCAAGAGTAGATAGAGAGATAGCAAACTTTAGTGACAGGGCGGGAGTGGGAACAGCTACGTTAGATAAATGATCCACGGCGATCAGCCTAATTAAGTGGATGCCATTTTTATGAGCGCACGCCAAATGAATTGCAGCTGCCAGTGTCAAGTGGAAACTGCAATTCACTTTCGTATTTGGAAGGGAGCGGACAACTCGCCTCAGGGGAGGGGGTGTCAGGTGACAGCTAGTGGAAACACTCTGCGAAATTACATGCAATGTTCAGCACGCAAAATATATAAATGAAGTCGCGCAAACTAGAATTTTCCCAAAAAGCCAATTGCCATCAAGTTCACTTGAGTTGAGTTCAGTTTAGTTAAGTTGAGTTGAGTCGAGGCGAGACTTTATTTTGTTGGGTGTTGTTGCAGCTGTTGTTGCTTGCTGGCTTGCAACACTGAGGCCCTGTCGACGGGATTAAGCGCGTTTTCGGGCAACGGATTAGTGTTGACTTGAGTGTCTTTCGGGCAGCATAGAAATATATGCGTTTTTAATTTGGCATAAGCCGGACGCATCCTTTGGCCCCAGGGCTGAAAGGAGCTGCCATAGTAGCAATAATAAAAGTTAAAAAGGCGAAACGTGCCAGCTACAAAGGGGGAGTGGCAAATGGGGGGCTACAAAATATATTTAATGCGCTCGGCAACTCTGACTGCTGCTCAGCTGCTCGGTCAAATGAATAAACTGCTCGTAATTAGGATTTATTTTAATGCTGTCGGCGCATTTGGCGCCCACGTCTTTTCAGTCTTATATTTTTCTTGTTCTCTGCTTTTTTTTCGTTTCAGCATTTTCTTTTGAACTGCGAGTGTTGGCCATCCGCTTGACCCACTCAAAAGGCGGCTGAAAAAAATACAACTCAAATGACTTTTTCACTGGAAGTCTGTCTGTCTGTCGGTGTGTTTCTTTGTCTGTCTGTCTGTCCAGCTGGTGCCATTTTTCACGCTTTCAGAATGCCGCTTAGGGGGCTTAGCATTGACTTACTGTATGCGGCACAGGGTATTCCCGTGTAGGCATGCGCTGCGTGTAGACATCGATGCGTCTTCGTGGTGCATTGCAGCGCCTTCTCGTGTGCATTGTAATCCGGACTGAGACGCCGTTCAGCCTGCAAGGAATAGACTTGTATGAGAATATTGACAAGTAGGCCATGAATCAAATAAGAAATCAAATGAGAAGTCAACTACTAAGCAAACCTTGGGCAAAACACCAGACACGTAACGTGTGAATATGATTGGATATCTCAGGCAGTTTTTTAAGCTATGATATTTTGAAATAACGGCTTCACAAATTATCAAAAATCGCTTGGAAACTTGGCACAGACTTAGCTGTTGATACTGATACATTCTATCTATTTCTTTTCTATTTGTCCAACCTACAGGACCCTCTGTCTTTAAATAACTTACCTCCTCGTAGACCTCATTGATGTTCTGGAAGTTGTTGGTGCCCGGCTTTTGCAATCCTTTGAGTGTTTCGTAAAGAAAGAGCTCAAAGTTTTTAAAAGTGTACTCGGTGAAATTGTAACGTCGCAGCCTTGTGCCAGTTTCACCGCCCAGCAGCACGCATGATTTGTGATAGTCGTCAACGGCGCGTTTCACCAGCACCGATTCGCTCAGTTTGTTGGAGCGTATCTGCAGCGACTTGAGCTCCAGCAGATGCTGGAAGATCTTGCGCTCCATGTAGTATCTGAAAGGAACAGAGAAAGAGTAAGTGAGAGAGCGAAAGAGTGGGATGAGTTTAAGTTGGCGTTATGGCCACCCTCTAGGCAGTGAAAAGCGCAGTATTGTTCTGCTCTTTTCTCTTTCCTTATTCCTTCTTGCTGGTTCCTTCTACTTTCTTCCGGCTTCCGTCTGTCCTCCCTGGCCTGCACCGTGCACTCCGCCAGTATCGTCTAATGTCTGAAGTCAGCCATCTCATCATCATCATCAGCCTCAGCCTCAGCATCAGCGCAGCTTTGCCAGCCAGCGCATAAAATAAATGTTTGCAAATGTACGTAAATTGTCATTTTGATATTTCGCGAGGCAAACAAAGGCCGTGAGCCCGCTGAGTTCCTCTCCCGTTCCCTCTCTCTCGGCACTCTTTTTGCAGCGAGTCTGTGCCTGACACAGCACTCGGATGGCACCCCTAGTTGGGCAATGGGATTGGTTGGGCCACCCAACCGCCCACAACCCCTGCGCCCCCTCTGCAGCCCACACAGTGCGCACAATGCGCGAAACGCAATAAAAGGCATCATGTTATTAAAATTTCAAAAATACTAAAGTGCGTGGGCGCAAAAAAATTCTATTAATAATTGAGAGAACATAAAGGCAAAAGAAAGCGAGCTAAAAAACTGTAGGAGTGGGGCAGGGGGAGAGGCCAAAAACGCAGCGAGTCAAATTAAAGCCAAAACAAATCCTTGGCATAAAATCTAATTGAAAATTTTATTAAAAACTAAGCAAATATTGAAATGCTTTGACTCGACTCAGTCGCCTGCCTGCCTGACTTGATTTCACTTGGCTTTAAGATCCCTCTAATTTTTCGGCTGGCACAAAAAAAAAAAGGAAACACTTTTAAAGCACTTGAAACTTTGTTGGCCAGGCCAACAACTTTTGCAAATCAACTGCCGCGGCTACCAAAGCCCCAAAAAACTGAGCAAATTTGTCGAGTGCACTCGTCGCAGAGCGCAACGTTGAGCAGAATTCCCTCAAATTGTTTATGCGAATGGCTGGAGAAAAGGAGAAAAAGGGAACATGGAGAACGGAGGAGGTAAGAGCTAAAAGCTAAGAGCTGAGGGGATGCACAGTTTATGTGCATTTGCCGCTTGACACTGTTCGCCACTTGGCTGCACTGCAAAATTATGCGAAACAATTTGACTTTGAAACAAAAAAGGCACAAAAATGGCAAAAAAACTGCCAATTGGCCAAATAATGAAAGCTAAAAGCTGTAAGCCCCTTTCTACAGCCGCTAATGCAGCCACTCCTGCTGCTCCTGTTCCTTCCGCTTCTTCATGCTGCTTGCTGCGTTAAAACTGCGTTACAAATTGGCCCTTCCAGGTGCAAGCGAATCTCTTGCAACAACATTCACCTCACCGCATCTACTTGGGAAATCTTTCTTCCGCTAGTTTAGCTGCCGCAACCGTTGTGGCCTTTTCCGTTGCTATCTGCTGCGAATGGACAGCATCATCGTCATCCTTATCCTCATCATCATCATCAACGGCAGCTCAATCTCCATCTCCATCATCATCTTCAGTTTCAGCTTCAGCTGCAGCTGCAGCTTCAACTACATCTTCATCGTCGCTCTGCTTGTTTGCCGAAGCGCTTTTCAATTTTACGCCTCGCTTTTGGCTTCACTCAGCTGCGCCTCCAATTGCATTGCCTCCGTCTCCCCCCTGTAGCTCTCCTACTCCCACCGCCCCTGACTTTTCCTCTTTTCTTCTTTCTAGTTGGCCCACGCTCGCCACTTTCTGCCAGTGCAAATAGTTTTTTGCTACAGTGTCCTTGGCACATTTTTATTTCTAGTTTTTTCTGGCCATTTTTTTACTCTGTTGTTATTGCCGCTGTTGCTGCTGCTGCTGCTGCTGGTGCTGCTGCCGCTGGTGTTACTGTTGCTGTTGTTGCTGATTTCCGTTTCCGTTTTACGTTCGCTTAGCAAAACTTTCATTGCATTTTCTTGTGCGCGTTGATTTTCTGTGTGCTACATTTTTCAGTGACCGACTCACTGTCACGCCCACCACTGTCACACGCCTCCCGGCCAGCTTTTAAGGCCCCGTGCCCAGCACCCTACACCCCCAACACCCCACGCCATTGCCAGTCTTGCAACGCCGCCGTCGGCATCCTGTTTGTGACACAAATGTGACAAGCAAAAAGTGCGCCCTGTACCAAAGTGGATGGAGTGGAAACACGGCCCAAAAGAACGTCGTGCTGGCAAGTGACAACGAAATGCAAAGAAATTAAGCGCTCCACAAGCTGCACTAACAAACTGCAGCAACAGCAACAACTGACACAACAAAAACAACAGCAACAACAATGGCAACAACAGTGAAAGCGACAGCGACAGCGACAGCTGCAACTGTTGCAACAACAGCAACAAATTCTCTGCCCTCGAGCAATTTGCAATGCATAAACAACCAAAGCAAACAAAAAATGCAAACGATTTAAGAAACCTTCGCTTGGGTGTTGAAGTGCACACAAACACACACCAGCACACACACTTGCCACACATATGCCTTCACTTTGATGCATTCTATATTTTTGTGCAGCAGCTGAATTCCTCTTTGCGTGCGCCCAGATTTGACGGCAATTCGAGCCGTCGAGGCTGCCACAAATAGGGGCACCAATCTGTGGAGATTCCCAAAAAAAAACGCCAAGTTCAGCTCAAAATTCGTTGGTTTTTTGGGTTAAACTTTCACGCCGCATTTTTCATCGAAATGCCAACTTCCTTAGCCCGATGCTCAAAAGTTTGAAGAGCGCGTTGCTTAAAAAACCAAAAAGTTGAAGCTGCCTATGGAGAGGAGTTTCAAAAGGGAGAAAGGGTAGAAGGGGAAGAGGGGAAAGAGGACACAGTGGTGAGGCTTCTAAGCTTAAACAAACTGCAGCTATAAAATGATTTAAAAGTCTCAATAGAATACAAAATGCAGATACAGATTTAAGGCCAAAGAGTTGGAGCATAGTTGGGCGGATGTTAAGTAAATTATGGCATAAATATGTCTGGCCTAATAGGCTCACGTTTGGCAAACTTCAGCAGATAATCCGCAAGGACACACACACAAAGTGAAAGCGAAAGTGAAAGTTGGACGAAGCCAAAACGAAAATCCAAATATTTAACAATGTCAATTACGTGAGCGCACATTATAAATCCCAAATCTCAAATCTCACCTGTGCTGCAGGTGAAAAAACCCAAATAGAGTGAGTCGTAGGAAGAGGGAGGTGGAAAGGGAGATAGATACAGGCCATGTTGGCAAGTTATTTGTTTAATTTATGCGTCAGATAAAATTTTAATCTGTTCAGAGCCAAAGCGAAAAGTAAAATAAAGTTGCCACAACACAGCAACAAAAACAACAAGTAAAAAATAAAAATAAACAAACATGTTACTGATATAAATAAAATTCTCTATTTACACACTTTTCATGGTGTTTGCCAGCAGTGCAGTGTAAGCTACCGCTACCGTTATACACCCGCCCGCTAGCCAAAGAGAATTCTACCGGGTGCTTTAGATTTGCTTTTTTGCCGCCCAAAAGCAAGCAACAACGAACAGGCTACAAACCAACTGGTAAACTGGCAAAACCGGCAAAACGGGAAAACGGGAGTACGGGAAACCACCAACGACCATCCCTCGAGTGGATTTCGTTGGATTTTTATGTATTTTACAAGAATTAATTGACTCACACTGTCGACTTGTTAAAAATTTCGTTACGTTACGATTCAGTTTGGTTGGTAGGCAAGACGCTTGTTTGACTTGCCGTACATTGCGTATACGCACTGTGTATTTGCATTCGCCTTCTTAACAAACCGAGTACAGGCCGGAAAGCAAAAAGTTTGCGCTTCGTTTTCCCACTCGACTTATGCAAACTGAGTGAATGGGACGCCGCGTAAATATTTTCATTAGTCAAGTGAAAAATGTATTATTTATTTTTTATTTATGCATTTTTCCGCTGTTTCTGTTTCTGCTTCAGTTTTGGTTTCGGTTTCTGTTTCTGTTTCACTTTGCTGGCATCAAATTTATTCATAGTCCTCGGGGCAGATTACGAACATTAATAAAAGTGTGCTTACTCAAATTTAATTAACTTTCCTAAGTTTCCTGCATAGCCTATGCAAATCTTTTAATTACAATTACAATTGACTTTTTACTTTCACTTCCACTTTCCCTGTCGCTGTCGCTTTCACTTGAACTTTAATCCATCTGAGATTAAAATAAATTAATTGTAAACAAATATAGATTAACATACGATTAGGTGAGTTATTTTTAGATAAATCACAACACAAAACACTACGAAACTAATTTGTAAATGAATTTTAAGCAAGAGTTTCCAGTTAATACTTTCTGTCGGTGGCATTTCCGCAACAAGGTCGCAAACGGCAATTAAAGCAAATGCCAATTGCCTAACCGTGTTTTACTTGACTTTGTCTCTTCCCTGTCTTTATCTTGCTCCACTCCTTCTCCCACTTTAAGATTCACTCGCTAATCTTCGCTAATTCCACTTACAATTAGTATTAGCGCCTTGTTAATGTCGGTCCTTCTGCTTCTGAGTCTAAGTCTGAGTCAGAGTCTCCGTCTGATTCGACGACTGCAAGCTGCGTCCTATTTTCATATTTTGCGCAAGCTTTTGCATAAACAAAACACTCACCGCAGGTGGGCGTCCGTCGGCTCAGTGGGCGTGACGGGTGACGGGTGTCGGGTAGCTTCTGGGCTTTGCCACTTAATTAAAATACGCAACTCTTTGCCGGAAATGAGCATTTCAGCTAATGACAACAGTCAGGGGGCGGCTCACAGATTTGTTACCGTTCGTATAAAATTAAAATAAATCAGCAATCACAAAAAAAAAATATAATATTTTAGAATTTTAAAGTACACTTATAATACTCTACAAATCTACGTCAATTATCAAATAATGCTCAACAGATTTAGGATATATGTTCTACTATACCCAAAACCATAACATAAAATAACTGAACAGTATTCAAACCATGAAATTTGCTTATGTTATTCAAATTTTTAACAAAATTTCTGTTTTAATAATAATTATTTTTCATTGTTCGGACACAACTTAATTATCGCCCCAAAAATAATAATAATTATAATAATAACAATAAATATTGCCTCGACAATTGTTTGATTCTTCTACACTCGCATCCGCATCCGCATTCGCACATCCGGCTAAAATGAATGGGAGTAGGGGGACATAAAATAGCATCCGCTGCGAGTGAGTTTATCGATACAAATATCTCTGTCAGCTATGAATTAATTAGCGAGTGAGAGAAAATGTTTAATTGAAAAATAATCAATATTATTGACTGTTAATTAACTATACCTTATAAACATAAAACTGTGTTAAATGCAAACAAATAAAATTAAAAGTAAATGTTTATTTACTATCGCATTTCTTTGCTGCTTACTAAGATAAATTCGGTCTGAAGGAGGCAGAGGAGGAGGTGGAGTTTTAAATTGTGCACTAAGCAAACAAATTTGTTTCAGTCTATTTAAAAAGTTTAAGTTTTCATATCTGATACCTGCTAAATTGTTATATCGATCTAGCACTTTAAAACTGGGAAATTCAGTCAGCACTGCTTGCATGCATATGTGCTGCTCTAATTGGAACGCAAGTATAGGCAAGCAGTGCAATGTCTGCTACAGTGGCGTCCATTTAGTAAGCACTGCTATCTATTACGATCTGTATAACGAGTAACTCAATTTGCTTGCCATAAGTCAGCGACTAAGTGTTTATGACAGTTATTTGCTCTACTTACGAGCAGCACAAGAGAATTTATTATCAGTTCACTGGGCAATTTACTGATATCAATAAAGTGCTGCAAATTTACTACTATTTAAAAATTGTGCTTTAACCATTATTATTATTTACCAACGATCAAAGAAAGCCATTTCACTTAAGCCGAAAAAAAGAAATGGCTCAATTACGAGAATTTATTAATTGATATCCCTTTGTTGCTGCGTTGCTGGCCAACCACTCTATGTAGATGATAATGGTTAGCACTTGGTACAATTGCGGTTAAAGCCAAGGGTATTTGTGGGCGGTGGGCGGTGTGCGGTGGGTCAGCGTTAATGCCCAAGTTCATGGAAAATGGACATTAATGCCACGTTTATTGCCTTAAACCACAATATGATAACTTTAAAGCGCGCATTTTTATGGCAAACGGAAGCTGGCCAATTTATTTGTTGACCAGGCTAACAATGGCGCCACAGCGCTTTAGCCATGTTCAAAAATGAGAAATGATTCCAAGGCTATTAAGTGCCCAACTAAATTAACTTTAAGGCGGCCCGTTGTGGCCCAGCTCAGCCCAGCTCAGCACGGCACGGCCCTGACCAGACGCGACTGTGGCGCCCGCCACTTTGATTACATTACACAAAAAAGGGAAAGGCAGTGGTCGAGGGGTGACCAGGGGCAAGTGCGTGAAATAATGCGAATCCAGGATGAATGCTCGGCCGGCACTGGGACATTCAAGTTGATTAAAATCAAGCATCAAGTAAATAAATCTACGGCCAGAAAAAGGCAGACGTGAGACAAGAGACGAGGAATCGGGGACAGAGGACACGGCACACGGAACATGAGACTTTTGTCGTGGATGGCGGCAAATCAGCAACGCGACGGTGATTAATTTAAGTGAATGAATCTTGGTCATTGGCCACTTAAATGCTGAGGAATCAGTTACCTGAAATCTCGCTCATGCTCTCACTCACCTGCGAATGTTGCGCTGAATGGAGCGAGTGACGGCTCCCATGTCGCAGGCTCCCTTGTCCCCGGGCTTGCGATTCTCCAGCCGACTGCTGCAGGAGCGTCCATCGAGCGTGGCATAAATGGGACGTCGTGGCATGGCCGTGTGTGATGACCTTGGCGTTGGTATCTTTGTGCGCTCCGCCCTGGGACTGGGCTCAAATCCCGAATCCTGGTCCTTGCTTGTGGTTGCCAAGCCAACATTGCTGTCCCTCGACTCCTGTGCATGCTTCCAATTGTTGCGCGTCTTAGCGCCGCTTCGAACGCGTTTCTTGAGACGACGCTTGCGTCCATTGGCCAAACCATCGTAGACTTCAGCGGCACCAGTAACGTCACTAGTTGCAGCCATTTCTCCCACATCACCAGCGACACCATGGCGATTACCGCTGCTTAGAAAGCGACGCAATGCACTATCGTGCTCCGGATCAATTCCATTATCGTCCTCATAATCATCGCCATCATCGTACTCCTCATAATCATAATCGGCTTTGTCCAGCTCCGCTGCACTGGGCAGTTTGGCGCTGGTGGTGCCATCGTGCACCACTTGGAACACCTGACTGTTGCTGGTGAATTCCATGTCCTTCGGACGTGGCAGCTCTTCTAGTTCACCCATGGACTCATCGCTTTTCAGCACGGTAAAACTGGACTTACGTTCCGGCTCCTCGTCCGGGGCAGCAGGAGGATTCTCAGCTATGCCTGGTTCATCATCAGCCGAATCGGAGGGCAGCAGCGTAAAGGAGCGTCTTGATTCCTGTTCGCGTTGTGGTTGTTGCTTCTGAGACTGTGGACGCGCCTGTGGCTGTGGCTGGGATTGTGGTTGCGCCTGGGATAGTGGCTGGGATTGGGATGGCGTTTGGGGCTGGGGTTGTACGTGTGTTTGCCCCTGTGGTTGCGTCTGTATGGTTGCCGAAGACTGTTGTGGAGTTTTGGGCTCAGTCTGCGGTTTGGACGGCGTTTGTGTTGGGTTAGACGTAGAGACAGCTGACGCCTTTGACTCATTTTTCGTCTCTGACGATTTTTCAGCCAGCGCTGCGGCTTCTGTGGAAGGCAGTGCCGGCAAATTGGCTGCTGGTGTTTGCTGCTCGGGAGCTGGAGGCGGTGCTGGAGGCGTGGCAGTAGTAGCTAAGGGCGTTGCTGTGGGCGTGGCCACAGCAGCTGCTTCAGCTGTGTCTGTCTTCGGGGGGGCAGCATTGGGATTATCCTCAGCTACATCCTCCGAATGAATTTTCTCCTCACTTTCGGATTTCTCCTTTACAGATGCTTCTTCGGTGGAACTTTTGGACTCGCTGCTCAATGCCGTGGAGGCTATTTTAATCATCTGTTCGACCTCGTTGGACACCAGTTGGGTTTCCTCCTCGCTCAACTGCTGTTTGGCTTCAGTTTCAGCCTGAGCTTGAGCCGGTGGCTCCTCGGCTGACTTTAACTGCGGTTCGGCGTCGTAGTGAACGTCCACTTGGGTCACCACCGACTTGGCTGCCTCCTGTTCCTCATCAGTTAACTCCACGGCATTGCATTCTGCCACCTTCAAGGTGCTTGTGTCCACATCCGTGGACTTTTCGCTCTTGGCGCTCTGTGTTGGTGACTTCATGGGTTTTTCGCTCTTGGCGCTCTGTAGCGGTGATTTAATGAAGGTGCCCTCCTTGAGAGGTGTTTGGGCTTGCTGCTCCTGCACCACAGGCACCTTATGCTCCACTCGCTTTGGAGCTGCCCCCTCTGGCTCCTCCTCGCTGTCTGGCAGCTCCCTGGATCTACGGGAGGACACGGATCTCTTGCGCTGCACAACACGCTGTTTCTGTCGCTTGTGATAGCAACAGTTCTCACAGGAATCCTCATCATCCTCGTCGTTTTCGCCTTCAGTGCTACTGACATACTGCTCTCGGGACTTGCGTCTGCGCCTGATCTCAATGTTGCTCTTGGAGCGACAGATATCACTGCACTTTTCGTGTTTGTTTTCGCCACAACTGTTGGTTCTGCGTCGCAGCTGATGACGCTTGTGTCGGCGACAAATGTGCTCCAGACGCTGCTCCTTGCGATACGATTCCTCCGTGCAACTACAGTTATTCTCCTCCTGCTCCTCCCCAGCCTGTGCCACTTGATCTGCAGCATCAGAATCTGTGCGTTTCAGGTAAACTACATATTTCTTGGAGCTACGCAAATCGTGAACTTCCTCCTTCTCCACGTACTTCAAGGGTCTCACTGGATCCGTAGCAGTCCCATCGTGAAACGGATTCGCCCGTCGAGCAGCGAGTCTCAGTTTCCCGGAGGGCTGTCCTCCATGTGACTGCAGAAACTTGGCCGTCGAGCGGTGTCCTCGCTGCAGCGCACAGTCCAAAGGTGTGAGCACAATGCCACGTGAGTTGCGATAAATCGCATTAACATCGCCTCCATAGTCCAGCAACAGCTTGCACATGTCCGTGTTGTCATTGGCAGCCGCAATGTGCAGCAAACTACGACCATCGTTGCTGGTGGTGTTCACCTGCTTCGACCGCTGTCCCAGCAGCCACTCAAGCAACTCTCTGCGTCCCGAGGCAGCTGCCTCGTGCAGCGGCAGATCACCTTTGGCATTGCGGAGCCAGAGATTCGCGCCACGCTCCTTGAGCAGCTTTAGTGTCTCA